>JARYHS010008075.1:127927211-128110961 GCA_031002005.1 Vandiemenella viatica | reverse complement strand
TTGTAATAATATAAATGTTCATATTAATTCACAGTACATTTACATTGCTTAGCAATACCGGAAATAATGAGTAGACAATTCCATTAAATTGGCAATGATAGAATAATTTTTATAAAGTGTAAAGAAGTTTTCATGCTTTCATAAGATGTCAAGAAGTTTTGATGCTTTCATAAATCAGATTATTCGTGGTATTGTAAAGAGAATGCATACTGCTATTAAATATCAGTATTTATTTTAATTTAAATGACATCTTTGACTGCCACTAGGATATATATATATATATATATGTTTTAAAAAATTCAGTCACAATATTAGCAATTCGTATTTCTCAGCTGCATCTTGCCTTTCTTTTTTTAAACAAAAATTCTACAACTATCAAAATAGCAACAAGCAATAAAGATGTTTAATACCATTTTTCTACTCTTATCCATTTTTGCTTCCCTAAAAAGCAAACAATAGTTTTAAATTATCAATTTAAGGAGATACAAGAAAATAAATGCTATGCTTAGCTGTAAAATATTTATAAATCAGCATATCATTTTAAAATACAATACACAACATTATACAAGCAATAAAAATATTTATTTTCCAACAGCTCTTTAAGTAACTACATTTTTCAAGTATAAAAGAACTTTTAGAAATTTTCAAATAAAATTAAAGGAATTACTGATATCACATTCAAAAAATGCTACACTCAGTCAAAGCTGATAAGCTCTGCTGTTTGATTTTGTTGCTGATCCTGCTGGGACTGTTGCGGCTGCTGTTGTTGCTGTGAACTGCCTGGTATTGCTGCTTGAGATGGATGAGGAGCACCTGGAGGAAATTGCCCAGGTGGAATATGAGTCGGCATATGAGGATTTTGTAATCCCATTTGTGGAACATGCATTGCAGGAACAGATCCTTGCCCAGGAGGACCCGGCATGTGAGGCTGACCTTGTGTCTGACTCTGGCCACCTTGATTAATATGAGCACCAGAAGACACATTTGCCTGGTTTGGCAATGGTCCCTGAGGAGGCATAGAATTCATAGGTGGCATCATAGAGCTGGGTACTGTAGGACCCTGCTGTGGCCGTGTTAGCTGTGCTATAGATCCAGGAGGTCCTGGCATTGGTAGGGGCTGACCTGCAGGCGGCTGAGGTCCTGCAACACCTACAAAAGGGCTTTAGATTAAATGTAACTCTGCAAAAACATGTTTATTTTAAACTGCTTAAATATATAGCATGAAACTTCTAAAAAAAATTATATGTACAACTTTATTTGAAAGTTTTCCCATACAAGCACGCACATGCATCCCCCCTCCTTCCTGTCTCTCTCTTTCATTTAGCTAGTTTTAGTATCATCACGGAACTCTAGAACAATTGACTAGCCTATTTAATTACGAGGGCGATTCAAAAAATAAGGTCTCCAACAACGCCACATCAAAACGAACAGTGCTAGGCGAAATCCAAAAACAGCACCATATTCCTTGGTTCTCCCACCACCGAATGGTACTGGTCTGAGCTCAATCAGATGATTAATCATGTTTGGCAACCGTCCATGATGGAGCTGATAATTAGCTCACCTGCCAGGTACGAACTGCACTCAGTGATACGAGTTTTGATCATGATAAAAGTTACAACCGATAGAAATCTATTGTTAGTTAGTGAGAGTCTACAGAGAAAAATGTATGGACATTAAAAATGTGTGGAAATGGTGCCAGGAATTTTCTGCCGGTTCCAGTAACGTCTACAGCGAGGAGCAGTCTGGAGGACCGAGCGTGTCCACAGAAACTGACCAAAATTGATGAGATGATACTCACTAATACAAGGGTAACTCTTGATGAGATAACTGAGAGACTTAATGCAGTGTGTGGCAAAATCTACGTACACCCAATCGTTACAGAAAGGTGTCCGCCTGGTAAGTCTCCAGACAACTCACCGATGAACATAAGAGAAAGCACGTTGTGGTGGTCAGTCAAGAATTTTAGGCTACAGTTCCTAGAAGTTAATAAAGTTGGGTGAAAGTGATTGCATATAGCAGAGGTTGCACCCAGGGCAATTGCAACAGAGATTTAAAACAGCCAGAAGCGTAGGAATGTAAGCATCCAAGCGGCAATGACACCAAAGTAGATCGGATAGTCATCGAAATTAGGAGTTAGCAAGACGTCATTTGGAGGCAGATGGCAGGGGAAGAATTATTCATATTGACCAGTTGCACTCCCCACTACAAACGATGGGGAGGGGAGAACTGCACAAAACTGGACTGCACAGGCTGAGAAGGGATCGAACTTGGTCAGTCGGTCGAGAGTCTGTTGGTGGGGAGGAGGTCGTCATCGGCGGATGCAACCGGAGGACTACGAACTGATGTAGCGAGGTGACTTCACCAATAGGAAAACAGGTGGAAGCTGATCAGGGATTCATAAGCAATGTAGAAGGCAATGATTAAAGTAACAGGCTGGGAGTGATAGTCTATGGAAGAATAGAGGAAGCTAGGCGAGGCTTCACTGTACCTAAAAGATGTAATCGTATTATATAAAATGCTAATCTGGAGTCTGCAAATGTCATCTATAGCTACTATAGCTATTGGCTAGAAAACGGTCATGTGCCAGCCTTCACTCCAATCAAAAGCCACCAAATTACATTCGTTCCATCATCTTTCTTTTCGTTTATTACCAACAAGATGCAGAAAATCATCTAAGGAGAAGGGGATTCAATATTTACGTTATTTTATCTGTATCAGTTATAAGTACTAGGTTAAACCATAACCCAAGAATTTTTTTGGCAGATGGAAGAAACAATGAAGTTTATTAAAAACTCGGAGAAACGTAATGCGAAATGTATTAGTCAAATAAATAACAGTTATCCGTTTTCGAAATTATGGTCTCCATCATCTAAAGTAAAATGCATTTATTTATGGATAATCCTAACCAAATACTCTGATAATCGAACCAGAGTAACGTATTCATTAAAAATAATTAAAAATGACATGTTCGTTTCTTCTTATAAGCTTTTCCATAGTAAAATCCTACTACCATTATATATGATACCCTTAGTTTTTGATACATGTGTTAGCTATTAAATGACATTTAAAATAACTTTTTTATTAGATATAAATCATCAAGGATATGACTGTTTACTGTATAAGCGATGTGACACATGTAATTCAACAACGATCTTATTGACGCAAAATAGCAGTGAGCAGAGGTATTAGAAATACGGAGAGCAGGGGGGAAAATTAATGCTAGACAATTATATGTCACAAAGTTACAATTAGTACGTTCGTTTAAATTTACATATTGCTTTTTATTTATCTGCGACAACCATATGCAAAAATTCATGTAAGGAGAAGTGTATTCTATATTTACGTTATATTACCTGTATCAGTTTTAAGTAATATTTTAAAAAATAACCTAAGAATTTTTTTGGCAGAAGATAAGAAACAATGAAGTGTTTTAAAAAATCAGAGAAAGTTTACATGAAATGTACGAATCGTGAAATATATCATTCAAATAAATGACAGTTATCCGTTTTAGATATTATACTTTACGTCATTTAAAGTAAAATAAAGTAAAGTAAATAAATTGGGATTACTGTAGATCACGATTCCGCCCGGAATTGTCGTGGTAAAGTATTTTCCGAAGAACATTTAACTGTATTATGCTGGTCCAGGATGCATCACAACCTTATTTCTGCTCGAAAATAATGGTAGTTTACAGGCTGTATTACAACGGAATTACTGCTTGAAAATAATAAGTCTTGCGGTTGACTACAGCAGCATAATGACATCATTACTGAATTACTGATTACTGCGGAATCACGATCGGACCTGATGATTATTCATTTTTCCTTACAAGCTTCTCCTGAATAAATTCCTACCACCACAGGTGATGCCCGTCATTATTCATATGAGGGTAATAGAAACTATGATTTTCGAAAGCAATATAAGTGGAGGTTGTGGTCAAGTTGACCAGAATCCCCACAGACACATTTTGTTACAATATAATTCACTCTGAAATGAGTTTTGCAAAACCAATTAAACTGCTTTAATAAGGATCATGTTACTGAAGGTATTAATTACCATTGTGCTGAATTGTGCCTGGACCAGGAATAAAACTGATATTACATGGATAGCAAACGTTTTTGGGATTCCTAATTTGTTTTTAATTTTATTGGTTCTATACTTCTGATGTCATTAATTTGGTAGAAGACAGCAAATAAAATATGTAGAACATTACCAAATCAAGGCCACTAGCGTTACGTAATAACAATTCCGTATAATTAACCAACAGAAAAAAAAAGAACTGCCAGAAAATGACATTCAATCCGTCATTTTTGACGGGCTTGAAGCTAGTAAAGTGTATATATTTGTACATACCCTGACTGAGTTTTATTTATAAGTGCTACTGCTCACATGACTAAGATGTTACCCACAGTTATATGTCCTTTTCGGGAGAAGCAAAGGTGGACAAAAGTACGCTCGTCCACTACAACGTGGAATGTCCTGAAGAATTTGTTCGCCGCTTTGAAGAGTATTTGCAGAGTATGAATGTAGATGTAGATGTAGATGTAGAAGAGGAAGGGGAAGACTTCCTGGATTTGATAGTGACTGGGGGCAAAACCCGAGTGCATCATTACATTCCTGAAACAGAGGAGCAGTCTAAACAATGGCATCACTCAGCTGCACCGAAGCCCAAAAAGTTCACGACAGTGAAGTCAGCCAGTAAGGTTTTTTGGGACCGAAAGGAGGTATTTTTAGTGGATTTCATGTCAAAAGGAACGATAAACTTGGACCACTACTGCAAAAATCTCAAGAATCTTCAGTGGACTATCCAGAAGAAATGAAGAGGAATGCTGACGAAGGGAGTGTCTTTGCATCATGGCAACGCGTGTCCACTTGTCTCAGATCAAATGACCTCCCTCGTCAAACAGTTCTGTTGGGATCTTGTTGACCATCTCCCCTATATCCCGCACATTTCACCAAGTGACTACATGTTTCCTGTGCTTAAAAAAGGGAGGCCATGAGTTCCGGTCAGACGAGGAAGTGCAGGTCGCAGTCACTCAATTTCTTCGTGACGCAGCGGGAGACTGGTTCGACGACGGGAACAAAAAGCTCATAGAGCGGATGCAGAAAATCATCGAACTGGAAGGCGATTACATAGAATAATAGAAAAAAACTTCAAGCTTCACAATGATGTAACTCAAGTTGTGAATAAATTTGATTTCGTATATATATATAAAAAAAATAGGAGACTTTATTTTTTAAATCGCCCTCGCAGAAACCCAAAACAGATTTTCAGAGTAGCCAATAATGGCAAAATCAAATGTATGTCTGATAGCTACTAAGCCAGCAATTATATCATGTCCTCTTAAAACATAATCCAAGGACAGGTACACTCAATATTCTGTATCTTTTTATATTTATTTAGCAAACTTAGGCAAAAAGGAAATAAGGATATGAAAAAAGCAGAGATATTAAGTAACTGGTTTAATTAGAAGCTTCTCCACAAGTAGTACACAGCAGGGTAAAAGAACTAGAAATAAATCTTGAGGATATTGTGATTACTGACAAAAAAAAGTCTAGGGGATAAACATTGCACCTTACCTTGTAATGCCATTTAGATTGAATTTCCAGACTCGCTGGTTACTAGAAGACATAGAAGTAATGGTCCATAAGAAGAAGAAACAAATAAGGTTAAAATTACAGTCAGTTAATTTGATGTCATGATAGAGTCGCTGATGGAGAGATTGGTATGCAGCCACACCAAAAATATTTATGATGGAAGTAAATGGACTGTTACAGCAACAAGGAAAGGATGTTCATATAAAAATCAGTTAGTGCGCTGCACATATATTCCAGATGAACTGTACAAGTGTAGCACCAATGAGCCCTGAAGTGGTGGTAAATATGGTAAAAACTACTGCAGTAACTTGCTGGGTGAAGGAATTCTTAGAAGGTAGAAAGTAAGGAGCTATATCAAAAGAGGTGGAAGTGAAAATGGAAGTGCCATGGGGAATGTAGGGAGGCCATTGATGTTTATTATTATTGGAATGAATGACTGTATTAATGGTTTACAATGAGGTGTTAAGAAGTTCGCAAATGACAATGTTATACCATAGGATTTAAACTGGAGACGACTGAACAACTTAAGGGCTATCTGCGTAGCTGAATATGAAAAAAAGAAAAAAATGTCAAGAAGAGTAAAGGCATCAAATATAAACACAAGCGTACGACATACAAAAAAATGTTAACACACTGTACAGGATTTTTTTATGCACACTTTGCTTCAGTGCATAGCTTTAATAATCATAATGATAAGTTTATCAAAACACAATATTCAAATAATTACTTTGTATGCACTGGGAAAAAGAAACAATACAAATCAGAGCTATCAAAGTTGGACCATTAAATAAAAGTTCAATAAAACATCAAATAATAAATTTTTGAGCAAGGATTGGACTATTGTGTTAGTGATAAACAATAAATTCGGTGATTTTTTAAGAACTGGATAACAGTAGGCATTTAAATATCTTGTGGACATAAAAGAGAACTATATGTAGAAGCTAGGAAGACCAGTAATGTGCTTCACTCAAGGTTTTACAAAACTTACTGTAGAATTTTAACCAAAGTGATTAAAGAAGCTAAGCATTTAACTAAATACAGGGAAATTTTCAGGTCAGATAAAAGTGTTTGTAACAACTTTAAAAGAGAAACCCATAACTTTAAACATTGACAAAAATTTTGTAAATGACCTTCCTTCCAAAAGATGTGCTTTTAATAACTACTTCTTAATTGTTGCTGACAAAGTAAAATGAACATTGTTACTGAATAAAGATGCTGTAACAATAATTAGATCCTTGTCAACAAAAGGAGAAATGCATACTATTGCATTCTAGCCAAAATGAAAAAGAAAAAGTCATTCAATTCCTCAAAAAAGTTTCCCTCCGATATACTGAAACAATGTTGCACCAGCATTAGCATAGTTATCAGTCATGTTTGTAATAGTTCTTTTCAAGAAGATAATTTTCCTCACTTAATTAGTCAATAATCAAACCACTTTCTAAGAAGAGTGGTATCTAAAAGACTGAGAACTGTAGACCCATATCACTTCTATCAGCATTTCAAGAATCTTCAAAAGCAATGTAAATCTATATATAAAAGAAGAAATATTTGGTTTTAGTTAATAATGATACTAAGGAAAAAGGAAACAGCTTTTAGGCAATATAAATAACTAAGGATAGTGAAAAGGCTGAGACAAATGAAAAACATCAGCGATGAACAAAAACATATACAATATTTTGGTTTTGCACCTTGTTCACGTGATAAGGAAAGAGTCATATAGTTCAGGACGTGTGCACATGCTGTAGTTTACGACATGGTTTTAGTCAATGTATTTTGACAAAGTAAGCGATGTTTGCTTTTATAGTTTACATATTAGAAGCAATACATAAAATATTCAGTTTACTAGGAATCTTCTGTGATCTAACTAAGGCCTTTGACTGTGTTAATGATGATATATATTCTAAAGCGTAAGAATGAATTAAAAAATAAGATTAATAAGGTAAAGTCAGATGACATTCATAGGATACTACACAGAAGTGAAAATAAACAGAGAGCATTATGGAAAATTATAAATAGGGAGAGACTATGAAACAGGATTAAATTATTGAGCAAATTGTTTAAAATGAGGATATAGTAGATGATTCTAAACAAATTGCATGCACATTAAATAAACATTATATAAGTATAGCAGACAAACTGACAAACAGTCACAGAAACAAGACAAAAGGCAATGATTGCTTAGGTATTATGGTTAATACAGATTCAGTATTTCTACGTCCGACTACAGAAAAAGAAATCAGAAAATTTATGCAGTCATTAAAAACCAAAACCTCTACACGAACTGATGAGATATCAAATATGCTTATAAAAGAATGTAATATTTATCTCTTACAACCTATGGTACACTTAATAAATCATTCATTCACACGTGGAATATTCCCAGAATCTCTGAAAATTGCTAAAGTTATACCGTAATAAAAAAAGGGGAACGGTCAGATGTAAACAATTATAGACCATTGTCACTAATCTTTGGTATATCAAATTTTTTTGAGAAAGCAATGGAACAGAGGCTTATTGACTTCATTAATAAGCATAACATAATTACAGATGCTCAACATGGATTTAGGAAACATAGGTCCAGAGAAACAGCAGTTCTTCTAGATCTATCAAAAGCCTTTGACACAGTCAATCATCAAAGATTACTCAACAAATTAGAAAAAATGGGGTATAAGGGCTTACGAATGGATAAAATCATATTTGTCAAACAGAAAACAATATACAGTTATAAGAAGCAATGCAGACTTTAACAATGTTACATCAAACACACTCACTATAAAATCAGGAGTGCCACAGGGCTCAGTGCTGGGGCCTCTATTGTTCATTCTATATGTAAATGATATCCCAAGACCAAATGGAGAGAATGATGCAATGGTTTTTTATGTAGATGATGCAACAGTAAAGATGTCAAGTATCAATCTATGGAATCTAGAGACAAATCTTAATCTGTACTTTCAGAAACTAGCAATGTGGTTGGAAGAAAATTACCTTGTAATTAACCTAAATAAAACTAAAAAAATAACATTTCAAATAAAACGAAGAAGGTACTCTGTGAACTTAAATATAAGCTGTGAGCAAATATGTGATACAAAAGCAGCCAACTTGCTAGGGATTCAAATTGACAACTACATGAACTGGGAAAATCAGGTGATCAGTGCTGTAAGAAACTAAACCCTATTGAATTTATGGTCAGCTACCTTAGAGAATTCTGTACTAGGGATATTTTAATGACCATCTATTTCTCTCTTTTTGAAAGTCAATTAATATATATTTTATATCAGCATGGGGAAGACCCACAGAGAATAACATGAGGAGAATATTGAAAATACAGAAACACATAATTAGAGCTATCCTAAAAGAAAAAAAAAACAGTATCATGCAAAAAATATTTTGTAGATTTTAAGATTCTGACATCTCCTTGTATGTATACATATAAGACTATAATGCTTTCACTCACAAAGAAAGTTATTAAAAAGAATGAAGAAGTACACGAGTATAAAACCCGTAATAAAACTGACTTCAAGTACACAACACAAAAAAATTTGAAAAATGCCGATCCTATTCTGGAGCCCAATTGTACAATAAGCTTCCTACAGAATTAAGGTTCATCAGCAATAAGAGATATCTGTTCAAGCATAGGGTTAAAGAGTATTAATGTAATAAAGCTTTCTACTCAATCAAAGAATATTTAAATGATGAAACAAGGGAAACAACAGCATGAGTAAAGAAATTGTGAATAAACAGTGTATAATCTTATCACATATTTGCCAATGAAAATATAATAAGGTAAAAAATAATGTAAATGTATGATTAGTAAGTGACTGACATAAAATTAAAAATATACTAGTATAAATATTTATATTTAAGGCGTTAAACTTATAATCTTTGACAGGTACTAAATTTCATTGTACAATTTATTGTATGTAAATGATAAAAATGGGACCAAATAAATGAATGAATGAATGATATTAACATATCATTTACACACCAATCAATATAAAATCTTGAAAACATGGCGAACAATACTCTAAAGAAACTTAACTTATGGCTCAGGGCAAATAAATTTATACTTAATATAGAAAATAAGATAGCATAAGGAAAACTAACCAATCACTTACCACAGATGAAGGCAGGAAGGTCAAGCGAACACAAGAACACACACACACACAAACACAATATATCAGTTCGTAACCTTAATCAGGAAAGAGCTGAGACAAATGGCAGGGAAAGATGTGTACACATTTGGAACTACTATAGGAATTCCATTAGATATGATAGGTACCAATGTGCAGATCTTCCCCTGCCATATGTCTTGCCTGTTGCACGATTAAGGTTACGAAATGAAATATTGTGAATAGTATTTTCTTGTGTTCATATGGCACTGTAGTAAGTGATTAGATAGTTTTCCCAATCCTATCTTATTTTTAGTGCTTAGCGGCAGTTTCACTATCACTATTATCCAATACATAATATCGAAAAGACCCAGTTACTTCAACTTGTTACAAAAATGCAAAGAAAAGGACAACTAAAATATGAAGACTGAAGGAAAAACAATAATTCAAAATAGTTTCATAAAATTTTTGGTTGTATATACAAGTAAAAAGTTTAACTGGAAGCAACATAATCAGTACTTCTCTCTCTATCTCTCTCTCTCTCTCTCTCTCTCTCTCTCTGTGTGTGTGTTCTCTCATGGCATCTCCTTTTGAGGAAAGGTACTTAAGTCACAAAAATGAGCTCCAAGTTTTATTAGTAGAACAAGCCCAGGGACACAATGCAAAAATCTATTTAGAAATCTAGGCGCCCTTACAATTCCAGCACAATGCATATACCCCCTTCTATCTTTTGTAGTGGAAAATCTTGAACACTTCAATTTTAATGACGACATACACAGCTATAATATTAGAAATAAAGATAATATTCATAAAGATTACAAGTCATTATCAATTGTATGGTGAGGGATAACATTCATTGGATCTTCTTTATTCAGTGTTCTACAATAGGAAACAAAAACGTTAAGTGAGAAAACCTAACAGCTTTACATTCAGATTGAAAGAGTTCTTGCTTCAGAACCCATTTTATTCTGTAAAGAGGTTTCTTTTTGGAATTTTGTAAATAATGATGACAGAGAAAATAGTATGCATTTGATGCATGGAAGAGGAAGGTGATAAAGTTATTCACAGTCACTAAAATGGAGTATGATTTTCTTTGTGTTAAAAGAATTTAGAAATGCAGCAATTAGATTATCTAGAAATTAATATATAGTAAATACCATAGGATATTATGTATTGATTATACTAATGGGATGTTAAACAACTAACCAGTTATAAGTATTTATAAAAACTTCTCGGGTTTCAAGCCGCGTCAAAATTGAGCCGTCTTCGACATTTCGGAAGCTTGCACTGCTTCCATTGTCAAGCCCCGCTTAACGTCACTGAAGTCCGCCGCACGGTAGTCTATTATATAGCAGCCGGGAGCGGAGGGGAGGGGAAAGCGCGTGGAGGGGCGGTCTAGTTGGGCCTTGCTCCCTTGGTGACGTCACGATCGGGTCACTTCTATGCCCTAATATGGCTCGATTTCGTCTCGTTTGTAATAATGCAATTGCTGGCTTCCAAGGTTGGCTTAAATTAAGGCTTGATCACGATTAATAACATTATTTCTAAGCCTAATCTCAATAGCCTCCTTCACAATATTTTCCCAAAAGTTATTTGCGTAACAAAGGCGTGTCGTTTTGTTGAAGCATGGCTCGTGTCCATTGTCAATGGCGTATTCAGCTAAGGCAGATTTTTCTTTTTGTCCAAGTTTAAAATGTCTGATGTGTTCTTTGCGTCTTTCATTAATCATCCTTAAGGTTTGCCCTATATAAGAAGTGCCGCATTCACATGGAATTTTGTACACTCCAGGAGCCCGAAGATTGAGACCATCCTTTGGAGTTCGCAACAGCTGCCAATTTTTGGTCGAGGTCGAAAAATTGAACAGATGCCCTGTTTGTTGAGTAACCTTGCTATTTTTGATGTTACTGCTCCACAGGAAGGCACGCGGCTTGTCTTGATCTCTGCCATCTGTCTTGGTTCTGTTTCTTCCGATGGTTGCATGTCGGATTTCCTTAGTGCTATAACCATTGGCACGAAATAAGCGTTCCAGGTTTTGAGTTCCTCCTTTAAATGTTCATTGTCGGACACCACCTTTGCCCTATGGACAAGAGTATTGAGAACTCCCAGTTTCTGAGATGGATGGTGAAAACTTTGAGCATTAAGATAATGATCGGTGTGTGTAGGTTTTCTGTAAACGTTGTGCCCTAACCTTCCATTAGGCTTCCAACGCACTAGAACATCTAAAAACGGAAGTGATCCATCCCTTTCGATTTCTAGCATGAATTTAATATTGGAATGAATCCCATTTAGATGGTTCACAAATTCATATAATGCTGGCATTCCACGAGACCACACGAGAAACGTATCATCAACAAACCTGTAAAAACATTTAGGCTTTAAAGGAGCCTTGTCAAGAGCTATATGCTCAAAATGTTCTGTGTAGAAGTTAGCTGCTGTGGGAGACAACGGGAACTCCATAGTCACGCTGTCTGTTTGCTTGTAGTATTCACCCTGGTACACGAAGTACGTAGACGTGAGGGTGTGTCTGAATAACTCCACAAGTTTTGGATCAAAATGTTCACTAAGTAGTTCAACAGTCTCCCCTAAAGGCACACGCGTAAACAACGACATAACGTCATGGCTGACCATAATATCATCATGTTCTAACCTAATTTCTTTAACCAACTAAATAAAGGCAGAAGAATTTTTAACATGATGTACAAATTGACCAACCAATTGTCACAGACATGTATGTGTGTGCATAGAGATGTCAAAAGCATCAAGAAGTGACTGTGCCATATGGTAGAGACAGTTGGTGGAACGAGAGGGGTGCTAACCGCTCCGTTTGGCTTGGTTCTTCAGTGTTAAGGCAGATGATTTGATTTGATTCTATGTACAATGGCTGAGGAAGGTAGTCGGCAAGCGACTGAATGAAGACGGTTCCCCCCCCCCCCCCCTGATGCCATTGTATAAACCAGGAGTGAAGTGTGGACTGTGAAGAGACTTGATTGGATCAAAGTATTGATCATAGTGTATAAGATCAGTTGTACCCATCAAATCTATCGTTGATACATTTGAGAGAAGACATTCATTTGCCAACAAACTGCCACCGGATTTGAGTTACATCCATCTGTTAACTGCTTTGATTACAAAATTCAAATAAACTGGTCACCACAAACTGTAGTGTTCAATACCCAGTAATGGCACGAGTACTCATGTCCGCAACGATTAGTTAACTGGTGTACAATCTGCCTTGAGAACTTTCAAACTCATAATATTGACGATGAAGTAAATGATAAAATGACCAGAGAATATTATTCAAGTTAAACAATATCAAAGAACCCCAAGAAATGTCAACAAATCCGCTAACAGATTGTATTAATTAAATTTCTTTGTATTTATGAAATTAAAATTACTAAAGTTTGTCTTTGAATAAACAGAGATTAATGTAAATTGTAGAAGCAGTGGTGTTATTACTATATCCACTATATCATAAATCATAAATTATTTGAATGATTATATACTCTCATTTATAATTTATGCATATTAATAATTTTAATGATAGGAAAATTAAGTAAAATTGTAAAAATGAAAATGCTTTAAGGCAATGTGGCCACAAAGAGAGGGAAAGACAGCCAGACAGAAAAGAATAAAACAAGTGGTATGTTACAATAAAAAGATATACCCAAATCTCTAGATATAATTAAAAAAAGTACATATAGTAAAATCGCTACATATAATTAAATTGTAGAAATTTCAAGTCTGCACATGAATCTGTTTCCAAAGAGAAATAAACATGTCTGTTAATGTGCGCATCACAAAGAAACTAACAAACAGATTTTTATGAAATTGCATCCAGTGCTGGCTAATGTCATCAGTTAATATAGAGAATGTTTCATATGCTGATTAATTTCTGGTGATAAATAGGCATAAATAACAAGAATTTTAGTCTGCCTGTGTGCTCATTGCGCGAAAACTAAAAAGCAAATAATGATACCTTAACTCACCAATTAACAAACAGGATACTTTTTATACCAGTTAGATCCATAGTTTCTATAAAAGGGAGTCCAAAATTACAAATTTTTGTATATATTTGCATACATCAAACGATTCCAACAAAACCTACACATAGTGATGGCATAATTTTTAATTTATTTATTTATCAATCTTGTTTCATGGATCCCTGCTGAGGAAAGACCTCTGGGATGTGAAACATGTCATGGTTAATACACATACATACGAGTCATAAGCATAGTGAAAACAATCATATGTTAAAAATACAAATAAAGAGAATAAAAATAAACATTAATTTTTGTAAACGAGTTTTGAAAAAGGTCATATTGAATATAATAAATTATTTTGTTCAAATTCCTGAATGGAGTAGAAGGAGTTGCCAAAAAGATAATTTCTTAGTTTGTCTTTAAATATTTCTTTATTATCTGCAAATTGTTTTACACTCTTGGGAAGTTTATTAAACAGATGTATACCAGAATAATTAACTCCTCTTTGTACTAATGACAGAGATTTTTGTGTTTTATGCACGTTATTTCTGTTTCTTGTATTGAAATTGTGTACCTGTGAAACAGATGTAAACAGGTTAAAATGTTCTATGACAAAGCACATGAGATAATATATATACTGAGAAATCATTGTAAGAATATTGAGTTTATAAAAAAAAATGTCTGTAAGAAGTTCTTGGTTTTACCCTACACAGCATCCTAACAGCTCTTTTCTGTGCTATGAAAACCTTTTTACTTTGTGAAGAGTTTCCCCAAAAAATTATGCCATATGACATCACTGAATGGAAATTTGAGGAGCAACACTGTTTCGTTAATTCTAGATCTGCTGTTAGAGAAAGTGTTTGTATTGCAAAGGTGGCACTACTTAACTTCTTCGGAAGTGAAGTTATATGTTCTGGCCAACAGAGTTTCTCATCTATTTGAATACTAAGGAATTTTATACTCTGTTTCTAAGATTGTGTTATCTTTATAGATTACTTGTAAATCTGGCTGTGTATAATTTTTTGTTTTAAATGTAATATAATGTGTTTTTTTCAAAATTTTATTTTAATGATTCTGCCTTACCAATTTTTTACTTCTCTAAGTACTTCATTTACATTAAATTCTAGATTACTGTTTGGTGTTTTTCTCACTGTCAAGTTAGTATCATCTGCAAATAAAACACTCTTAACTTTTTCAGATACGTTTCCAGGAAGGTCACTGATGTATAACAAAAAGAGGAGGGGTCCTAGGACAGAGTCTTGTGGAATCCCATGTTTTATTTCCTCCCAGTCTGATGAAGCATCTTTACTTATTTTAGAGTCAAAGGTGGACACTTTTTTCATTCGACTTTCCATGAATGATTTAAACCATTTACCTGCAGTTCCATAAATACTATAATATTCCATTTTTTTCAAAAGTAATTCATGATCTACACAGTCAATTGCCTTTGCAAGATCACAAAATATTACTACAATGCTAATTTTATTATTCAGTTCGTCAAATGTGTTTTTTTAAAAATGAATATATAGCCATTTCTATGGATGATCCTTACAGGAACCCAAACTGTGAATTAGTGAGGATATTATATTGTGTCATCATCATTATCATTATTGTTGGGGACCATCTCCAGTTTCCCGGATGTGGTTTACGAGCCTTGGTTGTTATAGACGATCGTTTTCCACTGTCTCCTATCCAGAAAAGTTTCTCTGTCTGTGATGTATTCCAAATTCCAGCCTCTTCTCTCTATGTCCTCCTTCAGTTGGTTTGTCCATCTTCTTCTTGGTCTTCCCACTGGTCTTTTGCCCACTATCCTTTTTTCCAAATAAGGATTTGGTAGTCTTGTACTAGTCAGTCTCTTGACATGCCCAAACCACTGAAGTTTGATGACCTAAGTCTCTCTTCCATGAATTCCCTTAGCTCTAGGTTTGATCTAATCTCATCATTCTCTATGTGGTCAAGTCTAGTTTTCTGGAGGGCCATTCTAAAAACGTGCTTGGATCTTGCTAAGGTCCCTTGGTGTTAGTGTGCATGTTTCCAAAGCATATGTGAGAACAGGAATGAGATATGATTTGCACAAGACAATTTTTGTTCTTCTGGGAACCTTCATGTCCCATAGTAAGCCCCGCACGGTACTGTAGATATAGGCTCCTTTGGTTATTATTTCTAACTCACTTCTACCGTTATTAGCAATTATGCTCCCCAAGCAGCTGAATTGGTCAACAACTGCAACTTGGTGGTCTTGTAATTTTATATGACAGTCTGTATTCTTTCGGCTTATTTTTAGTGCTAGAGTTTTTCTTGGATTCAATTTCATTCCATATTTTCAGTTTGTATTCCTTCTGTTTCATCCCATACTGCTACGTCATCTGCAAACACCAATGCCTGTAGATCTCTATTGAGTGCTCTCTTTAGTTCTTTTAAGATGTTATCCATCACCACTATGAACAGAAGCGGTTTTATTACTGTACAATACATGACTTTTTCAAAAATCTTTGAAAATCTGGAAAGTAATGAAATGGGATGATAGTTATCCACACGTTGCTTATTCTTTTTTAAACAACAGTTTTACAACTGCATGTTTTAGTCTATTTGGACACGCACCTTGCATTAAGGATTCATTACAAATGTGGGCAAGTACATGATAAGTACATTCTGAACATCTTTTCAATAATTTACTTGAAATATTGTAATAGCTGGAGGAACTTTTGGGCTTTAATTGTTTTATGAATTTATTTATTTCTGAGACTGTAACTGGTGGCAATTGCATCTCCACAAATCTATTTGGGAAAGCAGTCTGAAGAAGTCTTAGGGCACTACTTGGGGATTGCTTTAATATGCCTAATTTCTCTAGAAGTGAAGTAAAATGTTTGTTAAATATTTCAAAAAAACTTCCTCTGCTTCACTATGCATAGATCCGTTTTGTTCTATTTTTATGTCTTTAGAGTGATTTACAGATTTTCCTGTTTCAGTTTTTATTATATTCCATATAGTTTTCATCTTATTTTCTGAATTGTCTATTTTCTCTGATTTGTTCTTGTCCTTTCTAATTACATTTCTTAGTATTTTAGAATAAAGTTTATAATGAGCTTTCAGTGTATCTGAATTATCAGATTCTCATAGTTTTAAGTAAAGGTCCCTTTTTGTTTTACTAGATACTCTAATACCTTTTGTTATCCATCCCTTACCCAGTTCATTGTATGGAGTGTAGACAACGTTCCTTCAAAATGTATTAGAAATATATTAGAAATATATGAAGAAAGGAATCAAATTTTGCGTTAACACCCTGTGCAGTCACTTCTGACCATTGTTGGCGTGGAGACTTTCCTGGCGTACTGAAGCAATGTAGTCTTCACGGGTGTGCAGCCGGATGGTGTTTTGGAAACACAACATTTCAACAACCAGCTCGGCTGTCTTCATCAGGTGTCCGGTGTCTAGAGGCTGACGAAAGCTGGCAGTCACCGTGTGGACTTGCTTAGCCTCCCAGACGGACCTCCTTATGTACGTGTCGATGGGGATAGAGGATCCGCTCTGATTGGTCAGAACGGTGGCTTCGGAAAGACCCGTTGGTTGGTCGGAAGCGGCGGCTCTGTGCGCGGTCTGCTGCGGCGCCCCCTCCCATCGAACCTCTTGTATTCCGTCCTGCATGGTGGATGACCCATTCTGAATGGCCAGAAGCGGTGGCTTCATACGCGGTCCGCTATGGCGCTCGACTAGTGCCGTCTGCGCCTCCCCACCCAGGAGTGCTGGCAGTCCGTGGTACTGGTAGGCTCGCTCTGTTTGGACATGAGAGCAAACTCATTCTGCGGTCCGCTCCGGCACCCGACCGGCGCCATTCGCTCCCTCCACGCCACGCTGCGCTGATCTGCCCCGCTCCCGTCGGAGGTCCCTAATAATAGGATTCCAGGCTTCACTCAGATATAGCTCGCCATCCCGGTTAATGTTGTTGTCATTCAGCCTTATTTCTAGTGCCGCTTCCAACCAACCAACGGGTCTTTCTGAAGCCACCGTTCCGACCAATCAGAGCGGATCCTCTACCTCGCCGACACGTACATAAGGAGGTCCGTCTGGGAGGCTAAGCCAGTCCACGTGGTGACTGCCAGCTTTCGTCTGCCTCTAGACACCGGACACCTGATGAAGACAGCCGAGCTGGTTGTCGAAACGTTTTGTTTCCAAAACACCATCCGGCTGCACACCCGTGAAGACTACATTACTTCTGACCAGTGTTCATTATTTAGGGAATCTATGAAATGTTTTATATTGTTTTCATTAATATTTCTTCTATAAACCAAGCTTTTCTTTATCAGTTTAAAAGTGTTTCTGGACTTGATACATATCAGCTGGGCATCATGATCTGAGATACCATTTATTATTGGAAGTATGTTGTAATTACTGTACTGAGAAATATCCATAAAAAAATTATCAATTGCAGTCCTGCTATTATTTTGTAATCTTATATGGAAATTTACAGTGCTCTTAAGTTAAAAGACAACATCAAGGCTTCCATATCTAACCTCTCATTGCTGTGATTAAGAAAGTAGACATTAAAATCTCCACATAAAACGGTTTGTTATTTGTGTAAACATAGTAGTAAAGACTCTAACTGAGATAAAAAGTCTAAAATTTCCTGAAGGCGCCTTGTAAATTGCTAGAGCTCTTCCTTATCATATTCCAGTTTTGTAACACACCATTCAAAGTGTTGTTCTATACAATACTTAATTACAACCACACTGTTGTACTGAATATTATTTTTAACAAAAATGGCAACTTCCCCTTTCACCATTTTACAACTATGGAAATGAGAGCTTAGTTTATGATTTGGGATGGACAGCTGAGATATTCCTGTGTCAGACAAATGATGCTCACATATGCACAAAACATTAAAATTTCTGGAATTTCTTCTAGGCATAATGTAATTTCGTCAATTTTACTAAATATTTCTCTTATATTTTGACTGAGAATAGTGGTCTGTACATTTTGATTCAATGACTTTGAATTGTTTACTTTATTAGTACAAACTGGTATGTCAGTTGGAATTTCTAATATCAATAAGTTTTGATCATCAAAAACAATTTCTTTTAGACATCTTAATACATTTATTTTATTTACCCTAAAAAAGGCCACAACTTAACACTACTTATAACAGGAATACCTCTTTCACTAACCTGGCATCACCTGTTCTCATCAGCAATAAGAAGAGAAAGCTTCCTTTTACCTCTGAAATTCAGATGGAGTTCACGGCGAGTATAACTTTCCCTACCAAAGCAGGCCACACCTATCAAATCAATGTGTGAATTTGCTGGCTGCCAGAGAACCCTTTCCAACGATGCATTTGTACGCCTAATGTTATGCCACATCCAGGGTTTATCATAACACTTAAACAAACCCACAAATCCCACACTGTGTTCCTGGAAATGTGAGCAATGTCTTCCTAAACTGAATAATTTAGGTAGTTATCAATACTATTTCCTGGTCTCCCTACAATTACAATACAATCCTCCTTTGAGAAATCTTTCCCTAAGTCTTCCACATTTGCTACAACACTACCAAGATCTGCATTTGGTTTGAAAATACTGCAGACTCCATAATCTGGCCCCAAGTCAGACTGAACCATCTCACTGATTCCCCTCCCTTGACTTCTTCTGAGTAAGAATACCTTCCTGCATTTACTTTTTGATATCCAATGAAAAGTTCTCCCTTTTATTTCAGTCCAAGCTGATGGTCACCATCTAGATACTCCAATTGCCGAAACACATTGGATGTCTCCAGCTGGATACCATCAGACAGACAGCGACTCCTACCTCTCCTGCCAGAGCTGACTTCTTTCTACTCACTGTTCTGCCTAAGCCTAAGAACAGAGTTTTCTGCCTTCAGAGCCTGTAAATACCTCACAGCAGATGCCAGATCTGACTGGAGCTTCAGAATCCGCCGCTCCTGATCATTAATTCTGCAGGAGTGACAGTTCCAGGCAATACTGACACAAGAGTACTTTTAGCAACATCACTGCATCCCCAGTGAAACCAGCAGTCCCGGCATGTCACTCCTTCTCTTATGAATCTTTGGCAATTTCCACACTTATTATCCATTATGATACTTTCAGAAAAACTTAAGGACTTAGGAGAAAAAAACTTTACAATGTTTACCTTTTAAACTTCTTTAAAACTTAGGAGATTTTTTTTAAAAAAACATTTACTTTTTAATTAACTACTTGTGCATCAGTTGCCAAAGAAAATTAAAAGTAGGATTCTACGAAAAATGCTAAAAAATATTATGTAATCACTCAAAACTTTTCCGAAATGTGAAATACAACACTTGTCAACTACAAGACTTACAACAAAACATAAATGATTTCAAAGAACTTTTTAAACAATTACAATAAAATTTAACATCCTAGATCTCTGTTTCAGATCTAAGCTCAAATGTAAACAAATAAAAACTCGGTTTACACAATACTGATTTCCTATTAAATAAAAACGGTTCACTCTCACTTATGAACTTCACAAATTTACTTCAAAACAAAACTAATGCTGTCAATACAAACTTACAATTAAATTCTGTTACGCTATAACAAGAATATTGTTACTAGACGTTAATCTCGGATGTAAGCAAAGGCCACCGAACACTGAATCTACAATTTATGGATTTATTATAAATAAAACAGATCACTAAAAAAACACAAATTATTACCACACAACACGAACAAAAGAGCGCACAATAAAATTCCAAAGATATCTCTTGGGATTACTTTTTTCCCAAAATGCAAAATAAATTTCTAGATGCCTCAAAATAATGCAAAATTTTCAATTAAATGTACCACAGAGAGGCATTCGGGATCTAATGGCAGGGGCTAAATATCACATTGATTGTTACATTTCTTTAAGAGATACCATAAAAGTGACCCAGAAGGACAAAAAATTAATATCAAAACTCTGCAAGTGGACACATCAATGGAGCAGATTTATAAATACATCCAAGAAAAATGATGACTGCCAGTTTTCACTGAAAGAATTAAAAAGCATATTCCTGATGATAAAACAATAAAACTAAGATTAATGAAGCATATCGAAGATAATGTTGTATTATCGAGTAAATTTGGATCCAATACAATAATATACTTAAAATAGTAATAATAATTGAAAAACAAGCACTGCAAAATACTGTCAGAGAGCTGGTACGGTCAAAGGTTGAATGATGATGAAGAAGGCTGCTTGTGAAATTTTATGACGAGATATTCGAAAGCATGTTTATAGCAATGAAATATACCCGGTTTGAAAGAATTGATGAATCCATCCCAAAATCCTTCAGTTTTTTTTTAATTGTAAGTTTTTTTATTTTTAGCTGCAAAATTATAAATTAATATTAAAACAACTATAAAAATATCATTTTAAGTATATAAAATTAAAATCTTTTTTCTTGATATTCTTCTTGATTTTCAATTAATTGGTTTAATAAATTGTTATAATCAAAAGTGGCAAATTTTGATGGGTAAACTTCATACATCGTACATTGGAACACACAGAAAATGTTGGTGAAATATTTAAGAAACTGAAGAAATAAATTAACAAAGTTACGTAGATAAAAAAAAATAATAGAACCCCGACAGTGTTTTTTTTGTATGGTAGTAAGATGTTTTGTGGGTATCTCATAAAGGACTTTTCAACTGAGATGCAGTGTGATCTGTAGCGCCTATCTGTTCTCGGTATAAATGAAATATTTTTTGTTCCATTCCCCAGTCATGTAGAGTTATAAGATATACTGCAGATTTTCAGATTAACCCTAATCTTTCAAACTGTGAAAAACCCACCCAAATTGGTTCGATAGTCTTTTTTTGTGATGTATGGACAAAGGAACAGACACAATCAGTTGATTACAGATTTATAATAGTAACTAACATTTAAACGCTGCTTCGATCATCTGGGATAGTATTGGCAGTACAGTCGATGGCTATTTCTAAAAATATCTTTGCCACATTTGTAGCACTTGCAACAAAGAATCTGAAATCGCTGACAAGTTTTCATAATACCATATGTAAATATTCTTATGCTGTATGTCTTTCTTGCTTAGTAACTTCTATGCATCTACTAAAGTTTCAAGCCACCTTTCTTCATTATATCTCAAAACTGAAGTGGTTAGGTTGAAATGCGGCCTCAATGAGAGGAAAACATATTGCCTAAGCTATATAGAAATATAATTTGCACATGTACAAGGGTTGTTTTGTTTTCGGGAGTACACGTAATCGCTAACCTGCCATTCATTAAAGCAGCTTATTAATTACTAACAATAATTGAATTCCTCATGGTTTGAGTTGATGCAACAACATTCTAGTGCAGGCTGCATTTCGATCTAGCCACAATCTGTAATGATATTGTTGCTTCAAAATCAAACCATGTGGATACACCTAAAAGCATGAATATTGCCAAATACATTTTTGGTAATGACATTATTGTCAGCAACGAAGTCTTCATGGGTGAACCTCCGCATTGTGTTGAGGTAACATGATATTTCAACGACTAGCTACGTCATCTTCTTCAGGTGGGAAAACATCGGTACTGTTCTTGACATGGTGATCGCAGTGGCCAATCTATGGACTTATAAGACGAGTCAGATATTTGACCAACTGGTAAGTAGGAGCTCTGATATTGCTGATGATTGAACGCAGAGGTACACTTTCTTTGTGAATTTTTGGCAGACCCTATGGCCGAGGTAGTCTGGCAGCCCGAAGTCCGAGTTTCTTGCTGGTTTCTGCAGAAAATTTGGCTCTCTTCAATAAAGCCGTAGTCTTCCTCTCAATCCTGTTAGTAGTATCGTTGTCTAGACGGAAGGATCATCAAGGATGTACATCATCTTCTCCTCGTACTTTTCTGCTGTAAGTCCATCAGTCGGCCACTGCAATCATGTCAATAATTCCACAGAATTTGTAAAGATCACCAAGACAATGAAACTGAATGATTCAGACATAAGGGTAAGCTTTGACGTCATTTCTTTATTCACCCTCATCCCGTTGAAGGACATGCTGGAGCTGATACACCACCAATTTGAACCAGCCATTGTGGAACTTTTCAAACAAGTGCTGACGTCCATGTATTTAACTTACTCAGGGGAATATTACGAACAGGTGGACAGGGTTGCCATGGTATTGCCACTCTCTCCTGTTGCTGCCAACCTATACATGGAGCAGTTTGAGGATAAAGCACTGGAAGATGCGGTTCTGAAGCCAAAATGTTTTTTCTGATATATTGATGACACGTTTGATGTGTGGTCCCATGGTAAAGGGTTTAAAATGAGTTACTAGAACATCTAAAAGGAATTCAACCCATCAAAGTTTACTATGCAATTTGAAAAGGATGGCCGCCTACCTTTTCTCGACATCCTGATTAAAAGAAAACTGGATGGATCACTAGGACGTAGTGTATACAGAAAATTGACCCACACAGACCAGTACTGGGGAGTCACAAGCTTCCACCACCCCATACAGCATAACACGGTCTTAAACACGCTTGTGCATAGGGCTAGGGCGATTGCTGTCAAAGACAGCCTACCACAGGAGTTGAAACATCTCAGAACGTTCTTCAGGCAGAATGGGTATACAGAGAGGCAGACAAACAAGGCAATTGATCACAGACCAGAGAAAATTCCAGTTCAACTGAAAGAAACGCCCAAGGCCACCACTTTTCTGCCATTCGCTGGAAACACCTCGGGGAAAATTGGCAGAATTCTCGCACGACATGGCATAAAATGTTTCTACCGACCACCAGCCAAAATTCGGGACTCTCTCTGTTCCGTTAATGATGACCTTGGCCTTCAAGTTCCTGGAGTTTACAGCATTCCCCGTGAGTGTGGAAAGTCTTACATCAGCCAAACTATCTGCATTGTACAAAATCGGTGTGAAGAACACAAATGCCGTCTCTGCTTGGGACAATAGAGCAAATCAGTGATCATTGAGCACATGTACAACTTTGGCCACAGGGTAGATTTAAAAAAAGTCAGGATATATGCTAGAATCTCATATTTTTGGGATTCTATAGTCAAGGCAGCAATCAAATTTCGGTTGGTCAATACCTTCAACAGAGACAGTGGACTATGTCTTACTGAGGCGTGGAAACCAGCCTCGATGAAACTCCACAGAGAGCATAGCACCTCGGTCCAGCCACCGCCATAGACGGTTCCATATCAGGATGCGTGGCCTGCAACGAACATCTACAGCAATGCCAATAGTTAGCCAGCCGCATGGCTCGGGTCGCGAATGGAGCCGTTAGGCATATAAGGAGATGCGGCATATGAGCTGCTTCAGTATCTGTTGGTCAGTCGACCAGTACAGATGTTTTCATACCTGAAGAAGACGACAGAGCTAGTCGTCGAAATATCGTGTTACCACAACACAATCCGGCAGTACACCTGTGAAGACTTCATTGCAGTTATATACTGGGAAAGTCTCCGTTCTTTCGATATTATTGTCTATTTCAGGATTCAAAGTACACGTAGTATAAATTATAACAGCTAATTTTGTAATAAAACTTCAGTTTGAACCACAAGAGGACTAAAACGTGTGCAATAATACATTACTTAATTTTTTTAAAAAATTAATTTAATTTAATTGCAATGGAGCACAGGCTCCGGTGGCAATGTCCCTACACACCCATCTTCCCCCTATCCTGCACCCACCTACATTTGCCATCTACAAATTTTATCTTTAAATTCCTTCAAAGTTTTCGGTAAATTATTCATCATTTCTCTTGGTAACTCATTCCAATCCCTGACACCCTTACCTAAAAAGAGAATCTTCCCACACCCTTGTGCCTGAAATCGAGTGCCAGCTTGTGGTCATGGTCATCTTTTCCCTTCCATGCACTACTTTTCATACCTACTGCAATATCTTTCCATGCCTCATCACCAGTATATGCCCTGTACACTCCCATGACCCTCCTCATCCTCCTCCTGTCTTGCAATGAATCCCATTCCAGCTCCTTTATCATATCCGTCACTGACTGCATTCTGCGATAATTTCCAGAAACAAATCTAGCAGACCTTCTTTGCACCCTCTCCAACTCCTGTATTTGATACGTAAAATGAGGGTCCCATACTACACTACCATATTCGAGCAATGGTCTGACCAAAGTTTTGTAACCCAATTCCTCGACTTCTCTCGTACATCCCCTCATCACTCTCTCCAACAAGTGCAGAACCTTGAAACCTTTTCCTACCACCTGTCCTATGAGTCCTGCCCAGTTAAGTTTGTTATCAAAAGTAATTCCAAGATATTTGCATTTCAAGTCTTCAGCAAGCAATTCTTTCCCCACCTTATATTCATAATTAACCTTTTGTTTTTTATTTGTTTATCTAATAAGCTGACTCTTCTTTGCATTTATCTTCATTCCATGTATGGCGATGTTTTTCTTCCTAGCGGTTGTGGTTAGGTTGAAATGAGGCCTGGACCAGATTAAAAATGGCGCCAGAAGCACAAGGAACTATGCATAACACTGATTTGTTACTTCCAATACCGGTAAGCGATATATCACAAAATTTTATTCTTTACTTTAAAATTTTCTATCATTATTCACTATAAAAAAAGCAGTGACATGATATCGTGCAAACCCTTTACTACCAAAATTAAGTACAAAACTACTTACCATAAATATTACAATTCAATTACTGTTATTGAAATGTTAATATATTATTTAATGGTTTGAGTAAAGAAGTCTGTTTAATTATAGTGATCAAAATTTATAAAACCGGGAAAATATAACCAAAGACAAATACAAAATATACAGGGCGTTCGCCGGAAAACGCTACCCTCCCAGTCTGTTGCCGTCGGCAAGTTGCTCGGTCAGTCGAGCCAGCAGTTTCCGCCACACGGCACCGTGAATCACCGCACTGTTTAACACCTCCGCTGCCCCAACAGTGCAGTGCAGTGACCCTTACATTGTTAAGAACGGTTTCTTTGCATTGTAGATAGTTTGTGACTTCAGTCTCTTATTAATCAGTGTTGTGAATAAACGTTTCTTTGCGGTTTGGCTGGTTTGGGGCTTCATACTCTTATTAATATGTACCGTGTTTGAGTGTGAGTAAAATTATGGTACGTTACAGTTTGCAACAAAGAATATTTCTCTACGATACATATGTGAAGAAGAAGTCGTTTAAAAAGTGTCGCAGTAAATTTCGTCGCGAATTTTCTGGCGCTTTGCTGCCAGCTAAATCAACAATTCTGCGTCTGGTTAAAAAAGTAAGAGAAACGGGTTCATTTTTTAACAAAAAGAGACTGTCGGTCAACCGTATTCTCACAGAGGAAAAAATTGACGATATCACTTTTCGACTAGAACAGTCACCCAAAAAATCATTAAGTCAGTTAGGGCAGCGTGTGTCTCGAAATATGTTCAGAAGATGTGAAATGTGCATTACACAGGAGGGTCAACACTTCCAGCATCTTTTATAAGGTAAGCTAATGAATTACGTCACATTTAAATGCTTAGCACACAAGTTTATGAAGCGTAATTATTATGAAATAGTCCGCGGCCGACGGTCGAACAATGCCGGAAACTGACCGCTCGATCGCCGGGAGCAGTTTCTTCCTTGTAGCGCTAACAGTGGGTTGCGTTTCCCGGCGAATGCCCTGTACAATCCAGAGATCAGTATATTTATCTTTTGTCAAACTCAATAAACATATTATTATTATTGCAGTAAATAAAATAATAGTAATGTTCATTATGTCTAGTTCAGGTATTCCATTTATTTACTGCATTCATGTTAACTGAAAAAACTAAATATTCGAAGTCAAAATATTAAACAACATCCTAAGTTGTGTGAATTTTTTTCAGTTTTTTTGTGCAAGAAGTGAACATCTCAATTACTGTGCGATCCGTGGCCCATAATGTTTTGTCTGGAAATGTATTTAATTATTTCCTCTATCTCGCGGTACATACAAGTCATTAGTTATTTCTATATATTTTTATTTGGACCATCAGCTCTAAAAACTGGAAAACAGTGGTAGTTTTTTGCAGTTTCCATTCAAATAATGAGATATGCAAGGCTTGCTTACAGATTTATAATAAAATAGATACATAGATCTGAATGAAAATATATTTTATTGTAATTTATAGGTCCAATTTCATTCATAACTGTTAATTTAACTTTCAAAATGTAATGTTTTATATGAGTAGTATGGTCTACAATGGTCAGACTATTCAATCATTATAACATCTGAAATTAACTTTGAGCTTTGTGTTAAAAGACAGCATTTGTTCCAAGAGTGGTCTGAAATGTTCTCAATCTTGACTACACAAGATACAGCATTAGCAAATAACAAAAATTTAATTTTCAATAACTTTCTTGAGTATTACTCTTTACAAAATAACTTTATTACATTCTGTAAACTGATTTACCATAAAAATAAAGAATAATTTATGGTAACAAATTCTGTTAACACCAGGTTTATTAATACAATCTAACTTAAAGGTTAGTGACTGTTGCTATCTTCCCACAGAAATGTTAACAGTTAACATATTCAGCCACACTGGTGACAAGAACTTTTAATCATATCGATGCATATAAACAATAAGCGCTGGTTAAGATCGAGAATGAGCCTGAGCTGTAATTATGATAACAGGATATACAATGTCCATAACAATATCTTTTTACATATATATATATATAAAATAAGCAGCTTTCAAGCAACAACTGAAAATGACTTGTCAAATAAACATTGATGCATCGTGAGCATGCTTTGATAAATAGAAGAATGTTATGAATCATACTGTAACGTTAGAGCAGTTTATTCAGGGATTTATTTGAGCATTTTTTGACAATATTTGGGCAATTTAGAGTTTGGCACAATGACATGAGAAGAGTGAGGGGAAAAGGTTGCACCACTGATGCTTAGTGGAAGAAGAGTGTTTTTTGGAGGCATCAGTCGGGTTGCCGTAGTCAGAAAGTGTGAGACCTATAAGTAGGAGTGAGCTGGTACGAGAGGAGCATTCCAGTGCCGATTGTGATTGGGTGCTTATGTTGCACCCCCAGGAGTGGAATGGTGAAACCTGCAGATTTCAGTTGGAGTGAAACAGTTAGTTTTTTTGTTTGGTATCTGAAATCTGATCAGTATTTAATGGGGAGTAAGTGACTTTAGCCGAGTGATGGATCACATGTCGTAAGTCTCTAAGATTTAGTAAGGGCTCAGAATAATTGTCTGCAGATCCAAGTTTAACTTCAGTGTTCATGTTGTAGAAGGTTTGTAGGGCCATAGGAACTTCTAAAGCCTTGAGAGACGTTTCAGCCAAGCTAATTTAATATTAGAGTCATTTTTGTTTTTCACGACCATCGGAATATTTTTGCATGGAGGAGTTATGTTTCAGATAAGGTTTACATGTCAGTTTGTGCAATAGGCTGATATGGTGTCAAGGATACATATAGGGGAACTGGAATGAATTGTAAATAAATTTGTAGGGAACAATTTTGATTTGACAATTCTTCTGTAACTTACAGCAAATATATATATAGAAGTAACTTATAGAAAATTTCGAATGCAGTGTTAATTTGTTTGGAACTTTGTGGCGGTGGGAATCTTCTGATAAATTATCTTTTAAATCTAAATATTGGTTGGTGGCTTATCTGAAGAGAAAGTACATTCTTTTTTTTTTTTTTCAAAATATAATTTTCAGACTATCAAAATCATATTTATTTAGATTTTTGTGTTGGTAATTAAAAAATAGAAACCTTTCCTATCTCTGCGATGGAAATTTGAACTGCAGGAGGCCGAAGTTCTTCCAGAAATTTAGGTTGCATCACAGACCCCGATCATATTTAAGATTAGCTACTCCTTTGAATACACCACTGTCTGCAGGCATTAAATGAGCCTTGTAGATTTGAGAGAGTGTGCTATTGCAATTGTATATGAAAGGAATACTCTTACAATATCTTTAAGCCACAATAAAAGAAACAGAATAAAACCCTATGGACAAAACTAACCACAGATAGAAATCCCATCATAACAGCAGTTAAACAGAATTGTAATACCAGAGTGTAAATTATAAAATGTCAAATATCTATACCAACAACATATGATTTAAATAATATTATAAAATATTATTTTACTCTATTACATGTTTTAATCATAAAAATAATGACACTGGGACATAAATCCTTTTCTAAACAATGTAATTTGTTTAAGAAAAAACATCGAACAGCTTCTGTAAAAAAATAATTGTTGTTGTTGTTTTGTTACTAATTTCAGTAGAGCTCATGGCCATGTGGCAATTTTCCTACACAGCTACTTACAGTTCATACGTATTTTTACCTTAATTTCATTCACAGTCTGAGGTATATTGTCAATTACCTACTTAGGAAATTTGTTCCAGTCCTTCACTCCCCTACCTACAAATGAAAACATTCATACTTCTTTGTATCTGAAATCAATTGCAAATTTATGATCATCAGCTTGTCTGCTCCTCCAAACGCTGCTTCTAAATCTTTCAGCAACAATTGTGCTAAACTCGATTTCAGGCACAAGGGTGTGGGAGGATTCTCTTTTGTAGTTAAGGGTATCAGGGATTGAAATAAGTTACCAAGGGAAATGATGAATAATTTACCAAAAAACATTGAAAGAATTTAAAGTTAAAATTTGTAGAGAAGAAATGTAGGTGGGTGCAGGAAAGGGGGAAGATGGATGTATAGGGAAATTGCCACCGAAGCATGTACTCCATTGTAATTAAATTAAATTAAAACCTGATCACCAGTATATTACCAGTAAGACGCCCACAATTATTTTCACCTGCCTTCTATCTTCCAATGACTCCCAACCCAAATCTCCCAAACTGAATGCATCCTTTGATAATTTCTGCCCCCTTTAATTCTAGTATTTGATACTCTTAAATTAAAGTAGGTCCCACATTGTCCCTCAATATTGAAGGGCCTGACCAAAGTTTAGGTACCCCTTCTTTCTTATTTCCCTGGTACATTCCCTTGAAAGGATTTAATACTAAACATCCTTACCCCACAACCTCTCCAATGTGCCCTGACAAGTTTAACTGATATTCCCCGGTATTTACAATTAATCCCCCTCTCCAACCAATAATCATACAAAACCTTTATTTTCCTATAGATATACCTAATAAACTCAGTCTTTGGCATTTACCTTCATTCCATGCTTACACACACAACTGCCAGCCTTTCTGCTGTCTAGAGCTCTTTGAATTGGCTAAAATCCTTTCTCAATGTAATACGGTTAAACAGAATTATGGCATTTGCTAGCAGCCTAACCTTTAACTGCATGTCAACAACAGAATCATTCATTAGAATGATGATCAGTAATGGTCCCAGTACACTACACTGTGGAACACTTTGTTCAGACCTCGTAAGAATTTCTTAATCCAGCAAGATACATCTTGGTTTACTCTAAAGATCTTGGCTTTATTTGTAACCATTCTATGACTATGCAATTAAATTAAATTAACTTTGTCAAAAGCCTTAGAAAGATCCAGACCCACACTAACTTTGTGCCTGAATTGTCTTGCACACAACAAATTAAATGAGATTCACATGAATGACCTAAATCTGTGGGCAGACTTACAAACCAGAACTTTTCCTTTCAAATGTTCTTAATATAGCTGGTTATAGAATACTCTCTCCATCTACCCATCATTGAAGTCAAATAATAGGTCTCTGTTTCTCTACCCTACTTTTCTTATGAATTGATACTATTATAGCACATTTTCTTCCAGTCATCCAAAATACAGCAAGTCTTCAGATTTAAACTATAATGTCTTTGCAATTTAAATTTAACACATCTGTGATAATATTATCTATACCAAGCAGCAAGCATTTTTAAACTACACAGAACTCTCAGAATACCCTGTGACATCAGTTCTAATTTCCCAGTATGCTCATTCTTACTAAGATAGGAATGAATCTCCTCAGTTACTTGTTGATCAGTCCCTGTGTGACAATGCATTTTAGTTCTGCATAACCAGTTGCTCAGCATCTCATCCATTTTTAAACTCTTTACATCTTTAACCAGAACTGTTTGATTATCTTCCTTTTGTCATATTTTTATAACACAGCTATAGAAATTTTGGGGTTTAAGGATTTTGGAGAGACTATATTAGCCTTTTCCAACCAAATGTCAACCTCTCCTTCACGTGGTGCACCCCGTTTGCACAGACAAGGCTCTGGTAACTGAAAGGTATAAGCAGTTACCCACTGCTTGCCAATGGCCTCCTAAAGGAGGGTGGAAGAACAGAGAGCAGTCCTGATCACACTATTACCCTTGGGAATTAATCAGAAATGCTCAACAGTGTGGGGATGCAGATGGCAACAGGAAACCACTGCATTAAAGACCCAAAGGGTACCCCAGGACATTTAATCCTCTCAAATTACATATATCATGATGGCTTCTTCCTGGAAAAAATATTCTAGAGGTAAAATAGTCCCCCAGTCGGGTCTTCGGGTGGGGACTGCTCAGGAAGGAGTCATCAGAATGGATAGAAACATACTACGAGTCGAAGCTTTGAATGTTAGAAGTCTGAATAGGGCAGGTAGGTTAGACAACTTAAAAAGGGAGATTGAACGACTTAAGTTAGAAGCCGTCGGGATTAGTGAGATTCAGTGAAAGGATAAGCAGCATTTCTGGTCTGGGGAACACAGAATAATTAACACAAAAGCTGTCAGTGGAGTTACTGGTGTAGCTTTTGTAATGAATAAGAGAGTGCGGAAACGGGGGAAGTTATTATGAACAGAGAGAAGAGACAAACTGGCAGGACATTTTTTGAGACATGCTGGATTGGTTAATTTGTTAGTGGAGTGTACAGTCGAAAGTAAGAACTGTAGACGAAGACAGAGATTAGAATATATGAAGCAGATAATTGAGGATGTATGTTGTAAGGGGTATGTAGAGATGAAGAGGTTAGCACAATATAGGAAGGCATGTAGGATTGCATCAGACTCGTCGTAAGACTGTTGACTGCAAATAAAATCTGTGTCATTGATTGTTTCCTGACCAACCTTGATATATTTCAAGAATTAATCATTAGCATTTCTCTTTGCTGCTGTTAATTACCTTTTTAGTTGTAGGCTTCCGCAGAAAGAATCAATACCTTTTTAGTTGTTTCATATCTCCCCTATAAACTGGATGCTTCTTTAATCTAACATGTTTCCTTCTCACCAATCTCTTTGCATACTCACGTACATATGCAGGTTCTGTGCTTCTCTTCATTCTTTTTTTTTTTTTTTTTTTTGGTACAAACATTTCTTTCAATTTTCTCACTGTTATAATGCCTTCCTTCTGTACTCTGAACCTCTACCTCCCCAATTCTGAAACCCTTGCCTTGTGATAATTATATCCTTATTTATTTATTTATCAATCTTGTTCCATTGATCCCTGATGAGGAAGGACTTCTGGGACGTGAAAAATGTCGTGGTTAATACACATATGAGGCACGTCCAGAAAGTAAGTTCCGTTTCAATTTATCTCCGCTGCAGCGCTGCGATTGCAGTTCCGCACACGCGCTGTAGACGATGTGTATCAAGGGGAAGAACGTGTGCCATTTGGAGATCGCTGTCAGTTACGTACGCTTTGTTGTGCTTGTTTGAAATGTCGGCGTTGATAGAAAATCACGCCGCCTGTGAAATCAGGTCTGTGATTCGGTTTCTGAATGCGAGGAAAGTGAAACCAAGTGAAATTTATCGGCAAATTTGCGATGTTTACGGACCAAATGCGATGAGTGATTCGATGGTGAGAAGATGGGTCCGACAGTTCAATGGCGGGCATAGTGATGTGCACGATGAAGAACGGAGTGGGCGTCCACCTTTGGTTACAGAAGAACTGGTTCACGTGATTGATGATAAGATCCAGGAAAACCGTAGGTTTACAATTAGTGCTCTCGCTATGGACTTCCCCCAAATTTCACGATCACTGATGCAAGAAATTGTTACCAAACAACTGAAATTCCGTAAACTTTGCTCACGTTGGGTACCAAAGATTCTCACTGAGCAACACAAAACACAACGGATGGGTAGTGCACTTGAGTTTATGACCCATTATGCTGAAGGCGGCGAAGAATTTCGGAGACTGATAGTCACAGGAGATGAAACGTGGGTTTCTTACAACACCCCTGAGAGTAAGCGGCAATCAATGGAATGGAGGCACACTTCATCCCCACCAAAGGTTAAACCGAAGCAAATCATGACACCTCGAAAAATGATGTGCACAATGTTCTGGGACTGAAAAGGCATCCTACTCATTGACTTCTTACCGCGTGGTCAAACAATCAAAGCAGATGCTTATTGCGAGACACTTCAGAAATTGCGCCGTGCAATTCAGAATAAGCGCCGGGGACTGCTGTCAAAAGGTGTTGTTTTGCTTCACGACAACGCACGACCACACACTGCAAACGTGACGAAAAACCTCGTACAGGGATTTGGCTGGGACGTTTCACCATCCTCCGTACAGCCCCGACCTCGCTCCTAGCGACTTTCATCTGTTCTTACATCTCAAGTCTTTCCTTGGCGGTCATCACTTCACCAATGATGACGAGCTGAAAGAAACTGTTTCCAACTGGTTGAAGACACAGGCGGCAGATTTCTATGAAGAAGGTATACAAAACCTGGTGCCACGCTATGACAAATGCCTGCAAAATTTCGGTAGTTATGTGGAAAAGTAGTTTAAGAGTTGTAGAATTTTGTGCAATAAAAATTTCTTCTGTATCTGTGTACAATTTCATTTTATTACCAAACGGAACTTACTTTCTGGATGCGCCTCGTACATACCATTCATAATGATAGTAAAGACACTGATAAGTCAAAAAGACAAATAAAGAAAATAAAAATAAATATTAATTTTTACCACTGAGTTAAGCAAAACTTTCCTCTTTCTTTGCTACTGATTTCTTGGACTCTCCTACGCCTATCACAGCCACCACATTATCACTAATTCCCTCCATCACATGACACCACCACATAATTTTCATCAGGCTTTATTACAGGAGTGCCACAAGGTATTAGGACCATTGCTGTTCATTGTTATAATGGAGTCAGAAATTTGGATGTTGGCAGATGACAATGTTATACAATACCAACTGTAAAGAGGTCGGCCACAGAGACGACAAAATAAAACATAATAATAGAACTATGGCTGTAGACGGGCTACAAAGAGTAAAAATACATACAATGACTAGTTGGCTGTATAAGGGCCAACCAGTTTAAAACAATGAACTAACTGGCTGGCTGTAAAGGGGCCAGCCATATAAACAAGATCTCAACTAAAAACAGTACTTGGATTGGTGGTTGTATAAGGCCACCAATCCAATCTAAAATCTAGGCAGGACAGCCCAAAATTTTTGGGACAAGACCGGCCAAGATACAAAACTTTAAAACCTTAGCCACGTTGTCACCATCATCTAAAAACAGCACACATTCTGTTAAAATGTGGTGTACCGTCAAAGGTACGCCACAAGCATCACAATCCGGAGGGTCCTCTCAGCGGAGAAAAAAGCTACGAGTCAGAGGACAGTGCCCTATATAGAGGCGACTAAGGAGAACCTCATCCCTCCTCACCCGCTGGAAGGAGCTGCTCCACGGCTGAACGGTCGGTTTGACCTGCCGGAGCTTGTTATGTTCAACTTCCAGTCACTGCCTATGCCAAACATCAAAACAAATCTCTTTACCGCCGAGGCAAGGTCTGACCGGTTCAAAGTCGGTTCTGACCTTGTCGCAGGCTAACTTGGCAGCTTCATCAGCTGCCTCATTCCCCCTGATTCCCACATGGCCTGATACTCAGCAGAATAATACCTCCTTTCCACAAGATATGAGGGAAAGGAGGGCATCCTGGATTTCCTGGATTAGACAGTCTGCTGGATACATATTTCGTACGGCCTGAATACAGCTGAGGGAACTACAGCATATGATGAACCACTTATTGCACTTTACCTTCATATGCTGGAGCAACTTTAGCATGGTGTAGCACTCAGCAGTAAAAAACGCTGCACCTGCTATCCAGTTTGAATGTGTAAGTCTCTCAAGGGAACACTACGGAGCAGCCAACTCCGTTAGTCTGCTTAGACCCATCCGTATACACCTGGGTAAATGTGTGATGCCGTTTAAAAAGTCTCTAACAATACTATTAAAACCACTGTCAGCGGTACACAGTTTGTTATGCCGATACAGGTCTAAAATTATTCTGGGCCTCTTTAAAAGCCAGGGAGGAGATTTACTCCAACCCTGGTGATAAAAAGAGGGAAGCTCGAATCCGTATTGTTCTAAAATTGCTTTTGTATGGTAGCTGAATGCTTTAGTGGCTCTATGCCGGTTGTTATAAAGCCGTTCGTAGTTGGGGTGTAGAACTATGTCATACACGGGACTGCCAGGTGTTATGGCAACGTGCAGGTAGTGTTGCACGATGAGGAGTCGCCGGCGGATGGAAGGCGGCGGCTCACCCGAGTCAGCACAAATGCTGACAATAGGGCTGGTGCGATATGCACCCGTGGAGAGCCAAATTCCAGCATGGTGGACACTATCCAATATACGGAGATAGCTGTCCCGTGCCGAACCATATACGATACAGCCGTATTCCAACCGTGACCGTGCAAAGGCTCTGTAAAATTGTAGCAGGCATTCGCCGTTCCACCAGGGGACAGGCGTCCTTCGCAGCGTTCCAGAGCTTTCCGGCGGAGACATCAGCTGCATGGTGAATCACTTCTGTGAAGTGATTCACCTTCTCCTGTATACTGCCACAGGGTTTTATTAGTGCAGAACGGCAGCAGAGATGCCAATCTGCACCACTGACGTGCCATTTGCGCCGGTTATTACCTCTTCTACGTTCACACTCAACGTGCATCCAAATAGGGAAGTGGTCGCTACCATGTAGGTCGCGATTCACCTCCCTCTGCATGGAGTCCGCGATTGAGGGAGAACACAAAGAAAGGTCAATGGCAGAAGACGTACCGGAAGCAGTGGTGAAATGAGTAATTTGGCCTTTATTCAGGATACAAATTTCCTCCTGCTCTATCAATCTACCAACCACTCGGCTCCTGGGGCAGTCGCAGGTGGAACCCCACAACGCACAATGGGCGCTGAAATCCTCCAAAAGGAGGAAGGGCTGAGTGAGTTGTTGTACGATGCCAACCAGGTCGTCGTAAACGACGGACAAAATGGGTGGCAGGTAGAGAGAGCATACGGTCAGTTGGATTGGACTGTGTATTTTCACCACTACTGCTTGTAATGAGGAGGTGAGAGCAATGGGTTCAGAGTGGACAGTGTTTCGGACCACTCCTCCCTTAGCTCGATGACCCTCGGTATCGTCCTTTTGGTATGTCATATCCTCTCAGCACTGGTTGGTGTGGTGGTCTAAAATGTATCTCCAGTAAGCAGAGACACAATGGCTTAGATCGTGCTAAAAGTTGGACTTCCTCTTTGTGAGCGTGAAAGCCGTTGACGTTCCACTGAAGTATGGGAGCCATCCTACCTATTTAAAACCACCCGCCCCAGTTAGGGTGGGTCCTCCGATGGTAATTGCTGAGGAACGGAACCAGGTTCGTCCACCAGCATTACGTCGTCTTCAGGGTCCGAAGACGATTCTTGTTCTAAGGCCTCCGAGTCTTGTGGACTTTTCTTCCACAGAGGCCTTTTCCCCTTCTCCCTGCCAGTTGAGGATCTGGGAGGGGAAGTGGAAGGGGAATTCACGAACATAGTGGGGTCCATGTGTTTTAAACTTCGGAACCCGAACTTTCTGCACTTTCTGCCATCCGCTACTGGCAGATGACATTGCCGTTGCTACATCTGATGCAGATGATGCTTCTGCTATGGGTGCTCTTTCTGCTATTGCAGAGGCACCCATGTCTGTAGCTACTGTAGCGGATGGCTGTGCCTTTGCTGGTAGACTTGCTGAACCTGCTGTCAATGTGGTCGAGTTTGCAGAAGTGATGCTACCGACGTCCGTGGTCCTAGGTGATATGACCTTGGTGGCTTTTGCGCCACAGTTGCATTGACATGAGCACATTGTACTTGTGCCCATGTCTGCAAAGGACGTCTGTGTAGCAACACTTTATTTCCTGACGGGAGATGAAAGAGTCTTAGCGAAACTAGTAGCAAAGATGGGTGGTGCTAGCGTCTTGTACCGCTTCTTCGCTTCGCCGTAAGGAATTCGTTCTTTCCTCTTTAACTCCTGTATCTTTTTTCTTAAAGATACAATCGACACTCATTGCTCCAGGCTGGATGTGCCCCAGAGCAGTTGACACACACCTGTGGGAGGGTGCAACTACTGCCTGCCTCATGTGCAGCCTTTCCGCATTTCCCACAGGTGGGGTGCCCTTGCAGGTTGCTGTCATATGACCGAACCGCTGGCACTTAAAGCAGCGCCGGTACATACGGGCAAATATTCAAGTTTAAATATCCTGCCTTGATGTTTTAGGGCAATGTTGTAGTGTTGAATGTTAGGACGAAGGTGGCTGTCTTCTCAAGACTGCCACTAACCCTTCATTTAATCTGACGAACCTCGACCACATGTTCTGTTGACCACTCCTTAAGGAGTTCCGCGGCCTCTAAATCCATAAGTTCCCGGCAAGTGATGATGCCTTTACTTGAATTTAGAGTTTTATAGAGTTCACACTTCACTGCGAACTCCCCGAGCTTCTCACACTTAAGTAGTTGGACAGCCTGCCTGTGGAGGGATGTTTACAAAAGCAGTGTGCCATTCCTCAGATTTTTTACCGATTTGAGGGTACCCGCAATACCCTCTAAATCCTCGTGTACATAGAATGGAGAGACCGTCTCAAAAGATCCCTCCACCCTTGTCATGATAACAAAGGCATTGTCTATTAAACAACCCTTGCCGTTACTGAGGTTTATTTCCGAAGGAGGACTTTCAACCCTCACCCACTTGTATGAACTGGGTGTATTTTTATTAACCTGTGACACACCCGGGCCGCAGGGGTTTTTGGTTTTTTTGTGAGTTGGAATTTTGGTCCCATGAGAAAAAACCAGTTTAAAAGGAAGTGCTAATACAACAGGGGTGTGCAGGTGCCCCTGAGGTTGCAGTTAGCGAGTGATCTGCCTCTCACCCATGCACCTCCTTGGCACGTGGCTGACCTTGAGGTTGAGGTTTTTTTTTATAGAGGTTTGTTCCGTCCTCGCGATCCGGGCAATTAAGCCTAGATCCCCATTCTCCTAGGCACACAACGTTCCACCATCATGCCCTATGGTGGTCGTTGAAGACTGGTAGGAGTTTACGGTGTGGGAAACTTGCGGCGCTCAAAAGTTTTCAGCTCGGGCACTGCGGGTTCACCAAACCCGTACCTGGCACTTGCGTACTGGGCCCCTGTGGGGACTGCACTCAAGACCGTTGCACCATGTGACCACCTCTCTCCACAGTCTTCTTGCTCTTTTCTTCTCCATCCAACGTAATCTATAGTCCATATACCAATATACAAGGCTTACTATGCTACATAATGTACAGTTTACCAAAAACACTGGAATTCGTAAATGGCAGGGGTAGGTGGCAGTGAAAAATCATGACATGGGAAGGTGGAGGTGTAATAACATTTTCACTGGAGTGTTTGTGCTCAATCACAACTGAAATTAAATTAAGAATTAAACATTCAGTGTATTGTGTTGTTTTTTCTACCACTCGTATAAGCCCAACTTTCCTAACTAAAATATTTTCAAAACTCTGCTTCTTTATGTTGATAGTTCTACTCTCCTTCAAACTTACACTTGTCATATTGACATATCCACCTATCATGACTACTTTATTTCCATATCTGAACTCTCAATATGAGCTCAACTTCAATCTTCTCATTCTGTTCATTAATCCTATCACTTTAGAAACAGCTATGGCTAATATCTTTTCCATTCTACATTTGATTTGTGAAAACCCAATCCCTCTCCCCCCATTCTACCCCCTTAATTTTTGTTAATGCTCTTTACACATACCTACAGTTTTTATCCACTATCGACAGAATTTTGCATATGTATACTTTATAACCAACAGAAAAATACGGTCTACATTTGGTTTTCAAAAACTCTACCACTCTCCGACTTTCAACCCCATTTATTTTTCTAAATGTTCTTTATAGATACCCACAGATTTCATCCAATTTCAATGGTCCTTTGCATACATATACATTAAAACAAATTGAAAAATACTATCTAAATATGATTTTCAGAAACCCAACCCCTCTCACTCTTTCCACCTCATTAATTTTTGTCAATGTTCTTTATACAAAGCTACAGTTTCTATCTGATTTTGAAGGACCTTTACACACATATAGTTTCAGCCAAACAGAAAAGTACAGTCTACATTTCGTTTACAAAAGTCTGACGCCTCTTTCCCTTTACTCCCACCCATCTTAATTTCAAAAGTTGTTTATAGAAACTCACAGTTTTAATCAGCTTTTTGATGGAACACTGTGTACAAACTTTAAAACAAAGAGAAATGTATTGCCTGCTTTAGGCTTACAAAAACACAGCCACTCTCACTCATCACTCTTCTCAAATAAATTTACACATGAAACCATTCAGTTTTTTGCAATGTCTTTAATTTGTTTAGTACATGTAAAGCTGTCTGTTTTGTATATGCATACCCAATTAAGAAAAAAAAAAGATGCATTGCAACGCATGCTGGGCAAAGCTAGTACTCCTAAAATTACTGTGTTTTTGTATGCTCTCATTTTCTCTGATATCCTCTTTTACACAAACTTCTAAAGATGTTTTAATCAAATCCATCTTTTAAACCGACACTATTGTTTTGTAACTAATATGCAATAATATCTTGGTTCAATGATATTATTCTGAACTACTGTAAGCCCATGGCCGTTTTTTGCTTATCGTCGTGGGTTTGGAATACTTCCAGTTTATAGGGCCAAAGATTATAACAGGTTGACCTGATCTGACAAAATATGAACTTGACCCATGTTTCACCCTTAGTGTGAATAAAATATTTTGACCTTGGAGAACTCGGAAGTATTATTAAATGTAGGAATTAAACACGGACAGGTAAGATCGTGCAGTCGCTTAATTGTTTCAAAGGTCGTAGACTCGAACTTGCTTAAATACTAACTTGACTTGCAAAATTTAAAAATTTCATGTTTGCTTTGAAAGCATCACGTTATTTTTTACTGAGACGGGACAAGCACTCATAATGCAATCATTGGTCACAGTATCTGTAATGGCCAGAGAAATTAATATTTATTCCATAATATTAAAGAGTTGAGCAACTCCGAAGAAATTAATTGCCAGAATAGTTGATTCGGTAACATATTTGGTCTGATGTCCACTTAATATAACCTAATAACTTACGTACAGCGAACATGAAGAAAGACCATTAACGAAAGTTATCAGTAAATAAACCGTAATGCATAAACTTTGGTCAAGCAACATCATTAGAGAAAATTTTAATTAAATTGAAATTTATCCAAGCAGGAATGACAATTATCATACATGGTTACAGCAGAGACTGAGTAATTTAATTTTTTTTACGTTGCTTTCATTTACAACATGTTACTCAAAAGCAGATTCACATTTTTTCACGTTTATCGATATTTTTTAAACTACGAAATGCTACAAAACACAAACTTAATGAATGTATTATTGCAATTAATTTGATAGCAGTTGCTTAGCTATTAAATTGTGGACATAACCACAAATTTCTTCTAATGGTACCCCTGGTCGCTGTTTTACGAACGAAGGCTGACACATGACACATTCTCCAGCCAATAGCCATTAACGTGAGTGACCTTACGAAATTATATAGTAGACAGAATTTTTGTGTTGCAGTGACTTCTTGTAATAACAACTGCTTGTATACAGGAGGCCAGTCTAAACAATGAATCAATTTTCCTTACATTTTTGGATTTTGATGCAAACTTTCATTAAAATTTACCCAATAGATAGATTTTGAGGGCATCAGCAGTGTCACCTGAAGCCCCATGTCAACACGCTTCATAGTTGTGTTTAATCAATGCAGATCAAGGTATCAGAGCTCTTCCACAAAACCCACATTGGTATACCCAGTTGATGAACTTGTCATTGCCATCTCACTTTCTACACTAAATTGCTTATCCCTAGCCAGGTTAGTCTCTGCTCTACCAACTATAACAATATGATCCTCCCTAAAGAGTGATCCTATAATCTCTACAACTTATTTAAGCATAGCACTTGGCTTGAATATACTTGTGACCTGGCATCCTGTCCTACATTGTCTTGCAATTGCTGATCCATACCATTCCCATCACTGCTACCTGGTAGCAAGACTTTCTTTCCCCTTTTTTTTATTTCTGATCTAAACTATTTTCAACTCTAATTGTCCGTTGCTTATGCTTGTTTGCTAAAACTGCACGAGGCTTCTCCTCACCTAATTGAGGTAGCAGACTGCACCTGTTTTTGGTCTTTATCGTGGAGCTATTCTCTCTCTGCAACAAATTCTCCTTTTGCGGCCCAAACCTTTTACATTTTCCCAGCTCCTGTTGCACACAATTTCATTATTCATCTCTTCTAGTATCACCAGAAGACATTGCCAAATTTAGGAGGCAAGGTAGGGGGAGGAAAATCTGTGCGGAAAATTAATGTGGTGGTGACCTTTTTTAGCTTAAGTGTCCAGGTGGCAACTTCATGGGGCACCAAATTTATATGTTGTTGGCTTCTTTTCAAGCTAAAGCACCCAGGAGCAATTTTATAGGGAGGGGGCACAATCAAGTTTATGCCCCTGCTCAGAAAAATTGTAAAACTTATACTGCCTGAAGGGCACCAAATTTCTTCTCAAGTTCCACATTCTTTCTTTTGCTATCATATACCTGACAAAACAATAGAAAAATGCAATCTCTCTAGAAGATACTCAGTGAAGCAAAGTACGGCAATGCTCACAAAAAACTTCCAAACTCATAAATCTATGGTAATATCCATACTTTTCAACCTTGACTACTATTTAAATTACACATGGAAAACATTTTTTATTTAAAAAAAGCCATCTACAGCACTACTAATGAATTTAACAAAAAGTCTGCTACTTTATATACTAGCAAAAATGTTTACTTCATACACAAAGTGTCTGCCACAGCTTTCAAAATTACGTTTCTAGCAAACGTTACCTGGCATGCTATAATGAGGATATGGTCCTTGAATCTGAGAACCAGCTGTTGGAGGTACAGTGGGGAAGCTCTGTCCTTGAATAATATTTCCAGTTCCAAACTGGCTATGCACAGGAGAACTCTCAGCTCCAGCTGATGCATAATTTTGAGTGCGTCCTGAAACAATAATTTTTAATTCAGTTCAATAAACATTTTTTTTTCACATATTAGAAATAGCTCATGCAAAATTAAAAATTATGGTAGTTTGGTTTAATGGATTTTGGAGGATGGCGATTAGACAGCTGGTTGTGTTCTTGGGATAAGGATTTGTTAATATTGGACAATTGTACACTATTTCCTGAGAAATTTTTCAAAACTTTTGAAAACAAGCATCTGCTTATTTAGGCCAAAAGAGCTGATGTATCATCTACATAGTAGGTGTGTAGCCCTGCTTTGTCATCAGCTACATAACACATCCTACTTAAATAAATATGAGAAAACAGCTTTCAAGTGAAAAGATGGCATGGAAACAAAAACTAGAAGAAACTTTGTATCACCTGCCACATAGAAAGAAAGGCAACAAACTCGTGCAGGTATAGTTAAGGTGCAACAGCCCTTTATACAAACAGAAAATAAGAGTAAAGAAATAAATAAAAAGGTATTACTGCTAGGTAGCAGTAATAGGAGAAGGAATAGCCTACTATATCACATATGTTTTGAAACTTACTGCACCTCTTAAGTAATAGAGGATACAAGATCACTCTGGAGTTTGTTATGGAATGATGAAAAATAAATTTACTCACTTGGACAATTGTCTAGAGTTCCATTAAAAAAAAAATGGTTAAACTTTTGTTAGTGGCAGCTGATACCAATATTTAAAGAAAACATTTCCCCCTATTAAAGCACAAATTTTCATGCTATTCAATTTACCCGAAAAATGCCCCAGGACTAGTGCTTTAAATAATAAAACTAGCTGACTATTTATTGTCAATTTTTGCCACTTTCAACATAACATAGCTACCAACTTGATTCCATAAAATTATTCCAAAGAACTGCAACAAATTCCATAAACCAAAAATCTTTTTTTCAAATAATCCTGTTACTACACAAAATGTTAATTTGCTGATAACAGCTTCCATGCTGGCCTTAATCTTCCCCTAATCTTACAAGTTGCTATTCCTAGAGCAGATGCTTAACATAATCTTTTTCAATCGGCTAAATTTGTTACTTAGATGCTCTTAATGATCATTTCATTAAAAAAGGTCATCAAAGCATTTGACAGTAATGCTTCATAGATATATGATATTTAAGTCAGCCGGTTTCTGTATAAATTCTCTGGCAACTATTTAGTATATAAAAATGAATGTTTGTTTGCTTGTGTTCCATACATTCCTATACCATTGATCCCATTATGTTGAAACTTTGGTAGATTGTTATGTGTGGACGTGCGATGGTTTTTAACAATAAATAAAAAAATACACCCCATATTCCCTTTTCCAGACTTAAATTTTTGCAAATGGTCTTTATATAAACCCATAGTTTTATCTGATTTTTATGGAATTTTGCACATGTATACTTGAAAACACTATAATTTGAGAACAGGAAAATCAGCTAAAGTGGATGGTGATATTCTGAGAGCCCATAACATTTTCAAAAAAATGGTATTGGGCCGATTATGATGGGACAATTGCTGACCAAGAAATTCGAACTTGACATTTAAAAATTGTTTTAAAGTTTTTTTTGGCAAAAAACAAATCTACTGTTTCTATCTGAGCTCAAAGGAACTTTGTGAACATGTAAAAAATGAGGTTCACATTTATATAAAAAACCACAGTTCCCTTCACCCCTCTTAAGACAGATTTACATGTGCTTAGCTTATATCTCCAAAACAATAGGGGAATCTGCCAAATTGTGATGTAGAGTGTATATTACAATCCAATCAAAATGGATTAAACATCAGAACTTTCATACCCAGCTCTTCAAAAATGCTGGTACTCTGCTTTTGCAGAAGACAGAAAGTCAAAAAATGTTGTATATCCTAAGGCACTAAAACAACATTTTAAAATTTAATTTATGCACAAAAATCATTGCATTTCAATCATTTATTTTGTACATCTAAATGCTTCTGCTTTACATATGTGTATCCACTTAGAAAAATAGGCATTGCAATGCATGCCGGGTGAAACTAGTATAACATTAAAATTATCAGATACTGTTCTTTGTGATTGCGCCATAAAAGACTGTCACTTACTACACAGACCTCAAAATCCCCATCCACAAATTGGTTAACAGGACCTTCAGAAACTGTTCTCACTCTACAATTTTCAGGCCTTTAAGTATCCTTCACATCATATCGTGGTTGTACCACCATTCCCTCCAGGTGAAGAGTGAATGGTATATTTCACAGTTATTTGTTACTAAACCTTCCACATATGGCAACATAAACTGAAAATTCTACAATTATTAACAGAATAAACAATGCAAATTCATTAAAAATTAAGTTAATTCTGGTTGCTCATTCTTCGCTAAAAATGAGAATCTATTAAATAATATTCCCAAGGCATTATATAAGTACTTCACAATTCAGTGACATTCTTCTTCATAGAAATAAGTGACTGCTGGAATTCAATGCAGTTGTGAAAGTACTAATAAGGAATGTGCAGAACCACAACAATTTTTTTTTAAATTTAATTTAATTTATTTTTTAAAAAGAAAAATTACTGAAGGCATATAAGAATGTCTAGTAGGAAAACTAATCATTTGATTTCCATCAAAGAAAGTAAAAAATTATTTTAAAACATATTACTTGTGCAACACAGCTTTTTTCAAAATTTATTTTTCTTGAAAAGAGTATTCCAAATAATCATACTATTAGGGTTCTTAATGGTGGTTTAACTTGCTGATTAATTAATTAAAAAGTCCACCAAACAGGTTAAGTATGAAGATGGTTGTTTATTTTGATCCAAACAAGTCAGCGATATTCACAAGTATAGGTACAATACAGAGATGCACCGTCGCAAAGAAACTCTCTGTGAACTCAACTGAATGATTGAAACTCTCTGTAACACTGAATACTGTCAACTAAACTGACTAACTAACTGAATGCATGAATGAATCTCTCTGTCCAGGCGATGTGTTTATATAGTCTTTATCGAAATTACCGAGAATTCTTCAAAGGCATCCGCCAGATATTTCTCGATCATTAACAATCACTCAAACAATACAACATATTAAAAACAATCGGAATACAAATTAATTAACAACATTACAAAATGATCAGAAATGGTAATTATAGATACTTAAATACAAAATTATTTACAGAAATCCTTCCAAACGGTAGAAAATTGTCCTGTAGACATCGTAAATTACATTAATACATGGAATTACAAATATTTAAGAAATTCTCTTGCATCATTCGGTTCTTAAACATATTAAATGGCCTTTGAATAATTTTCTTACCTAAAACAAAGTCTATATACACTGATTTACAAGAAATTACAAAACAAACATATCAAATCACTTTCAAGCAAACTTTAGCTAATTACAAATACTTCATACAGTACAATGCTATTCAAAATTCAGGTATTAGGGCTGTTACAACCCCTCCCCAGGATTCACTTAATTTTACACAGTTAAAATTGATTGAATCCGTCACGAATCTAAGCAGGTTGACTGTACACATAATGCCAACACAAACAGGTTAGAATCAATCAACCATAATGACTTTACAATGAACAAATACAATTCTTCATACAACATCTGCACATAGTCCATGACACTGATTTTGTTTACAATAATTGTCTTTTCTCAGATCCAATCATTTTTTCAGTTACTGTTTTTACACAACAAACGTTCAATGTCATCACCTTAAGTCACAATTATTTTCACACCAAATTATACACTTGATATCTGCCTGTTAATGACAACCGTCTGTTTACATTTTACAGCTGATAATTTGTCAACCAAAATGTAGAAAGTCACAACATCATGAAAATATCAAAAGTTTTTTAATTTTAATTTAATTTAATTGCAATGGAGCACAGGCTCCGGTGGCAATTTCCCTACACACCCCATCTTCCCCCTATCCTGCACACACCTACATTTTCCCTCTACAAATTTTATCTTTAAATTCCTTCAAAGTTTTCCGGTAAATCATTCATCATTTCTCTTGGTACCTCATTCCAATCCCTGACACCCTTAACCTAAAAAAGAGAATCTTCCCACAACCCTTGTGCCTGAAATCGAGTGCCAGCTTGTGGTCATGGTCATCTTTTTACCTTCTCATGCACTACTTTTCATACCTATTGCAATATCTTCCCATGGCCTCATCACCAGTATATGCCCTGTACAATCCCATGACCCTCCTCATCCTCCTCCTCGTCTTGCAATGAATCCCATTCCAGCTCCTTTATCATATCTGTCACTGATTGCATTCTGCGATAATTTCCAGAAAACAAATCTAGCAGCCCTTCTTTGCACCCTCTCAAATTTCCTGTATTTGATACTAAAATGAGGGTCCCATTACTACACTACCATATTCGAGCATTGGTCTGACAAAAGTTTTGTAACCCAATTCCTTGACTTCTCTCGTACATCCCCTCATAACTCTCTCCAACAGTGCAGAACTTTGAAACCTTTTCCTACCACCTGTCCTATGTGTCCTGCCAGTTAAGTTTGTTATCAAAAGTAATTCCAAGATATTTGCATTTCAAGTCTTCAGCAAGCAATTCTTTCCCCACCTTATATTCATAATTAACCTTTTGTTTTTATTTGTGTATCTAATAAGCTGACTCTTCTTGCATTTATCTTCATTCCATGTTTACCAACCCAATTAGATATCCTGTCCAGATCACCCTGCAACTGATTACAATCCTCTATCGTTTTGATTCTTTTATACAGCATTATGTCATCTGCAAAACATTAATTTCAGATAGTAAACAATCAACACAATTATTCATTAGAATAATGAATAGCAATGGTCCCAATACGCTACCTGTGGCACACCCATTTTTACTTCCACTTCTTTTGATACTACATTTCCTACCCTAACTTTTTGTTTCACCTTTTAAAAATTCTTCTACCAGCAAATGACTTTCTTATCCAATCCAATGGTTTTTACCTTATTTACTACCATTTTATGGCTTACTCTGTCAAACGTCCTTAGACAGATCTAGTGCTACACTATCAATTTGGCCTCCCTTGTCCATTTCATCTGAAATATCTTGCATATATCCCACCAACTGAGATTCGCATGAATATCCTTGCCTGAAACCATGTTGCCTGCTTCTACACAAAACTGTCACAAATTGCTTTATACCGTGAAATGTTTACATCTTAAACATTCAGTATTATTACATCTGCATCTGAACTTAAGTACTCACACAAACTATTTACATGCATCAATTGACATACTTATTTACAAATTTAGATATTTACTAGGCTATGTTGACCCCTCCCCAAACCATGCATTTCAATTAATTCTCATAAGTGGGTTTCCAGGATTTCCCTGGAACCCAGAACCATGTAAGTTACTTTTTCCTAACCTTCCAGTTTTCTTCAACTTTTGTATACACATCTAATACCACATTTCTATTTTCACAAAGCTTCACTATATACATACAGAAACACAAACTTCCAATCATCTCAGACAACAGACTTTGGTACAACCACACAACAGCTGAGACATAAAATGGTTCTGTTTTAGCAAATTGATTGTCACTTAAAAGCAATGTTGCTGACTCAACTGGTAATACAAATTTATTATTCTCACTACTGCAGTTTAGTCCATCATTACTCCCAACCCCACTCTTCATCATCTGATTACTACTTAAACTTACCAAATTTATCTGAATCAGTACCTAAAACTGTTTTAACATCTGGCTTACTGACTTCCTCCACAAAATAATTATTTTTCTCAGCAACTACTACTTCACTATTAGCTTCCACATCAAAGAGGGTACAAAACATAGTGTCATCTAAGTCACATTCTGTACAATTTTCCAAATTCAGAAACTGGTTCAAATAAATCCTTACTCCCACCCATTTCTTCAATGTCATCATCTACACCAAATAAAGAGCTAAATAACGTATCAGCTAGGTCAAAATTAGGACATTTTTCCAACTTAGGGATTGGTACATAAGGCTTTTCAACCTCTCTCTCTTCAGAAGACAAATACTTTGACTTACAATTCTCCTCCTCATCTGGGTCTCCTATCCACACCACTGTATCACCTTCATCTTCAAGATATCTGAGAAACTCCTCGATTTCAGCACTTCTACAAACTTCATTACCACCTATACTAGCACACATAGTCCCAACTATGCCATTCTGGACCTTACAAGTTTCCGATAGCCACACTGTAGTATGCACTATAAATTCTGCACCCCTTTTTGTAATTAAGCTGTGACCATTTCGTAAATCTTCTACATGAAAATTATTACTTTCGCACACTGATTCTAGTGATAAGGTACTATGGTGGTCCCCTTCCCGCTTTATCTTATTATCAACCTTTACATCATCAACATTAATTACATCTATCATAACCTTATCCTGAAATTCACTTGCTGCTACCTCTTCCAATAAATCTTCTCGGGGATTATTCATAAAAATGGTATTAACGCTATAGCAGTTGGTACCTGGACCCACATTCTTGTCCACCACTGCGGGGCCCATCACAGGGGTGGTCTTTAGTTTGCTGCCCCCCATGCTGCCTTTCCCTTTCAGATTGAGGGTTCTGTTCTCTCACTTCCCCATTATCATTCCTCTTGCGTAATTATCACGACCCTCCCCTGATCTACCATCCCTTGACCCATTACCCCTTCTAGGGGGACTCCTGCTGCCCCTCCTATGGTGTTGATGGTGGTAATGTTGTTCATTGAATGACTCCTGGGCATCCAAGCGTCTCAACAATTCAGAAACTCTATCCACATTTACTACATCCAAAGTGGCAATTAAATTTCTTGTTTGCTGAGGTAGCCTAGCTCCTATCAAATCAATGAATTCTCCTCTCCATAAGGATGGTCTAAGTACTTACAACGGATCCAACATTTATGAAAAAAATCATGTTGAGTTTCCCTACCAGGTTTATAGGGCCTTCCAGTCATCAACTCTCTCTTTTCTTGAATCTGCCTGCTTGTCGACCAAAAATGTTTCAAAAAGTTTTCTTTAAACAGCTTGTAGTCAGTCACTTCCCTAGCTTGTCTATCACCCCATGCCTAGCATAAGACTTTAGATGTTTACCCACAAGTGCAATTTTCTTACTATCGGGTAACAAATTAAAATAGTCTGATCTTTCAAAATTATCTATAAATTCAATAGGGTGAAGCCTCCCACTATCATCATAGAATTCAAATTCTTCTTAATCACACTGAAATGGATTACCTGTTAAGGGAACTGACTTAACTGAATCTGCAACCCAGTAACCCTTTTCTCTAACTGATTAACGTTAGATTGGGTTGTCTCCAATCCCTGGGTAAGTTGTTCCTGATGATTTACCAATGCATTAACATTTTTCCCTATACCAACCACTTCCTGTCTCAACTCATTGACCCTTTGAGCAGCTTTACTATCACTGGCTTGGAATAAAGTGACATATTCCTCCCTCATCTTATCACAATTTTCACTGACTTCCTTCACCTCTTTATAAATCAAATTTTCACATTCAGCCTTATTCTGTTCACAAAATTTTGTAACCTTTTCAAATTTCTCCTTACATTCTGTTACTACCTTCCCCAATTTAGAATCTAAATTGTTAATATCTTCCTTGAATTGAGAGCTAAAACCCTGAAATTGCTCTGCGATTTTAACATCAAAACATTTAGTCAAATCAGAGAATGTTTTATCATTGTTTTGTTGCAGTTGAGAAAACTTATCATTAATTTCAGAAAATTTGCTGTCAAGATTTAACTCAGTTTTAAATTCTGAAAATTTGTTATCCAATTTGGAAAACTTACTATCAAATTCGGAAAACTGAGACTTAATTTCATAAAATTGAGAATGAAATTCAGAAAATTTAGAGTCAAATTTGGCTACAAAAGATTCTAGATATGCTTGTAAATTCTGACTATCTGCCATTTTCGGTAATTAGCAAAATCTACATAAAAAACAAAATTAAGAAAAATTAAAATCTTTCCAACATGCCACACAATAACATGCAAAAGAAATCACTTGAATATTCAGTGCAGTACTTACAGTTTTCCTCAATTTTGTATCACATTAAATTTCACTTAGAAGCACTTATTTAACCATTAAACACCACACTGACTTCAAACACTTAACCACACTTTTCACTATTCACTGTAGGAAGACGATTTTGAGGCCGAAGAGAATCCACTCGTCTCGGAAGATTACAGCCGATTCCCCATGGAAAATCTCCGCCTTAGGCCTAAGAAGATCCGCTTGCCGTCAAATCCGTGTCGCCTGTATAACCTCTAAGTGTCGTAGCCGGTCGAAATTTTCTAGCAGGTTATGTTCGCTTATCGCCGATAATTCGTCGCAATTTTCTGCAGATTCTTTTTAGAAGATAAACATCCCACAGATGTTTAAGAACTTCTCATCCTGTCAACAGTCGCCATGTTAGGGTTCTTCTGTGGTTTAATCTGATTAATTAATTAAAAAGTCCACCAAACAGGTTAAGTATGAAGATGGTTGTTTATTTTGATCCAAACAAGTCAGCGATATTCACAAGTATAGGTACAATACAGAGATGCACAGTCGCAAAGAAACTCTCTGTGAACTCAACTGAATGATTGAAACTCTCTGTAACACTGAATACTGTCAACTAAACTGACTTACTAACTGAATGCATGAATGAATCTCTCTGTCCAGGCAATCTGTTTATATAGTCTTTATCGAAATTACGAGAATTCGTCAAAGGCATCCGCCCGATATTTCTCGATCATTAACAATCACTCAAACAATCTAACATATTAAAAACAATCGGAATTAATACAAAATTAATTAACAACATTACAAAATGATCAGAAATGGTAATTATAGATACTTAAATACAAAAAATTATTTACAGAAATCCTTTCAAAGGTAGAAATTGTCCTGTAGACATCGTAAATTACATTAATACATGGAATTACAAACATTTAAGAAATTCTCTGCATCATTCGGTTCTTAAACATATTAAATGGCCTTTGAATAATTTTCTTACCTAAAACAAAGTCTATATACACTGATTTACAAGAAATTACAAAACAAACATATCAAATCACTTTCAAGCAAACTTTAGCTAATTACAAATACTTCATACAGTACAATGCTATTCAAAATTCAGGTATTAGGGCTGTTACAATACTATTATACCACAAATTCTTTCAAAAACTCTTCTTCCTAAGGGGGGAATACAATAGAAATATTTCCAAAAATTATTCCAATGGGGGAGGGGAGGGGGGGGGGGAGGGGAGGGGTAATTGCACTCTTAGAACACAAACTATTTCAAAGATTCTTACTTTTAATGGGAAAATAAATTTAAAATCCTATGCTTTCTATATCTCTCTCTCTCTAAACATAAAAAGAGTATTAATACTAGTGCAGGGGAACCACTGAATGATGCATCCAGAAATTTCAATGGCTACATTAAAAAACTGAGGGGAAGGGAAGGTATTCAGGCAACTGTATATAAAAGTGGAGAACAAGTTACTGAGAAATAGCAGAGATACTGAGTGACAGGGTTTGGAAGGAATAATAATCTGAAAAAGATCCACAGGTATTACTCAAGAACTAACAAAGCTAAAAAAGTGTGAAAGGCAAATGTACCTTACATTCAAATTTAATTTACAGCGAGTCTTGTTACTTACCAGAAAAAGAGCAACAGCAGTATCAGTTCATAAAGGAAGGATGAGAAATAGGGTTGAAAATGACAGACCAATCAGTTTAACACCAGTGATAGGCACAATGACGGAGAGAATAACATGCAACTACATCAGAAATGTCTGCCAGGAAAGAAACTGGTTTGCAAATTGATAACATAACTTTAGGCAAGGATATCATGTAAATCTCAGATGGTGGGTTATATGAAAGATATTTCAAGTGGACAAGGGATGCCAAATTCATAGTGTAGTATAGATTTTTAAAGGTATTTGACAGTGAGCCATAAAATGGTACAAAACTATTAGAGTAGATGAAAAAGTGACTTGCTGGGTACACGCATTCTTAAAAGGTAGACAGCAAAGTATTAGAGAAGAAAATGCAGTATCAAAGAAGGTGGAAGTGAATAATGGAGTGCCACAGGATAGTGTATTGGGACCAGTACTGTTCACAAATTCTAATGGTTTACAGTCAGAATATAAATCTTTTGCAGATGACATAATATGATAACTAGCCCAAAACCCTGTCAAAAATCATGGGTTGAATGTAGTGTTCTGGCAATTCAAAATCTTCACAGGTTCTTATATCTTTATTTTTTGTTATCCATGATTCAAATCAATGTTTTAACAGCTGACACAGCTTACCTGTAGCCTAAATAATTTATCTCGCTGGATACCTATCTGAAATCGTTTAATGATGTATCATTTTAAAGATTAAGATATCCGCTTTGGTGACATCATATACCAAGATAGGAATTTTTTCGGAATTCGACCCTTAAATGGCAAAAGCATCAATATTTCTGCAACGCGTTTTTGTGTCACGAGCCATTTTTCTCCCTTCATATCTAACTGATATAGATATATGAGGTATCGTTTTAAAGATTAAAGTCTCCGACATGGTCACATTATATTTTAAGAAAGGAATTTTTCATAATTCAACCCTTAAAGGACAAAATTACCATTATTTCCAAAACACATTTTTTTTTGGTCATGGGCCATTTATCTCCCTTGATATCTAACTGAAACCGAGAAATGAGGTATTATTTTAGAAATTAATGTCTCCACATTGGTAAAATAATATTTTAAAAAAGTAATTTTTTGAAATTCGACTCTTAAAGGGAAAAAATATTAATGTTTCTACAATGTGTTTTTGTGTCACGAGCCATTTTTCTTCCTTGATATCAAACTAATATAGATAAATGAGTTATATTAAATATTAAGATCTCCACCAAGGTATTTTAAAAAAAAGGATTTTTTCGTAATTGGATCGTTAAAGGGCATTAATCTCCGGGATATCTAACCAATATCGATAAATGAAGTGGTATTATGAAGAGTAACGTCTCAGCTCTGGTGACATCATATATTAGGAAATATATATATATTTCTGGAATTCAACCCTTAAACAGAAAAGATATCAATGGCTCTACAATGCATTTTTGCGTCATGACCCATTTATCTCCATTAATATCTAACCGAAATAGATAAATGAGGTATCATTCTAAAGATTAAGGCCCCCGCTGTGGTCACATCATATTTTAAGAACAGGATTTTTCTTAATTGAACCTTTTAAGTTCAAAAATATCAGTATTCCTAAAATGCATTTTTGGTGTCTCAAGCCATTTATCTCCCTTGATAATTAAACAAAATTGATAAACGAGGTATCATTTTAAAGGCTGAGGTCTTCGGTTTCGTTACATTATATTTTAAGAAAAGAATTTTATTAAAATTAGACCCTTAAAGGCTAAAAGTATAAATATTTCTACAACCCATTTTTCTGTCACGAGCCAATTTATCTCCCATTGATACCTAACCAAAATCGATAAATGAGGTGTCATTTTAAAGACCAATGTGTCCGCTTTCATCACATCATAATTTGGAATTTGACCCTTAAAGGACAAAAGTATAAGTATTAATCTGCAACTTATATTAGTGTGCATGGCTGTGCACCAGCCATGTCGAGTCAATGGCGGCACTGCCTACCCTTTTCTCGAAGCGATTCGGGCCATTTTTGAATCTCAATTTCGTCAGTCATATTTATGCTACATGTCTCAAATTTCTGTTATGCACAGATATCAGCAATCTTAGCAAACGTAATAAAGTTTATTTCGTTACTGTTCTTAGTTCGGTTGTTATTAGGATGCAAACTACAGCGATTTTGTCACTCATTCACTCACTGACTGCTTGATGATCATCAAAATTCTAAGGAACTTCCCGTAGCCGTAGAAAGCTGAAATTTGGTACACAGATAACATTTTACCCACATATTATAATAAAAGTCTGAAACTCTTAAATTTCCATATACCTACCCCCTTACCTACCTCCAACATGAAATCACTTTCTACCCTAATTACTTTATAAACCTCAGATTTTCATTGTATAGTCAGCTTACTATGTATAACCAATGTGTTTAATTTTACATCTTTCCTTTTCTTACTTTGGAAGTTATTGAAATTAAAAATTTTATTTCGGCACAACACCCCGACATCAAAATTCCACTGTAGTTCCAGCAATCCTAGAAACAAGTAATTTGGTACAAGTACATATACATTGGTTTCATTCCTAAATCATAAGAAAAATCTGATACTGCAGTTTTTCCCCGTATTTATTTAAATATATACGAAAACAAGGATTTACAAAAGCAGCAGTTACAAAATTGAGTTTAATATTGTAAAATCAAATTAAAAATAAAAAGTCAGGAGACCTTTATGGGGGTTTGGCATTTTAAGCTATAATAAAAACAGAATCAAAAGATAAAAGGATCTGTTAAAATAGGAGTGAGGCAGTTTATCCTCTCTAATATTTAACCATCATGTACAATTAGCAGTCAAGGACGTAAAAGACAAATTTAAATATGATACAGAGGTTCAGGAAGGAAAAATAAATGTGATGTGTCTTCCTCTTAATTGTAAAGAGAAAGGATATTAAGAACTTCGTGTAACAGGAAATAAAAATAAATAAGAACTTGATATGAAAACAAGCCAAGATGAGGATAATGATAGTAGACCAAATAGGAGCATATGAAGCAATATTACTAACTAGCTTTGAGCACGTCAAAAATGATGGTTTGAACGCAATATTCTGACAGTTCATTTTTTTTGCATTTGGTTAATTATACGGAATTGTTATTACATAATGCTAATGACCTTGATTTTGTAATGTTCTACATATTTCATTTGCAATTAAAAAGAAATTAGGAATTCCCTAAACTTTTGCTATCCATGTAATATGTTTTATTCCTGGTCCAGGCACAATTCAGCATGTTAAATATGGAACTACTTCCACCCAGATTAATTAATACCTTCAGTAACATGGCGCTTATGAAAGCAGTTTAAATGCTTTGTAAAACTGATTTCAGAGTGAATTATGCTGTAACAAAATTAGTCAATTGTGATTCTGGTCAACTTACCCACAACCTCCACTTATATTGCCATCAAAAATCATAGATTCTATTACCTTCATATGAGTAATGACAGGCATCACCTATGGTGGTAGTAGGAATTTATTCTGGAAAAGCTTGTAAGTAAAAATGAATAATGATCGGATCTACTGGAGATCACGATTCCGTCAAAATAATATTCAGTAATGATGTCATAATACTGCTGTTTTCAATTGCAAGACATATTATTTTCAAACAGTAATTTCATCGTAATACAGCCTGTACCATCATTTTCAAGCAGAAATTAGGTTGTAATACAGCCTGGACCAGCATAATACAATTAAATGTACTTCGGAAAGTATTTCTAGAAGAGTCTTGCATTTGACAACAGGCAGTATTATGACGCCAATTCCTAGCAGAACCGTGATCTCCAGTAATCCTGATTTATTTAAATAAATGCATTTTATGTAAGAACGAAGACTTCCCCAGCGTATGACTGCAATGTAGTCTTCACGGGTGTACCGCCGGATTGTGTTGTGGAAACACAATATTTCGACGGCTAGTTCCGCCGTCTTCTTCAGGTGTAGAGACATCTGCATTGGTCGGCTGACCCACAGATACTGAGATGGTTCGGGTACCGCTCTTCCTTATATACATGTCCGCGTCTGGATGTTGCGTGGCCTCGGCGAAGGCTTACTATGAGCCAGGCCTGCAACCAACTGGCGGCTGGCTGCCAGTGGGCGTGGCTATGGTTCTTGTTGTGGCCCGAGCTAATATGGAGCCCTCTACGGCGGCAGCTGAACGCTAGTACAATGTTCTCTGCGGACATTTGCCAAGGCTGATTTTCATGCCTCACGAAGACATAGACCACAGTCTCTGTTGAATGTGTTGGCCAGTCGAATTTCGATCACTTCTTTGATAACAGATTCGCAAAAAATGTGAAGTTCTAGTCAATACCCTAACGTTATTGAACTCAAAACCTAAGCCGGTCTGCCCAAAGTTTATGGGACAGCACTGGTTAAGACACAAAATTTTAAAACCTTCAGCACATTGTCACTGTCATTGTTTAAAATAAGGAACAGATGGGTGGCTAGGCCAATGTTTGCCCTTGAATTGAAAAATATTACACCATCAGTTACAATGTAATACATCAAAAGTAGGCCACAAACATCACATTCTCATGCATCCTCCCAGTGGAAAAGAAAATTACGCATCAAAGTACAGTTCCCTATATGGAGGTGAGTAAGGAGAACTTGGGAAATAAGGTTTTGGGAGAGACTATATTAGCCTTTTTCAACCAAATGTCAACCTCTCCTTAACGTGGTGCACCCTGTTCGCATGGACGAGGCTCTGGCGACTGAAAGATTCCCAGTATAAGGAGTCATCCACTACTTGCTAACAGCCTCCGGAAGGAGGGCAGAGGAGCGGGGAACAGTGCAGGGCACCCTCTTGCTCTTTGGGTTGGAAACGGCCCCTAAAGGCAGATGAATCAGAAATGATCAACAACATGGGGATGCAGAAGGCAACGGAAAACCATTGCATTGAAGACCCAAAGGGTATCCTGAGGACATGTAATCCTCTCAAATTACCCATATTACGAAGACTTCTTCCTGGGTAAAATATTCCGTAGGTAAAATAGTCCCCCAATCGGATCACCGGGTGGGGACTGCTCAGGGAAGAGACATCAGAATGGATAGAAACATTCTACGAGTCAGAGCGTGGAATGTTAGAAGTCTGAATAGGGCAGGTAGGTTAGAAAACTTAAAAAGGGAAGTGAAACAACTTAGATGTTGTTGGGATTAGTGAGAATAAATGGAAGGACACACAGGATTTCTGGTCTGAGAAACACAGGATAATTAGAAAACAAATTGTCAATGGAGTCAATGGTATAGAACTTGTAATGAATAAGAGAGTAGGGAAACAGGTGAGTTAAATGAACAGTTTAGTGACAGGATTACTTTGATGAAGTTAGAAGCTAAGCCTGCCCCGACTGCGTTAGTACATGTGTACATGCCAATGTCACAGGAAAATGATGAAGAAATAGAGAAATTGAGGAATTAATCAAATATGTCAAGGGGGAGGAAAATCCAATACTCATGGGTGATTTGAATGCGATAGTGGGAGGAAGTTTTGGTTTAGGAGAAAGAAATGAGCGAGGAAATTTTGGAGCTGATGGATCAGAGGAGAAGGCATGCAAATGCTCAGGATGATGCAGGAAGAGAGCAATACAGGGTATTTTGAAATCAAATAAACAGGAAATGCAAAAAGGCAAAAGAAAAATGGCTAGAAGAAAAGTGTGAAGAAGTAGAACAGAGATGGTCATAGGTAAAGTAGAAGTTGCATAAAAGAAGAACAAAGAAAATTTTGGAAAAATGAAGAAAAGAGGTTTAAACATTAAAGCTGCTGATAGGAAACCTCTTAAGCCCAGACGATAGAGCAAACTGATGGAAGGAGAAATGGGGCCAACTTCAACCATAGCATAATGGAAAATGGAAGGCGATGTCGACATTGATGATTTAGGAGATCCTGTTTTGAGGACAGAATATAATAGAGCTCTGAATGACTTAAAAATAAACAAAGCAGTTGGAACTCATGAGATCCCTGCAGAACTTCTTAAATTCCTAGGACTATTCAAGCTGATATCAAAAAGTTATTAAACAGGAGAATTTTCAACTGATTTTAGTAAAAATATTATCTTCTCACAAGCTAACAAATGTGAGGATTATTGCACCGTTAGTCAGATGCCACATGCTTCAAAATTACTGACCAGAATAATATACAGAATAATGGAAAGGGTAGTAAAAGAGATAGTAGGTGAAGATCAGCTTGGGTTTAGGAAAAATTGTGGTACAAGGGAAGCAATTCTGGCTTCAAGATTCATACTTGAAGGGCAGATCAAGAAAAACGAAGATAAAGGCATTTGTTTATTTAGAAAAAGTTTTTGATAATGTTAGGTGGGACAAGATGTTCAAAATTTTAATGAAAAATATCAAAATAGAAGAATACTTTATAAACTATATAAGAATCAAGTGGCTATAATAAAAGTTGAGAACCATGAGAAACATGCATCAGTTAAAAAGAGTGAGAGACAAGGTTGTAGTCTATCCCCGTTAATATTCAACTTGTATGTAGAAGAAGCAATAATGGAAGTAAAGGAAAAATTTTCACAGTAAGCGTTCAGGAGAAAAAAATCAGTATGCTACAATTTGCTGATGATTGTTAGCAGAACAGGCTGAAGATGTTGAGAAGTTACTGGATGGCATGAACAAAATACTGAAGGAAGATTTTCAACTGAATATAAATCAAAGCGAGACAGAAGTGATGAAATGTAGCAGAAATGATACCAATCACAGTAGATTAAATATAAAAATAAGATCGGATGCAGTGGGAGAAGTAAGTGAAATCGTCTACTTGGGAAGCAAAATTATAATTGACCACACAAGTAGTAATAATGTTAAAAACAGAATAGCACTAGCAAAAAGAGCCGTCATGAAAAAGAGAAATCTTTTAGTTTCAAACATTGATCTAGGAACTAGAAAGAGCTTTTTAAAACTCTATGTGTGGAGCACAGAAGTTTATGGTAGCGATACATGGACTATAGGAATACCAGAAAGAAAGAAAATTGAAGCATTTGAAATGTGTCACTACAGAAGAATGCTGAACATTAAGTGGACAGACAAAGTACGAAATGAATAAGTTTTGGAAATGATGGGTGGGGAAAGAAGTTTAAGGAAGAAGGTTATAGAGAAAAGAGATAGGCTGGTAGGTAATTTCTTGAGACATGCTGGATTGGTTAATTTGTTAGTGGAGAGAACAGTTGAAAGTATGAACTGTAGAGGAAGACAGAGATTAGAATATATGAGGCAAATAATTGAGGACATGAGTTGTAAGTGCTATGTAAAGATGAAGAGGTTAGCACAAGATAGGATGGGATGGAGGATTGCATCAAACCAGTCGAAAAACTGACTGATAACAGCACAAAAAAAGGGGAGAACCGCATTCCTTCTCACCCACTGGAATAGTCGGTTTGGACAGCCAGAGCTTATTATGATCGCATCTGCCATACTTTGAAAACAAGTATTTGCAGAATCGAACTCGTTTCCACAGTACTGAAGGATGTCCTGGACCTCAGTCTACTGTATACACATTTCCACATGCCTGAATGCAACTGAGTGAACCGCAACATAAGAGGTACTTCTTGTCGCACCTTACTTTCATATGCTGGAGCGACTTTAATTAAGAGTAACACTCACCAGTGTATATGCTGCACCTGCCATTCAGCTTATAATTATAAGTCATTTGAGGGAATACTATAGAGCAACCTGCTCCATTAGCCCATCCATATACTCGATGGTAAATTCATGATGCTGGTTTAAAACATTGTTACAAACTGCAATAAAAACTTTGTTAGCTGTAGACAGCTTGCTGTATCATGGTGGATCAAAAATAGTTCTGGGCATTTTTAAAAGCCAGGGAGGAGATTTACTCAAACCCTGGTTATAAAATATGGTCAGCTCATTACCACATTCTTCTAAAATTGCCTTTGTAAAACAGCCGAAGGGTTCTACCAACCCTACTACAATCAGTGTACAGCTCTCACGGACCAGTTTTGTAACTACATCGCAAATGGGAATATAACATGTTGAGGCAATAAGTATGAAGTGTCGCATCATGAGAAGATGCCAGCGGGTGACAAGCAGTGGTCACCGGACTTAGCACAAATGATGGGAATGGCACCAGTATGATATGCACCAATGGAAAGCTGAATTTATGCATGGTGGATGCTGTCCAACAACTGGAGATAGCTGCCTATGCCAAACTATACATAACACATCTATACTTGAGCTGTGACTGTACAAAGGCTCTATAAAACTGTAGCAGGCAGAAGCATTCTGCAGTCCATGACCTACCACACAAACACTTCAAAACATTTAGAGCCTTCAGAGATCTGACAGAGATGTGACAGATAATATAGTCTACTGTTAAAAAGTTTCATTATAACTGAAAATGGAGATCCTCAAGGTACAATGAGGTTCTGTTAAAAGACTATCACTACAGATAAAAAGTATGTTATTATTTATTTGTATTTTTATTGTAGTAGACCTTTAACCCTTTTTTTCTAACTTTTACTTGGCCGGCAACTGCGAGCCCCCGTGCAAGACATTACAAACCCGAGGGTCACGACCCAAAGGTTTAATAACACTGACAGCTAAACACTGCTCCTCTTGACAAGTCATAATTTATTCCTAGTGTAAGTATAATCCTCCTATGTCCCCCTTTTTCTCCCCACTACATGTGATAACCAGTTTGGTTTAATTGCATTTTCTTCCAAACCTGTCAAATAATACTTTCTATTTTTTCAAAAAGTAGAATAATCTAATTATAAATGCAGGAAATAACAACATTAATTTTCAAAAAAAACAACAACTATAAGAGAAGAACATAAATATAGGGAATAACAATGTTAAACTGCAGATCACTTCACAAATAATATTACCAGTTTCATAGCAGGCAGTCAACTAGAAAACGTTTCCTATTAAAAAGAAAATACCTTTTAACAGCTGTGGTAAACCTGATGTAAACGCTCCTAATTTAAAGCATAAACATCAAAAACCCATTTGAGATCAATGTGCTAAAACTGTCATCATATGCATTTTTTCACAAGTCTTTTAGAGACTATAAAATTTATGTATTTATTTTGCTACCAGAATGATTTATTTCCACATCATGCAAAAAATATCACACTGCAAATGCCTTCAAATATTTTAGCTTTTTTTTTTTTTGTCGTCAGTCTTTAGACTGGTTTGATGCAATCCTCCATCCCTTCCTATCCTGTGCTAACCTCTTCATTTCTACATACCCCTTACAACCCACGTCCTCAATTATCTGCTTCATATATTCTAATCTCTGTCTACCTCTACAGTTCTTAACTTCAACTGTTCCCTCCACTAACAAATTAACCAATCCAGCATGTCTCAAAATATGACCTACCAGCCTGTCTCTTCTTCCTGTAAGCTTCTTCCATAAACTTCTTTTCTCACCCATCATTTCCAAAACTCGTTCATTTCTTACTTTGTCTGTCCACCTAATTTTCAGCATTCTTCTGTAGCACCACATTTCAAATGCTTCAAGTTTCTTTCTTTCTGGTATTCCTAAAGTCCATGTTTCGCTACCGTAAAGTGCTGTGCTCCACACATAGAGTTTTAATAAGTTCTTTCTAATTCCTAGATCAATATTTGAAACTAAAAGGTTTCTCTTTTTCATGAAGGCTCTTTTTGCTAGTGCTATTCTGCTTTTAACATAATTCCTGCTTCGGCCATCGGTTGTAATTTTGCTTCCCAAGTAACAGAACTCGCTCACTTCTCCTATTGCATCAGATCCTATTTTTATATTTAATCTTCCAGTATTTTAGCTTAGATTGCTAATATAAAACTTTATTAAAAATGGTCAATTATTCGGCAGCGACAGTGAGATGGTATTAACTGGTTACAAAGAAATGAATGTATCATTATGTTAATGATAGGACAAGAAGCTGCAACAATCGCAGAAGCTGTGATGGTCTAGAACTGCACATTACCTTAGGGTAAAAATTCTTTTCTCTGAAAGAGACATCACTGCAATGCAATTAATATGAGTTCATGTGCCTTACATTTCTCATTAATGAGCTGATTTGTTTTTCCTTCCACAAAAATATAAGGCTCAAAAATAAATATTCACAAAACTACAGTAACTATCCAAATTACAATTTCATCAATTGCTTAACTATAATTTGACAACAGCAGTTCTTCTGAGTTATTAATCTTGCAGTATGGTTAATGACAAATTCTAGGCACTAGGTAGCCTCAAAGGCGCAAGTTCAGACAAATCCCTCATCACACTTGCTTGTAGGCAACAATAATTTGGCTTCTTGTCTTTATCATGCCCTCTGTACCTAAGTTGCAATCTCACATACCTCCATCCCGTGCAACTCATCCCCAAATAATATCTGGCAGAATATAACAGGCAATGAGCTTCATTAGTGGTATGGTGGTTTGTTTTCCTTCTTAAGATTCATGTTCATATTAACTACTTACTTTCACAGCAAGTAAATGGAACTTTCCCTTTAAAAATGAAAATACCTGCTTGGCCCATATAGGATGGCATTCCATAGGGTAATGATCCCATTAGGTACTGCTGTTTCTGTTGTTCTTGTCTCATTTGCATCTCCCTCTCTTGCTCCTGAATTCGTTGCAATGCTAGCTGTCGCTGATACTGCAGGAAATAAGAACATAAATTAGGAATTGTGGTGTGTCTACATCAGTCCGAGATGTGTAGGATGAAATTTTGCTCTAACCATAAAATAAAAACATCTCAACCACAAGCTATTTTTAATAACCTAACAACAAAAATCAAATGGCAAGATACCTGAAGATATTCCTGTTTCTTCTTGCGCATAATTTCAAGCTTATGTGCCATCTGCAACTGACGGATCCGCTCAGCTTCTTCAGCCTGCCGTCTCAGTTTTTCCCTATGTTCTTCACGCAGCGCATCTAATGCTGCTCGAGCATCTTTCACCTGTGCCAACTTGTCTTGAAGTCCTTCATAATACACTACAAATAAAACAATTAGTAATGCCAAGAAATACAGTTAACTATATTCTTATAAATATAAAATGCTTCATATTCTACAAAATAAATGGTAACAGTGAGAACCAATTCATATCAATTTAAAAATTTCTTCCATATCTGATAATTCTCACAATACTTTTTAATTATGATAATACAGTTTCCGATAAATTTTAAAATGGTAATGAGGGCAGAGAAATGAAAAAAAAAACTGAAACATTTCTAACTTATTAAGTTAGTTGAGGGAAAAAAAATCACAACAATGTTTCACGTATGTGAAAAAAATAAGTGCAGACTTCATTTATTGGGTAATTAATATCAATTTTTTAGCAGGATAGGAGGATGTGATTTCAATAGCATGATTAGTTTACAACACTTCAATATGACAAACTAGTTTCAGAACTTAAGCAGCAAATAAGTAAAGATTTCAGTACGTTCAGAACATAAAGCACTTTATAGCAACATACTGTGCTTCTTATAATCTTGAGCAATCGGTAAGAAAGTAATAAAAGCTCCTAAATCACAGAACTTAATGACATTTGGAGTTTAGCTAATAATTCATTCTGAAACACATGTCAACAAACAATTTTCAACACTGCAAGAGAGTCAAAAAAATATAAAATAATCAAAACATAATCCGAAAATCAGTTAATTTTCAAAATGAAATTATGTATGTCTATTGTTCCATTCATACATTATAAGATACAGAAAATGCAAAATAGTAGAATATTTATTTTAACAAATATATATTACTCACCTCTACTATCATCCTGCTGTTGAATATAGCGTAAAAGTTGTGAATGCATTGCAGTAATATTCATGAATAGTGTTTGCACAGAGCTGTCATTGGCAATGCTTCGACCACGACTCGAGTTAGATTTCATTCGATTAACAAAAATTTCTACTTGACTCTTTAGAGCACTTGCAAATTCTTCAATATGTGTATCTGTCTCGCCATTTTCTTGTTTCTGTTGCTGAAGGACAATTAGACATATTTAGTAAACTCAAGATTTAATAAACACTATGACTATATGATTTTTGGCTACATTCTTACTGTTCTTGGACTAGGTGCTGATGGCTGCTGTCCTAAACGAGGACTGCTTCGTTCATTACTTGTACTCGTTGCAGTAGTTGACGCATCTTCACTCTGACGTTTTTCCCAGTATGAACGATTCAAATAGCGTGCTAATTCAGGATCATCATCTCCCTGGTTTGGGCTGCTGTCCTACGGATATATAATATTTCCACTCTATAAGCGTCTAAACTTTACAATGAGTGATAAAATGAATATCAAACAAAAGAAAACTTAACTCATAAAAATTAACTGTAAGCACTGCAAAGGGATTAAAAAAGATCACATATTAACCTTTATTTATAATGATATGGTGTTGTAACCTACAGATACCCAAATGTGTTGAAACTTCTTGTTTATGCATATCATAGAGTTTTCCCCTTAATTCTGATAAGACAATCCAAATGTATACTCTCATTGCTACCATTTGTTCCATTTCCCTAACAAGCTTTGAATTATATAAATAATGTTAATGAAAGAGAGGAAAGTCCTCACTCAGCAGAGCGGAAGGTGCAACAGTATGCATGTACATGTGCACAAACCTTTGGAATGAAATGCATTTTTAATTTAGAGGATTTTAAATAAAATTATGTTAGTATAAGTTTAAGTAACCTCAATATAAAAACTTTTCTATCACCATCATCACATCATTCTCCAGCTCCAGTCTCCCGGGTGCTTGTCAAAGCACTTTTCTGTATTTTGCTCAAAACTTAGAAAGTATGTTTAGATATAAGGGGTTATATTACATCATTTAAATATAGATTATAGCCAACATTTGGAGCAAATTTTAAATTTCAGTTAACCCGTATAAAAATTGTAACGAAAAAAAACACTGGCAGCTTAGATGGTCATAGGTGTCTTTATTTTCCAGATAAAAAGATATTTGCTGAGCTGTAAACACACTCACATGCTGTAATAGAGATTTTTTTCTCCTATTTATTTGTATTTAACCCCCAATAATATAGTATTACAAATTTTAAGTTATTGGTTAACGAAGTACAAAAATGTTCAAATTTGAAGTCTCAATCTTATTCAGTTTGAGTGTCATACAGATGGACAACCAAAGGAGTATCAGATGAAGGACCCATTTCCTTATGGATCTGAAAACAGAAAAATTTGCTGTATGAAAAAAGTGTCAGGAAACTAACAATTTATCCTCATATTCCAGTTACTGCTGCTGGCAGGCAAGACAATCTTTTAAATCTTCTACTGTGGAAATAATGGAGTAAGAGTGGAGACTTTCCCAATGTAATATGCAATATAATCTTACTGGATGTCCAGCCGGATGGTATCGTAGGAACACCATCAGGCAGGACACCTGAGAACATTATATTAATATAATGGTGGTTACCCGAACTATTAAGTGGCAATATGGTATGTCATATAAGTCATTTGAAATTATGTCTCCATTTAGCTACTTCTGAAGAAGTGAAACGCATTTTGATAATGTTGGGCAGTAATCAAGTTTGAAAAATTGTTTGATGATTTAGTACCTTAATCCTGTCTTATTTCTCCATATATATATATATATATATATATATATATATAGATTGTTAGGAAACAAAGGCACTAAAAGCGGATATATTGAACATTAGGATAGGATAAAAAACCACCGCTTACCAAAGAAGGGGATTCCAGCGGCGTTGATACACGAAAAAAACACGAACACACAAAGAATAAAATTTTTGAGCATGGCTCTTCCTCAGTAGAAGTGAGATGGCTGCACGCAAGCGCTGCTGGCAGCCAACTTTGTGTGTTCGTGTTTTTTTCGTGTACCAACGCCGCTGGAATCCCCTTCTTTGGTAAGCGGTGGTTTTTTATCCTATCCAATGTTCAATATATATATATATATAAATAATTAGGATAGGGAAATGAGCCACCTTTGGATGATGAATGTGGGGTGCGACACAGAAAATATAAAAACACAAATTATACAGAAATTTTCGGGATGAGCCCTTTGTCAAACGGAGAACATTATGGGAGGTGGGTTTTGTGGGAGTCTGCCTCACTGAAGGACTGATGGCCAAGAAAATAGTGGGGGTAAATTCAAACAGAGGACAAACAGACAGGCAGTGATTCAGAGATAATACACGGGCGTAGAGAAGTATCAAAACAAATCTCTGACAGGAGGAGCAAAATAATACAATAAAATTTATAATAATAATATTTTTTAAAAAATTAATCGAAGACTCTATGAAATAAACATCACCCCAGTTTAGTGGTGGTTCAATATAGGTAGTGGGGATGGAAGCAAAGAGAGGATTAAAAATAGGAAAATATTAATAATAATATGTAATATTCACCAAGGATTATGTATTTAATTCAAAAGAAATTGCAAATAGATTAATTGACGACTTCTATATTGATAGTATTGAGGAGTTAATAGAAAATAACCCCAAAACAGAGGAATATGTAATAACATCCAAGGTCGATATTCACCTTAGTAAATTTCATGAAGTGACAGGGGAAAAATTTGGTGTTATAGTTCGGAAATTAAGATATTTCAAGGGTTCTGATGGAGTAAGCAGTGTGGTATAAAGAAAAGTATGGTCTTTGGTAGGAGTTCAGTAATTAGTATAATCAACGATTTCTTGAAACAAAGAATGTTACCAAAGGAATTTATAAAAAAAATCTATTATAATAGGAGTAGTAAAGCACAGAAAACAGTGTGCACAAATGTTTAGAAATAAGTAAAAAAACTACCTGAATAAATAAAAAGGACTGAAATTGTGGCAAGTTTCGGAGCAAAGCTGGGTATATGGCAAGAGGAGAGAGATTGTAACATTTTCTCGTGAAGGATTCTATGAAATCTTATATATATATAAAAATAGACGTGTTTTTTTCCTATATTTCACCTTTCAGCCACCACTACCTAGCACAGATCACTGATGTTTGTGGGTGGAAGTAGCATGGAGTTTCCTGTCGTGCACAACGTTGGCCGAATGCCGATAGCTGTGGGGATGTGGGAGATATAATGATTGAAGTTGGTCAGTGCAGGGCATTTTCATATTTCGACCAAAAATTCGTATCTCCGTATACTTCTCTTTCCTGCCACAACTACATAACATAGAGTTTAGGTGTTTGTGTGTGGTAGTAGAATCGTCTTTCCTGTCGTGCACTATGGTTGTTAGATGTCGGTAGCTATGGGATTGTGGGAGATATGGGGGTTAAAAGTGGTCGACCTGTGGCAGTTTCATACTTCTGCCAAAGACAAAAGTGTCATGGTGTATCACTTTTCAGTGAAAACTATAGATCACAGATAACTGGCGTTTGTGTGTAGTAGTAGCACAGAGTCACCTTTCGATCACAACAGCAGCCGAATTTCAGAAACTGTGGTACTGTGGTAGATATGGTGGTTGTAAGTGGCCGACCAAGGATATTTTCGTATTTCGACTGTCTGTGTATATGTCACTTTTCTGCCACAACTACATAGCATAGAGAATTGGTGTTTGTGTTTGGCAGTAGAATCGTATCTCATGTAGTGCACTATGGTTGTTAGATGTCGGTAGCTATGGGGGTGTGGGAGAAATGGGGGTTGAAAGTGGTCGACCTGTGGCAATTTCATACTTCTGCCAAAGACAAAAGTGTCATGGTGTATCACTTTTCAGTGAAAACTATAGATCACAGATAACTGGCGTTTGTGTGTAGTAGTAGCACAGAGTCACCTTTCGATCACAACAGCGGCCGAATTTCAGAAACTGTGGTACTGTGGTAGATATGGTGGTTGTAAGTGGCCGACCAAGGATATTTTCGTATTTCGACTGTCTGTGCATATGTCACTTTTCTGCCACAACTACATAGCATAGAGAATTGGTGTTTGTGTTTGGCAGTAGAATCGTATCTCATGTAGTGCACTATGGTTGTTAGATGTCGGTAGCTATGGGGGTGTGGGAGAAATGGGGGTTGAAAGTGGTCGACCTGTGGCAATTTCATACTTCTGCCAAAGACAAAAGTGTCATGGTGTATCACTTTTCAGCGAAAACTATAGATCACAGATAACTGGCGTTTGTGTGTAGTAGTAGCACAGAGTCACCTTTCGATCACAACAGCGGCTGAATTTCAGAAACTGTGGTACTGTGGTAGATATGGTGGTTGTAAGTGGCCGACCAAGGATATTTTCGTATTTCGACGAAATGCATGTGTCTCCGCAGATTTCACTTTTCTGCCACGACTACAAAGCATAGAGCATTGGTGTTTATGTGTGGTAGTAGAATCGTGTCTGTTGTCGTGCACTATGGTTGTTAGATGTCTGTAGCTATGGGGGTGTGGAAGATATGGGGGATGAAAATGGTCGACCTGCGGCAATTTCATATTTCTGCCATAGACGCATGTTTCACGGTGTATCATTTTTAAGTGAAAACAATCAATCGCAGATCACTGGCGTTTGTGTGTGGTAGTAACACAGAGTCTCCCATCAATCACAACGTTGGCCGAAATTTGGTAACTGTGGGAGTGTGTGAGATATGGTGTTTGAACTTGGTCGATCATGAATATTTTCGTATTTCATCCAAAGACTTGTGTGTATCAGTAAATTTTACTTTGCTGCCAGAACTACATAGCGCAGAACACTGGTATTTGTGTGTGCTAATAGAATCGAGTCTCCCATCGTGCACTATGGTGGTTAGATGTCTATAGCTGTCAATATGAATTTTTTACAATCACGAACGAAGTCGTGGGTACCATCTATAATACTATAAATGCGGAAGTAAGTCTCTATCTTTTTGTTACATTATGACGACTAAATGCCTATACCGGTATTGACGGAATTTGACAAGAAAATCTGTAGGGAGGGTACAGAACATTTTTTTTCGGTATGATTAACAGTTGTAGTCACGAAATTTTAAGAACTTATGGAATGGTGACGGAGAGACGGATGTGTGTGTTAGTCTGTAATGTTAGGTCGGTTGCTCAAGGTGTGCTTCTCGCGCATTATCTTAGTGAATAATTTGTTAATAAATTTCGCTTAGAGAAAAAAACGTATTATTTGTTATAGATGTAGATTTTTCTGTCCTATTACTTTGCGTCTACTTAAATTTTTCTGACACCAGTTTATTTTGACTTCTTTTTTGACATGCCTTGCGGGCGTAAACTGGCCTAAGTTGCAGCTCTAGCAGAGCACGAGCAGCTAAAGTTATTAGAACCCAAGAATTGGATGCTCATGCAGAAGAAAAGACCAATCTGAAATAAAGCTGTCCTTAGTTAACACCCCTCATCCCAACACCTACGTATTTTTTTTTAAATATTTTTTTGGGAATTGATTCTATTCAAGAGATAGGTTCGACGATAGAATTATATAGTGATGTCTTTCCTGTCATATTATGCCGACTCGGAGTTGTTTGGGACCAATCCTTCGTTGCCAAAATCTTTCTATATTCAGTTCTGGAAAAGAAATTCTCAATCCACGCGTACGAAGTTGCGGGTATCAGCTAGTTAACACAAAGGGTATTTCAAAGTGTGTAGCTTTTAGGCCAATAAATAATTTGCCATTGGTGGAAAAACTTATCAAAACTATAGCTTATGAGACTTTACTAATTTTTACAAATTAAAATGATCTCATACCCGAATACCAATCAGGATTTAGGGAACAGCATAGTACAGAGATAGCAATCCAGTTGGTTGTAGAAAATTGTTTAGAGGCATTAGATAAGAGAGAGGGAGTAATAGCACTATTTTTAGACTTTAGGCTAGCATTTGAAACTGTTAACAGGGATTTTCTGCTAAAAAAAAAAAAATTATGTGTAACATCACTGGGGAGGTTTCTACTTGGTTAGAAAATTATTTCACAAAGAGGTATCAGAGGGCTAGATTCAATAAGGTTCTATGAGAAGAAATAGAAGTGAAACATGGAGTTCCACAGGGTAGTAAAATGGATCCCTTATTATTATCATTATTATTATTATTGACAAATTTTCCCAATAAATAGAAGACGTTAAGCAAATGACCCAATCAAGTTTTCTTTGAGTTGATCTTGTTGTTCCAGTAGGCTTTCATTCTTTCCGAGACAGCTTGTTTGTGTTCTTCCGACCACTTTGGTTGGTATTGTTATTGTTTTGGTTGCTCAGTTGTAACTTCCCATTTGTCTACTTTGTGTCTGAAGGTGCATCTTTCTAAGATGTCTGTTGCTCCTATGTTAGCATTTTAAGATCCTTCCAAATTGCATTCAGCCAAGGCATTGGATTTTTAAGTGAAGTTACATAATCTATTATCTTTTTTGTCAATCAATTTTCTGGTAGCCTAAGAGGCAAATATCCGCAGAGACCCAGCTGCCACCGTAGATGCCTCCACATTAGCTCGGGCCAGAACAAGAATCATAGCCATGCCCACTGGCAGCCAGCCACAGTTGGTTGCGGGCCTGGCTCATAGTAAGCCATTGCTGAGGCACACAGCCATCGGATGCGGACATGTATATAAGGAAGAGCGGTACCCGAACCATCTCAGTATCTGTGGGTCAGCCGACCAGTGCAGATGTCTCCACACCTGAAGAAGACGGCGGAGCTAGCCATCGAAATATCGTGTTTCCACTACATTGCAGTCATACGCCGGGAAAGTCTTTGTTCTTACATTCTATGCTCGTCTTTGAACTGTGAATGTGAATTTAGTTTCTCTCCAAGGATCTCATCTCCATCAGTCATTCTTCCACTATGGTAAGCAGTCAATAATCTGATTTTTTAATTTTTTTACACTCCTTAAATCTACTCCTAGTAACCCATCGTCATGATCTATGAACACTAGAGAACTGTAGTAATCTTTGATAACCAGTATGAATACCACTCCACCAATTGCTCTTCTGTCTCTGTAGAACACTCTGTAATGTTCAGAGAAAACATTATTGTCTAGTACTCCTTTTAACCAAGACTTTACCCCTATAATCACCTGTGGTTCATGTATCTCTATTAAGTTTGCATATTCTATCACTTTTTTCATAATACTTCCTCAGTTCACCAAAAACAACCTTATTTTTGGCTTTGTGGTACTTTCGGCATTAATCTTTGTCTTTCCTGTTGTACCCAAATCAGTTATTATTTCAATAGCTTCATCCATTTCTTAATCCTTTTTTTATCATAGTGCATCTACAATCTGTATCCCTTTGATTTCTTATTTTTATCCCCTCACTAGCAGCCTCTAACATAAAAAAAACCTATCATAACTGTATGTGGACTCCCTTACAGCATTAGCTAACAACTCAGAAAGTAATCCCTTTCTATTTAGGTGTAGGCCATGCCTAGTAAAACCTCACCTCATTTGTTACTGCATTTTCCACTCAAATGCTTTGTTTTCTACCTTTTAAGAATTCCTCTACATTGCAAGTCAATTTTTCATCCATGCCAATGGTTATATTTACAGCCAATTTAGGCGCACTCTGTCAAATCCCTTAAAAAGATCTACCGCTATGTTCTCAACTTGGCCTCACTTGTCTATTTCATTTAAAATATCTTGCAGATTTACAAGAATATCCTTGCCCAAAGCCAAATTGTCAGTTTGAAAAACAGTTTTTTCCTTACAGACTCTCCATTAATTTACCTACAACTAATGTCAAACAAATTGTCCTGTAGTTTTAAAATCTATTTGTCTTGCTTATGGAGAGACACTAGCCCAGCAGCAAGTCCCCTCATTCAATCTAAATAATATTTCAAGATATAATGTCCTATCCTGTTATCTTTAAAATGTATGTAGTATTATTATCTATACCAGTCCGTTAAATTTTTCATTCACACTTCCTTCATAATATCCTCAGATTGAATTTCAAATTTTTCAGTCCAGTCATTTCTACTTTGATGAACAAGCTCCCTATGGTTTACAAACTCCCATTCCTGAATCATAAGTCCTTAATGGTGCCTTCAAACCACTTAGCTAGAAGCTCCACCCTTTCAAATTCCTCAGCAGCTTCTTCTTCATCCTTATCTATATTTGTGTGAATATCTTCCATTCACCACAGTTTTCTAACATAGCCACAGAAATTTCTAAATGCTTTCTACAGTAGTCTCACTACATCCAACATATTCTTCATAAATCCATCTTTAGCTCCTCTCTCTACTGCTATTAATTCCTTGCTAAGTTGTTTCAAGTGTTCCCTATTGCCTTCCTGTCTCTTAAGTCAGTTGTTTCTCTTCTTGCTAGTTTCTTTAACCTCCCTATTATAATATATGGGTCTGTACTGACTATTTTCCATTTTGGAATAAAACATTATCTCTGGTGTTCTTATTATCTCCTTGAACCGATCCTACTTAGATTTCACTGTACACGTGCCTTCCTTCCATTTACTGTACCTTCACCCAAAAACTCTCTTCAGTTCTGAAATACATGTCTTTTTATATAACCATACTAATTACCAACTTCAGTTTCTGACTCTGGTTCATGGAACGTTCTAATATCCATCAGAAATGCTGTAAGATCACTTATTTCCTTCACTTATTCCTCGAGATCCCACAAGATTAAAATCAGGCATTATTAGGAAGAGTTCCAACATGTTTGGTCCCTTCGTGCTATGTTCTATATATTTTCCCTTGCATTAGTAACTGTATTTCCATCCCAATTAATATTTGGTAAATTTAAACCACTACCAATAATACTCACCTCTGAATATGTGTTTAGTTTCTCCCGAAGAGCCTCATTTTTACTCTTCCTTTGTGATAAGCAGCCAATCCCTCTCCATTTTTTTCATTCTTATCAGTGGCTGATCTACAGATTTTCCGAGCCGGGGAAAAAACTTGAGATTGCCGCCCCCTTCAAACATGAATTTGCCGCCCGGACCGGTACAGAGCTATTCTTTGATTTTGCCGCCCCCCTGATGGTAGCTGCTTGGGGCAGTAGAGCTAAAAAAAAAGGTCACCGCCACACGAATTTTGCCATTTACCGCTCCTTCAAACATGATTTTGCCGCCCCCTTGAAATTGCCTGCCCGGGGCAAGCACCCCGGTTTGACCCCCCCTAGATCCGGCACTGTTTCTTATCACGCCATAAACCTACCCAGAAAATCATGGTTACAGTGTAGTAGATTTTGATAAACAATATCAATAGCCTGGAAAAAAATTTCTCGGGTTTCAAGCCGCGTCAAAATTGATTTGTCTGGCGACGTTTTGGAAGCTTGCACCACTTCCATTATCAAGCCTTGTTTAATGTCACTGAAGTCTGCTGCAAAGTAGTCTATTATATAGGACGACAAGCCAGAAGCAGAGGGGAGGGGAAAGTGCACTGGAGGGACTGTCTCGTTGGGCCCTGCTCACTTGGTGACGTCATAATCAGGTCACTTCTATACCCTAATATGTCTCGATACCGATTAGGCTTGCAATAATACAATTACTGGATGCGGATGTTTTTGCAGAAATTGACATGAAAAAATAAATTTATAATTATTTCTTTAATATTTTATCAAAAATTAATTTAAAATCAATCTTTTTTAATAAGTAAATTCTATTTCCATATAATATACTGCCATATAGATTTATTTTTGCCTCATCTTTCAGCAACAAAAAATGTGGGATGATTTTACAAGTGAATTAAATTATTTACATAATTACGTATGTGTCTAAAAACCAGTCTTTATCATATGAACTTTGCGGAGTTCATGGCTAGACTAATTCAAGCATCAAGTAAAAGGCCACGCCACTGCGCATCTCTGCGCTCGCTTTTTGTCTTATAACTATACGCCAGGTCAACATCCTGGTCATTTAGGGGCATGAAAAGATTGGGGCTAGGAATGGGAAGGAAATTGGCCATGGTCTTTTAAGGGAAGCGTTTCACTTGGAGTGATTTTATGAAGCCATGGAAAACCAAAATCTCGATTACCAGACGGGGATTCGAACTGGCGCCCTCCCAAATGCGTTACCGCCTACCCGCCACAGCTCAGTTCTGTGCTCACCACCCATCTTCGTGCCACTCTAGTGGCGCATTCACAGTATAACTTGTAAGATCTACAAGATCCAATTTTCGATAAAAGAACTCTTGATGGGCTCTGAAAGCGGTTACAGGAATACGTGTAGGAGGTGTTGGGTGTTGTTGGACTCCCAACAACCAAAAACAGTCCCTACTGTCCAACAAGCTATAGATATTGGAGGAAGCTTTTGGAGGAAATGAGTTGTGTGATAAGGACACATAGTGTGCCACAAGAAAGTACGAGTGGACTGGATTGCTTGGAACATCTAGAGTAGCGTTAACGAGGTAAGGGCATCCTACAGTAGTTGTACACGGATGTCCTTTAAGTTGGACCGTGAATAGGCCGCTTTAAGGTCGAGCCACATTAGATCGAACCGAGCCCGCACTGTCACCACACCGACACTTGGACGAGTGACAACTAGCCCCCCCCCCCTTTCCCCTGCATCCACTCTGGTCCGCAGCTCATCAATGTGATGGACAGGTTCCTACTCCGTCTTCCTCCTCCTTTAATGTATACACTCGGTTTTTTCATGGAATTTATGTTAAAAAATTACCTTAAAAGTGATTTGGGGATCGCAGCTAGAGCTAGCACTCATACTTTATTATAGAGTACTGAACTTTATTTTGTGTAGGCGAGTTTTATAATCTACAAACGTAATAAAGTTAGTTAAAATACATTTTTATTTCCCGACTTCTGTTATTACCTCACTGCTTGATCTCTTATGCACAAAAATAGTATGCCAACTGCAGTTTTGACAAATGATCATCACTGTACTGGACTGAAAGATTTTCATATATATCAACACAGTCACAATGAAATGTCAAGCGTCTCTCATTTCACATTTAATGTGTTTGTTTTGGTTGATGTTCCTTTCGATTCAATCAATATTTTTTTAAACAAAAAATAATAAGATTATTATACATTTTAATTTAAATACAGACTGCAAAGATTCTGTAAAATAATAATAATTTCATGTGATCTAAAAATTCCAGTCACAGAGTTTCTAATCAGCTGCACAGTACATCTCTGTTGTTACCATTTTTAAAAGGAGACCTACAGATCAACATGAAATTTAAACCATGGAGCGTGCCAGCATCTTACCGTTAACAAATCAAAGCTTTTCCAGAGGTGACTATCAATTTGAAGACCAGTAAAAATTACAGCTGAGACAGGGATTTGAACAAGGGACTTTCAGTACCCCAATCGTACGCCATAACCACTTGAGTCAAGAGACAAATCTGGATGTAGTGACAAATATTAAAAAAAGATAGAAAAATCAATGTACTTTTTTTTCTATATAATTTATTTTTGCTATCCCAAAACACAAATGTACTTTTATGTGATTGAATACATATTTTTCAGTGCTTCTAGATTCAGATTCTTGGGCATGTGATTCAGGTATGGAAGGTCCCCGGTTCAAAATCCAGGTCCCTTATGCAATATTTACTGGCCTTAAAATCGACCTTCACCTCTGGCAAAACTTTGATTTGTTAATGCGAACATGCAATGATTCTACGTACATTTCATGAACATCTGATGAACCTAAAGTAAGGCTGAAAAAAGGACACTTTTCTAAAGCAATCAGTAATGCTAAAACAACATTTAGTCGTAAAGGACCAGAAATTTCTAAACTCTTTGTATACGCTTCTCCATATCGACCAGTCCAACACTGACCCGCACCATCAAAAAGTAAACCAAACTAATGATGGCCTACACCCGGTGCGGTGTCATTTGAACTCGCATAATCGAACGAGTGACAACAATAAAAAAAGTGTCTGCTGGTAACAGTGCAGGCTTGGTGCACTCTATTGTCGTCCGACCTTTACTTTACATGCAAGTTCAAACTTGTTAATTCGTTGCTTAGGTAATAACACTGTTTAGTTCATTGTTTCTTTTATTGCAAAATCGCCAGAAAAACAACCACAATTTTTGTTAGCTAAGCAATGATGAACAGAATCTCGAATAAAGAGAAGAGAATAATATATATTGCAATGTAAACAAAATATCTGCCATACATCCACATTAAAAATTGTGGATACGGATGCAAAAACGGATGTAGCACTTGAGGATGGGGATATCCATTATATCCCTACCCCTAACCAGCAGCTTTTAGTTATTTTATTTCATGTAGACAATTTCCATTTAAGAGATTAAACAAAGGAAATAATCATTAATGAATTAAGTCTCTTGCAGGTTATGTGATTTTTACAATGCAACAGCACAAAAATAAACATATGCGAAGTAAAATTTCCTAGTGGCTGAAATCATTATATTAGTCACCAACTCATAAACTTACTGCAATTGGTGGAGGTGAATACTGCTTTGCACGTTGTATAGCTGCTGCATTTGAGATGATCGCAGATGTTGTACGCTTTTTCTGGAAAGATAAACAGTCATCATAAGAATCAAGCAGGGTTCATACAAACAATATTTGTATCTCTTAAGACAATAAATTAACTTATATGTCAAGTTTCATGAAGCAGAGTACCCCCTTGTAACTTCTAATAAATGCTTTACACGGCATCAGATGGATATGCAAAAATTTGTCTATAAATAGTTCTTTACAGGTCCAATCATACACAAGAAAACACTTTGATTTGTCACTTCAACATCGAAGTGGTTTCATCAGCTAGAAACCAATAGCTGTGACATTTGGCACTGAAAAGTGAAGTAGATAAAACAGCAATTAGGGTGTAATCGTAGGCTTCGCACGGCCAGAGTCAGTTGATTCTTGGCTGTCTGGGTGGCGCCACGTCATGTTTCTTGAAACCGATGTTTCGACCCTCATTCTGGGGTCTTCTTCCAGGGCAGAACAGCCAAGAATCAACCAGCAATTAGGGTGTTTCACAGAAAACATGGCTAAGTAATGTACAACATTCTTCCACCACCTTCACCATACCCATCATTGGGGAAAGCTTCCCTATCATCAGACATCTCACCTGTGAAACCTCTCACACACCAATTACCTGGCAACTAATTACGGGGTTTCCTACAAATATATAACTACCAATCAAAAGCCTATAAGAAAGAATGGCCACAGGCCAAGGTATTCACTAGAATCCAGACCATTCTGTAGCTGCTCATCCCACATCCCATAATACCAATAACTTCAATTCAGGCTTTACCAATCTTGCCTATTCTTTCGAAACAACAGTAGCCCTCTGAATTAAGAAGGTCGGATCTGGCCTACCAGTAGAAATTATGCACCAGACAACCACCACGTCTTGTATGTCTAAAACGTTTACCAGGGTTAGGATAAATAGTTATCACCTCAACTATAACCATGCCGTGTGCCTTGGATGTTAGATTGTTCTAAAGTTCTCAGTCACCACCATTCCGAAACCCTCAAAATGGAAAGGGAGGTTCATTAAATGAAAATAACTACTTCTAAGTTCAAAATATCACTGTATTCTTGAGAAAAATTTTACAAGTTCGAACAATCTTTCAGGCAATTGGAAATCTTCACTAAATAATTTGACTGCAGGTTATGATAAGTGATTCAGACTAGGCCAAACCCCATTGCTGAATGAAAGCCACATTAAAATATTTAAAACTATTCTCCCGCACTCCACAAAGTCTTAAGATGGCTGCCTACATTGCTTACACCATGCCCTCCGCTAATGTCTTCCCATGCTAAGGGAGCAACACACATTCTGCTCCAGTGGTATCCAGCAACAGACAGTAATTTGTCCCCGTCATTCATATAAATAACCTAGGCAGGTCAGCCACAATTCTTCCGCCGCCGACAGCCATGTGACCTCTCGAAGTGTGAAAATATGTATCCGTGCACTTCTGATTTCATCATCCTTTTAACTTTAATGACTCAAAATATTCCTATTGATCATTAATTAAAAAGTATTAATTTCGATCCTTATGAAAATTTTCGTAGCTTTTAATAGTTTAGCCAAAGAAAATATTTTCTAACTCAAAAAATGTTTCTAACTTCCACAATTTTGCAGCTACAAAGCTGAAATAACTTTAAATTTACTTCTAAACTATTGCTCATTCATTTGGTATCAAGAATACCGTGTTTACTATTTTCTAACAGATTGAACCAAGGTTGATCCAAAATGTGGTGCAATCATGAATTTCGGACCCGCATATAACTGACATCTGTGAAACTAACTTTACACGAGTCTACATGTTTTAATTTGTAAGTTATGTAAATTTGAAGTGGCTACCTGATTCCTTCGATTTATTATGAATTTTGTAAAGTCGTCCACTTGAATGATTTTCGTCCTAGCCATCCTTCTAATGTATTCTTACCGTCAAAAATCTTGCAAAACTTTACTTTCTTCTAACATGATCCAATTACTTCATGAATTTAAATAAAACTTACTGAAAACTATTTGTACTGTATATATGAAATATTGTGTAATTATAACCCTTCTTTAACTTGGCTAGTCACCCGAGACCATTTCACGTATTCTCAATGCTGAGAGAAACTATGTTCTTATTTATTTGTACTGTATTCTAGTGTGTGTTGAATATGGTTTTCTCACTTAAATTTACGCATATTTTCTAAACTGCTTAATTTTACCTTACCCATGTTCAAAGGTTTTACAAACTGCTCAAAAATTGACCTTTCAACTTGAGTAAACTTTTCCAAACTTTAATATGTTGTGTAAGCCAAAATTACAGTTTTTTTCTTGAATGTCTCTAAAAATAAATGCAATGTATACTTTTACTGAATATTCAAAAACCAAATCCTAGATATGCTAATATTATGTTCTGACTTTCTATAGTTGTTTGACTTGATTTATGGCTTGAATTAACTAAGTAACTGACTTTAAAACTGATGTTCCATGTTATTTATTTGAGCCCGCTGTTCTGTGAATAAATTTTGTTACAAAGTTTGTGAAATTTTAGGTTACCTTACAGTCTCAACATAAGATACCCAGTAATCCCTTCAACTTTTCTTTGTATTTTCTCCTATCCTGTTTCCCCACCATTCACCAGATGTAAATTTCATATTTCTGAGTTACTGATAATGTTTATTTTTATTTATTTACTAGCAATGTATTTTACAATATTTATCATAAGTCTGTTTTGCCCACCCATTACTGGTTTTGATGAAATATTTATTAATTTTGCAATGCTTGAGAACTCTCTTCAACACATCATCCATACAACCTGTCCACTGTCGAAATTGTACCCTCACCATGTGTCTTGCTCAATAGCCACTATTGGCAGTGTCATATAGCACCTATCCTCTGCCAGTCTCTATTGCTAAAGTAGGGTTAGAGACCTGATAATTGCAATGTTTCATATGTTAATGTCAGTACCCACACTGTCCTGCCATCCTTTGAGGTAAGCAGCAGTTTATTGACCTTATATATAATATGAGCAGGAAAATTAGGAAGGATAATGAGATTAAACCTGACACTTATTATAGGTGGCGGCAGTTGGACTTTATGAACACAAAGCAGATGAACACATGTAATACAATAATTAGGTATTGAACCTAATTCTTGCAAGAAGATGAGACAAATACCTCATTTGTGGCAGGTGTTGGGTTTAATTTCATTATCTCCCTAAATTATATATAGTAAACAATGAAATCAAAGGTGATAAGTAGTGAAAAGGAATTAAATTAGGATAGGGAAATGAGCCACCACTTACTTTTTGGATGATGGATGTGGGGCGCGAACACACAGTAAAGACAAAAATGCAACTGATAAAGAAATTTTTGGGATGAGCCCTTTGTCAATAGGAAAACAGTATGGGAGGTGAACATTATTTTACAGGCTAATACCTTATTAAAGCAGAAAGCTATATCCATTTGCAAGGAAGCAGCATACACACCAGAGGGTGAACGCAGCATGAGGGTGAGTTGGACCAGTAAGTTTCAGCATGGATGTAGAACAGATTCTTGGAGCACTAGCATTGGCAATAGGTTTCCAAGCAGTTATACATTCCAGCTCCAGGTAGAAGTACAGGGTGTCCATGAAAGAAGTTCCTGATTACAAAATGTAAAATCTTGAAAACAAAGATTGACAGAAGAATTCAAACTGTATTTTTATTGTGGAAGCTATAAGAATTTCATACAGGAGTTTAAACAAAACGATATAAAGCAGTTAACAGGTGTCACTGTACAGCTCATATCAAAATGCACAGATAAATTTCTCCCCTGCAACCAGTCTTTGCAATGAATGAATCAGAAACAATATTTTCAAAAATTCCACTGCTCGAAGTACAGAGATGTCGCAAACGCAGAATGAAATTTGTCGTTATATTCTGTATTGTCTCACTGGAAATGGATTCAGTAGCCATACAGATCAATGACTGAAGCTCTCCCAGTGTCGTCGGATGGTTTTGGTAGGTAGTGTCATTCAAAGTGCCCCATAAAAACCAATTTGAATCATTGATCTGTGTAGCTACGGAATACATTTCTGTTGAGACATTTCAGGCTGTAATGGCAAATTTCATTCTGCATTTGCAGCACCTCTGTACTTCGAGCGGAGGACATTTTGCAAACATTGTGATGTGATTCAGTTATTGCAAAGACGGCTTGCATTTTTATATGAACTGTACAGTGTAAAGTGCCATCTGCTAACAGTTTTTATAACTTCTGTATGAAATTCTTACAGCTTTCACAATAAATATAATGTTTGTTGCATTCTTTTATCAATCTTTGTTTACGAGATTTTGAAATCAGGGACTACTTTCATGGACACCCTGTATGTTCTTCTTTCCATTAATGCTATGTTAGTGAGTGGAGACTTTCCTGGCGTATAGATGCAACAAAATCCTCTCGGGTGTCCAGTTGGATGGTGTTGTAAAAACACAACGTTTCGGCAGCTGGATCTGCTGTCTTCATCAGGTAAGCTGACTGTCACCGTCTCGAGGCATGACAGTCAGCTTGTGAGAGCTACAAGATACCTGCTGAAGACAGCCAGCTGTCAAAATGTCATGTTTTTATAACACCATCCGGCTGGACACCCGAGAGGATTTTGTTGCAATGCTAAGTTTGATTTGAAATACACTGTCTATCAAAGGACGTATTCCTTTGGTACACAAATTATGTTCTGCATGAAAGAATTTATTTCTACATGGATACCATTATGTGCGCATGCAATTATCATTTTCTTAAATACTTTTTCACTCTTGTTAAATATTATTAGACTAGCCACAAAGCCTGTCAAAAATAACGGGTTTAACGGAGTGTTCTGGCAATTAATTTTTTTTAGTTGCTTACCTAAATAGAATTGTTATAAAATAAATCTCAATGTGCTGTAATTTCTTGTCCCTTGTAATGTAGCAAAAAATTTCAGTTGTCAACTTTGTCCAGGATGCATTTCAGCCTAACCACAATTTCCACCAATATCGCCGGTAGAAAACCAAAGCTTCAATCACACACGAATTAACACATTCCCTGTATCACATGTAAATATCATCATGCATTGCAATACAAACTTGATCCAAAATCTTCACAGTTTTTCCATCTTTCTTACTGTCTATAATGAAGATTGAGGTTTTAATGCCTGAAATAAATTACATCCAGATGAAGTAATGACCCCAGTGCACCTAAGGATGCTAGAAATATATCTTAACAACTTACGTTATGCCACATAATATTAGTTTTAATTGTGGTTTAGGCCAGGTAGATGGCGATCAATCTGGAAATTCTTTCATTCAAACCAAGTAATGATTTCAGTAAAAAAGGCAACTGAAAATTAATATGCCATTCTAGCATTACATTTCTTAGCAATTACTTAAATAAAAAGAATTGTTATAAAATAAAGCTCAACACAATTCCCAGTGCTTTGCCCTGTAACAAAAGGTTTTCGTTGTGTCATATTACCAATTAAAGGGCCCGCCTAGTTTTATTATTATTAAACTTTGGGTTAGTTATTATATCTTTGAATGTATCACTGGATTGATTGTAAAGAATAGAATCTTTGTTATTGTGTTCTAGTAAAGTTCAATGATTTTTTTTTTTTTTTTTTTCGCTGTGATAAACTTCTGAATTTTGGCCTGCAATATTTGGATAATAGTAATTGCTGAAGTTGTAAGTGGACTTGGTGATTAGTGTAGAAATGTAGAAATAAAAAATATTTCAACAATGCTATCTTGTTCCAGGTTGCATTTCAACCCAACCAGGTACTAAACTTGCTGCCAGAGAAACAACACTTCAATCACACACATATTAATACATGTATTATGTTGCATTTTAGTGGTAATAATGCATCGCGATATAAACTAAACCAAAAATCTTTACGGATTCTTCTAACTTCCTTTTTTATAATCGTGATTCAGATAGATACTAACACCTTTGAATGACACACAGTTACATGCGGCTGAAATATGGCATCAGTAAAAGCAAACGAAATTAAAAATAAATCTTAACAACTTACATCATTCCACATATTAGTTTTAATTGTAGTCTATGCTGTATAGATCATGATAAATGTGGAACTACTTTCATTAAAACGAAGTAATGTTTTAAGTAAAAGAAAACTCAAGAAAAAAAAATATATATTTTTTTTAAATATAAATAAATTATTCATGCTCTCTGCTGTAACATAAAGTTCCAGTTTTAATAACAATCTATCAAAACTGCCGCTAACATTGCGAAAATTAAAGCTTTTATCTTACTCATGTGTGGCCAAAGATTTTAATGAATAGTTTAACATAAAATGAATATTAAATAAATCTAAGCAATTAATAATTATTATATCAATTTAAACACAATGCATACATTTATTTCAGTGTTCTGTCAGTTAATTTATTTGCGGATGCTTAGAAATGTTATTAAATTATGTGCATAATGAAGAACAATGGCATAAAGTGCGACGTCATTGCGTGATGTGATAGAGTGATGTCATGGCATGACAGGTGACGTCATAGATGACCTATGGTTGCTTATTAGACTATTTTTTTCACCATGAACATAGAAGTCACCACATTACATTTGATTCTAGACTGCCACGCTGACTGTGTGCATATGGATCATTTCTGAAAATCTGCACAGCAAAGTGGTGTGAATGTGAATCTGCCTTATATTTCAAAAATTATTGTTATGTGAATTCCAGAAGGAAACACATTATGCCATTTGCTGTTATATTTAGAACATATGGGTATATGGGTAATGCCTTTGTTTACTGCATTTTAGAAATTTTCTGAAGTACACAAAACTGTTATAATGTTATACATGAAATAAATAAATCAATTTTGTTTTCCATTTACTTGGCTGTTAAACATTTCTTAAACGAATTTCTTTTTTCTTATATTATTTTGGAAATTTCTTCAGCCCAGTGCCCAATCCCTCTCTTTTGTAATCATTTCCTCTTAATCCCAATGCTTTCATAAGTTGCTTGTCTCAATGTTCTTCCTTTCATTTTCTATTGTTCTACCCATTTCAAAATGTGTTGTTATTTTTGTTTTTTGTTGAAAGAGCCATCTAATAGTACAACCGCTTAGAAGGTTTATTTTGAAATGTCCTTCCCGACTTGCTTCTTTTAGTGGGCCCTTTGTTTTCAGCATGGGAAGAGAGGAAGGGGGGGACCTAATTTTTGAAAGAAGCAGGTGTTTCTAAATCAAAGCTTCTGAATACTATTATCAAGAATGAATTTGGCCATCTTTGTTTTGTTTTCTGTTATACATTCTATAATTGATTTATTTTCTCATGTATCCCAGTTGTATTTGTAGCAATATATGTGTGGCAAGAATCTTTTAATAACCTGGAGGTTATTGTATCTGGCATAATCAGTTAATCTACAGCTCATATTTTTTTTGTTTGTTCACCATGTATTCCAATGATGATCAATAATTTAGTGTCATCAATTCTAGTATTCAGATCGTCCATCAGATTATAAGTAAATTGAAGGAAAGGAAAGATTCTTACAGTATATAAATACATTCTCATATATTTGAAATTGGATTGCATGAAAAAATGATAAAAGTAAGCAGAGAGGTAACATTTTTTTTCCAGAATTATGATTTTTTAGTTGTGGCATTGTATTATATTGGTTTACAGAACATGAAAAAAATAATGTTTGGGTACCCCATATGGCTAAGAACAAATAACTGTTGATAATCAAAAATATATCAGAAAATTTTATGGAAGGAAGCCAAGTGGAATTTGTCAGGGGAAAAAATAACGATAATTTAAATGACAGTAAAGTAATGACAGACTTATTGGATAGACAGTAACAAAATTAAGTACGTAAAAATGTAACTTGTATTTGCGTGAGATTTAGAAGTAGGTGAAAATGTGAAAAATAATCAGAATTTGAAGTTTATTGTTTAAATAAACACAAGAGAGGTAAAATGAAATCAGAGGTGGCAGGCCAAAAAGCAGATGGAAGCCTGAGTGATTTCTGTAAGCAGATGAACGAACTAAAATATCTAGACAATTCGATAAGCACTGCAGGTACAATAGAAACTATGGAGCAGAGGCAAACTAGAGAGATTCTTAACATAATGATACTGTAGCAATGGCAAAATGTGGAAGAATTTCCAGACACCATGGTCTTAATACAGCAGCTGCATGGTCAAAGGGGGGTAATGGATATAGTAAGGCATACCATTTACAATGCAAAGAGGGATGTGATGTTAAGAGGGACTTCGTGAAAGGTGAAATAAGAAATTTGGGGAATATGAATGGAGAATTAGAAGAATTTCTTTTTGCAAGAAAGAATGACACATGGGGTTCATATTACTGAGAAGCATTTAAGCAAGGAAGGAAGAGGAGATTGGAATAGAAAGAGGGAGAAACTTTTACATGGGACTGCAGGTCTCGGTGAAAATGGCAGATTGTTAGGACCACACAGTTATTAAGAAATGAAAAAGCAATGGACTGGCACCAGAGTGAAAATTAAGTATATTCCAGACTGATTTTTGGGAAGGCAAGCTTGTACAAATGTCCAACAGGTTTGATTACATCTGAGTTTGAGCAGCGTTTCTATTCCATGCTTGAATAATCTGAAGTTAGTAAACCTAAATTGAACGGTACAAAATATTCCAGGTAATGCAAAAAGGTTTATGCGCTAGGACATTCCTACTGTAAAAATCTGTATAACAACTAATTTAGTCTCACACTCATCATCCTGCGAGTTGGCAGCCCCCCTACCGACTAGTTCTAGGCAAGTGCAGAAGGGGATTCTAGTGATTGGAAGTTAGGTGGTTTATAGAGCCCCTTAGGGAAATGGTGAATAGGTTGGAGATGAAATTCAGTATCCATTCATTGTGTATACCAGCAGGTCTGATCTGGAAGGGGAACAGGCCATCCTGGAAGCCAACTGCGGATTGTGGTTCATGTCAGAACCAACGATGCTTGCCGCCTTGGGTTGGAGGTTATACTCTCTTCCTTCCAGCGGCTTGCTGAAACGGTGAGCTCTGTGGCCATTGGCCACAATATTTCAGCTGTGGTAACTGTCTGCAGCATTGACGATAGAAATTGGACCTCTGGTTCAGAGCAGTGTTGAGGGACTGAACCAGAGACAGTCTTGGCTGTAGATTCCTTGATCTTTGCCCCGGGGATGAATAGTGCAGGTATATCTTGAAAAGATCAGGTGTGCATCACTCATGTGAATCAGCTACAATGGTGGCAAGGAACGTGTGGAGTGCACTGGGAGGTTTTTATTTAGGTTGAGGGAGGATGGCCCAGAACAGGAAATACAGTTAGGGGAAGCCCAGTTAAATTCAAGATCGCACGGTAGGAGTAGCTCAAAAGAATCTTGACCATTAAAAGTTTTCATAGTTACCTGTATTTGTGACAAACAGACTGAACTTGAACATGTTTTTTGTAGTACAGAACCTGACATCATAGTAGACACAGAAAGCTGGTTAAAACCAGTTATATGTTTCACTTAAATCTTTAATAGCGGCATAAATATCTTCTGTAAGGATAGGTAGAGTTCTCATGGAGGTGGTGTATTTATAGCTGTTAGTAAGTACCTCCCACATAACCAGATAGATGTCAATACGGTCTGTGAAATCTTTTGGATTAAGATCAATGTAGCTAGGAAAAAACTTGTGATAGGCTGTTAAATTTCCCTTATTTCACCAAAAGCACTCCCACTAGCTACCCACAGCAGTAAAATATTCTATAGATCGATCGTAAAGTTGCCGATGTTGGACTTAGAAATTTAGAGAAGAATAGTTGTCAACTTTAAGGAATTTTCCTGTAATCTTTCCCACAGGGACAATTCACCATAAAAATCATTTTAAAGTGTATTTATCATATCGGGAAACATTTATTTTAAGAGATGGTTGATTCTTGGCTGTCCGGGTGGCGCCGCGTCATGTTTCTTGAAACCGACGTTTCGACCCTCATTCTGGGGTCTTCTTCCAGGACAGAACTGCGTCTTCGGTCAGCTAGTGGTCTTGTTTTATAGCCGAGGCCCGCGTCCGTCTAGATGGTTCGATTTGTCCGGCCAATCAAAGGTCCGAGCCGTCACGCGGTTCTTTGGCCACGTGACGGCTCGGACCTTTGATTGGCCGGACAAATCGAACCATCTAGACGGACGCGGGCCTCGGCTATAAAACAAGACCACTAGCAGACCGAAGACGCAGTTCTGCCCTGGAAGAAGACCCCAGAATGAGGGTTGAAACGTCAGTTTCAAGAAACATGACGCGGCGCCACCCGGACAGCCAAGAATCAACTGACTCTGGCCGCGGAAGCCTACGATTACATTTATTTTAAGAGATATTCCCGTTTATTCATGTTTTGAAACACGCGATCGGAAAAGTAGAAAACTAAGATTCGAAATATCTTTAAATTGAGTAAAGCTACAGCTGACCTTTTATCACCAGCTATAGTCAGCACTGTCGCTGATATTTTGGTAGTAAAATTAAATAATTTGGCAAAGTTTAATTAGTAGTTTTAATTAAGAGAAAAAATGAACTTTTTAATTAAAAGGAATATTAATTTGAAATTTATATCAGTAGATAGCCCTAATTGAGACGATTATGAAGATATCATGGTTTCGGTAAAAAGTTTAAGCATTTGTCTGGTCTTTTTGAAAAATAGATTGTTGCCGATTGTTGCTGAAGTGCGTAAAAATTCCACCAAGTTGGTCATGTGACGACTTTAATTTTAAGACTATAGAAACCCTTTGGAATGTTAAATTAAATTAAAACAGATAGAACATAACAATAGAAAGTCCCTGAAAAATTCCAAGTTAACCGTTATTTACTTTTGGAGATATTAATTAAAGAAAGATTCGCCAAGGTCACAGGCTCGGATAAGTCTATAAAAGACCTTGCTGTAAGCTCACGTCTCACTCGCACGCCGGAAAGTAATCGCTCAACTCCGCGCACGATTGTCTCACTCCACGCTAGACTTTCAAAATTTTAACTTCGTAATATGTAGCCTCATTTTAGTCTCATTCTTACGCCGGAAAGTGATCGCGAACTTCGCGCTAGTTAGCGGCGCAAATTAGGGTAGCGGTTTAGGCAAATTTCAACATGCCGTAGTAGTCACTAACGTTAGGGGGACTTAGTGAGTTTTTTGTCTTCTCGTAGAATTGTACTTAATCTGCATTCTTCAAAGAAACTGTGGTTCGATGCTTTATTCAAGATTCTGGTACTGATAATGTACGAGTGAACTATTATCAAGAATATAAGTACTGATGTTATTCTCAAACTGTGTTAAATGACTATCTTGTTTACCCTTCGCATTTGGGGTTTATTAATACGAATGCGTGGCGACCAGGTTATTTAATATCATAGGTATCAGAAGGCTATACATGGTCATGAACTTAATTGTTCATAGTTCAGGTGAAGGTGTTGCAAAACCCCGGGCAGCCTTGGTGCTGACAAGGTTCCTATTGCCCACCCGAAAAAGGCGGAACTATTGCCTATCCGTTAAGGAATAGTGTAAATAATATAACTCGTCAACTTCTGGATCATACAATAATAGTAGGTGGCGACTTCAACTTGCCATATATCGACTAGACTAATTACATTCACGGTACTGTTGGTAGGAATAAAGCAGCTAGCAAAATCATTCTAGACCCTTTCTCAGATCATAATCTTGAGCAGCTCATCACTGAACCAACGCATTATGAAAACATTTAGATATTCTCATTACAAATAAGCCTGAATTATTAATGGAAATTTCTACCAACATGGCAATAAGTGATCACAAAGTTGTAATTTCTACAGTAAAATTAACAACCACGTGCAAAAAGAAAAATAGAAAGGCTCATTTACAGATTCAAAAAGGCCCAAAAGGAGAATTGAGGGATAATTACTTTACCTTGATAGTAGCAAGAGGTACCATTGAAGAGAGGTGGCACACATTCGTACATATAGTCAGGGAAGGTAAAGACTAACATATACCGAAACGGACAATCAGGGAAGGGATCGATTCCCCGTGGTATACACATGAAGTTAAGAAGGTTATTTACAAAGAAAAGGAAGATACATGCATGCTCAAGAAGGACGATGTATCAGAATGATTTAGAAGAGTTAGATGAGATATTGAGGACATATTAAGAATATGATACGCGAGGCTTTTAATAACTTTCATTTCAATTCACTTTCCAAGTGCCTCACCGAAAACCAATAGAAATTTTGGCCGTACATAAAAAAGTTAGCTATAGTGACAACAATATGCCAGTTCTAATACAAGGTGGTCAGAAAGCTGACAACAGCCATGGAGACAAGGCTACATTATTTAACATTGAATTTAAAAATTCTTTCAATGATGAAAACATGGAAAACATTCTCACTGGATCTGGTAAAAATTGATAGTGTAGAAATTGTAAAGCTATTAAAGCTGCTGACGTGGGGGATAGCGCTGGATCCTGATAGTATTCCAGTCAGAGTATTTTCAGAATACGTGGAGGAAATAGAAACTTTTCTGTGATATATATTCTGTATATCTTTAGAAGATAAAAAAGTACCTTCTGACTGGAAAAGAGCCCAGGTAATTCCTGTTTTCAAGAAAGGAGATTATCAACCCATATCTCTAGCATCTGTTAGTAGTAGAATTCTGGAGCATGTCATATGCTCTAATGTTATGAAGTTTCTACATGAAAATGAGTTACTTATACCATACCAACACGGATTTCAGAATAACAGTCATGTGAAACACAACTGGTCCTATTTTTGTAAGACATAATGGAAGTTATTGATGCAGGTTCACAAGTTATTGCAATTTTCTTGGATTTTCAGAAAGCTTTTGACTCTGTACCACACAAATGACTTTTAGCAAAGATTCGAGCATACGGTATATCGGATCAGATTTGTGAATGGATACATGGTTTCCTAACAGGTCAGTCACAGTATGTCACTGCTGACGGAGAAGCCTCTCCTAAGCTGGATGTTACTTTGGGCATTCCTGATGGAAGTGTAATAGGACCACTTTATTTCCTAATTTTTATGAACGATCTTGGTGACAACATTAATTGCAGGCTGCGATTGTTTGCTGATGATCCACTTATCTATAGGGAAGTAAGAAGCTCCGACGACTGATTAGAAATTCAGTGCAATCTGGATGCTATTTCAGAATGGTGCCATAAATGGAAGCTTATACTAAACTGTAAAAAGTGAAAGGCCATGCAAATAAGAAACAAAAAGAATCCATTTCTTCATGAGTATAAAGAAAACAAATCATTTACAGTCGATTCCCTGAAGTTTCTGAGCATAGCAGTACAAAGCAACATGAAATGGGACTTGAACATAACCTTCCATCGTCGGTAAAGCTGTGGAGTTTGGGATCTGTATCGCAAGGGATTTATTGATGCATTAGAGAAAGTACAGAGAAGAAATGCTCAATTTGTAACTGCTTGCTACAGCCCTTACGAAAGCGTCACAGAATTGATACATATGTTGGGCTGGGATTGGTTGTCAGACAGACGACATCATTTTCATTTCAATTTATTGGAGAATGTGCAAAATTATTTGATTTACGAGTGCAATGGAATATTTCTTCTGTCAACCTATTTAGGTTGTTATGACAGGAGGGCTAAAATTAGAGAAATAAGATGTCGCACTGATGCTTTTATGTATTCTTTAATTCCTCGTGCTATTTAGTATTGGAATGCACAAAATTAGGATTAGTGCTTAGCACCTTCCACCACTCACAATATTTGTGCATTGCAGAGTATGGATGAAAATGTAGATGTAGAAGATTGTAATTAGGGACTAGATGAGTTTGAGGGGGCATAGCATGAAGCATCAGGATCAAATGGCAATAGAATAACATGACTAATCATGTTCTTAAAACTATTACAAAAGATTTAGAATTTTAGAATAATGAGAGTAGCAAGAAAAAGAGATGAGAAAATGAGAAACAAAACCAGAAACAAGGACAAAAATAGAAAGTAGGATAAGTAAATTTTTTATATGAAGGCAATGGTTAAGAGTAGAGAAGCAGAAGTGATCAGATGACAAAAATGGAGGATAAGGGAGAGTAAGGAAGAAAGATGGACATGATAAGGGCCAACAAGATGTGTGAGAGGACAAGATAAAAGATTTTTTTTCCAGCCATATATGGACTACAACTACACAACTTCATTTCCTCTTCTGAGTTCCTTTCCTCTGTCGACAGCACTCTTTCATTCTATGGCTCACTCTTGCTTTTTCTTCCTCTGAAATAGCCCTCCTTTTTTTCTTCAGTCAGATCCTTTACCTCCACAATTTTTCCTCTGAATAATTCCCTGTCTTGGATGTCTTCCATGCTGCTCTCACATCTTTTCAGATCCTGATGGACCTTCTTCACCCATGGAACTTGAGTCTTCCTGTTCTCTTGAAAGTTGAGTATTTTCTTTGCCATTCTGGTTCCATTCTCTTGATGTGATCCATAGAACGATAATATCCTTTTCTTAATTGGGTTTGATATCATTTCAAACTTGTCGTATAATTCTTAGTTCAATCTCAAATGGAAATTAAATTCACTTCCTGTCACTTTTTGTGGTCGCAAGATTTTCCTTAGAAACTTTCTTTCTTCCTTTTCTATTTCTATCAATCCCTTTCTAGCTAGTGTTTCTGCCGAGTATAAACATTCTGGCTTCACTAGCTTACTATAGTGCTTGTATTTCGCCTGATGGGAGAGTAATTTTGATTTGTATGTCTTTTGACAAATCCTAAACCTGTTTCCATCTTTCTTGCCCTATCTTCGACTGCAGCCTTTTCATTAACATTTGGAGTCAAAATTTCACCAAGACATTTTAACTTCTATGTTCTTTTAATATCACCATATTTAGTTTTCACTGTCCATGTCTGGTCTTTTGCATCTATGTTCAAGTATTCCAGTTTTCTCAAACGATATTTGTAGTCCTGCTTTCTCAGCTGTTTCTTCAATACTTCTATCTGCTTGATTGCAGTCTCCAGATCTCTTGCACAGAACACAATGCCATCCACAAAAGTGGGACATTCAAATGTCAAGCCATTCTTCTGGCGTCATACTCTAATTCCGGTGTGCATATTTGACTTTTTTTATAAAGAGAGAGCAGGAATACTATATTGGAAAGTTCTTAGAATAGAAGAACAGAAAGAAATGCAGACTGGATAAGGAGATTAACAGAAAACGGAAACTGTATGGTATTTTGCCTTAGCCAGAGATGATAAAAGATGAGCAGCTAAGAGAAGTATGTGGTTTTTGGACAGTATGCAAGTTTCTTGCTGGAAGAACTTGAGCATGAGTACGGGCTGGGGTATATATGAAATACTGTAATGGTTGTCAGAGAGTAGCATCTAATTTAAGAATACAGTAATAGAAAGGGCAATTTGTTAATGATTCTAATGGAAATGTGGAACAATGGAAATAAAGGCTTTGTGTAAACTGCAAGAAAGATATAATAAATTGTTAGGAAGTTAATCAGATTCTTGCTGATAAATAAGAATAGGTAAATTAGATTACACCACTTAAATAGGAAGATATTGATTTGAAATGTAGAATAAGAGGTTTTTTTTTTCACTTGGGCTTTTACACCTCCTCGATGTCGAGGTCATTAGATAGAGACGGGATGGGATTGGGTCAAGGAACGGGAAGGAATTCGGCCATTGCCATTTGAAGGAAGCATCCTGGCATTCGCCTGGAGTGATTTGGGGAAACCATGTAAAACCCAAATCTGGATGCCCGGACGGAGATTCAAACCCGCATCCTCCCGAATGTGAGGCCAGAGTTGTTCTTGTCGACTATACTGGTAGGAAGGTATTCACCAGACATCGCCTATACCAGAATAGAAACAGGGAAGGGGTACTAAATCTCAAAGAGAGCCCTTTTCCACATAAGGTGGGGGTAAAATGTGTATTTTTTTTATTAGAGGCTTGAGACATAAGAGAAATAGTTTCTTCGACTGCACTTACCAAATCATCATTCACCAGAGACTGCCAATCATTACAATGTTCATCCTGAACAGAGTTTTGGCTCCCATTGAACAATCCTTATACATCTTCTGACCAACTCATCACTCCTAGCACCTTTACCATACGTTTCACAAATTTTGCAATGAATGTAAGCCCGTTCCAGAAATGGATAGCAGACCATATTTCACAGTTGGTGGGGCTGGTCAATTAACTTGAATTACACAAGGACTAGCAAACTTACACTGAGAGTACAAGTTGCTTAGCAACTGGAGAATTGAACGCACATGCACACAATGACAATCACAAAAAAAAATGATATTAAATTTTGAACTTCTTTAAATATAAAAGACTATATTCCTTAATTTCAGGACAATTCAAGTTCAAAATAAATTGAATTAGACTTAGATCCCCTGGCAACCAACAATATCTACAAGATATGACATAGCCTTAAATTCTATAGGCTACTGGTAAAATGAAAAAAATATGAGATCAAAGGGAAACTAAATTCAGAAGATCTTGAGAAACCATAAATATCAGACTAATATCTATAACTAGTTAAAAAAATTAAAAAGGGAGTCAAAAAAAAAATAGGAAAAAGAGCAATCTACATCTACATCCATACTCTGCAAATCACAAACATTGTGGGTGGCAGAGGGTGCTAAGCACCAATCCTAAACCCGCCCATTCCAATCCCGAATAGTGCGAGGAAAGAAGGAATACATATAATTATCAGTACGGCATCTTATTTCTCTAATCTTATCCTTCCGGTCATTGCGACCTAAATAGGTTGGCGGAAGAAGTATTTCATTGCACTCGAGATTTAAATTTTTTCGCATATTCTCCAATAAATTCGAATGCAAGCTACGTCAGTCTGTCTTCCAAACTATCCCAGCCCAATCTATGTATTCAATTCTGTGAAGCTTTCATAAGGGCTGTAACAACAAGTCACGAATCTAACGGCTCTCCTCTGCACCCTCTCAACTGAGTCAATCAGAACCTTGCGATACGGATCCCAAACCCCACAACAGTAATCCAGATGCGGACTGCACTAGTGTTTTATACGCTATCTCCTTTGTTTGAGCATTACAATTCCTCAAAACTACGACCTATGAATCGTAATTTAGAATTAGCCTTGCCTACGACGGAAGTTACTGTGCATGTCCCATTTCATGTTGCTTTGTACTATCACCCCCAGATACTTCACGGAATCAACCGTGTCAAAAGGTGAATTGTTTATTTTGTACTCGTAAACAAACTGATTCTTCTTGTTACTTATCCGCATTGCCTTGCACTTTTTGCAATTAAGTGTAAGCTGCCATTTACTGGCACCAATCGAAAATAGCATCCAAATCACGCTGAATTTCTAAGCAATCATCGGAGCACCTTATTTCCCTGTAGATAACTGCATCGTTGGTAAACAATCACAACCAGCATTTGACGTTGTCACCTAGATCATTTATAAATATTAAGAAAAGAAGTGGACCTATTACACTTCCTTGAGGAACGCCCGAAGTAACATTTATCGTAGAAGAGGCTTCCCCATCAACAACAACATACTGTGATCGACCAGTTAGAAAATCATGTATCCACTCACAAATCTGAGCCGAAATACCGAAAGCTCGAATCTTCGCTAAAAGTTGGTTGTGTGGCACAGAATCAAAAGCTTTCTGAAAATCCAAAAAAAACTGCATCAACTTGCGAGCCTGCATCGATAACTTTCATTATGTCATGGGAAAATAGGGCCAATTGTGTTTCACACGATCTCTTCTTTCGAAATCCATGTTGACATGGTTTAAGTAACTCGTTCTCATCTAGAAACTTCATTATGTTCGAGTATATGACATGTTCCAGAATTCTGCTGCAGACCGATGTTAGAGATATGGGTCGATAATTCCTAGGATCACTCCGATCTCCTTTCTTAAAAACGGGAATTACCTGGGCTATTTTCCAGCTAGAAGGTACTTTTCTCTCTTCTAGTGATTTACGGAATATATCTGACAGAAATGGTTCAATATCCTCCGCGTATTCAGAAAATACTTTTACCGGTATACCATTGGGACCCGGCGCTTTACCCCACTTCAGGAGTTTTAATTGCTTTACAATTCCTACGCTATCAATTTCTATCAGATCCATCTCTAATTCCACACAATGTGGTAAAGTGGGGATGTTTTCCATGTTTTCTTGCGTGAATGAATTTTTGAATTCGGTGTTAAATACGGTAGCCTTGTCGCGGCTGTCTTCAACCTCCCACCCGTCTTTTATTAGAACTGGCTTATTGTTCCCACTACAACTAACTTTTTTTATACGACCAAAATTTCTTAGGGTTTTCAGTGAGGCTCTTAGAGAGAGAATTTTCACGAAAGTTATTAAATGCCTCACGCATCGCATTCTTAACACGTCCCATTATCTCCTCTAACTTATCTAAATCAGTCCGATGCATCGTCCTTTTTGATCGTGCATGTATCTTCCTTTGCTTCTTGAGTAACCTTTTAAACTCCCTTGTGTACCATGGGGGATCGTTCTCTTCCCCGATTGTCCGTTTTCGGTATATGCAAGTTCATACCTTCCCCGATGACAATATTTCTGATATAATTATAAGATTGCTACCTGTGAACTGTAGGAGTAAAATGAACAAAGTAATGAAGGTTGTTGCATTATGACAAATTCACAATCCACAAATAGCTGTGGGTGTAGAGTCATGGTTAAAGGAAGGGATGGTAGACTGATGTTTTCTCTAGAGCAGTGGTTCCCAATTATTTTTTCCCGAGTACCACTGCAAGAAGGAGCTCAACCACGCGTACCCCTTACAGTTGAAATGATAAATAAATGAATTCGTTCATCCCAGTAGAGTGCTTCTCACAACCACAGGATTACAATAATGTAATTGATACAAACACAGTTTATCTTAAAATATATTAGGGTGATAGTAATGTTTCTTTTGGCTGATAAAAGTGGATTTTTTTCAATTATTTTAGTGATCACCTTAGCCAAGAGACTACCACGCGTACCCCCTGAAGAAACCTCACGTACCCCTGGGGGTACGCTTACCACTAATTGGAACCACTGCTCTAGAGTAATAGAGAGTACTACAGACATAGAAGAGGCTCTGTTGGAGAGTATTCATACTTAAATGTAATCTTGCCAGATATTGTTATTGAAAAATGAGGTTTCAACTGTGTGCTCTATAGGTCCTGTGCATGCACTGCAATAACCATAACTGCAATGCTGTTTTCATTTGTTGACGAGGTTATATATCATTGTGCTTCTCCTCATCTTCTCCACCTTGTTCTATTGGCTGTAGTTTAATATCCCTTTTTTTTTTTGCTTATGCCTTTATGCTTCATCAATGGTGAGGTCATTGGAGTCAGGAAAGGAATGGGAAAGGAATTTGACCATGGTCTTTTGAAGGCATCGATGAAGTGAGCGTGGAAATGATAAGGGCAGCGGGAAGTAGTAGGAAAGTGTGACATAGTAGTAAATTAAAAGTAAAAATGATACATATATAAAAGAAAAGAATACAAAGATAAATATTGTTTGCCCAGAGAGGTTTTAAAAGGATAGGATCTCTGAAAAGAAAAGAAAAAAAAAAAGAAGTGAGGTGAGAATTGTTGTGTAGAGAAGACAACGAAGAAAAAGATTGATTTTGGCAGCAGCTTGGAGTTGAATTGAGAGAAATCTTGAGTAGAAAGGCGAACCTGCAAATCTTCGGAATATATGGACAGGTGTGATCATTATTGGTATTAAGAGAACTGTTAAACAAAGAAATGAGATCAATAAACTGTAAAAGTACATGAAATTGAGAGAAATCTTGAGTAGAAAGGCGAACCTGAAAATCTTCGGAATATAGGGACAGGCGTGATCGTTATTGGGGTTCAGAGAATTGTTAAGCAAATAAAGGAGATGAATAAACTGTAAAAGTACATAACAAAAAACTACAGTCTACAAATTATATTTATTTAATTATAAAGATCTCTTGCTTACATTATTTATATGCGACATGGCGACTTAGTGAGGACCGTAACCGCACAGCGATTACTTTCTACGTCAAGATTGAATATCATTAAGTTGGTGAACCTGAAAAAGAAGATCAACAAATTCTCCTGTGCGCCATCTAGCGTGAATCTACAAAACCAGCCTACAGTCAGCTGACCAGCTGCAGCTTAGTGCAACATCGCATCCTGGAGTGGCATTCCTGTCACTGCACACGACATTGGAACCAGCGGAGTAAATATACTGCGACGCAGAACAACACAAGAAACATTAAAGCTAAGTGTACATTTTAATTTTGGCATGTTACCATAAATTCACTAACGTGAAAATTGAGAGGTTGTGTTTATCGCATGTGATGACTTCTTAGATCTTTTTGACGTTTTCTCATACTGAAAACTGTTGAAAATCTTTGCAATTTTATTGATTATGCCGATTTCGTCATATGAGTGTACTCAAAAATACCAAACATAAGTTTGGCGGAACATAAATTTCGGCAGACAAAAAACTATTAGATGCGCCTACAAAATATTTCTTACAAATACGTGATTAAGAACCATTCTTCTTTGCGTTAATATCTCTTTTGTGTACTTCATAATTAACTTACTAAGCAATATCATTCCTGATTGTAAAACTTGTTTATACGATCGGAAATATTGTTTACTTTCTCTCTAGTTTGCTCAAAGCGTTTTTCGTCGCTAAGCGCTGCAGCTTATTGTTTGGCGCAAGCGAATATTGTATTTTATGAAAACACTAATACTGTGAAAAAAAGTTTTGACTTTACAGTGGTAGATTTAGTTTTAGGACTAGTTATTTTTTTCCTTTTTCTTAATTGTGAAATTACAATATTGTGGATTTCTGTTGTGTTTGCTACAAGCAAACTAGATATTGATCTTGTTTCGATAATTTTGGCTCTAAGACTGACCGATCATGGACGAAGTGAATTTTCCACAGAATACAATGTCACATGTTGAGACTCCACATTTGCCTACCACATTGGAGGCAGAACAACCTTTGCTGTCTTGCAGCAATGTACCCGTTATTGATCCAATAGGTACACAATTTCTGGGACCAATAGACCAAACAGACAGTATTTCTTTGCCGGAAAACATTGTGCATTCTGGAGCATCTTCTGAGAATGAGTTTTTAGGGTTTAGCCCAAATGAGTTATACACAGACTGTCCCCCACAAGCCAGTCAGGCACCATGTTGTAATACTCAGCCAACTAGCCATTCAGAAGAGATAAATACTCAATTACGCCTCCTGATGAGTATGATGTGTTCACAATCTAAGGCTCTTGATTCACAATCTAAGGCTCTTGATTCTAAATTTCAGGCTCTTGATTCTAAATTTCAGGCTCTTGATTCTCAATTTAAAACTATGAACACTAAATTTGAGTCCCAATTTGACAACAGATATCAAGGCTGAGTTGGGTACAAAGCTTTCCTACCTAGCTTCCCAAGTACAGGCTTACACAGATGTAACATCACATTTAGACCATCGAATGTCTGTTTTGGATACAAAACTACAAACATATGAAAAAGAATGTAAACACAGTACTCAAGTAATCCAAAACAAAATGGTTCATATTGAAGCAAACATCACTCATAAAGTTGACTCACGCTGTCAAAACGTTAACATTCATTTTGCGGAGGTTCAAAAAGAAATAAATGAGTTAGATAAAACCAGAGAGAATAATACTATTTCAACTTTAATGGTGGCTTCAGTTAATAATGATGTTACAGGTATGTATGGAGTTGATGTGTCAATGAAATATGATGATTTGAATCAAGTAAATCTTTTAATGACTAATGATATTTTGAATGAGGATGAGACTTTAATGAATGATGGTGTGATTGGAGTAAATGTTTCAAAGAAAAGTGATATGTTAAATGGAGTTGATGTTTTAATGAATGATGGTGTGATTGGAGTAAATGTTTCAAAGAAAAGTGACAGGCCTATTTTAAATGGAGTTGATCTTTTAATGATGGGTGGTGTTATGAATGATATGCTTGTGTTAATGAGTCGTGATTGTCTGAAAAAGAACTATGCTTCAATTACTATTAGAAGTCAGAAGGTTTATTGTGCTTTTGTGCAAATAATACCAAAATTTTGTATGATTCAAAAAATTGTATTTCTGAAACAGCTTCTCCTATTTTGGGATGATTTTGCAAAGAAAAGCTGGAAAAGCCGTTAGAAACCTTTTCATTTTCTTAGAGGGGCGATAAAACTAGCTGCCTCATCTTACGTACAGGTTATTTTGGCAAAGGTTTTCATACCATATTTTTATTATGAACAATTTTAGTGTTATTGGTAAGGTCAAATGTGTTCTTTATTTTAGCAGTGATAGTTACTGATTATCCTTTCTGGTAATGCACATATTAAGTGTAGTAGTTGTTATCATAGGTAAGGAATACAGAGGAACTGGGAAGAGATAAAGTTTGGGGAACCCACAGAAGGTCATTGATTTAAAGGAATATTGATAATGATAGAGTGAACAAAGAAAGAATGCCAAAAGTAATATTATTAGTAATGAAATGAGAATATGGTAGGGCCTATAATTGTTTTAAGGTAAAGAATATTTACTGCTAATGGTTAAAAATACCAAAGATTTCTCTTCTGTAAATATATTGATTATGCATAGGAAGGTTATGTGAACTGTGACTCATTAAAAGAGTAGTATCAATTGTCTACACAAATTGTGTTGAATATTTTTTTTTAAAGCCACATTATGATGTATATGTATAAAAAAAAAAATCTATCAAGACAAGTAGTTTTACTGTTATAAACTGGTTAAAGACAAAGAGAATATTTATCTCACTTATATAATTAGCCGATATGAATGTAACAACAACAATGGAGAATATAAATATGAATATTTTATTGCATGTATACACTACCTTCAAGGTAGGCAGTTTATCTACACTAATTTGTTTTGTTTTGTGTTACTTGTGTATGTTCACAGACTTTGAGCTATTGTGGACAGTGAGTGCCGCCTTTTTTCGACATCACATCACTGTGCATCGGGAAAACGCGTGCACCAATGGCAATAATGATCTAGCTTTTGAAATGTAGCCAAGTCTTTGTGTCATGATTATGTAAATTCTATGAGAAATGTGATGACACATGCCAGGACTTTGGAGAAAGTGTTTTGTTTTTATCTGTTTTTGTCATTGTTCATTTGTGTTTTATGTTTTTTTTTTTAATGTAAAATTGGTGTTGATTTAGAGTAAGCAAAGCTTGTTAATATTTTGTACAAAAATTGTAAAACCTCAATACCAGTAACGATGTTGCCATTGAGAAAATTTTCCCCATTTTCTTGTTCATTTATAAGCAACAAAAAAATGAGGAATATTTTGGGAGGGGTTGTGACATAGTAGTAAATTAAAAGTAAAAATGATACATATATAAAAGAAAAGAATACAAAGATAAATATTGTTTGCCCAGAGAGGTTTTAAAAGGATAGGATCTCTGAAAAGAAAAGAAAAAAAAAAAAGAAGTGAGGTGAGAATTGTTGTGTAGAGAAGACAACGAAGAAAAAGATTGATTTGGCAGCAGCTTGGAGTTGAAATTGAGAGAAATCTTGAGTAGAAAGGCGAACCTGCAAATCTTCGGAATATATGGTCAGGCGCGATCATTATTGGTATTAAGAGAACTGTTAAACAAAGAAATGAGATCAATAAACTGTAAAAGTACATGAAATTGAGAGAAATCTTGAGTAGAAAGGCGAACCTGAAAATCTTCGGAATATAGGGACAGGCGTGATCGTTATTGGTGTTCAGAGAATTGTTAAGCAAATAAAGGAGATGAATAAACTGTAAAAGTACATAACAAAAAACTACAGTCTACAAATTATATTTATTTAATTATAAAGATCTCTTGCTTGCTTACATTTTATTTATATGTGACAAAAGCAGTGGCTATACCGTGTGATGAGAAAGGTATGGAATCAGGGCACAACTCCTGAAGACTGGAAAAAAGGAATAATTGTACCTATATTCAAAAAAGGGAGCAGGAAGGAGTTTAAAAACTATAGAGGTATTACACTGATGTGCCACTGTGCCAAAGTGTATGAGAAGATAATTGAAAAAAGAATACGTGACAGGGTGGAAAAGGGGCTAAGGGAAGAGCAGTATGGCTTCAGATCAGGGAGATCGACGGTAGATTTGATATTTGCCATGAGACAGCTGCAGGAAAAGCATTATGAGTATGGAAAGGACCTACTGTTGGTATTCCTCGATATCGAGAAAGCATATGATTGTGTACACAGGAGTAAGGTATGGAAGGCCTTGAAGAAGAGAGGAGTTCCCAAAGAAACCATCAAGAGAGTGACGGAACTGTACCAAGGAAGTGTGAGCTATGTGAAAATAGGGGAAGGAAGATCAGATTGGCTGGAACAAAGGAATGGACTGAAACAAGGAAGTGCCCTATCACCACTACTCTTCATTGTAATCATGGATGAAATAATGCAGAAGGTGGCAGCGAGGATGGGAGAGGAAAACATGAAGGTGATGGCTTTTGCGGATGATCTGATGATCTGGGGAGGTGAAGAAGAGGAAGTGCAGCGGCAGTTGGATGTATGGACAGACAGTGTGGAGGAATATGGCCTCAAATTTAATGTAAAGAAATGTGAGTACATGGTAACAACCAGGAAAAAGAATAGAGTAGCCCAAGGAATTGTGATGGTAGGGGAACAACTAAAGAAGGTAAACAGGTTCAAGTACTTGGGGAGTGTATTAGAGGAATGTGGAGGAAATGATGGCAAGATAACTGAAAGAGGAAGACAAGCAGAGGCGTTCCTAAGGAGCATTAGAAGCCTGATATGGAATAAAGAGGTGCCACAGAGAAGCAAGAGAGTAATCTATCATACGTACTATGTGCCTATCTTAACTTATGCTGCTGAAACGTGGACAATGAAAAAGCGGGACATCAGCAGAGTACAAGCAAGTGAAATGAAGTTTTTAAGAGGTAGAATGGGAGTCACTAAAATGGACAGAATAAAGAATGAAGTGATTAGACGCACCATGAAAGAGGAACCCCTACAGGAAAGGGTAGAGAGGACCAGACTGAGATGGTATGGGCATATCAAGAGAATGGGGGCTCAGAGAATCCCGAGAAAGATCCATGAAATTAAGATGGAAGGTAAACGACCCAGAGGAAGACCAAGAGATGGATGGCTGAAAGGAGTGGAGGAGGGTGTACGGAAGAGAGGAGAGGACTGGAACAAGGTGGTGACAGAGAGGTGGTGGGAAGAAAGAAGGAAATGGAGACCCAGCCAGAGGCCGGAAACTGTTGAGGATGATGATGATGATTCCGGCATTTGCCTCGAGTGATTTAGGAAAACCATGGAAATCCAAAATCTGTATGTCCGCATAGGGATTTGAACCGGTGTCCTCCCGAACGTGTGGCCAGAGCATTAACCACTCCCCCACCATGCTTGGTTTTTGTATCACGTAGGCTGCTATGAATGTGGTTCTTTATTGTGCTCACTGCAAGCAACTTCCCACAGCATCCCGGCTCTCTTTTAAGTGGCTTTATATTCCATCAGTTGTGAGCTAGTAATTGGAGTTCATTTGGTCAATGTCTATTATTAGACAGTGCATGAAGGGATAGTGACACACCACCAGAAAAAAACTGATAACTGACTCACAGCCACCTAGCAAACAATGGGGTAATACAGACCACTACAGTGATCTGCAATTACAGTGGCCCTCATGACAGATGAAATATTAACCCACAGCAAGTGTGAATGGTGGAGCACAATGCTATATAACCAAAATGGAACATAATGCCATTGTAGTCATGGTTGCCACAAAACTCTAGGATGATAGCAAAGCACACTGTCAAAATCTCATGTATAGACAACATCACCCAACAGCAAACACACGAAGATTATCTTACAGTATCACACTGGTAAAGCTTCCATTCTCACAGTATTCATTTTGATTAGCAAAGACAGCTGCTGTTTGCTAGTATTCATACTTTGTACTCATGATTTACTGGGAACAGATTTCTGGGGAGGTGAAAAATAGAAAATAATGATCAAGGCTACTTATCGCACACACAAAATGATTAACTATCATACAAATGCATATCCAGAATGGGCATAAGATGGTCTTTACTGGTATAATGGTTCAATTTCAGTTTGTCTCTCAGTCATAGTCTTGTGAGGCAGACTGAACATCTCTCGCCGGACACCCCTTGGTTTTAGTGGGGGGACATTGACCCGGGGCGCACATTGAGCTGCGTGGCGCAGTAGGGGCAGCACAGAGCAGGGCAGGGCAGCACAGACAATGAAACTGTGTTGAGCAGTTACCCGCACATATTAGACCGCTGTTTCGTGCGGCAGTTTACAAACCAACATTAAAGCGTAACCAAAAACATGTCAATGCAAAAATTCGTTTTTTTGATTTCTGAATCAGATTGGGATGCCGAGCTTGGAAAATTGTTATTACTTTAAGCTGAGTTAGATAAAAACTACGCAAAAGTGAGTATATGAAAAGAACAAATTCTCATCTGGCTTTTGCAGTGAGAAGAGAATTCTCAAAAGATAATTTCCGGATGACTCGAGCGGAGATTCACCGCATAATGTAACCTGTTATTTTATCAACAAAGCTCAAATACCTATTAGAACCGAAGAAATTCTCGCAGTATTTTTGTGGTTATTTATTTAATTATTCAGCGTTTAACGGTACACGACATTTATAAGAATATTTTTCTCTTTTATTTCATATTACATTTTTAAGAAAACTACATAACAGAACATAAACACTTGAAACTATAAAAGCAGTGTCAATAAATTAAGTGTTTCTCGGGTACACTATTGAATGATATAGTACAAATAATAAGAAAACAAATAATGTAATAATAGCCTATATATATATATATCAATCTTTTACGAAGTTTTATTAAAAATGAATTCAAGAAACGAAAATAAAAGTGAAAATTGTAAGTGGACGGTTGTATGATAAATAAATGCTGAATTTACTCGCCACTTGTTGGGCTCATTGTCCAAATTTCTGGTTTAAATTTAATTTTTATGTATTTATTATGAGTGATATTGCGAATCGCAGGTTGGTTACGCACCAGATTAATCATTTTTTCTTATTCCATAGCTGAAAATGATTATAAGTAAAGCAAGATTATAAATAACGCAAGAAGTGTTACGGCAAAAACCAGCACGAGTGAGCTGTGTGCCACAGTTTCTGTGTCGTGATCACAACGTGACGCAGGCATCTCAATACGCACTGTTCCGCCCCAAAACATAGAGACACAGAAACTGTGCTGTGCTGCCTGCGTCGACTGCGCATCAATGTGCGCCCGGCCTGAGAGGCAGCCGGACAGCTGTGTCAGCATTTCAGAGGGGTGCAAGCATGGACTGTGTGACATTTGCACGCAGGACAGTGCGGAGAGAACATTTGGGACGATGAGTGGAACAGTTTAATGTGATCACCTAGGCAGATCGTGACTGTCATTTGGTCATACTCTGAAGCATCAGCAATAGGTACAATCATCAATTTGAAAACTCTTCAAATCCCACATAGGTTAGTCTCCCAAAATATACAAGTGAAGAGTGCTGAGCTGAGTAAATGTAGCAAGGACTATGTCTACATAACTACGACCCATAAATGCCCGAGTTCAACACAAATTTCATGCTCACTGTAAAGCCATATCATGTTTAGTTCACAATAAGTATTAATTTTCTAGTCTGGTCTCTGGCCATTTTAAATTCATATTTCATTCCTTTTTATTGTTGGATATAAATGTTATTAACTTAATCACAGGATTCTTTTTAATAGTTTGGATATTCAGTAAATTAAATGATATATGAGAGATCTTTCATTTCTAGGAGTACTTTAAAATAAATAAGTTAATAATTCATAATAAAATAAAATATTGATCTAATAAAAACCTAAACAGCTAAGAAGGCTGGTCAGGATTAAAATTTACCAGATGCGATTTGGGAAGGAAATAGGAATATTTTAGCGTAAGTGGGAGAAGAAGGATTTACACAAGTGGCAGAATACTGCACGAGAGGACAAGACATGTTCAATAGTTTCTGATAACTTTGAGGGGTCTCAGGCTACTGAAGGAAGAAACCAGTGCAAAATATTGAAGGAGGTGATAGGTGAAATTATAAAAAGGCATACAGTCCCTGGCCATATTATTAGACGCACTGCAAATCTTTAGCATTATTTGTAATAATTACGTGTTGAGTACTATTTCTCATGCAATTAATCATAAAATTAATAACAATTGTTTAGGGCACTTAGTTCGTTGTTGAATTTTATGTCTGTTGTTGCTATTTGACATTGGATTGTTGACTTATTGTGGCTATCAGTGTGCATAGTACGGTGTACAGGTACAGACCTGCTCAGTGGCGTTCTCGCGTGTAACTGCTCTGTTTCTTTGTTCACTTTTATTATCATTTGTGTAATATCGACATCACAAGTGATTGTTTAATAACCAGATATTACTGATCGTGACATTTAAAAATGGGTAAAAGAGGAAATATTACACCATGTAAAAAAGTAGAAATCAAAGCCCTCGTTAATACAAAAATGTATTCCAATCGCGAAATTTCACGGAGGTTGAAATTATCAGACGCTAGCGTGAGGCGCATAAAGAAGAAAATTGATTCAGGTGAAGAATTGTGCCCCAGAAGGAAGAATAAATGTGGAAGAAAGTCAATTTTCGCCCCAAGGTCAGAAAGATTTCTCAAAAGAGTTTGTCTAGAAAAGAGATTTGCAACAACGAAACAGATAAAATCTCAACTGGAAGAGGCTAATGTGAATGCATCTGAACGCACTGTTCGCAGAAAGTTGAAGGATATTGAATTCAAGGCTTGTCGACCTGCTAGAAAACCCAAGTTGACAGCCGCAATAAAAGCAAAACGTCCGAAGTGGGCTAAACAGTGGTGTGATAAGGATGTGGACTTCTGGAGATCGGTAATTTAACTTTAAAATTATTATTTACGATATGATAGATGCTATGTACATTTATTCATAATACATTAAATAAGTTTCTTGATTTTTACAGGTATACTTCACGGATGAAAGCATGTTTGAAATTTTAAGTAACAAATGTCAGCATGTGCGCCGTCAAAGAGGAGAAAAATTCCATCCTGACTGCATTATTCAGACCATAAAACACCCAACAAATGTGATGATTTGGTCTGTCATCAGTGACAAGGCTACAGGATGTCATTATGTAGTTAAAGGCATAATGAGGCAAGACCAGTACAAAGAAGTCTTGCAAAAACGGTTAATACCGCAGGTCAGAGAATGGTTCCCGAATGGGGAACCATTTATTTTTATGCAGGATGGCGCTCCCTTTCACACAGCCAGGTCGGTATAAACCTTTCTGAAGAAACAAAATAACCCTCTGTTGAACTGGCCAGGTAACAGGCCAACATGAACCCCATAGAAAATGTATGGGAACTCATGAAGAGGGAGATGGCAAAAGAAGTCATCACAATAAAAACGCAGCTCTTGGAGAAGATCATCCATGTGTGGTATCATCATCCACAAATGCAGGACACTGTACGTGCACAATCCTGCATCAACAGCATGCCGCGTCATATTTAGGCTCTCATAGCTGCAAAAGGTGGCTCAACAAGATATTAAAACTAATGTTTTCATTTTCACAGCATTTTAATATTTTGTTGTGATTATTTGAAATAAAATATTTTCAACAAGTATTGTGTTTTATTTATTTGTTATATCACCTGTGTCATGAAGCAGACTATACATAATAATTTTATTGCAATTTATCTATTAAAAAATTTATTTAGTTAGCCACAAATCACAATTTGCATAAAAACTGTAGTGCGTCTAATAAATTGGCCAGGGACTGTATATTTCAGAACAGTGATATTTCAATATACTGTAAGTGGAAGCAAAGTGCAAATACAATGGAGTAGAAGTTGGAAGAGTTCCAGAAGATAAGAATGTAAGGAAGAAATTTTTATTCAAAAACAGGTAATAATGGCAAGTATACAACCTGCTTTATAATAGGAAGGTTAGAAGGCTAAAGAGGTTGGTAAGAATTGAAAACATAACACAGTTCAGAAAAAAGAAGGGCATTAGGGAAAACTTGAATCAACTATTCAGGGAATTAAGAGAAGCAAAGATGGAAACTACAGAAGGGATTATGAAGAACATTATTGGTGCAGGGGGAGCACTCAAGGATTCTTTTCTATAGCTATGTTAGAAAACTCATGTATGGGGAAGGTACATACAATTGGGCCAGTGATGGAGAAGTAGGTATCACATATTTTTTTAAAGTAGAGATATTGATTAACTGGTTTAATGAGATCATTAGGGAATATCATCTCCATTAATATTCAATTTGTATGTAGAGGAAGCAATAAAGGAAGTAAAACAAATATTTGAATGTGGAATAAGTGTTCACGGAGAAAAAAATCGGTATGCTATGATTTGATGATTACATTGACCTGTTAGCAGAACAGACTGAGGGTAATATAATCTTCATGAAGATTATATTGCAGAGACATGCTAGGAAAGCCTTCGTTCACGCGTAAGACTGTGGGTGTTGAGAAGTTACTGCATGTCATGAATAAAATACTAAAGGATGATTCTAAGCAAAATAAAAACCAAAGCAAGACAAAAGTTATGAAATCTAGCAGAAATGGTATCAGTAATAGTAGGCTAAATATATAAACAGGATCAGATGTGACAGGAGAAGTAAGTGACTTCTGTTACGTAGGAAATAAAATTACAACTGATGGCCAAAGCAGGACTGATGTTAAAATCATAATAGCAATAGCGAAAAAAGCTTTCATAAAAAAGAAATATCATTTAGTTTCAAATACTGACCTGAGACTTGGAAAGAATTTTTAAAAACTGTATGTATGGAGCACAACATTTTATGTTAGTGAAGCATGGACTTTAAGAATACCAGAGAGAAAGAAAATCAAAACATTTGAAATGTGGTGCTGTAAAATTAAGTGAACTGATAAAATACAAAATGAATTCGATTTGGAAATGATGGGTAAGGAAAAATAAAATTGTGGAAGTCTATTACAGAAAAGAGAGACAGGTTGTTGGGTCACATTTTAAGACATGCAGGATTGGTTAATTTATTAGTGGAGTGAACAGTTGAAGGAAAGAACTGTAGAGTTAAATGAAGATTAGTATATATGAAGCAGATAATTGAAGCTATAAGTTGTAATGGGTATGTTGAGATGAAGAGGTTACGCAAGATAGGAAGGGATGGAGAATTGCATGAAACCAGTCAAGAAACTGATAACTAGGGTTTGGATCTTTAGGACAGGTCACATTTTTTTCCTGCCTTCTTTTTGAGTTATAATGCTGAATTAAATACTGATTGAACGTTTCTGATTGTATTTAGATGTATTTTATATAGCATATTTGGACTATTTTCTAGTTTTGGTCATATTACTATAATATTTATGGTCATATTTTGATGAAAAGTCTAGCAATTTTTTAATAGCACCGGGAGTTCACTAGATATAGATGAGAAGAATTGAGATAATTATTCATGAACTGTACTCCTATTATACACTGGAGGGAAAACCAAACTAATTTTCACTGAATAGGACAGAATTCAGCAAACAAGAATTAAAGTTATGCATTATTGTCACTCTCTGAACGTTAATGTTCCGGCCGCCTTTTCATCTCGACAATGCAGCAGCAGTATGCCTGTGTTGATGCGTATCAATCAATGTCTCGATGAAAAACTTTTGAAAATAATCCTCAGTCAGCTTTAAATCTGCAGTGGATCAGTGAGTACCGCCATGCAGAAAACAAAATTTTCTGAAAGTGCGAAGTTTCAGAGTTATGTAAGAGAATTTGGAGAGGAGTATTTTGATACAGATGAAAGAGTTCTTTCCTGTAGATTATGTGAAATTAAAGTGGATTCAACAAAATGGTTTAAAATTGAATTTCCCAATGGTGCAGTGAGTGCACGGGAGCAAATTATGCTGTCTACGTGAACATGACACTACTAGATAAAACAAATTATGTGTAACTGAGCATGTTTTAATGTATAGTAAATTTAAATATTTGGTCATATTTTGTAATTTTTAGGTCATATTTGCCTGCATATTTCTCTATTTTTTTGGTCCTAAAGATCCGAACCCTATTGATGACAGAAAAAAGTAATATCATTCAGGGGAGGGAAAGGGAAAATATGAGGAGCAGAAGAAATGAGATGACTAAAAACTTTAAATAGAACCTAAGGATGTTATGAAATAACTAAGAAAGCAAAAAAACCATAAATAGTCCAGCATGGATAATATTAATACAGGCAATATTATTAAAGATTGGCTGATATGTTAATGTACAATGCCTTGACCCAACCTAGGAGGGAGGGTGCTTCTTCATCCCCCCCCCCCCTTTCCTGTCCCTGGGATGCAAGTAGCTTTGCCACCCTTGTGGACAATACCCTAACTCTGCACCATCAGAAGTATTGTGACACAACAAAACTAGTTTTTAGATTGAACCAGGATTTAATAATAATAATTTTTATGAAAAAAAAATATATATATTGTTCTTTGGGCATGGATGCAGTCGCTCTTAGAGGGGGAGAAAAACTAGCAGTTTCGGTTACCATGGTGAAAAAATAAGACATCGAAGGTTGAACTGCGTAGGTCAGAAATATGAGTTGTTACTACAAATATTCGTCGTCGGCCATACTCGTTTCTGAGTTTATGTTGCTCTCTTGCGTGTTAAGATTTGCAAGAGAGAGTGCCACAGGCATGACTTTGTTTAAGGTGGATCTCAACTTGCCAGGAAGTGACCCACACACTATGATTTTGGAACCATCCGCTGCGGCACATATAGCATGGGACATGCAGCATCAAGAACCGAAAACTACAACGGACTGCCGCAACACGCACAGAAGAAGGTGAAGCGCCTTTTTAACCAGTCCGTCTGGCTAGGACACAAATATTAGTCATTGCTGGAAAAAACCCTGGTATTTTTGAATACTTGATCTCTAAAATGTAGTTCCATGAGGAGATACACAAAAGGACAGCAATGAAGTTTGAACCTGTTTAAATTCGGATTCTTTGAGGAGAGTACCAACAAATAAATCTTAACCAATGCTTAAATGTTAAGCAATGGTTAAATGGTAGGCAAGAGTATTATGTTCTGTTCACTGTCTCATACAGTTGTAAACCCTTATTCTAACATCACATATTTAGCGAGTTTCCTCTGATATGTCATTATTAGTACTGAGAAGAGAAGAGGATAGGAACTTTACTTTTGATGGAAATCCCTAGTTTAGATAGTCTGGATACTTGCTGAGGACCAGAACACTGTCACAGTAGCACCAGTCCACATAGGCGAGACAAATTGTGTCAAAAATTAGAAGCCTACAAATGTGACAATGGCAGATAGACTTATTATTAAGTGTATAAGTAATAAAGGTTCTTTATGGTTCAGATTCCACTTTAAACTGTAAGTCGGAAACGAAACGAACTGGCACAAAGGTTTAGTATGCCTTCTTTGGGAGGATACAACCAGTCTTCAGGATGTGGGCTAAACTAGTTTTAGTTATGGGGTTTCAGTTGTAGGATGGAAGAAACATTGCTTGCTGAAGATATTAAGTGTAAACTCAGTTGGACACGTTAGCGGAAGAGGTTTCAGAATCCTTCATTTATTGGAGTGGGTGATGAGGGAATGTAAAGGAGAAGTAATGGAATTGATTTATAAAACCTATTTGATGACTATTGGTTAAATATTGTGTTGCAGTATGGGACCCACATTTTGTGTCTCAAATACAGGATGTAATAAGTCGCGTTTCCAAGGCGACGCAGTGTGCACAGATAAAGCGAGGGCTATCTTTCGGCGAGCGGAAGCAGCGAGCCCGTTCGTCAAGCCACCCGCTGCGCTGTTGACAATAACAGCAGGGACAGCCAACCTAGGGACAATAGTGACTCGCCACTCGGATATTCTTGTATCCTGTTGCATGGAATGCTGCTCGGAGGTGGAGTGGAGACGAGACACTTCTGGACTGTATGTCGAGGTGAGAAGAGGGACTGCGAGACCACCGCCATCCTCTGTGGGCCTGAGGTTCATTTCCCATCCCCAGCAGTGAACAGTGCACGGACACGGTAATGTGCCTATAAAAGTGAGACTTATTGCAACATATCAAGAGCCCGGAAAATACCCCTGAGAAGCTACCCTGATTAGCTAGATACTTGTTTGAAATATTCAACCGAGCTAACAATCCGTAAAACTTCACATGTCAGATTTGTGTCTTTAGTTTGGTCAATAAAGTCATGTCTTTTGTGAACCCATTTTCTTTATGGTCTTGTAACCCCTGAGACGTGTCATGTGCGAGGCTTAATATTAACATGTTGATAAAGAAAAGTTTTAATTGCTGATGCTATACAGTGTGTCTAACAAGTTTCAAAGTAGAGAGTCCCCACCAAATGAGTTTATTACAAGGAGTTGGGGGATGGACTGAGGAGCAGCTAATTAAGTTTGCAGAAATTACAGCAAAACACAATTGGCAACTGATATGCAAAAAAGTTTGAATATTATACACTAGATGGAGCAACAACAATCCTTTCCCAATTGAACAATGTGCTTGCCACCATATTAGGAGCAACAGGTAGCTTTCATTGTACACTTCAGTGTTCTTGACACATGTCTATGAGATCGAGTGCTTGTGTCTTTTTGCTATGATGCTCGAGTCTTGTGTGGCATATAACTGCACCAACCATGCTACTAGAGATACAAATGTTTGTTTCACAAGTAAGTATAAATTTAAATTAGTTCCAAATCTTCTACTATCTTAAACCTTGGATGTGTTCTGACTGTGTTGATCACATGTTTAATATTTTCTGTTGATACAATAATTTGTGGCGGGAGTTAGCTAAAATTTAACTGTCGCTACAATTTCGCGATTGCCAAATATGATTTAACATGCAGTTTCGAAATAGATTAAGGGAACCTAAGATGTTCAAAACAATGTAATGGTAAGTAAGTGTATAATAGAATAAGATCTAAGTGGTTTAAAATGTTCAGTGCTAAAATAAATGCTCAAATGACGATGAATGAGAGTTACTATAGCACTGGTTTAACTGAAATGAGAATGGTGCAAAAGATGAATAAGTTGCAGCATAAAGACAAAAATAAGCATAAATCATAAACATATAAAGGAAATAAGGAGTATTGTTGAAGTGCTGTGTTAATGTTATAGTACATTGCAGAGTAGCGATAGTTGTAAAAATGATTCCAAAGAGCCTTAAGTATTGGCAACGTTAATATCCAATGGAAAGCTAGAAGTTTGTCACAACAATTATTATAGTCGATAAACTCATTCCCAGGATATTTCAATGGAGATTAATGTTTTGGTAAAATATTGAGCAGGTTACTGATTTAGCAAGAACCAGTAGGGTTCAAGAAAAAATATTTTTATACGAGTGCTTGCTTTACGGTTCACAGACAATTTTTTTTTTTTTTTTTTAACAGTTTAACGTCCCTTTTTAACAACGTGGTCTTTAGAGACGGGAAAGGATGGGGGCAAGGAATGGGAAGGAATTCGGCCATGGCCTTTTGAAGGAAGCATCCCGGCATTCACCTGGAGTGATTTGGGGAAACCATGGAAAACCCAAATCTGGATGCCCGGACGGGGATTCGAACCGCCGTCCTCCCGAATGCGAGGCCAGAACGCTATCCGTTACACCACCACGCTCGGTGGTTCACAGACAAAAAACATGCCCAGGCTCAAGGGTTGACCACCCTCAAACAACAGTTTGGGTATACCTGTCTCTTTGTTAATTCAAAACTTTGCAAGATATGTTTCCAAAATAATCAAGCACCGATAGTGTGGCAGTTAGACGCGATATGGACTAATTAGGTTCATAGTCTTTGTCTATCAGGAGCTGTATCAGGTAAGTAGAACTTTAAAGCAAAATTCTCCGCATAAATAATGTTGCATGTGTTGTTTTATAAGCTGATCAGGTAAGAACCAGGCTTAAAATAGAAGCACTATGTAGAAACTTTAAGTATAGAACCACCGTGGAAAACGTGGTAAGTTATGTATGAACTGAAACACGAAAATTTGATAAGGTATTAGCATAAATGAAAAGCAGAAGGAATTTGAATAAAACCACACCAGAAAAAAATAATATTCGTTTTTAGAATTGAGAATAGTGGAAATGATCCCTTAAGAATTAAAATATCAGGTAAGAACGGTGTAATATTTTTAAGTAAGCACAATAAGAATTAAAATCTTACATAAATAGAACATCTAATTGATTGGAACATTAGAATAAAGATCAACCTGAAGAACCGATAAAAATACAAAAAAAAAAAAAAAAAAAAAAAAAAATTGAAAAATGTTTTAGTCAAAAAATATCTTAGTTACTTCTGTGTAATATACTAATTGAATAGAGTCTTAGTTTCAATAGTAAAATGTGGATTAGTTATGGAGTTTAAGTGTGCAATACACTAAAGTATTACAATTAGTTCTACCATAATCTTGTGAGTGTTGTATAGTTTTGAATGTTTGGATCTACAGGATATCGGTTTTTTGCAACTATAGTTTTCCTTTTCTACAATTCTTAGTTATAAATTTCTTTGCACTGAAGTTAAAATAAAAATCTATCTTCCTAGTTCGAGATCAAGGGTTCTATGTGTAAGAAAGCAAATAAAGATACTTCGAGTCCACTAAACAGGGGAATTTAATTTAAAATAATTTAATGAGGTCACTGACGATGAAAACCATTACGGTGAAGTAATAAAAATACATGCTGGAGTAAGTTCACTTGGTTCATGGGTGCTTATAATTTAAGAAGCTGCAGCAATGGAAAATAAATAGGAAATATGGTGCGTGAAGAAATGACGGATACAGGTTATGATGCATGTCATGAAAAGCGACGGAAATATGCACGGGTTATCATGGGAAATGTGGATATCAAACAGAAGGTGACAACCTATCGCATAGGTTAATTTCGGGAGGATACTTTATTAAATTAAAATTGAAGGCTGAAATGGTTTGACGTTAGGAAGACGATGGTACTGTAACCTGATCCTCGGCAGCATTAGTAATTAATCTCTGAGAATAACGCTAAGCCAATGGATAAAAAGTTTAATGATTGGCAATACAAACCAGCCAGAAACACACTGGCTTATACAGCTGGACGGTAGGCCAAGCTATGATATACTTCATGCACCCATGTAACTGGTCAGAAGAACCAGGGTAATTTGATTAAGCACCAGGTATAAGGTAAAAAGCATAGTAAGATGTACTGTAATTGTAAGTGAATCAGCATATGACCTCGATAAGGTGGAATAAGTGAAGTTGGAACATAGACGGTAGTAAGTGTTATCAAATATTAAATATATCTAAAATGACTGAATATCTCATGCTTTTGAGGGCAAATTTGTAAAGATTGAAGTAATTAGTTTGGTTTCTTCCTCAATATTACTAATTATCTTCAGAAATTATTTTAAAAAATCTTTCAGTATGTTGGAAACGCACACGAGTTTCAATCAAAATAAGTCATAGGAGCTAAGCATTATTATAAGCAAGCAGTTTGTAATATAACATTTAGGGTGAAAAAGTAATAGGAATGGTAGCTAAGAATTTAAATAATTTTGGATATCTAGCAGCAGCTGAAAAGCCTTATTATAATTCAGTAAAATCTTAATGCTGTGTATATCATTTTGTACCATGTTGGTTATAAGATATCGATACTTGTGAACTAATCTTCATTATTTATATCAAATAATATTTTATGTTCTACATTAATCGCTGAAAGATAATTTCAGATTTTCTAATTAATGTACTTGGTTCCATAAACTCAATATACTGTGGTTTTACTAAGCTAACAAAGAATTTTTCCTTTTGACTTGGAAGTAACATGTCTGAAATGAAATCCTCATTTTAACAGAATTTCCATAATATAACTGTAATAATCCAGCTCTTTGATTTTCAAGATATTATCTTATTGCCATATAACAATGAGTGACTTCAGAATTCACTTAACACATGTTTTGAATCTTATGAGAACTCTTGTCTGGCTGTAGAAATGTTATGTACAGTGCAGTGACCAGGTTAGCGGCCTCCACGCTGAATGCTGAGTGATGTGTTATCTGAACCATGGATCGCATATCACGAGACATCATCGCTTCGCGGTTCCAATGAATGAAAAGGACAGTTTAATTGAGTACAACATATCTTATTTAAAAAAAAAACTATCCATTTTATCCATGTTTTACCTTGTGTGTTTTTTAAGTACATGCATATAGTTTCGGATTTACGATTTTAAGAGAATTAAGAGGGATTCTTTAAGTATAAATTTGACATATCATAACTGTTACAAATACATACTAGAATTTCAGTGAGAAAAACCCTCACTTGAACAACAATATTGTATTTACCAAAATAAGAACAAATGAACTATGAAAAGTCTTGCAATGAACATAAGAAACTCAGAAAATTTAACTTTAAAATACTGTGATTCAGATAAATAGTTACACATGACTTTGTCTTTATTTAAGAAATCAGCAGTAGGAAGACAGTAATTATAAATTAAACATTCAGTGCACATTTCCACAAAATGTGATGATTAAATAAGTGTGAATGATGATTGATATGGGAACATAGAGGTGCAAAATGAAGCACAAAAGAATTTTTAAGTTTCCTTGAATGTGTTATGTTGCAGTTGAACAAATCTTAAGAGCACAGTGATGCTTGAGCCAATAAATGAATGATAAATGTATAACCTAGAATACAGATAAGTAAGTTTACGTAAATTTTCAAGGTCATGTCATTCGTTTAAGCTTTCATGGTAATAAGGTTTAGCATTGAGTTATGTATTTGTGTTCAACAGTTTCTTCAGACACAGGAGGGCGACCCATTGTTTTACCTTTACAAAGCCATCCCGTGGCTTTAACTGTTGATACCAATGCCGAATAGTATTGTTCTAAAGTGTCGCTGAACAGTTACCACAGACTTAGTCAAATTAAATTCGAGAACAATGTACACTTTCTCAATTTCAGCCATCTTGCTCACTAGTGCTCTAGCGACCGCCATGGGAAGCTTGCATTTAGAGCAATTGAAACTAGAAGAGAAATTTGTCTTATAACAGCAGATCCCATCATTGTACCTATAATAGGACAGCCAAAAGAAAAATCATGAAATCGCTGCAATCATTTTGACTAGCCTTGTATGTAACATTTTCCAGAAGACTGTTGCTCGACCTGCTCCAAAGGCAAGAATTATGCCAGTTATGGAAATGTTACTAAGAAGTCAGAAAGAAAGAAGACTATGTACAGCATGACCAAATATATAACATAGAATATTCTGTAAAATGTAAAGAATGAAACAGTGATTAAGATAAACAAAAAGGAAGCTGCCAGGATCAAGAAAAGCAAATCTATGTCACAGCAGGTACAAGAGGTGAAAGAAAAGTGCCATATGCTACAGATGTGAACCATATTTTAGAGAATTATTCTTGTCTTTTAATGTTTTTTCAGAGTTGGTCGTGGGTAGAAATGCAATTTACAGCAACATAAAAACATTTGCCTTGAATTAGTATTCTCATTGACCTGCAGGTTAAAAATTTGTCAGAGAATCGTTTGATAATTGTTTACTTCATCTGTCTATACTTCTTAGATGATACAATATGGTTGATGGCAATCCAGGCTTTACTGCAGAGTCATTAGCTTATACTGAACAGTGATGGTTGATGGGAATCCAGGCTTTACTGTAGAGTCATTAGCTTATACTGAACAGCGTATCTCTGCTTGTAAATATGAAATATATGAATGTTTAATACTTGATGCAATGGCCATCTTAAAAGGCATAATCTGGAATGGTGAAGAATTTGTGAGCTATGTGAACATTGGTCATGTACACTGTGCTGCAAGTAATGAAGAAAGGGAAGCAAAGGAGCTTTGGTGGTTATGTGTGTTGCTATTAATTCTTCTTTGAAAATTGCTATAGGTTACATTTTAGGGGATGGTATAAGTAGTAGTGATAAATGCAACTTTATACTGGAAAGTCAGATAGTGATGTTAGAGCTTGTATTGTACGTGTGAAATGTGATGGACTTACTACAAACCTGAGAATGTCAAAACAGTTAGGGTGCATTCTTAATATAAACAAGTTTAGATCACCTTTGAAACATCCTGTCACTGGGGACAACTGAAAGTGTTGAAAGACCAGCAGATTAGATTAATAAAATGGCAGTTGCAGATTTAAATACTGCCCACGAGGAAGAAGAATTATATCTTTTAAACAAGTTAAGAATAAAGCGTGTTATTTTTTCAACACAAAAAATGAAGTTAATTTAGCAATACAGTTGTTAAGTTCTTCAGTAGCCAGAGCCCTGGAATTTTTGGAAAGGGATATAAAAACATTCTAATTTTATAGATTTACAGTACAGTAATAACTAAATATTGTTAAATGTTTAACAGGCCCTTTGACTTGAAAAATTCAGTGAATAATCTTGCTATGGAATTTAAAACAGAACTGTCTGGAAAGAATTTTCGAACTATTACTGCATTCCTTAATTAAGCAGCCATATACAGTAAATCCTTAAAGGTGAAATGGAAATCATCTGATAAGAGTCTCCAGGAAGGTTTTTTTTAAGGATATCTGGGAATGTCTTCAACTATGACTGACTGGGAACTGTTTTTAGATTATACCATTGGTCGTCAAATGAAGTTTTCGTGCGGCCCGCGGCCCTCCTCGGCTTCGCACGGGCAGCATTAGTTATCTACTTGTGTGGCGTAGCCGTGTTTTGTTTGCGGAAACTGCGTAGAATTGTGATTAAAGTCGGGGCCACTTGCGGCGTTCCGCAGCGCTCAGAGGCGTGAGCGCACTGCTAGCCAACAATGTAAGCCGTGCATCAAACGCGCCGCGCCTCTTTGGCCGCTTGTTTGTCGGTGGGTTTGTCCCGCAGCCGCCTCAGTGTTAGCTTTGTCGTGTCAATCGTGCAGTAAGTTTCGGTACTCCTGAGCGTTCGTCGCGTCTTGAGTGTATTTGTGCTCATATTTTGTGCTATCATTAGTAGTGGAATAAATAATGTCTGGTGTACCCTCAAAAACAGTGACTAAGAGGAAAGTAAGTGAAGAGAAAAGAAGTTTCCAAGAAATATGGGAAGAAGAGTTTTGTTTTATAAGTGGGCACAACGAAGGTACTGCTACTTGCTTAATATGCCGGGATACCATCGTGAGACTGAAGAGATACAATTTATTTCGCCACTACACAAGTAAGCACAGTTCATTTACAGTAGCTTTTCCTTTGAATTCAAATGAAAGAAAGGAAAAAATTGCTCATCTAAAATCTACCATTCGTCGTCAACAAAACGTTATGTTAGCAGCAGTTGGGCAAAGTGAGGCTGTCACAAAAGCATCATACCAAGTATGTAATATTCTAGCAAAAAATATGAAACCTTTCACTGATGCTGAATTAGTGAAGAAATGTATGATGACTGTTTCTGACACTTTGTTTCAAAATTTCTCTAACAGTAAGCAAATATTAGCTGAAATAAATAAGCTCACACTTTCAGAATCTACCTGTCGACGCCGTATAGAAGATATTTCAAAATATATGTTTGAGGAAGTAATTAATAAAGTAAAACTATGCAAATACTTCAGTCTTGCATGTGATTCAGTACAGATTTAGCTTCAATGGCTCAGTTTTCATTATTTGTGCATTACTGCACAAATGATGGGGTAATAGAGGAAGATTTTTTTAGCAATTATAACCATGAAAGGTCACACAAAAGGTTCTGATTTTATGGATGCAATTAAAGAGTTTGTAGAAAAAAATGACTTACCTATGAGCAAATTAATATCAGTATGTACAGATGGCTGTCCATCAATGATGGGCGTCAACAATGGTTTGGTAGCACTGATTAAGAAGGAATGGAATTTGCCACATTTACTTTCCATTCAGTGCTTACTGCATCAAGAAAGTCTGGCATGTCAAATTTCAAATACCAAATTGAAGAATGTTATGAAAACGGTTATAAGCGTTATAAATTTCATTCGTGCCCGTGAACTTAATCACCGGAAATTTAAAGAACTACTGGAGGAATTGCAGGCTTGTTACAGTGATGTTATCCTACATACTGCTGTCAGATGGTTAAGCAAAGGAAAAGTGCTGGAACGATTTGTCAATTTGAAATCAGAAATTATTTTATTCTTACAGCAAAGTGGCAAAAATTATCCTGAACTTGATGATGATGAATGGTGGATACTTACAGCTTTCTTGACCGATATTACACACAAATTCAACACACTTATCTTGGAATTACAAGGACCAAACAAGATAATTGGGCAAATGACTAACAAAATATTAGCATTTGAAGCCAAACTGCAATTAATGAACTCTGAGAAAAAGATCTGTCTAATTTTCCAACTGTTGCTATGCTCAGATCAGACTTAGCTATCGCCGAAACTATTTACCAAGACATGAAAGAACATTTGGAAGCCTATTTGGAGGTATACAAAACAGATTTGCAGCTGTTAGAAATATTCGAAGCTGTTTCATTCTCGTAGAGAACCCTTGGCATGTTGAACATGATGATCTCAAATTATTCTGCCAATTTGGATTTCCTAAAACTAACTTGCTAAATGAAATAATCGAACTTCAACATGGCACACAGCTTAAAGCTCTGTTTATAGAACATCGTGAAACCCAACAGTACACTCAATTTTGGAAATGTGTGCCTAACAATTATAAAAATTTACGAGACTGTGCACAGTTCATTTTAACACTATTTCCTTCAACTTACCTTTGTGAAGCTTCATTTTCAAAAATGAAGTACTTGAAAAATAAATATCGTAATCGGTTGTCCAGTCATTTAGAAGACGCAATGAGGATTGCATGCAGCCCAAACGACGCAGATATAGATGAGATAGCCAAAAACATTCAACATCACAAATCACATTAATGAAAAATTTTATATTTGTACTTTGTTTTGCAATTTTAATGAATAAAAAACCACATTCAAGAACAGACCTGTAGCTTTCTTATATAGCCCTTTGCATGTGCAGTGTATCTGTCGTTTTCTTATTTTTTAAATTAGTTATTTTTTTATATATTCTTTTGAAAGTTTGAGATTAACAAAATTATAATAAAGTTTTTGTGGCCATTTGAATAATGTAATATAATATTTTTAAAATACGTCTAGTTCATCTTGCGTGAAAGTACTTTAAAATCAATTTAAGGAACAAAACACACTGATCCCAGACTTGTTTTTGGTAGTGACAAAATTACTAATGATTCTCTTCCTTGCCTTCACCCTTCTTATGCTCCTGCTTAGCTACATGAATATTGTAACATTACGCAAGTCATGTGAATTTTCACAGGGATAATTAGACTGGAATCAATTAGTCAGGTGCACTGTATGCTTTTTTTTCAGTTTATTGAAAATTGATCAGCAGCATTTTATGCTATTTTAAACGCTTGTAAAATGGTGACAGCAATTTTGTGAAAATCTGAATGGCGCATGTCATCAATGACTCGTGCTACAATGAATATTCCAGTCAGTCTCAACACTTGACTCTTGTGAAGACTGACTAAAAATGTAATTGTTGTCAACATGACAACTATCGCCTCCCACAAATACGTCCCTCAAAATCTAATAGTTGTCAAACTGGCGGATGGGGATTTAAAAATATTATTCCCTGTGTTGCAGGATTTCAGTGTCATAAACATGGTTTATTGTTGTCAGCAACTGCACAGCAGTGTTATTTGGCGAAGGAGTCACATACATCCAACAGTTGCAAATGGTCTGTTTTCGAAAGTACTATTTCATTTTAACAGGTGCTAACGTTCACAGCTTCTGAAGAATGATAAATGATGTATATCCTAATCCGATAAAGAATAAATGGTTTGCAGCTGTCGGCTTTACCTGTCTCCTTCGTCGAATGAAAAATATAATGGAAGAATTATAAGTAGGAGCGCGTAAAGTTGTTCAGTCGCCTTTACAGGTGCCACTCAGTACAGGGGCAGATAGATTTGTCATTGCTGTGTGAGGGGACGTAATAATGGAAATGTTTTGTTGTTTGTTTCTCAGTGCTGACAACTCATGGGCGTGTGTGCCTCGTACAAATTATCTGCTGTTGTATAAATCTTAAATGAAAGTGCCTTGGATTCATGAATGCGCTTATAGAGGCGGTCAGCTTCATATGTGGTAAATATTTGGAAAAAGGAATCATTAGTCATTAGCTCTTAAAAAAATGTGTGTGTGTGTGTTTATCCTCCACACCTGTGAAGAAATATTGTGGGGTAAGCAAAGGCAACGTCTTATTGGGATTGGGGGGGAGGGGGGTGGTAATGTGGATGTAGAAGGGGAAGGAGGAGATGGACACATACAGGGGGAAGTGCGAAATGGACAGAGAAAGGGATGAAGAGATGGTGAGTGAGGGGAAGGACGACATGGGCGACAGAGAGTGAGGGGAGGAAGAGACAAAATAACATTAGATTGAAATAAATACATATCTAGTCAATGCCAGCTAGTATGAAAGAAATTAAGGCTGTTGTAGTTTAGTCCACTGAGTTGAAGAAATATGACTTTCAAAACATGTAGTAAACAGTTGTGATTGTGTCTCATGTTACATAATACATTTAAATGTAAGTACAGTTGTCGTTATTAACCATCTGCTCACCAAGACAACGCAGCAATATTTCGTTGGGCAATTACAGTGTTACTATTTAGGAGTCGCTGAGGGTGGCAGCAATCTGAAACAGAACATTCTACACAAAGTGTTCCGAATGGTCTCGACTTTAACGATTAGTGCTAGAAAGTCAGTGGTAAACCTCTCGCTTCTTTACTATAGCTAGTCTACTGGAGGTTCAAAACACACCATTTACATCCATTGCCAATTAATAAAGATACATGTAAATCTGTGGCCCAAGGTGCCACATCATACTGTTAGTTTTGGCCCTTGAGCAGAAAAGTTTGACGACCACTGGATTATACCCTCTCAGAGAATCTTTCAAATTACATTGAAAATGTAATTGTTTACATTGTAAGATTTACTGCCATGAAAATTGCAGACTCTTTCTTGCAATATCTCTTCATCTCCTCTGTTTACAGAAAAGAATGTTTCCTCTACTTCTCTGTTTATTACTGCTAAGGATACTGGTTGACTGAATTATCCCTCAGCAAGTGTTGTACACTTATTCAGAATTGCTGAAAAAATGTTTAAGCAATGAATTAATTCATTGTGATTTGAAAGTAATAATAGGCAGTGACAAGAGAAGAACATATACAACGAACACACAAATAAACTCAATATTTTGGTTATTAAACCTTATTCATGATGAAGAAAATGAGTCATGAGGCTCGGGAGGTGTGCACACACCGAGGGTTGCTACATGACTAGGTGGATGTAGGAACCCTCGGTGTGTGCACACCTCCCGAGCCTCATGACTCATTTTCTTCATCATGAATAAGGTTTAATAACCGAAATATTGAGTTTATTTGTGTGTTCGTTATATATGTTCTTCTCTCGTCACTGCCTTCAACTTTGGTGAGTGATGAGTCATTTTCCCTTTCCTTGTAATTATATTGCCTAAAGCAGTTTCCTTTTTCCTTAGTTTAAGAAAGTAATAATAGGCAACTTAAAATATTTTGCAGGGATGTAATTTTAATAATTTTTCCAGTGAACTGACAGATCACATATTTGAAAATGTTACCATGAACATCATGTTATCCTATATTCAAAGAAAATTACTGATATGTTTGGGAGACAGAGAACATATCATGTTGTCAAAATGCATAATGAAAAGCAGAAGGTATCAATCAGACAGAAAGTAATCAAACTGTGATGTTTTATAGCAACAAAAAAAAGTAAAAAGCGAATTCCTTGTATTTAATTTCCTTCTCATCTGAATGATGTAATTGTTATTAATTTTGTAATTGTACTCTCCGGATTTTGAAACCATATTTATATAAAATTAAAGCAGACACTGCAACTAAACTAGTAGTACTCTCTGGCATATACAAAAATTGAATGGATAGTGGCTTTGGCACAAAAGGTTATGGTTTCAAACCAGGAGGTGCACTTGCATTCAAGTGATTTGTAATGTGAAACAATGTAGTTTAGTCAAATTTGTTGGCCTTGGTCAGACATGGTAAAATTTGACTAACAAGGAATGAATCACACTTGGATTTCATAAAGCCATGTGTTAAATTAAGTAAAAAGGGAAATCTCTTAGTATAAGAAGGAACAAAAAAGAGAAAAAGTCTTGAGTCTACTGGTATCTCAGCAGTTTCCTTTCATTATATTTATTAATAGGTTACTATTATTAAAATGTTAATATCTTTCCTGATCGGTTAAGATATCCTGCTTGAAAAGAGGAGTGGGAGGGGGTATCATAACTTCACTCAGGACCCAATATAGTCAAGTGTAATTGTATAATTAGCTTGTTAACGTAACTGAATAATCTTTGAGCAAGTGAAAACCATTTACAGTATAAAAATTTCCATTCTGGTTTGTCAGATGATTGTACAAGGATTTCAAAGTTCTCATGATCATTTGCCCGTAACATGGCGCCACCAACCGTTTTCAGTTACAAAAGAACTCTTATCTCCTTTCGCACATGATAGGGGGGCCCCACTGTTTTTTGTTTTTGTTTTACTTATTGCTTTGCGCCTCGTCGACGGCTAAGGTCATTATAGGTGGGATGCGGCTGGGGACAAGGAACGGGAAGGATTCGGCCATGGCATTTTTAAAGGAAGCATCCTGGCATTCACCTGGATTGATTTGGGGAAACCATGGAAAACCCAAATCTGGATGCCCGGACGGGAATTCAAACCCACGTCTTCCGAATGCGAGGTCAGAACGTTAACCGTTCACCCATCACGCTCGGTGGCCCACTGGTACAATACAGAAGCTTGGATTGGATTCGTTGAAAGAAAGAAAAAAAGACGGATGAAGAGAATGCAGGGGATGTATAAGCAATTATTTGTGACAAGTCTTGGATGCATACTGGTATAAGAATTAAAAATAGGATGGGAAGAGATGACTGTAGCATAAGCTGACACTCAGTTTCAAGCTTAAAAGAGTAGCAAAATTTTCTTTTCTAGGCCAGGCAGTAAGGAATTAATGGGTATAAATTACCAACAGAAGTGCTGAACAATTTACAAAAAACACAGAAACAACATGAAATATTTTTTTAAAAAAGATTAAAAGTAGATGCACAGGTAAAATGTACTCAAAGCATTTAAGACAAAAAAAAAAAAAAAAATTAAAGGGAACTTGAAAAATAGGTGCAACTCACCAGCGTGTCAGCGCATCCACACTGGTTAGGGTAGTACCAGATTTCTGGTCATTGCATATGGCCACCCTGATTTTGATTTTAGGCAGTTTTCCGAAATTGTCTAGGCAAATGCTGGGATAGTTTCCCATATCCACCACATAAACTACACAAGTCACAAACACACTTTTCGTTCAGAACACTAAGTTACATAAATCGCAGACAGATAGTAACACAAATATTTTCCTGTAGATTAAATGTTCCGAATCTCACAAAAAGTGGTTCTAATTCACGTATGACGCAAGTTCTCCTTCCCCCTCTTTGTGATTTACACTGAATGCCTGTGTAAAACTGGGCTACTGTTGTGTGGTTCTTCAGTGGCCCTATTGTGGAGGGGGAAGGGGGAATCAAATTGTATAGGGAAATTGCTTCAAGAGCATATACTCCATCGCAATTAAATATTTTTAGGCTTGTTTACCTGCTGGGATCCATATGAAATCACTCATCTGTTTGAGTGCTTACTATTTGTCATCGGCAGCATCAACTCTCTTAAATATACTTTCCCCCCTAAAACCTCCCCCTTTCCTATATTAGATGCATAATATTACCTCTTTTTCCTTATGCTCAGCTTCTGACTGCGATAAAGCTAAAGCAAGCTGTAGTTCCTCTTCCTCTCTGAGTTCCTCTTCTGTCTTACGAGGTGGTGCCTACAAACCAGAAAATAAAACACTAGACAGCTATTTCAAAGTAATGAGAAGGAAAATGCTTTGAGAAAACATGAAAACAAAGAATGACATGGAAGGTAAAACCAATCAATTATCAAGGATAAAGGCAGGAGGTCCTGCCTACATTGACCTGTTGTTGCAATCAGGCAGAGATCGAGCTACAAAAGCAGAATACATTTTTAAAATATTATCTGAACTAAAGAAAAATATTACCTATAACATCATTGTAGAGATTTTTTTTTTAGAAAATAAAAAAGTGTATAAGCTGCAAACAAAAAACAACAGCATGAACAAACTCGTATATTACTATGTGTATAGTATATACGGGGGGGGGGAGGACACACATTTGCTGGTTTATGTGTACGTTCATTAATTTTACCAAACCACAAGAAAGAAATCCTTACAATACACTGGCAGTATAAAGGCACAGCCTACAAGAAAATCTGAAGTCTGTTTTAATCACTGTAACTATGAAACTGAACATTTAAAAAAAACTTAGCATATTATTCCCATACTTCTAAACAATAATAACTAATGAATAACACATTTCAATGAATTAAACATTATCATCCCACAGATGATAAAGCTACCATCCAATCCTAAGGATCATCTGATCATATCATTAACTTAGAACAGGAAAATATATGAATTATGGGAAGAATGTGGGACATGTAAAGAATTTTCCAGAAGAGTGAGCTAATCTGTAAACTTGGGCATATCCTGGGCAATGGTATCGCTGGCTGATCTTTCCAGCACAGAAGCATTGTGATGAGTAATCCTAAAAAATGAGTCTTTTTCAAAAGCAATACTAACAATAGTGCCAATCAATAATGAGGGTCTATTTAGAATTTAAAAAACACCATTCCAAAATATACGCCAAAAATCTGAATGCGACATTCTAAGTTTGCAATAGACACACAGAGATATTGCTCAGAGAAGACCAAAAATAGGAGAAATGCGTCTTGTAGCTGACAGGCCTCACGGGCAGTATGGTAGTGCCATCTTTCTGAAACTACATCTAGCAGTGATTTCCACTTCATATACACATGATAATGACATTTAAATACTGATTATTGAGCTGAGTAACTGCACATTCTACTAGCCACCAAAAGGAAAGTTGCAATTCAATCCACCAGCAAATTTCGACGGTAGGACTTCTCGTGTTGTAGGTGGTGACTTAAACAGCCTGGGGATACGAGGATGATGATGAGGACAGTGAAGCTGAACTAAAATGGGCAGAACATTACAAACTGCCTGTTCTTCATGATAGTAAACTCCCACAATCTTTTAACAGTGGAAGACGGAAGCAGGATTATAACCTGATCTGGGTTTTCCATGGTTTTCCCAGATCACTCCAGGAAAATGCTGGGATGGTTCCTCACAATAGTCCATGGTCACCTCCTGCCATATCCCGTATATCACTTCCAAATTATTCCCCTATGGATAGGTAAAACAAACCCTCCGCCACACACTTTTAGTGAATTGTGAAGTATTATTAATAATAATAATAATAATAGTTGTTCATAAGTGATGCCCTGGTCCCCCTGTGTACCAAAATAGTTTCACCACGAATACCTAACACCATAGGCATTCAGACCATTCAGACCATTGAAGATTCCTTTCTGACGGAGATTTAATTTCAAACATAGAACCTTTGTCCAAGCACTATAATGATTTTGTGGAAGCTATGAAAACAAGTTCACATCTTTAGATTCCTAGAGGTTGCCACACAATGTACATTTCAAGCATGAATGAGGAGGTTTCACCTCTCCTGCAGGAATACCTGATACTCTTTGAAGATAACCGCTTTAAACAGTAGAAACTGGATTAGCAGTGTGCTCTGCACTTGCAAAGACTAAACAGGAATGATGGATTGAGAGCATGGAAAATATGTACCTGTCCAAAAATAGGCAAAAGGCTTGGCAACTTCTGAAAAGACTTCACTGTCATCCTTGTGAAACCAATACACATGCTAATGTAACACCCAACCAAATAGCACATCAAATATTACTGAACAACAAAGTGGGAAGACTCAGAAGACAGGACTCAGATAGTAAAACAATCACAAATAGAAACAAAAGATCTCTCCATGGAATTTCAAATGGATGAGCTGATGAAAGCTATTAAAAAGGTGCAAAACTGGCAAAGCAACAGGCCTTCATGATATAACTAGTGAGCAGGTAACCATTTTGGTACCATTGCAATGGAATGGCTTTTGCATCTTTTCTGCACATGAGATAGACAGATACCTAAGATATGGAGAAAGATGAAAGCTATTGACATATTCAAACCTGGTAAAGACTCTTCTGTTACCAAAAATTATCACCCAATTTCTCTGTTATGCCACCTCTACAAGATATCTGAAAGGATGTTGTTCAATCGACTGAGCCCAAAAACTGAGCGAAAATTTATTCACCAGAAGATGGGTTTCAGACCAAACAAAAACTACACTGCACAAGTACTCAACCTGACTCAGCACATTGGTTTTGAGCTAGGGTTGATCACAGGAGTGTTTTTTTGTAGCTCTCTCTGTTCAGTATAACATTTTGTTGCATAAACTATATCTACTCACACATGATCAAGTTTACAGAAACTCTGTCTGAAATTTACATCAGAATTGAAGGCTTTATGTCAAATTCCAGCATAGCCAATGTTGATGGAGAACACAACAAAAATGGGCTGACCCAAGGGAGTATCCTGACTCTGACATTATTCAACATTTACTCTAATGATAACCCCCGCCTCCAATGACTTGAAGTTTTATCAATGCAAATGATTTAGCACTAGCAGTACAAGACAAACTACTATAAATACAATCTGTTGAAACCGAATCCATCACAAACTCAGTTATGCGCCTTCCATTTATGAAACAAACATGCCAGAAAAAAAAAAGGAAAAAAAAAACAGATGGGAGGGTGTAGAAGTAGATCACTGCATCACTACAAAATATACACTGGATTGCTCCCTCATAAAAAGCACTGCTTAATCACAAAGGCAAAGTTTCAGCTTGCAACAATAGCCTGTGGAAACTCACAGGAAGTGTTATGGGATGCACATCCTGCAGTGCTCTGAACATCAGCTCTTGCATTGCGTTACTATGCTTCAGAATAAGTGTGTCCTGTTTGGTACAATTCTGCTTATGCCAAAAAATAGACGTAGCACTGCATGAAACGTGCAGAATTCTTACAGGTTGTCTCAGAGCCACACCGAGTGAAAAACCACATGGTCTGGCAGGAATCACTCCCCCTGATATAAGATGGGATGTAGCTGCAAAATGGAAAGAAATAAGGCTAATCAAAATGATACTCATCCATTATTCGGGCATCAACTCCCCAGACAAGGGCCAAAATCTAGGAATAGCTTCCTGAGGATGACAACTGCATTAGATGTATCGCCAGAAGTTACCTGGCTCAATCTGTGGTGAGCAAAACTGCCGCATGTAAATCAATGAGTACCTTCTGTAAAGGCACTACCACCATGTGACAATCTTAACTGGAAGGCATGGAGTGTGCCAAACAAGTTGAGAAGTGGTGTAGGTAGGACAAAGGATAATTTAGCATGATAGAATTACCTCATAGATCCTAAAACTGTGTGTGAATGCGGGTCAGAAGAGACCATCCAGCATTTATATAATTGCTCATAGTGCCCATCAACCTGCACTCTACAGGACCTCTTTAACACCCGTGACAATGCTATACAAGTTGCTGACTTTTGGTCATCTGTAATATGAATTCATTGGTATTGATTGTTATCCTTTACTTTCTATCTCTCTGATTTGTTCTGTTAATGTAAACACTGTTTAAGTTTTTAACAATTGTAAAAGCAGCACTTTTGATATGAAATAAATAAATGGCCAGAATAAAAATGAACTGAGAACATAAAAAAACCAGATGATAAAATGACACTTAAAACTGTTTATGGGAGTTTGAATTTATTTCTACAATTTGAAAAAATTCTTTTTATTTTTTTAGAGGTTTAAAAATCTTAAAAATGAATATCTAATTACACTTGAGGCATTTTTTGGTTAACTTGTGTTAACTGTTTTTAATACAACTAGTTGCCAAAAGAGGGAATGGGTTAATTAATGTGGAAGAGTAATATATTTTAATTCTTTTCAAGCAATCAAGCAAAAAAATCAGTCTACAATTATGATAGCCATGTTAAAATGATACCATGTATATCTGACAGTTCTCGTCCTGCATCCAAATAAACAATGTAAATGCATGAACTCTGCTATGTGCTCAAGTAATATCATATAAAAACTATATACTACTGTAGAATTTTATGTGGTGTACAATAGTGAGATTATACTTTTAGGCAAGTGGATTCGGCTGGGTAGTGAACTTTTTCTCCTTCCAAACCTCACCCTGTTTTGTAACCTCCTCAATTTCAATTACATTTGTGTCTGGAATGCAATGCAATGCAAGTTATTTTGATAGTTTATTTCTTGACTGTTTCCTTTTATCTTTAAATGAGATCCATTCCTTACCTTATATTGAAAACCACGTTCTTAAAATCTTGTGCAGGTGCAACAGCTGAACTAAATCCAACCAGTATAACACAATGGAATTCAATATGGGAAAAGCTTGTTACTGTTAAACAAAACAAATCATCCAAGGGGATAGAAACAGCTCAAAGATTAAAATCTTTTTTCTTGGGGAAGGACTTCATGGCTTTTTTAATGATAAAGCTATTGAGAATTCATGGCTTAATTTAACATACATATATCCATTCCTTAAGTCAATCATTCTGCTACAAAGTTAAGATCATGGAAAACCAAAATCTACCTGATCTGAGCCACAAGCTACATACTATGAAATATTGCTCAACTGTCCTTATTACATACAAATTTTAAATTATTACACAGCTGTAGAAAAAGGCAGCAGTTTTGTTAAGATATAAGCAAAGTTATTATCAATATTCACTCTTCACGCTGAAGTCTTGCCCGTAGTTAAAAAAAAAAAATCAGTGATGTTTTTGCATCTTGACTACCTCATGTTTCAATCAACTTCCAATATTCACGGATATTACATCAATCATATCAAACCAGATAGGCAATTTCACATTAGATCCGTTGTATCAGAAACATTTTAATTTCTCATTTCTTGAAAGGAAATACGGTGCTGAAGGAACTTTTACATATGCTATATATTCTTCACGGGTTTGCTGCCGGATTACATTTTCTGCTGACGACAAGCTTTCGGCGACTTGCACTGCCGCCATCATCAGGTCCGTTGTATCGAAAGGAACAAACAGAACTGAACTGAACAGCGGAACAAAAGCGAGCCAGGATCGTTGTCGACGTCCGATTGGCTGACTCCAATGACGTAACCATACCGAGAATATGATTGGTCGGTTGCGAAACCAGGTGTAGATATACACCAGCGTTGTACTGACACTTGGCTCCAAAGCGTAAAACAAAGCCAAAGTTGTAATAAATTGAAGAAAGATGGAATACACACATCAATGTTCGCATAACGTCATTGTTCAAATTCCATCACCGTTCACATTATTCCACCACTATTAATCAAGATGTTTAATCTCATGAATCCGTAGGGAGCCAAGCGGTGTTCTGATTGGCTGACTCCAATGACGTAACCATTCCGTGACTGTGATTGGTCGGTTGCGGAACCAGGTGTAGACATACAACAGCATTGTACTGACAGTTCGCTCCACAGCATCAACCAAAGCCAAGGTTATTATAAATCGAAGGAAGATGGATCACACACGTCAATGTTCGTATAACATCACTGTTCTAATTGTATCACATTTTACTGTCATTAATTATGATGTTAAACTCGAGAAATCATAGGGAGCCATGCGGTCTTCCGATTGGCTGACTATAACCCCGGTTCTATAATACTTGTCACTGATTGGTCGGTTGCAAACCAGCTATAGAAGAAAAAGTAGGACCAGTGTGTGCTACACTCTCCACTTCCCTATCATCCGTCAGCGAGACACTTGGTTGTTTAAGAATGGTAAAAACAGGTTTCCATGCATCACTGAGCCATACACCTAAGTCTCTGTTCATATTATTATTACTCAGACGTATCTCGATAGCTTCTTTAATCACAGATTCCCAGAAGAAGGAACACTTGGCTAGAACCCTTACATTATCGAAATCCATACTGTGACCATTTTCGATCACGTGTTGTGCCACAGCAGATTTTTCTAGTTGAAACAACCGGAAGTTGCGCCGATGTTCAGTTACATGGGCCTGGATAATGCGGATGGTTTGACCAATATAATTCTTACCACATTGGCACTGTATGCTGTACACTCCCGGTGTTCTTAAACCAAAATCATCCTTCACAGGGCGCAGTAAATCCCGTATATTAGCAGGAGGATGGAAAATGCACTCGATTCTGTGTCGTTTTAAAATCCTGCCGATTTTCCAGGAGGTGCTACCTGCATACGGGATGAAGGCCAATTCTTTAGGCTGTTCTTCTTCTTCAATATTACGTACATCTGCCTTTTTCTTTCGAAGTGCCCGTTCTATCAATGGGATCGGGTATCCATTCCGCATGAAGGTATGGCGGAGATGTTCGAGTTCGGCCCGTAGATTGTCAGCGTCTGAAATTACCTTAGCTCTGTGTACAAGCGTGTATAACACCGTGTTCTTCTGTGCCGGATGGTGGAAGCTATCAGCATGCAAATAGCGGTCTGTGTGTGTTATTTTCCTTTATACACTATGTGACAAGGTTCCATCAGGTCTCCGCTGGATTAAAATATCTAGAAAGGGCAAGCTACCATTTTTCTCTAGCTCCATTGTGAATTTGATGTTTTCATGAATACTATTGAGATGGTCCATGAATTCATAAAGACCCTGGATCCCATTGGGCCAAACAACAAACGTGTCGTCCACATATCGATAGAAGCATGCTGGTTTGAGGACGGATGTTTCAATTGCTCGATCTTCAAAGTGTTCCATGAACAGATCGGCTACTACAGGAGATAAAGGAGACCCCATTGCCACACCATCAGTCTGTTCATAAAAACTCCCACCATAGGTAAAGTAAGTCGAAGTAAGGACCAGTTCGAACAGATCAACCAAGTTAGGTTCAAAAAGACCTTGTAACAGATGCAGAATGTCTCTCAAAGGGACCTTGGTGAAGAGCGAGACAACATCAAAGCTGACCATAATATCAGATTCAGACAACCGAATCTTTTTTAGCGTATCGACAAACTGTGTCGAGTTCATAACATGGTGCGGAGAATTGCCTACGAAGGGTCTAAGCATCTTAGACAGATGTTTGGCCAAGTTATAAGTAGGACTACAAATAGTACTTACAATCGGTCATAAAGGAACAACCTCCTTATGGATCTTAGGTAGAAAAATCTGCTGTGGCACAACACGTGATCGAAAATTTTCACAGTATGGATTTCGATAATGTAAGGGTTCTAGCCAAGTGTTCCTTCTTCTGGGAATCTGTGATTAAAGAAGCTATCGAGATACGTCTGAGTAATAATAATATGAACAGAGACTTAGGTGTATGGCTCAGTGACGCATGGAAATCTGTTTTTACCATTCTTAAACAACCAAGTGTCTCGCTGACGGATGATAGGGAAGTGGAGAGTGTAGCACACACCGGTCCTACTTTTTCTTCTATAGCTGGTTTGCAGCCAACCAATCAGTGACAAGTATTATAGAACTGGGGTTATAGTCAGCCAATCGGAAGACCGCATGGCTCCCTATGATTTCTCGAGTTTAACATCATAATTAATGACAGTAAACGGTGATACAATTAGAACAGTGATGTAATACGAACATTGACGTGTGTAATCCATCTTCCTTCCATTTATAATAACCTTGGCTTTGGTTGATGCTGTGGAGCGAACTGTCAGTACAATGCTGGTGTATGTCTACACCTGGTTCCGCAACCGACCAATCACAGTCACGGAATGGTTACGTCATTGGAGTCAGCCAATCAGAACACTGCTTGGCTCCCTACGGAATCAAGAGATTAAACATCTTGATTAACAGTGGTGGAATAATGTGAACGGTGATGCAATTTGAACAATGACGTTATGTGAACATTGATGTGTGTATTCCACCTTCCTTCAATTTATTACAACTTTGGCTTTGTTTAACGCTGTGGAGCCAAGTGTCAGTACAACGCTGGTGTGTATCTACACCTGGTTTCGCAACCGACCAATCATATTCTCGGTATGGTTACGTCATTGGAGTCAGCCAATCGGACGTCGACAACGATCCTGGCTCACTTTTGTTCCGCCGTTCGGTTCAGTTCCGTTTGTTCCTTTCGATACAACGGACCTGATGATGGCGGCAGTGCATGTCGCCGAAAGCTCGTCGTCAGCAGAAAATGTAATCCGGCAGCAAACCTGTGAAGAATATATAGCAAAGATACGCCGGGAGAGACTTATCTCTCATAACTTTTACATATGTTATCAAGTTTAATAACTGAAATTGTTACAGCTCATACCATCTAAATTATAGGATATTCTATACATAATTAGGGATCGTTGTCTAAGGAAATATGCCCCCAAATGAAAAATGACCTCAAACAGAAGCTCTTGTGCACTGCTGGAAGATATTCAGTTATCAACACAAAATTATTATTATTTTCAGGAAACCTCACTCCTTAAAATCAAACTTTTATGATATATTTAATGAGCTTTTAATCCTGACAATCAAGAGATTGATTTATATTATCCAAAGTACCCTCAATGCAACATATTCTACAAAACCTATGATTATTTAACCTTTTCATAAATATTTCCTAATCTAAATTTTGAAAATGAATTCTACAGACTCCAATCAGAACACAAATGTCTGTATTTACAAAAGCATTGACAGGTGAATAGTAGATATCACTACTGGCTGAAATTTTGTTTTAGTCAAAATCAAATCAGAAGTATTTGTTTTAACTGTACAATGTATAGGTGCAAGAAAATGATCCTTTTTTAGAAAGGAAATATATTTATTTTATTTGAACAACTTTTATTTCTGATCTTCAATATTTATAACATTTTATTTTTTTATTGTTGAGTTAGGTAAACCAGGGCTACTTTTGTAAATATTAAGGTAACTAAGGAAAGAGAGAGGAATCATCACTTATGATGGCAGTAAGGCAAAGACACTCATAAAAGAATCATGGACACTGAAAAACAATACAATTTTTGAATAAAATTTTCTCTGGCAACTAGCCGAGTTAGTCCAATGATTAAATAGTATGTTTTGGCGGTCACAATCTCTGCCACCATTGTCTAATTACCACAGAAAATTTTATTCATTTGCAATGCCGAGAAAACCTCGTCTAATATAATCTTTGAGTATAAACACTTTCTCAGCAAAGAAGTTTATTAACTTCAAGTTCATTCCATATTCTTCTGATGAACAAGGGTTTATTCCTGAAAATTTTGTCTTACTCTTTGTCTGTATCAAATATTCTCATTGTCACATCTAAATAAACATCAATTGCATAACTACTGTCAAGCAATATCCCCACTATACTGACCTAGGTTTTTTTTAAATGTGGAATTCACATTATTTATTACTTTCATTGAATGATTCAAAATGATTTAAACCCTCAGTAAATAAGAAATGCTATTTCATTGAGCTTACTGATGATCACCTCCTTCTTCAAATTAAACTGGAGTGCTTCAGTGATTTATTTCTTCTGTCTCTGAGGCTCTTTAAGTTTCTAGCTAGCTCCCTAACAGAAAACAAGAGCTCACAGCCAAGGCAACTAGAAAAGACTCTTCCAACAGATTTATACTCATTTTTATGATGGTCCTGAATATATTTTTAATCATTATCAAATTAGAATGACAAGGTGCACAAACTATCTCCACAAGTTGTGTTCAATATAATACTGTCTAAATATTTTATCAAGCAAAAAAATACAAAAGCATTTTCCCCCTAAATAATAGTGACAATGAAACTGCTGTTACAAAAATTAAAATAAGTAAGGATAACCACAACGGAATGTGGGACAAACACAAAAACCTGGAAACACTTTACAATATTTCAATCTAAACTTTAAAATATTTTCATGTCTTTATTTCATTTAAAAAAGAACATTTATTTTAATTAATTTTATTTGCTTTGATTATTCATTACAAAAAATATACTTTCCTGCACTTATGATTCGTCACCTTTGCCTTCCAACCTGCTTTATCTTTGGATTCAACATATGACAAGTCTCAGCATACACATATCTGATGCACTTGCTATACATTGTCCTCTATTTATGATTAAGGTTTAAACAACAAAATTTTAACTGTGTTCATGTTCTTTTGTTTGTCTCGCTTTCCTTACCTTAATCTGAAGTGAATGATGGGTTTGTTTTCCCTATTTTTCCTTATTTTTAATAATTCATTAAGAACTTAGAAATAATAATACAAGAGAAATGATAGCAGATAAAAGACACTTATTTCAAAAGAAAGATGGATTAGTAAGACTCTAAAGGTTACAAAAAAACCAATGCTGGGAAAGCATACTGAATAAAATTGTAACAATATGGCCCATTTTCTTGAATTTGGAAATATATTTTGCCATACTTAAAATTAGTTCACAAAAATTATTTTGCACAGGATTTACCTAAACAATATATATCACAAGTAAAACAGGCAGGTGGTAGGAAAAGGTTATAAAATCCTTCGCTTAATGAAAAGGGCGATGGAAGGATGTACCAGAGAAGTAAGAGAACTGGATTACAAAACTTTGGCCAGAACAGTTCTTGAATATGGTGGTGTAGTTTAGGACACACTTTTTGGGTATAAAATACATGAATTAGAGGGAATGCAAAGGAAAGCAGTTAGATTTGTTTGTGGAAATTACCACAGGACTCAATCAGTAACTGATATTTTAAAGGAGCTGGATTGGGAATCATAGGAAGAAAGGACAAAGGAGCAGAGAATGCTGGGAGACTTATGGCTTTATGCATTGCCAACGTCATGGTCATTGTCATTAGGGTGGGATGGGGATGAGGACAAGGAATGGGAAGGAATTTAGCCATGGCCTTTTGAAGGAAGCATCCTGGCATTAGCCTGGAATGATTTGGAGAAGCCATGGAAACCCCAAATCTGGATGCCCTTGATCGAGATTCGAAACAGAGTCTCCCAGAATGCGAGGCCATATATGTTGGTATCTGGGTTTGGAAGTATACTGGTTGTAAAAGAGGAATAGTGTATGATAAGGAAAAGATGACACTGGGTACAAGGTAGCAATTTATTTCATTCATAAAGCAGTGAGAAAATTATCTTTTGCTGGTAAGGGTGTCAGGGAATTGAATAAATTACAAAGGGACAGTTAAGAATACTTTGTCAGGAATGCTGAAGGAATTTAAATAAATTCATAAACAGAAAAAGTAAAAGGGTGAAGAATTTTAAAACAAACTATTTCAGATAATAATAAAAATAATATGAAATGGATAAATAGATGACTAGATAAATTGCTGCCAGAGCATGCATTCCATCACAATTAAAATTCAATTTTTCAATCAACAGGATTAAAACAATGAGAGTCTTCATTTTGTGTTTCAATATTGTGTATCTACACTTCTCATAAATATTCTATCACAAATGTTTTAATTTGCAAAGAACTTGATGATAATTCCCTGTCTCCAATTTATCATACAACCATAACATCAACAATTATAGTAATAACTAAAGAATTAATTCATCAAGGCAGTAACTGCTATATATTTATTGCACTATGTACCATATAGCCCATTATTAAAACTGAGGAAGAAATTGATAAAAAATAAAAAATGCTTGAAAACTGTACCAACTAATAGCATAATACAGCAACAACTAATTTCAATTTCCATCTCTGCATGCTCCATAACACCTACTAATTGAGAGTCTACCATTATGATCAAGGAGTCAGATAAAAGATCTCAAATTGTTTTAAAATTATATACCGATATATCTCTAAACTGTAAATCATCATTTTGAAATTTTGGTGATCTCTTCATAGAAGTGATTACATAAATTTCAGAGTATTAAATCTAATTCTTCCACTGAAACAAAAGACTGACACTTTTAAAACATTCATTTGTTACAAGATTATTTCACTATGAGAATTTCACAATAAATTATACAGGATAAAGGTAAATCTAAAAGCTCATTAGAATTTATGAAATAATTATAATAATAAAAAAAGAGATTCGAATACAAGTAAAACAGGAACAGGGTAAATCAAAGAAATATGACTTCAATACCAAGGAGAAAATATATCATGAAAACCTGTACCATACAATCATTCAGATGCTCAGCATCCAATGCGAAATATAAAAAAATGATAGCAAAATGTTGAGACCTGATTTTGCTGTGCCAAAGAGCTGCTCAAATATTCTGGTGGTAGTTCCCCATCTGATTTCTGAGATGGTGGGGGTGTTGAAGAAGCTCTGGAATCAAAGATAATCATCAGTAATGAAAGTATATGCTTCATTATTACCTAAGCTGAGAAATAACTAGGTACTGACTTGTTAAGAGATTCATAACACGCCTCACACACACGAACCTCCTTCTCTATTCCAAATTTTGGAAGTGTTGATGTTTTTGATGAACACTGGCCACAGAACACTTGACCACATGCTCTGCAATGGTGCTGAAACATTTAACAATTGTAACACACACACGCACATTAATACATCATACAAATAAAGAACTACAATGATTTTACCTTCACACCATGAAAATTTACCAGTGAACTACATCTAAAATTATTATTTACTAACATAAACCAAAAATTATGAAGCAAACAGTTTTATATGTTCATATACAACAAATTTATTCCTTGTAATATGATATATATTGCATAAAATGTGCCCCCCCCCCTCCTTTTCCACCCAACATGCCTCTGATATCGCAAATTGCAAAACTTGATGTTTGTTCCATTCTGAATTTAGTCTGGCAATATTTTTCCAGGAACATGAATTGGAAAGCATGTCGGTTATGCAAGGTAAATAAATACTGTCAACATATATTGCACAAGTGTCTCTTAATTAAAACAAATCATCACTAATCAGCATCCACATTATCATTGACAAACATGGTAGTACTAAAATTGTGTGTTCATGGTGTATTTATATTTCTGACTTGCTGATAGTAATTTCAAATGAGGATTCATTCACCCTTCCTTTGCTATAATCATAAGTGTAACACTCTGACCCGTGCGAAGTATCATGATCAGTCACCGAATGATAATATAATAATGTGGGAATGAGTAAATGGAAGTATTTATTAATGAATGGTATTTTATTTTAAAGAATATTAATAAATCTTATAAGATTTATTGTTTATTACTTCTTCTTCTATCCAGTAATAGAGTAGTATTACCTTGCAGTAGATCACATAAAAGATTGTTTTTTCTTATAATGATGAAACTAACGAAAATGGAAGCGGCTTCTAGGTGATATAAATAATGAAAGAAAGGTAAATTAACCCACCACATCCAAAAGTTAAAGGCTGTGATGAGAGAAAACATGAAGGCGGGACAAACAAATGCACAATATTTCGGCAACGGCCATCTTCAGTAGTAGATAAACGGGCCATTAGGCTCCGTACGTGTGCACACACAGAACATCACACAATGACTAGATAGGTAGTGGGGGGAATGGTGGGGAAACGGTTAAAGAGTAGACTATCGATATATCGGCAATGTCCGAGATAATATTGCAGGTGATGGGAAAATGGATATATGTAGTGAAGTACCTAATACTGACGCGAAAAATTATATCTATTTTTTTTTTGTGATGGGTTAAGTGGTTGGATTTTTTCTGTGGTTAGGGCCAGGTGGGTTTCTGGTATCCAGGATATTCTGGTAAGCTAGTTCCCCTCTCCGGAGTTCTGCTGCAGTGGTGCTATCAAGGAAAACTCTGACTGCTCTCACAGTAAAACAGTCGTTGAGATTGTCGAATAATGGTATTGGAAGGGTCAAGTTGCAGGAATGGGCTGTCTGTCTGTGGCCATTCAGTCAAACTGAGAGTGGCTGTGTGGTGGACCTATGCAGGAAGTAGTGCAGTGGCGGTAAGTTAGTTGGTATATGACGTGTGCTGTTGAAAACATGGCATGTCCAATGCTGGGGAAAGTTTCCCCTGTGGTAGGACTGGAATATGTAGTGTTGGGTGGAAGTCTGCTGCAGGATTTAAGGAGCAAAGGAAGTCATACCTCTGTTGCGAGGTATGGTTGATGGACCAGAGGCCTGGAGAGAACCAGGATACAAAGCCAAAATGGTTGGTTTTTGTAGGATACAAGTGAGAGCGGTTACGTGGAGGGTGACTGATTGCATGGGAGATCTGTTTATATACAAGATCCGTGGGGTAACAAAGGGAAATAAGGGCTTGAGTAATGACGGAGGGAATGAGCTTCAGAACAAATGTGACTTGCATGGATGGCAATACTGTATGGGAGGGAACGTTTGGTATAGAATGGATGGCAACTATCAACGTGTAGATATTGCTGTAAATTAGTAGGTTTGATGTGGATTGAGGTATGAAGGGCACCATGCCTAAGCATGATGTCAATATCGAGGAATGTGATGTGTGAGCAGGAGTAGGTCCAGGTAAAATGGATGGAATTGTTGTTATTGTTGTTGTTGTTGTTGTTGTTATTGGTGTTTTAGGGCGCGTCGACGTCGGGGTCATTAGTGCCCCTTGTTGTTATTGTTAAGGGAATGGAGGAATTCAAGGAGTTGGTTTTCACTGTGGGTCCAGTTCATAAATGCCAATTGCCATGATTCCAACAATTTCAATGACTGCAGTCAGAGTTTTCCCCGATAACACCCAAACGAGCATACATACATAGTTCTTCGAAAATCAGCAAAATTTCCCACTATTCCTAAAAGTTGGGTTTCAACCCACTTTGTCACTTTAAATGACCTGTAACCCCTGTATAAACGATTGATATAAACGTATTTCTGTATGACATAGTATGTATGTAATGCTCTTTGTTTACTGATGGTCAATTCAATGATCATTTGGCATAGTTGGCTGGGAGATCCTGAAGGATTGTTCAGTCTCCAGTGACAGTGTTTTTGATTCAAGGCCCCTTTGCGGCTATATAACCTAACCAGGTAATCATGGCACATATAGGGAACACACAACTGAACCATAGAAGTGTTATTTCTTACTTCACATTACACAGCAAGCTGTGGCAGAGCTGAAGGTCAGGTTAATGGGGAACAGGATATCGATCTCCAGTCACATGCCTTAACCACTGAGCTACCAGAGTGCTCTATTAATGATCGTAATACAATGGAAATTAATGCATAATGTTATGTCGCAAAGTTATTAAGTCATAATAAACTTTTAATAAGTTAAAAATGGTCATAAATTAATTTCTTTTCCATTTGGATTGTTCTGGCCTATCAGTGTCCTCATCTAGAATTGTCTCTCATTCATCCATCGCATCAGTAGGTCGAAGTATGTTTCCTCTCCATCATCTACTTCAGTCTTAGCTATGTTTTCACGAGACAGGCTGTCAGATTACAGAGCGTTAAGCTAACAAACTGTCAAATTTCATCTCAGTCAATGGTATCGATAATCAATATCCATCATAAGTACAGCGTAGCAATAAACTCTTTGTAAGCAGCAAGCAGTTGGTGTAAGATTGTCGCTGGTGATTGGAGTGCGGCAATGAGATTGTCGTGTAAGTGTGGAGTAGTAGTATTCTCCCGAATGTAAATGGATTTCAAATTCGTGCTGCCGCGTTGGCACCGAATATTGGCCGTCGTTTATGACTCAATCGGACATACCAGGTTGAACTAACTGTAGAACATTTCATCAGTGAGTGTATATTAAGTGGATAACATACAGTGATTGTTGTGTGAATAGTGGACGAGACAGTAACTGAATTTACGCTAAGTGAAGGTACTTTTCACTCTCGCGAACCTGTAATCTCGGATTAATATTATTTTCAGTTGGTGGTCGGCGTATATGTGTTCTTTCAAACTAAAACTGTGTGAATAAACTTACTATAGCTTTAAACAACTGTGTATGTGTTCAGTGGTATAATACCCTGTACAGTGCTGAATGTTTCAATTATTTCTGGGATTGATAAACTGTTTGTCATTACGCTGGCTATCAGCTGTGGTGACTGCATTGTAAAAAAATAAATTTAAACAAAGTCTGAAACTTTCCATTAGGTTGGTCAAAACATCAGCATAAGTGACTATCATTTTCATTAATTAATTTAACCCAGTAAAACACAGTAGTTGTTTTACAAGTCCAGAGCAGTTTTTGCAAGCAGCTGAACAGCGCAGTCCTGATTTGCGACAACTGCATGGTGGAGTACATGGTTTCTTGCAGGAACATTATACAACCTTTGGAATACACTCGGGTGAAGCGTCTTTAATTATTGTAACTGGAATAAGACTAGTGTTTCCTCCATCCCCAAGGCAATGGGTAAGTTTCTTGACCCAGTCAAGCTTGCACTTAGTTGTACATGCGTATTGAGTGAAACATTACTGCATCCTATTTTTTTTGGCAAACTTGCTTGGTTGAATGTATTGTTTGGGCAGATTTCATAAACATTTTGCATCTGAGCCCTCCAAAGTTTCCACAAGCAATTTGTCTTTACCGATCCAAGATGAGCTTTTTACCTGCGTGTTCTCCAGATGCAAGGCTCTGGAGGCTAGGAGTTCTGAGAATTCAGCATGCATGATAATTTCAAATGTGGTTGGTGCTTAATGAGGCAGCACAATTTTTCTTTCCCATAGCTGAAAAATGCTGATATTGTATCACATACTGTAAATGCATGGATGAAGACGATATGCGGGAGTTCAAACTAGAAGGAAGTGGTCGAGTACCATGAACCTGCTTCCTTGCCTTTCCGCAGTTTACGGAAGTATAGCTTGTGAGCGCCACATGGCGTAAAATGCTGCCTCAAAGCTACGTAGTAACTCCCTAAATAAACCTGTCCAACTGAGAGATGTCTACATCGCGACAAAGTAACATAGCAGCACTCTCACTTAATCTGACTGGCTGACTGAGTGCAGAATGACTGAGCGGTGCCTAGGTACACAGTAGCATAGTAGTGCTCTAACTGTACCTGGCCGACTGAGGACGAGGAAAAATCTGAGCTGCTATGAATAGAATGGGAAAACAAAGACTTCCTGCTTCCCACCGAGGTATTCTCATAAACTGATCAGATATCAAAGCTCAAGCTTGTAAAGTTTCATCAGAATGTAGACCTTGACAACTAAAAATATTCCTATCACTCTGAAATTTTGGGAAAAGCTAGATCTCCAAAAAGGCATTAATTTTAATCCTTATAAAAAGTTTTGTAGGTTTGATAGTTTAGCTATAAAAAAAAATTATTTTATAATATTCCCAAAACCTGTTAATAACTTTTACATCTATTAACTCAAAATAATATTTATTTTACTTGTAATGGGCTACTCTTTCATTTAACATGTTTACTATTTTCAATGGGGTGAAATAAAATTCGTAAACTAAAAATAGAATCTGACTAATTGATGTCACCAAAGTTGTTAAACTTATCAATCCGAAAGTGACTTTAATCAATTCTATGTATTCAAAGATAATTAATGAGCAAATATTTCTAAATATCGTTCCAGGTGAATGCTTGAGGCTGATGCAACAGAAAATACTATCTTATTCAAATACTTTCTCAAAACTGTAAAAACCTAATTTCTAGCTTGAATTAACTTAGTGACTTTAGAAATGATACGCAATGCTGTTCAATTCAACTCGAGGTTCTGAGAACAAATTTTTAGGTTACCTTACAAACTTCTCGCAAGTGTTACCTGGGCCCATTAGCAGAATGAGACGGCCAATATACTCACCTAGAATTATCACACTGTCAGATTTTGCCATCTGGGAAATAGCTGTGTCAACAATCAATCCAGCTGCATCTTCTTTTGCCTGTTGATCTTCGATGCCTCCATTTTCAGTTTATGCATCAGTATCAAAATTACACAATTCTTGTTGCTCTCATTTGCTGCAACAGTGCAGCACTTGTTTCCTCACTGAGCATGGTGTCTGCTGAAGTATCTATGTTTTCAAATGACAAAACCTATCAGATGACTTTATTCCTCTCCGTGCAGCATCACTTTGGTACCCATCAAATATAACAGTGATGTTGGATCCATAGTGATTTCTCAATTAGGCTTCTTATTTTCCACAGATGGAACCAAAGTTTTCATTAAAATGACACATAACCTTGTGCAGAAGGCATCCTCAATCAACAACAAAACTTTTTATGTTGGATGTTGCATCTTGAAGAGATGATAATGCGTCATACAGAGGCAATTTTGTTCCCTTGAAGTACGGAATGAATTCAAATGGAAAACAGTGTTTCAAACCCTCCAAATGGAGAAGAAATGGATTTCTGACTAATTTTTTCTTATTATGACTTCATTTTGACTGGTGTAAATAAACTTTGTGCCATAATATTATGCTTTCATTTTAGCAAACCCATTTTTCAAACTGGTATTAATGTCATGAGTAATAGAGCAGTCTGGTAGTTCAGTGCTTAAAGCATCTGACTAGAGATCGAAGCCCTGGTTCCCATTAACCAGACCTACAGCTCTGCCACAGCTTGTTGTGTAATATGAAGTACGCTTCTGTGCTTGAGATTCCACAGTAAGCTGTAGGTTCCCCATATCTAGTATGATTACCTGGTTAAGTTAGATAGCCACAAAGAGATGCATTGCGTGGCAAATCAAAAAACACTGTCACCTAGATACGTATCAATTATAAATACAGGAGTTCCAGATCATTTAGAGTAACAAAGTAGGTGGGAACCCAACTTTTGGGAAAAGTGTGAAATTTTGTTGATTTTCGAACAACTGCAGCTCACATAGTTTTGAATTTAGAAAAAAACTCTGTGCTAGAAAAGTTGTACGAAATTTTGTACTCTTTCAAATTGGAAATAAACTGTTTCTTACTAGGATTCATCAGGAAGGAGTTATAAACGAAAAACTGAAAAAAGTACCAAAATTTTGACACTTTTTTAGCCACAGAAAATTGTGCTGAGGGTGTCGGAGGTCGAAAAATTGATTTCTGCATACTCTCACCAATATATACAACATAAGAAAAAAATCTATGTGATATAATGTTGGCAAGACTCCCTTTTTATGACCCCGTTACTTCTAACTATCCAGTGTTGGGTTTGGTGGTCTTAGTCCATCTTCTTGGTGACACTTCTTTATCTCTCCTGCCTCTGGGGTGGTATCTGAGGATTTTTGGTGGGACTGGTCCATTTTTATTTGTAGTACATGGTCTTTCCAAGATATTCGGTAGTTTTGCACAGTTTGGAGAAATGATTTAACCTTGAGTTTGTCTGATTTTATCTGATCTTTCCCTGTCTCATGATGTGTAGCCAGGTGATCTTCTCATGAATCACATCCTTACAGTCACCTCTGCGGGATATCTAGGCCTTGCTGTTGTACAGTAGGGTATGTTTAGCCAGGATGTTATTATAGCCTGATTCTAGTGTGCCATTGAACACGAGATGGTCTGAAGGTGCTATTTATTATCCCTGTAACTTCCATGAAGTTTGTGATTTTTTGTTGCATTTCGTTTTCTATGGTGTAGCTGAGATTGTATCCTAGGTATTTAAATTCTGATATTTGCTCTATCTGTGCATTTTCTATTGAAATTTTGGTTCTTGTGAAATTTTTCAAATGAAGGTCATAAGTTTCATTTTAAACAGGGAGATCTCCATGTTTTACTCTTTTTTGCTGTCTTTTGAAGGGTGTATACTGATTATTGCAGGTCATCTTCAGATTCAGAAAAAAGTACTTGGTTATCAGCGAACAGTAATGTGTCCCAGTTGTTCTGAATCCTATCCAATATGTTTAGTGACAAAACATTCAAAAAGTAGATATTTAAAAACATAAAAATATGTTTTGCCAAATGTTACATTCTTACAAACCACTTTACTTTAAAAAAACTTCTTTGAAAACAATTCTAGCTGTGATCATTCTTTACTTTAACACAAATATAAATATCACAATCTACGAATTTGTGAAAAAGTCAGATCCATGAGAAAAAACAGGTTCTGGTAAATTCAATCCTGTCTTTTGAAGTTTCTGCTCTTGTGCTTTATTGAAAGTCATAGTGAAGGTTAATTTTATTGGGAATTCTTTTCTTATCATTTATCAGAGTTAATGAATTTAGCAGTGAGGATGTTCTCACCTAAGTGAGTTACCACTAAACTTGCATCACTAATTAATCTGATTAGCATTAAGATTTCTAATTAATACAGCACTTTTCTTTAAAAGAAATTTATAAGGTGGTCAATCTGACAGATTTAAGGAATTAAAGAATTCGATGGGGTATAATTGAATGTTGTTTATTTCTTTATGCTGGACAGAATCAGAACCGAGTTAAACTTTTCCTGTTGGGTAACAAATTTGAAATGACATATTTATTAACTGTTAAACAAACATCATTTTTTGAACATAAAATCATCATTGAACAGAATGTGAAACATTTTGTTCATTGAGGTTAGCTGCAGTAATTCCATTTATGCTCCCATTTAGTTCAGTGTACCTATTATATATCTGTGGCAATGTTTATGATGATTTATAACATCGGTTAATCCATTGATTTAATTCAGCTTATTTGTGTGATAGATTAATCTTGCATAAAGAATGCAAACAACTCCAACCAACAGCTGCCATGTTTATTAATACGCCAATTGGCTTTGTACATACATAAATAATTCTTAATATCAACTTATTTATTTATTTATTTATTCCAACGGAAAAACCATTTTACATTAATATATCTTATGATAGCTACTTATTAAACACAATTACCACTATTTATAAACAATTTAATTACAGTGAAAACAAGAAGATAACAAAAAATAGCAAGTATAGTTTTATATTATTAAACTAGAAAAACAATTACACAGAAGATAATTATTAATTATTCTAAAACTAATAATATGACTCAACATACAACTACAAAAAATAAAATAAAAATTGTTACAGGGAATAATAGACCGTGACTAAGCCCATCATTGCTGACTCCACTCACGTATGAGTACTTGCTTGAAAACAGCAACACTGTCAAAGAAAAAATCAAGTTCAGGAGGTATTCTGTTACCTAGTCTCTGAATCCGTTCTATGGCACTGCTAGCCTCATAGTTTGTGCGCAGATGTCTACGCCCAAATAGTTCTCTCAACCGTGTACCAGACGGACAACGAAAATATACATGTCTGAGAATTTCAGGGCAGTCTGTAACACCTGAGATTAGTTTATGCAGAAAAAGGACACCATGAACATTCCGTCTCGACTCCAAAGGATGGAGGCCAAGATAGGTTCCAACAGCAACCAGCGGAACGTCTTTGTAATGAAAGCCCATGCGACAACCTATAAGCCTTAAGAACTTATTTTGAATATTCTGAATGTGTTGAATTAGTGTGATCTGATGAGGCGACCATACAACGCTGCAATACTCAAGTATGGGTCTGACATGGGCACAGTACAAGAGCCTGAGTGTCTGGATATTATTAATAAATCTGGAAGTGCGTGCCAATAAGCCCAGGCACTTGGAGGCCTTGGCACATATGTTGTGGACATGTTCTTCTGGACTGAGATTGTACGTCAGAAGAACTCCTAGGTCTCTTACAGTTGTGCAGCGATTCAGTAGCTGATTTTCCATTTCATATTCAAAATGTAATGCCGATTTAATGCGGTGAAAAGTAATGCAGGAACATTTATTAACATTAAGTTGCATACTGTTTTGTTGACACCATTTCACAATAGCTTTTAAGCAATTCTGAAGATCTAAGCAGTCATCTCGAGTAATGATTTTCTTGAAAATCTTAATGTCATCTGCAAAGAAAAGGCAACTGGCAAAAATACTAACTAAATCATTTATGAATATATTGAACAGCAATGGTCCTAGGTGTGAACCCTGAGGCACTCCAGAAGTTGCTGTGAAAGCAGATGACAATGAGCCAAAAGCCTTTACAATCAACCTTCTGTTGCTGAGGTAGCTACAAAACCACTCCAATAATTTACCAACTATGCCATATTCCTTCAACTTAGTAAGAAGGTGGGGATGGCTAACTTTATCAAATGCCTTTGAAAAGTCAAGATATATGACATCGAGTTGTTTTCGCTCACTAAATGCTCTAATTATTTCATTTTGAAGAATCACAAGGTTAGTTGTTGTTGATTTTCCTGGAGAGAAACCATGTTGCTTTGGAGTAATTATGTTACGAAACATGGGATAGATTTTGTTTAGTACCAACTTCTCAAAGATTTTTGCTAACACCGATTGTATAACAATAGGTCTATAATTCTTAGCATCTTCCTTCGATCCGCATTTATGCACAGGAACAACATGACCAAGCTTAAATACATCTGGAAAAATTCCTGACTTTAGAGACCTGTTAAACAAGTATTTTAAAGGATGGCAAAGCAAGACTCTACAGTATTTCAAAACATTAGGTGGTATTTGGTCAGGGCCACAACTCTTTGAACAGTCTAGCTTGCCCAATGCTTTATAAACATCTTCATCAGTGACTGCAAGTGTACTCAGACTATTACTAGTACTGAAATGGATATTGGAAGTAGACGAAGATGGAGGTGTAAATACTGAAGAGAAGTATTGTGCAAACAGATCACACATTTGCTGTGGGTGGGAAGTGGAGTGATTATTAAATGTTAACGTGCTTGGTGCTCCTTCAGCTTTGCTAGTGTTACGGATGAAATTCCAGAATAATTTGGGATTGCCAGGAATAGTACATTGCACATGTTCAACATAGTCATTGAAGCATTTTTTGGATAAGAGACGAGATTGATCTCTCAATTTTGAGAACAGGACATAGTACTCATAATCAAAGGTCTGCTTATAAGCTTTGTGGAGTCTTTTCTTTTCTATGACCAATTGTATAAGCTCTGTAGAGAACCAACATGGGAATTTTGACATTCCAGTTTTTTTCAGTGGTGTATACTTGAGCACAATTGACTTCAATATGTCAGTAAATTTTATGAACAGATTGTCAGTATCAGTGGATAAGTCAAGGGATTCAAAATTGGATAGGTCCATAGAAAGAAGTTCATCAAAAACTTCTGCAAGATTACACCTTGCAAAATCAGGAACAAAAGTGCACTGGTGGTCAGGCAAGGTAGATTCTACAGGGTGAATAATATTCAATGCTGGATGCTGGATATCAATAGGCAACAAAGGGCAGGTGTCTTCCTTGACAGTGACATTAGAAGAGGCAAATACTAAATCCAATAACACACCCCTAGAGTTCAAGACATGGTTACACTGTTCAACATCCAATAAACAAGCTAGCTCACAAAGCATTCGAGGAGAAGCAGAGGGAAAATGTGGTTCTTTTTTTATCCAGTCAACATGTGGGATGTTAAAATCACCAACCAGAATCACATGTGATGGTTCTACCTGTTGGTCGGCTATCACTTCTTCCACCACCTGGCAGTAGTTGGCATATACATCGAGAGGCTTACTGGGCGGGATATATACACAACTCAGCAAAATGTGTGTATCATGCAACAGATCAATAGATAAAAATATAGACTCTACTTTTAGTGGAGACATTGTTCTAATACATCTAGAAGGTATTCTGTTGTTCACTGCCACAAGTACACCACCACCACTCTCTTTAGAACTAGTTTGAGAGGACCTATCACTCCTGTACACAGAGTGATTTGTGAATCCAAGTTCAGCATTAGAAATATCTGGAGAAAGATTGGTTTCAGCAAGTATAATGATATCATAAGTACATGTAGCTAGGGCTAATCTTAATTCTTTAAGTTTTGTCCGAATTCCATTAATATTTTGATAGTACATATTTATATTGGTTTTTCCATTGGATTTAATTAGTTTTTTGAACTTTGCACTATTTTGGGCACTCCATTGATGTATTTTATAGTGAGGCCAGTTTCACCTTCTTTGGTGCGCTTCTCGAGTTCAGCACGAAGATTTACTAAGAACAATCGCTCCTTAGGAGTTCTGTCACTTCCAAGTGAGATTTCAGAAAGAGATGGGTCTTTGCATGCAATTTCATTTCGCTTAAAACCCTTCAGAAATGTTACAGCAACGTCCTTGGAGCTTAGTACTAGTTTGAGTGGTCTTTGGCCAGAGGTAGATTTCTTCCCCAACCGAAAGAATGTGACAAGATCACTTATATTGACACCAGAAGCTGACATGATGCACTCGATCTTGGACTTGTCGAAAGCTTTTCTTGTGTTGTTGTCATTACTTCTAGCTTCTGGAACCTTGAAGATAATGACATTTTTGGTCCTGTTTGACCTGTCATTGAACTCGGCTATTATTTCTTCAGAATCACTAGCTGTTTTTGACAGATGATCACTAAGAAGTTCAACACTTACTTCCAAAGTTGAAACCTTTGCTTCTACACTGCTAAGACGTGGTTCTAGTTCAGCAAGCTGATTAGAGAGTTTTTCAATGTTTTTCCTGACACTGTCCATTTCCTCCTTAAATTCATTTTTGGTAGTAAGAGACGACACTTTCTGCAGCAGCAGAGCGATATTCTCGGACATAGAGGCCGACGTGTCTTGATTTGATGATAAACAATCATCCCTGTCGCAAGTCCAATTATTATTTTCGCCTTTTGCGAATGAAGAGTATTCTTTTTTGCTCATTCTGACGCATTCAGGATGGAACCTTCGGGAACAGTTACTACTGCATTGTATCACTTTACTCAGAGTTGGTTTGAGGCAACACGGACAAATATCTTGCTTGTTAACGGGTGCCATTGCGTTCAAACCAGGAGTTGAAATTACACACGATAATAATAATGATCAGAAATGTTGTTATGTAGGGATAAATATATATATAATACTGAAAAGACAAGTTTCTAACACAGGGATCGGAAAGTTTGAATATTGATAAACTGAAGTTATTGCACTGTTATTGCTTCACTTTCGGAAGTGAACATCACTCGTCGTAAAGTAAATGAGTACAACTTTTCTCATCAGGTAAGGCTTTCTGTCACCAATGTTTACAAGCGTCGTCAATTAAATTTCACAACTTGGAGGTTATGTATAGGAGCATAACACGTTTGGTTCTTCAAACAGCAAACTTCACACTTATAAGATAATTCATAAAAGTGTTTTAATGTTGGAGATTAGGCCAGCATGAGATCCTCCGAAGAAGTTGATGATGTTCGAAAGTTCATATTTAAAGTATTTATTTTCAGCTAAATTATTGAAGTTAAGATATTTTTCATAATAATAAAAATTAGCATTTATTTAAAGATCTAGCAATTTGTAAAGTTTCAAAGAGATAGAAATATTTTTATTTTCAAGGTCACAAGTTGTACAATGAAACCTTCAGATATGAGATAAGAAACTGATCAGTTATCGGAAAGATTCTCATGGGAAATGCAGCCGCTAGGTTTTCCCACGCTCCGCGAGTACCAGAACTTTCCTGGTTAGTAGGCACAGCGAGCGAGTCAGTCAGTCTTCATGTAGCAGTCGGTGAGACACCACGTTAGCTTCAGTAACCAGTAGCTCAGTAGGCAGTGCAAGTTTTATTTTGGAATAATGTAGATTCGCATATTCAACTACAATGAAGTTTTAAAATAGTTTTCCGCAAAGTGGAACCTCGGATTTGTTTGAATTTGCTAAATGGTGGAACAATGGGAGTGGGTGATTCACTTTTAGTTAATTTCTGCAACTAAAAGTTTGAACTTTGAACTATTGGGGTGTAGTCTGACTCGAACGGTTAATCGAACTTGTAAACATTTCTTTGGAAAAGTCGTCTAATTGCCTGTACAGTTTTTGGTTTTGTGAAATTGAAGAATATAATTATTTAAATGGCAATGAACTATTTATCATCACTGAACCTTTACCTTTTCATAGTTTTTGGGTTAAAATCTATATGGCGACTATATAATTCTATCTAAGCCGAAACTGTTACATCCAAGACTACACACGGTCAGAGCTAAGATCCAGTGTTTATGCTCCACCCCAAGCATAGGCTCGCCTCTTACTGGTAGCATGTAAGTTAACCAGACTTACTATTCTGTGGTATGGTCCAAAAGCAACATAGTTTTTGTTTGGTTTAACAGTATCCAGCAGTCTTCTTGTTTGAAGATCTACTCTCAAGCAGTTAAATTGGAATTGTTCGAGTATTTCTGCTGAATCAAAAAGACAATTGACAACTTTGTAGAAAAAGCGTAAGTCTGTCAATTGCCTCCGGCTTCATAGGCTTTTAATGTTATAATAGTGATACACATCACATATGTCTATAAAGTTTTTACTATCAGGATAGTGTAACAGGAACATACAGAATTTACACTGAACTTTTTTGACACAGCTAATTTGTCGATCTGTAAATGGTGACCAGACGATACTACCATATTCCAGTAATGGTTTGGCAAAGGCAGGTTTGGTTGTATTATCTGCCTCAATTACGCCATTATTGCTCAAGAGATTTAAATGAAGTTCGGCACAGTGTTAGTAAATTGTTTGCATGGTGACAGAGGATAGTTTTTATCCTGCAAAAACGAATAGTTCATTTATGAATTGTCTTTATTAATTCGCAAACACCAAATACTTTCCTACTTTCTTGATGGCAGTGCTTATGCTTACTCTTTGCTGTTTACATACATCGCAAACACTGCTTTTCAGAAATAAAAGCCATAACCTTATGATATATGCATTTGTGTGTTTAGTTTAAAAGCACTAAAACTGTTGCACTTGATAAATAATAGTTCTGGAGCAGGAAATACATAATCACTGACACAGTGCTTATTAAAGCAGCTTATCTACAGTATATCTATATAACTAAAACTAGATACATCGGTGTGAGAAAACTGAAAAACTACTGCACCGATTTTGATGGGATTTTCATCGTTTTAAAGCTTAGAATATCAATTCAATTGTTTGTTATGTCTTATATTTCTACAATACATAACGCCGCTAAAGCATTAAATGAAATTCAGAATGTGTGGTGACAAATACCAAAGATGGAACGACTAGATGTGGCATACTTTGCACTTAACACATAACTACAATGTCTATGACCATAGACGTTAATGAAAGCATTAAAAACAGTTAATAGATACTCCATGTTAATCAAAACTTGAAATGTTCTTTCCTTTAATTCAGAGGATTTAGTTTTTAAACGTCAGAGATGGCCGTATTGAATGTGAGAAACTAATAACGAAAAAACCCAGAGATTTTCTTTAACCACGATCTCTAGCAGCACAACTACAATGTCTCTGGCTATCAACTTTAGTGTTCTTTTCACAGTAAAAAAATTAATTTATGATAATATTATTCTGTATTCACTTTTGATGTTTGTATAAAAGGCTGAATCTGCAGAGTTAAAATATCTGGCATTTCTAGCAGAGAGTTCACTTCACACTTATTTACGACTATCTTGGTTTTTAACATGAATAGATCATTGTGTTAAGCCTTTAGTGTTGCAAATATTAACAGTTTAGGGAAACTGAAAGTTTTCATATTACATTCTGTGCTGTACACGTGAGTTTCTGACATAACATAGCTTTTATTCATTTGGCAATTGGAGCTGAAAGTAGATAATTTACGTTCACAGCAGTTAATAAGTAGGCTTAATATTTTTAACGTCAATAGAATTTTTTATTGAGCATTTAGTGTTGGAAATAAAAACAGTTTAAGACAACAGAAAGTTTTTGATGTTACATTCTGCGCTATACACGTTATGAAGTTTCTATAATAACTGTGGCGTGACAATTTGTATCTCAATGAGACAAAAAGAAAATAAAGAATAATGTTTTTCATATCTCTCGAAATATTGAATGTCAGAAATTAGTTATAGGTAGAGTTCCTTATGGTTTTGGCCATGATTATTTTCTGGTCCAGGTCGTACGTATTTCAACCTAACCAAAACTGCTAGGAGGAAAACAAAACACCCATCGTGCATGTCCAGCATGTAGTTCCATGTGACTTTGTCAAAGATTTTTCTCATCCAGGTTACATTTCAATTTAGGGATACAATATCTCAAGAAGTAAGGGAGATATTGCAACATTCAAGTTGGTTAAGAAACCATCATCTAATTTGGTTTATGCAAAAACATTTTGCCTCTAGGCCTCATTTCAACCTAACCATCACAGCTGTGAGATACAATTTATCGAGGAGTCTTATGGAGTTACATAAGAATCTATGATGAAATTAAGGCACCTCGGTTATCGTAGAATCCCTGATATTTGTATACACACAAGAGCTTTTTTGCCCTTGATGGCATAGATAATGTACTTATTGTTGAATGGTTTTTTATAAAAGTTTATACATATATTTCTGACTGGACTATTAATGCTATAGTAGTATATAAATGTGGAATTTTATTTACTGGTAAAGAAAATTAAAATATGTTCTTAAGATCTTTGAGGATACCTTCAACAGTTTTGAGATACAGAAAAATGAAATCTGACCTACATACATTGAATGAGGGAAAAGTAAACAGTCAGGGGGGAAACTGATGTAAAGAAATTGCCACAGGGGTATGTGCTCTATCTCAAATGAATCAAATATGAGTTTCTTACATAATCTAGCATTGTTTATTAATGTAGTAATGCAGTTTCTAACGATGGTGTCAGAATTCATAACTCAACGAGACAAATCAAAATAAATAACTTTTTTTCGTATCTCACTTATTTCTAAAAACTTGAGATATAAACCTAAATACTTGATATTCAACTGTATAGGTATGGAACAAATTTTAATTTTGTGCTCCAGCACCAGATGAAGAAGCATAATGAGAATATATTCAGCTCCAGCTGCAGATGATGCAGCATACTGAAACAAACCTTATGTTTGATAGTGTGAAAACTCAGTTAAAATCGACTCAGCAATTTTCAGGTAATGCTACAGTATTCATAAGATAAATTTATCGTAAAGTCATAAGACATAATTTAAATTTTAACTTTTCCCCAAGCTTTCACATTCTGAAAATTCATTCAAAATCTGAATTTCCTGTGTGATTCCAGAATAAACACAAGCATACAAGATACATTTTTATGTATGTGCTATGTATTAATGTGCGTATGTTACATGTTTCCATTTCTGAGTAGCAACATTAGCAGAAGTTGTTATTAGTTGAAATGTAGCCCGAAAACTGACATTCCGTATCAAAGCATCCAACCCACCACATTCTTGGAACTGTGCAGCTAAATCAACATTTAGTTTACTACAGAAAATGTCTGGTACCAAATTAATGAAGTTTGGTAAACATGGATCTTTACAGGCGAATGAAAATAAGTGTACGGGTAAATAAACTTCAACCCGCTCTTTTCTTGGAAGGGGGGGGGGATCAATGTTTGCTTTAATTTCAAAAATGGTTGGCATGAATTTCGTGAAACTTTTATATTTTTTTTTAATATGACCTGTGCCTGTGATAGAGTTTTAATTTGATAAGAGTTATATAGCAGCTCTGACGACGTTGGGGAGACGGAACATCTTTGGTTGTTTGGTTGCCAAGAGCGGTTTTCATGGCAGAGAGAAGAAGGATACTGCTGTAAGTGAATACCGTTGTATTATTATTTGGAGTCCGTTTAATGTATTCAGTATGAAGATTTGGAAAAAATAAACATTGTTACTGAATATTTAAATTAATTAATATAACAAAAAATCTTATAAACTATGTGCACATGTTTCTCATTGCTTGAATTACAATAGTGTATGGGTACATGTATGCCAACTAGACTGGGCAATGCTGAGAACTCCACTATAAAAAGTAAGTGTATATGAAGAGACACTTTTCTCCATGATCACCCACTGTCACCCACTCACGGTTTTGGTGGTAGATAGCCCTTGGTCACCCACTGTTAGTAACAGAATCTGGTTACTGTAGGTGGAAGAGGGTGGGTTATAAAAATATGTAATCTTTTATTTAAAATTCAGCATGCATTTCTTTGTGCTTGCAAAACTCGAAAACTACTCAGCAGGTTGATTTGAAATTTTTGGAGAATGTGGTGGATGGCACAAAGAAGGTTTTTTTTTAAAAAACAAATATCCAAAAGCCATCTTCTCTCCCCCTTTACATCATTCAATTTTTATACAAACCCCCCCCATTTCCACCCCCTTAGTTTTTGTCAATGTTCTTTATACAATGCTACAGTTACTATCTGATTTTGAAGGAATTTTACACACACATACTTTAAAGCAAACTGAAAGAATACTGTCGAAATTTGATTTGCAAAAATTCAACTCCTCTCCCCCTTTCCACCCACTTAATTTTTCTCAATGTTCTTTATGCATACCCACATTTTTATCCAATATTGATATAATATTGCAGACGTATACCTTGAAACAAACAGAAAAATACTGTGCACACTTGGTTCTCGGAAATCCAACACCTCTCCCTCTTTCCACCTCCCTTAATTTCTATCAGAGTTTGAAGGAACTTTTCACACATATACTTTGGTTTGCAAAATCCCAATCCCTCTCCCCCATTCTACCCCTTTCATTTTTATCAACATTCTTTATACAAAGCTACAGATTCTATTGAATTTTCAAGGAACTTTGTACTCATATACAGGGGCGGATCCAGGAATGTGGTTGGGGGGGGGGGGCCTTGAGCGGACTTTGGTTTGGGGGGGGGGGACTTGGCTTGAGTGAATTTTGGATCAGAATGCTTGCCTTCAGTGGATTTAAGTTTTTTTGGGAGGGGGGGGGGGGGTACTTGAGTCGACCATGGCTTATTCTTTATAGCCTCCTTGGGCCTCGAATCCGTAGAGCTAGGAAAAAAAAAAGTCTCCAAAATTACAGTGTCGGGGGGTGGACCTAGATACTTTTGGGGGAAGCTTGAGCCCCCTAGCCCCTCCCTCCTGGATTCACCCCTTTTTATATACTTTAAAGCAAACAGAAAAATATACTGTCAACATTTAGTTTGCGAAAACCTAGCTGCCACCACCTTTACCCCATTTAATTTTTGTAAATATACTTTATACAAAGCTACAGTTTATATCTGATTTTTAAAGAACTTTGCACACATATACTTCGAAACAAACGGTGAGTCCATAAAATTTTCTGTCAAACAGCATTGGACTGATTTCGATTGGACAACTGCTAACCAACAAATTGAAATTTGAAATTTTAAAAAATTGCTTTTATGTGATTTTTTTTTCTTGATTTGCTTTCATTCCACAGCATACCCACAGCAAGTAAGGCAGGGTATTGAATTGAATGATGTGTTTTCTCAGTTTGTCGGTGAATCTATACTCGCTAGTTTCTACTGTCCGACCGAAGGTCATTTTTTGGCCGGAGCCGAAGCCGAAGGTTCAAAAATAATTATATATCTTAGAACACTAACATGAAGTACATATGACATGCAAAAAATGAACTGTTATTTTGTTTTATATGTAGTATTTTTTATATAAATTGCACCTTTATAATTATAAACAAAGTTTTTAATATTTATTTATTAGAATAAAATAAAACAATAAAATAGTACCAAACCAGTTTCTGAGCAGGGCCGGCGTTAGGGGGGGTTAAGCGGGGCAAAAGTACCCGGGGCCCGGGCCACCAAAGGGGGGGCCCCGCCGGCCTGGGTGCCTAAATAAACAGAAATCAAACACAAATTTGACAATCTGCACCAATAATTTTGAACATTTTTGTATTAAAATGTTCTGAATTTATACAAAAGTCAAAATATTTTCGGAGCGGAGGGGAGGGGAGGGGACCTAAGATCGCTTACCCGGGGCCCGAGAATCCTAGCGCCGGTCCTGTTTCTGAGCAATGCAATTTAGCAAAAATAAATGCAGTTATTTTTATTTAGCAATAATAAAAAGAAACTATAAAATTTAACAGTAACAGCCCGAATAAAATCAGAATAATTTGTCCCGTGGTTTAAATTAATAAGTTTTGGAGTTTTAGCTTTGTTAAATCAAATACATGGTAGTACCATCGTTTTTTAACAACAATAAAAATAAATTTCAACCTTCTTACCTAGCATAAATTATTCTAGTTTTTAAAATACGATATTCTGCTGTCTAAATTATTATCACATATTAAATTTTCAGTTAAAACCGAATCAATACCAATATTTTAAAAGTAGTTTCACGTATACTGAATAATTAAAAATGTAATAAATATAACCAAAACAAAAGGTACATCGGCACTAATAAAATAAGATTTAATCGCTCCAAATAACCCGTTTTATTTGTTATTGTCATTGCACAGTTTTGACGTAGAAATGACAAAATATCAGTCTTCGTATTTACAATTTCGTCGCTAGGCAAATACTTAATTTTAAACCATGGATCGATTAGAGCGGCAATCAACAACTGTAAGGTTTTCTTGCGAAAGCAGATCTCCCATTAACAGACCCACACAAGCGGCTTTTGAGCAGTATTATATGATCAGCCTTCATCCTTCTGAGCAAGTTTTGTGTTTAAGATGTCAATGATTGATATAATTAAAGATACTGTTTATAAATCACTAGAAATATTAGTTGTTGCTTCCTAAATACAATTCAGCACAGTTATAAAATTGTTCATTTGTATCCATTCTTCTGCAGTTGGAATTCCTATTCCACCACGTTCTAACATATACAGATTTACTGCATTTTCTGTTCTATTAATTAAAACATTGAGTGGCTTGTTCACTCTTCTTATGCTTTACAACACTTTTGCACTATTTCTATTATAGCAATATCTTTAAAAATTACTTTGTGAATCATGAGCTGTAGAGTGTGAGCAACACAATCAATAAAAACGAAGTTTCTATAGCAGATGGTTGCATTCATATTTGAAGTATTATTACGTATACCCATATGGATATTTTCTTTTGAATTGTATTTGGTAACAGTTTCAGTGATTTTTTGTGCAATATATTGTCTTGTATGATCTTCCAACGCACTAACAGCCAATTTAATTTTTTATTTTTTATATTGGAACCTTTGGAAATGCCATGTGCCGTGACACTCAAAAAACGTGTTTGCTTGATCACTTCATATCTTCATGGTAAAACTGATCCATTCAGCCTTTTTCTAAAATCAATGCAACTTCACTGTTTACTTTTTCGTACGTAGCTGGCATTAAAGACTTTCTAAAATATTTCTCTCGCTAGAGTCGACTTTGAGGATCAGTAAAATTAAGTCTTCGAATTCCTTCTCCTTCAACGAGGTTGTACGGAAACATGTTTACAATGACAGGATCCATACGTAATACATTAATCCGCAAAGAAATTGGATGATTATCAGGCCAAGGTGGTGCTACTTTTTTTCTACGATATCGCGTAAAGTAGACTGTTAAACTTCTTTTGTAAAATCTTTGGGCGCATACAAGATCTCTGATTTTTTTTTTTTAATTTATCAAGCTCTGGTATTTAACACTGGTTTCACAATATACTTCCCACTGATTTTTATGATGTTTTCCAAATGGTTCTTTATTTTTGCTATCGTCTGTTGGCGCGTTACGTTGACGGTATTCGTAAAAGTTGGTTCATTTTCAGGGGCTGGATGTAAAACTTCGGCTTCGGCCAAACATTCAGCTGAATTTGGCTGAAGCCGAATGTGTGGCCGAAGGTGCTTTTTTTGGCCGAAGGTGGCCGAAGCCGAAGATTCGGTCGGACCCTACTAGTTTCCTCCTACCTTATGCTGTAACAATAACATTCAACTTAATTATTACCTCTGCTAATATTGCCATTACAAAATCAAACAATACAGACACACCTTAACACATCAGATATATTGGAACTACCTTTCAAGTATTAGCAACATTTTTTATACCAGCATTCCTACTTGGTGGAGAATTAATTATCACAATCAATTTTTTTATATGCCTTTATTAATAACTACAATTGGACATCTTTGATTTTCCAGTGGCAATATTAGTGGAGTTATGGCTTGGCTGGAATACTGCCTGTTCCAAAATGACAACCGAAACTTTATTAGTAATTTAATGTACTTTAAAGAATGCCATATTTAGTAACATCATGAATCAACGTTGTACCGAAACTGTATCGAAAGATCTGTAATAATACTTCCAGAGCAGTAAATATAAAAGTGTACTTAACTTTAAATCTTTTTAAAGTTGTTCAAAAGGACATGTCTTCAGTTGCACACATAAAATAGTATGACACTTCAGGTATTACACCATAATTCCATTCGTATTATATGTCATAATATATGAGCATAATCAAAATGACTACTAATATTGCATCATGCATAGTGGATTTGGAGTGAATAAGGTGGCAGCCATGCTGAATTCTGATTATAATATCAGAATCTACTGCAGTTAAATGAGTAATGTGCGTAACTGTATCCTTCGGCATGCATTACCAATTTTCTGGCTTTGAGCTACACTTTTCTTTCAGATAACCATATTTTTAACCTGAAGGTATAAATTTTTTAGCTGGTCATACTTTGAACAGTAACAGAAAATCTAATACAACAACACGTTTTCAAGTGGGTAACTGCAAATAATATCTACGATTTGCAGCATTTCAACATATACTGTGAAATACAGGTCTTAGTTAATAATTTTATGCACTATGCACATATTTGTACAGAAGTGAACTGAGTAACAAAGAATTATCAAAACAAATGAAAATTTAGATTTAGTTCGAGAAACAATGAAATTTTAAGTTAAGATGACCACTGCATTAATTAATGTAACTATAAAGATGGTTGTGCCAATGAACATTTGCTCAAGACATGCAACATTCAAGTAAAAAGTCTTAGTTTATTAAATATGAGCTACTTGCATTATATATATTAACATACATTAATCCTGAAACCTAAGGTTGGTTAGAACCTACAGAAGAATGTGTACCAGGCCACTCTAGTAAAGGTAGGCTGCCCAGTTTCTGTTCAAAGTTTAACATGAAATCCAATCCAAGATATTATCCACTTACTTTCCTTTAAAGGGCTCCTATTGCTAAATAACTGTCAGTATATTGCTGCCAGTATTTGGTTGTCAGCCACGTGTTCACACTGCCCTTCATGCCTTCAGCTATAAACATTCTTTGGCCCTAACTCACCTCTTCCTGCAAACAAAAAAATAAGCTGGGAAACCAAGATTCCAGACACCTTACATCCCTTCACAAAAAACTCATGCTCTCACCCCCGCAAGTATTTCCACTTGTACAGTAGATTTTAAACCAATCAGTGATTTCCAGCAGTAGGCAGAACCATCTTCATAAGATGTCCAAATTGCTGAAGTCCCATTCTGTAGGAGGACAGTTTCTTTTCTGCCAGTCAATCAGCCGCCAACCAAAATTACAGCCTTTCCTTATTTCATCAAAAGTGCCCACTGAAGACTTATCTTAACTTACCCCTACAAAACCCACACCGCATTCTCTGCACTCAAGCCGTACTTTCAAGCCTAAACTGTCAGTTGTGAACCTGTCCCTTTCTCTCTTTATCTAAATCCCAACTCTCGATACATTTCAAAGCCTCGCCTTTTTGCCTACCTCACATCTGACCATAATACTCTAGTCCACGATTTTATCTCTTTCTGTCTAACATTTCACTGGTGGTACTACTCTGTCACTCATGTCAGTGAAACTGGACCTATGGACTATCTGGAACCAAGTCTTCAGAAATTCCAACCATTAACCAAACCAGTGAGCCACCACTTCTTTCCCTGAATCATCCCATCAAAATTTTCAAGGACTTCTTGTCCACTTGTTTGGCTTTGCCTAGTTTCCTGAAATGTTTGGCCAACATCAGCAATCTTAGCCCATAGCAGGAAAATACTTTCTACCAACCCAGACCTAATCATTCTTCCTACAAACTAAGGGTCAACACCAGTAGTTTTGAATCACAGTGAATATGTGGTGCAACCCTTTGTTAGTTACCAGACACAAACACCTACAGCCACTATATCGACAATCCTGTTGACAAGAAAAAGAATTTAGAATTTATTATTCAACAGATCTCTCCAAGTTCTCACCCCACAGTCCATTTCACTTCTTATCCCACAAAATTCACATGCTCCTACTGTTTGCCTCCTTCCATAATTCCATGAGCCCGGCAATCTGTAACACCCGTTTGTCGTAACTTATGGGTCTCCGACTGAACTCATCTCTGTCTTAGTGGACCAGTATCTACAACCCACTGTCAGTTCCCCTTCTACATCAAGGACAGAACACGTCCTCTTCAGTCTTACTACTATGCCCACTCCTCTTCCTCCTGACGGCATTCTGCTGACAATTCATGGCATATAATTGTACACACACATTCCGCACTGCCATGGGCTTAAGTGCCACCAAAAATTTTCTGGAGTAGCACCCTTCCAACAACCTCCCTATCAGATCTTTCCTCTTCACCTTTGTCCATCTGATACTTTAAAATAAGTCTTTTGAAAAAAATATCTATCCCCTTGGGCAACTGCATGGCTCCCTTTTATGCTAACCTCTTCATGGGTCATCTAGAATAGATATTTTTTGAGAAATTTCCTCTTATATCCCTCATGATCTGGACATACGGGAATAACAATCTTTCAAATTTAATGAGTAATCCCAATACATTTAACAGCCTGAATTTCACATTGACCTACTACCAAACACAGACTGATTTCTTTGATATAGATTTGTTCCTCTTTAATGACTACCTTAACTCCTGGAACTGTGTCAAATCCACTAACTACCTACCGGACAACCAAGATAACATAGCAACAACAGTATCTCCATTATGAAAGTTGCTATTTGTATCATATCAACAGCATCCTCCCCTACAGTTTTGTCATTCGGAGTAGTCATACATGTTCTGATCAGCAGTCCCTCATAGGGTAATCTAACGATATCTCTCAAGAACTGATATCCCTCAACTTCCCTATGTCCCACTGTCTTTGGTTCACCAACAACTTTTGCTGGTCACACTACATTCTGCTCAACCTATCAATCAACCACAGTCTACTCCTGAAGACACAGCACTTCCCAGACCTCAAATCAGTAAAAGACAGCAAATTAATAAATCAAATTTAATAATCCAACACAATGAATGAGATTCATTACCTTACTAGCTGTTACCCCGCGACTTCGTACGCGTGGACTTGGAGTTTCAATTCCAGAATTGGATATAGAAAACTGTTAGTAACGTAAGATTTGTCCCAAACAACACCGAGTCGACATAATATGATGGAAAGCCATCATTATATCATCCTATCATCTAATCTGTCTCATGAAGAGAATCAATTTACAACATATTTAAAAACAGAAAAGTAAGCGAAGGTGCGGGGATGTGTGTGTGTGTGTGTGTGGGGGGGGGGGGGGGGGGGGTTAACTGATGGCAGCTTTATTTCAGCTTGGTTTTTTTCTTCTTTATTCAACATGAGCATCTGAATCTTATAATCTAATAGCAGCACATTGTCTTCTAGACCTGCACCTTAGGCCACGTTTACGTCCGTAAGGAATGTCAAAAAGGAAGACAAATTGGTGCCAGAAACTTTTATACAGACACAAATGAATAGTACAGTGCAGAGCAAATTGACTTCTATACTAAATAATAAGTTTTGTTTCTTATCGAAATTTATTAATAAATCAAACACTAACAGATTGCGTGACTGAGCAACCAACGTAACATTACAGACTAACACACGAATCTGTCTGTCTTTCATCATTCGATAAGTTCTTAAAATTTCGTGACTAAAACTGTTATTCATGCCGAAAAAATGTCCTGTGTCCTTCCTACACTATTTCATTGTTAAATTCCATCAATATTGATATAGCCATTTAGTCGTCAAAACGTAACAAAAAGACAGAAACTTACTTCCACATTTATAATATAATAGCTGGTACCCACAACTTCGTTCGTGATTGTAAAGTATTCATATTGACAGCTGTAGACATCTAACCACTATAATGCACGATGGGAGACTCGATACTATTACCACACACAAATACCAGTCTTCTGCGCTATGTAGTTCCGGCAGCAAAGTAAAATTTACGGATACACACAAGTCTTTGGATGAAATACGAAAATATTCATGATCGACCAATTTCGAACACCATATCTCACACACTCCCACAGTTACCGAATTTCGGCCAACGTTGTGATCGATGGGTGACTCTGTGTTACTACCACACAAAAACGCCGGTAATCTGAGATTGATAGTTTTCACTTAAAAGTGATACAACGTGACACATGCGTCTTTGGCAGAAATATGAAATTGCCGCAGGTCGACCATTTTATCCCCCATTTCTCCCACACCCAGATAGCTACCGACATCTAACAACCATAGTGCACTACATGAGATACGATTCTACTACGAAAAACAAACAGCAATGCTCTATGCTATGTAGTTGTGGCAGAAAAGTGACATATGCAGAGACAGTCGAAATACGAAAATATCGTTGGTCGGCCACTTACAATCACCATATCTACCACACTACCACAGTTTCTGAAAATCGGCCGCTGTTGTGATCGAAAGGTGACGCTGTGCTACTACTACACACAAACGCCAGTTATCTGTGATCTATAGTTTTCGCTGAAAAGTGATACACCGTGACACTTTTGTCTTTGGCAGAAGTATGAAATTGCCACAGGTAGAACACTTTCAACCCCCATATCTCCCACACCCCCATAGCTACCGACATCTAACAACCATCGTGCAGTACATGAGATACGTATCTACTACCAAACACAAACACCAATGCTCTATGCTATGTAGTTGTGGCAGAAAAGTGACATAAGCGGAGACAGTCGAAATACGAAAATATCCTTGGTCGGCCACTTACAACCACCATATCTACCACAGTACCACAGTTTCTGAAAATCGGCCACTGTTGTGATCGAAAGGTGACTCTGTGCTACTACTACACACAAACACCAGTTATCTGTGATCTATAGTTTTCGCTGAAAAGTGATACACCATGACACTTTTGTCTTTGGCAGGAGTATGAAATTGCCACAGGTCGATCACTTTCAACCCCCATATCTCCCACACCCCCATAGCTACCGACATCTAACAACCATAGTGCACTACATGAGATACGATTCTACTACCAAACACAAACACCAATGTTCTATGCTATGTAGTTGTGGCAGAAAAGTGACATTTGCGGCGGAAATCGGGCCATTTCTGTCTGATATATTCAGTAAATCCCTAGAAGAGCGAAAAGTACCTTCAGACTGGAAAATAGCGCAAGTAACTCCGATTTTCAAGAAAGGTGATCGCAGCGATCCTGGAAACTATCGTCCCATATCTATAACATCTGTTTGTAGTAGAGTTATGGAGCATATTATATGCTCGAACATTATGAATTTCCTAGATGAAAATAATTTGCTTACAACAAATCAACACGGATTTCGGAAGAAAAGATCATGTGAAACACAGCTGGCCCTATTTACACACGATGTAATGAAAGTTATTGATGCAGGTTCACAAGTAGATGCAATTTTTTTAGATTTTCAGAAAGCCTTTGACTCTGTGCCACACAACCGCCTTTTAGCGAAACTACGAGCGTACGGTATATCGTATCAGCTTTGCGAATGGATAAAGGATTTTCTAACTGGTCGATCGCAGTATGTCGTTGTTGAAGGTGAAAGTTCTTCTAATCTAGATGTCACATCGGGTGTACCTCAAGGAAGTGTAATAGGACCACTTCTTTTTTTAATTTTTATAAACGATCTCGGAGACAAAGTGAAAAGCCTTTTTAGATTGTTTGCTGATGATGCGGTTATTTATAGGGAAGTAAGGAATTTGGCCGATTGTTTAGCAATTCAGCGTGATCTGGATGTTATTTTGGCATGGTGCGCTGAGTGGCAACTCACACTAAATTGTAAAAAGTGTAAGACAATGAGCATAACTAACAAAAAGAATCCAATTGTTCAGAAATACGAGGTAAACAGTTCAGTTATTGATGTGGTCGATTCTATGAAATATTTGGGAGTAACAGTACAAAGGAACATGAAATGGAACTTACATATTAATACGTTGGTAGGTAGAGCTAATTCTAGGCTGCGGTTCCTAGGTCGAATTTTGAAAAATTGTAATGAACAAACAAAGGAGATAGCGTACAAATCTCTTGTACGTCCACATTTGGACTATTGTTGTGCCATTTGGGATCCGTTTCGTAAGGGGCTGATTGAGAGTACAGAGAAAGTACAGAGAAGAGCCGCTCGATTCGTGACCGCTTGCTACAGTCCTTATGAAAGCGTTACGGAACTGATTAGTAAACTAGGCTGGGAGTCTCTGGTAGATAGACGACGCACGTTTCGTATAAACTTATTGGTAAACATGCGTACTCCCACTTTCACTTACGAGTGTAGTGAAATACTTCGTCCACCAACCTATTTGGGTCGGCATGACAGGAAAGATAAAATTAGAGAAATAAGGTGCCGCACTGATTCTTATATGAATTCCTTTTTTCCTCGTACCATTAGGGATTGGAATGCACAACAAAGAGATTAGGTTTGGTGCTGAGTACCCTCTGCCACCCACAGTTTTGTGATTTGCAGAGTATATATGTAGATGTAGACAGTTGAAATACGAAAATATCCTTGGTCGGCCACTTACAACCACCATATCTACCACAGTACCACAGTTTCTGAAAATCAGCAGCTGTTGTGATCGAAAGGTGACTCTGTGCTACTACTACACACAAACACCAGTTATCTGTGATCTATAGTTTTCGCTGAAAAGTGATACACCATGACACTTTTGTCTTTGGCAGAAGTATGAAATTGACACAGGTCGATCACTTTCAACCCCCATATCTCCCACACCCCCATAGCTACCGACATCTAACAACCATAGTGCACTACATGAGATACGATTCTACTACCAAACTCAAACACCAATGCTCTATGCTATGTAGTTGTGGCAGAAAAGTGACATATGCGGAGACAGTCGAAATACGAAAATATCCTTTCGTCGGCCACTTACAACCACCATATCTACCACAGTACCACAGTTTCTGAAAATCGGCCGCTGTTGTGATCGACAGGTGACTCTGTGCTACTACTACACACAAACACCAGTTATCTGTGATCTATAGTTTTCGCTGAAAAGTGATACACCATGACACTTTTGTCTTTGGCAGAAGTATGAAATTGCCACAGGTCGACCACTTTCAACCCCCATATCTCCCACACCCCCATAGCTACCGACATCTAACAACCATAGTGCACGACAGGAAAGACGATTCTACTACCACACACAAATACCAAAGGTCTATGTTATGTAGTTGTGGCAGGAAAGAGAAGTATACGGAGATACGAATTTTTGGTCGAAATATGAAAACGCCCTGCACTGACCAACTTTAATCATTATATCTCCCACATCCCCACAGCTATCGGCATTCGGCCAACGTTGTGCACGACAGGAAACTCCATGCTACTTCCACCAACAAACATCAGTGATCTGTGCAAGGTAGTGGTGGCTGAAAAGTGAAATATATGAAAAAACACGTCTATTTTTATATATATATAAGATCTGGTAAACTATGTATCAAAACTATGTGTAGACTATGTTTGAAAAACAATATTTAATTTCATTGCTGTGAAGTTTACGTGGAAAGAATTTGAAACTAAAAGATTTGTTGTTACATTTCTATTTGGCTGAATTAAATATATATATATATATATATATATATATATATATATATATATATATATCCTTCATGAGAGACGACTATAGAGAACTAATTGAGCTATGAATGATATTTTTGAATTAGAGATAGTAGCAAAGAACTGAAAATAAGGTATCCTCATCCAGTGCATCAAGCATGATATTTTGCAAGAGCCATTAATTCACTCAAGATATGTTTCCTATGTTTTCAACTTAAATAGTGTGATTAATGCAAAATGGCACATAATTTAAAAAGGGAGAGTACATCTGACTTTTCAGAAAGGTACAGTACTTTGATGGCAGAAATATCCAGCTCTATTTTGTATGGTATGTAAAATTAGCTGTCTTGTATGTGCATTGTACATTATTTCGTATCTTTTGCAAATTGATTAATACCTATCTAATTTTGTTTTAGGAAAAACACAACGAATTTGTATCCACGAAGAGCAAAAATCTGTTTTCTCAATTGAAAATTTAGAGCAGTGTTCTTTAGGAAAGTATTTCTCTGTCAGAAGAAACTGCAGATTTCATACAGGCTAAAACTTGGGTCTTTTATCTGAATGAACAGTAAAATTAATGTAGAAGATTCATGGTTTAATTACAGCTGACGGGAAAAAAAAAGTGAAGAGACCCTAAAAGAAAATACCCATCCTAATTATAATACTAAAGAATAAAGTTTTTTGTGAATTTTATTGATAACCCAGCATTATAAAAATTTTTAATGATGTATCAAGAGATAGTCAAAATAAGCATTTTTTGTAAACTTTCAGGTCAACTCAACATGGGTTAACGTCATCGTAAGAGGATAAAATTTCTTATGTATGTAAGCTACAGTGATTTTTTAAAAAATTAGAAGGTATGTGTTTGAACATTCGATTTCTCTCTCTCTTGTAAGGTATGCCCTAATGAGCATGCTCCATTCTTTCTGAATTGCCCAGTATCTTTTCGTTCGTTGTACTCATCTTTGTCTTTCCTCATCTGAAATTACCCTCTCCATTGTGTATCATTTGTGTATATTTGGATTAAATCTTAATTGAGTTTCTCTGTTTTGTTCTGCAGATCATCCAGGGTTATTACTAGTTCTTCCATGTGTTTCTAATTTCCTTGATCCATCCTGACTGTTGCTTCAACTTCCAAAGTTTGTCCATTATTCTTCTTCTTCATCTGGTTTTTGGTGTCCTCATGATGTGACCAAGGAAATAAATTATCTTCTTACGTATAGTATCCAAGATGGGCTCCAGTTTCTTGTGCAGCAACTCATTTGGCACTACCTGTTATTGTCCCTCTATTCGATATTTTTTATTTATGCATTTCTGGCTATACTTCTATCTTTTAAAAATTTTGTTATTATTATTATTTTTTTTTTTTTTTAAAGTGACTTTAAAAAGAATTTCACTTCCAAATGTTATCTCTGGCTGAACCACTATCTCATAGTGCTTTAATTTTGTTTTGAAACAATGATGAAACTAAGGAAAATGGAAGTGGCTTCAACGCAATATAAATAATGAAGAAAAGAGAAATTAACCCACCACATACCACAGTGGATAGCTGCAATGAGAGGGAACACTTATGCTGCCAAACAAATAAATACACAATATTTCAGCATCTGCCTTCTTGGAGCATGGGCATTTATTACTGTGTATATTCTGTTGGCAGCTTTTATAGTTAGCGTGGAAAGCCTAGAAGATTGTGTTTTGAATTCTATTATGGACTCTCATTATTTTGAGGTTGACTATGAATCCCGTTCCGAACTGTTGGCATTGCTTCATTACTTTTTTTCCTGGTATTCCCTTGTAAATTCTATATCCTTATGATTCCATTGGTTCCTGATCAGTACTTCTCATTTCCTGGATTCCGGCTATCAGCATCCCTTGCCGATCCATTTCATCTGTCAAAATTTTGATTGGTTGGATGAGGGAGTTTATATTGTGTGTTGCTATTTTACTTATCTGTCTCATTTTAATTCTAAATTTTGATCTTCTGTTGGTCTGGGTATTTCCAGATGCTCCGACTTGTCTAGATTATCTACTGCATCCGAGTGCATTCTTCCCTCACTATTGCTATGCGGTCTAGTTTTCCTTAAAATACTTCCATGTTGACGGCCAGCCAGATTTTTGATAGACTATATAGCTGGTTCAAGTGTTTTTGCATATATTTCCTTTGTAACTGTCTGATTCATATAGAATATGCTTTAGCTTCAGAATCAAGTTTGGGAATGAAAGAGTAAAGGATTCTATAGAGGGAGGAAAGTTGGCATTATGCACTTTTAGTTGGATGGCAATTTGAGTAAGGGTGAGCAATTTAGCATATGGAAAGGCATGTTGGGTTGGGTAGAGTTGTGGGTGTCAGTTTTATGGTAAAACTACTGTGAATATGTTTAAAAAATAAACTGAAGAATTGACATATGAAATAAAGGTAAAAGTTGACACACTGTATGAGTATTTTAAATGATTACCTATTATTTCAGAATAATAAGAACTGGTCTGAGGCACAAATGTAAAACTTTATAGATTATGAAGAAGAATGTAAATTAAGTATGTCTTTTGCTTTCAGAAAAATGTTTTAAAATCAAGTTTTCACAATTTAGCTTTGAGATACAACTACAGTAACAGAATTTGAACACAGCATCAAAAAATATAAAAATTGACATCAAGTGTAATAAAAATGAAAATAATACTGGACCAAATGACAAAATTGGAACCAGGAAGAAAGAGGAAGCAAGAATTAAAGATTTTTTTTCCCCAGAGATGCAAAATTATAACTGATAGTGAATGCAAGAAAATTATCAAAACCAACAATAAAAGGGGAACCAAAGCCAAAATGAAAATAAAATAAAAAAAGAAACTTTTAACTCCAATAAATAACATTTGTCAGAAATTCATTTCTTAAAGCACTAAATGAAACAAAAAGTTTACCATAAAAAAGCAAGAGCTAAATGAAACAGAATCTCTTAAAGTTATTTGTAGAATTACTAGGTGCAATACCTGTCGCTGATCGGGCAAAAATTTTTTTTTTTTTACACCAATTGGCATTGTTTGTAAAAAATTATACAAACAACGTTAAGGAAAAGCGAAGGATAATTGCTTGAGTCAAATACAAAATCCATTGCTCTATATTAGTCATCAGAAAATGATTTAGTCAGTTGTAGTTTTTTAACATTCGAGATGAAAGAGATCCTCCAAAAAAGTTGGTTTCTGCTCAGTACTGGTTCACCAACCTGGCAATTGGTCCATGGTAGACATAGTTTTTGTTTGGGCTTTTAACTGAAAGCTGCCTGCTAGTTCTTAGCACAGACTTTGAGCATATAAAGCCAAAGTCGGCTAAGATTTCTGCTGAGTTATCCAGCCCATAGACAACTTTGAAACAGAATGACAGGTCAGCCACTTGACTGTGACTTATTAGGCTACTGAACTTCTACTGGTGATAAATATTGAAATTGATTACATCCTCAGAATGCTTATAAGAGCATAAACTTTTACAGAATTTTCGTTAAGTTTTTTCAATACAGTTGATGTGTAGATCAATGAATGGACACCAGACAACTGACCCATATTCCAGTATGGTTTTGACAAATGCTGAGAAAAGAAGTATCAATATTTTGGTATTTCTAAACTCCTTGATTGCTCTAGGAATGAAGCCTAGCTTCCATAGGCATGTAGAGTTATGTAACTGATATGTTCCGAGAAAGTTAATTTGCTATCAAAAATAACACCGAGGTCTTCTATTATTTGACTGTATGGATAGTTTGATCTTCAAGCAGGTAAATTCCAGGCAGCTGGTTGTGAGAGTGCAAGAAAGAGATCACTGCACATTTTTTTATGTTTAATGTCAGCTTGTTCTTCATAGACCATTTCTCAAGCTCGTATATGTCTTGTTGGAGGATTTGTAGGTCTTGTTCGCTACTAATTATTCAGTAAATCTTCATCAGTTGATACTCAAACCTGATGCAACATCATTAATAAAGATACAGAACAGAATTGGACCTAGATGCAAACACTGCGGGACACGGGAAGTTGCATTGAATTCCTTTGATAGATGATCTGCAGACACTTGTTAGAGAGGTATGAGTGTAAGCATTCCAGTGCTTCAGATCTGACATCATAAACACGCAGTGCTTTTAGAAGGACATTATAGTCCAGCATATCAATGGCCTTGATGAAGTCTGTGTAAAGTGCATGTGCTTCCTTACCTCTGCTCAGTGAATTTAGTATGAAATTAACATACCTATAGAAATTGGTGGTTGTGGATCTACTGCCAAAGAAACCATGTTGTCCTGTAACTTTCATATTTTTGAAAACAAAAGTCACTTGTAGTGAAACTATTTTGTCCAGAAGTTTTGCATGTTATGACTGAATACTTTTTGGCCTATAGTTAGCCACATTCGATTTATCTTGAGTTTTATGGATGGGGCTAATATAAGGCAATTTCCATGAATCTGGAAAATTACTAGATTCCAGAGATTTATTGAAGATATGTATGATAGGGTCACAGAGACCCACCGCACAGTTTCTTAGAAAAACATTTTATATTCTGTTGGGTCCAGCACCTTTATCAATGTTCAGTGAGGAGAATTGACAATAAACCTCATCAAAGCGGACTTCAAACTCAGTGATATGCGCGTCTGGAGTTTCATTACATTTTTTCATCTGGAGGATCAAGTGGTATGTCAGATGAAGTTTTGTAAATTCTTTTAAAAAATGATGTAAACAGATTACTGACTCTATTGCCATTATTTGAAAATGTATTATCCCAAGCCATGGTTAATGGAATATCAACACCATTGACATTTATTTATTCATTATAAAGCTCCAGAATTTGCTGTATCACTTTTCAAGCAATTTTCAACCTTATCTAAACAGTTTCGATACTAAGATGCAATTAATTTTTTACACTGAAATCTCAGTTTACTAAACATTAAATAATTACTGTGTGTTTTGTCCATTTTGAAGTTCCTATTTGCTATTTTCTTTTGCTTGATATTGAATATGAGCTCATTGGGAAATCAGAACAGATAATCTCTATTTTTTATTTTTTTATTGAATGGAACAATATCATAGAAATAAAACCAATTCATCTTATCGTCAAACTACATATATGTAAAAATCAATGTTTGTCCTCTATGTGCTCCTATACTGTTGATCCAATTATGATGAAACCTTGATTAATTGTTGAGTGTCTCTCTTCACCCCTTAATTTAAACAAACTCACAGGTTTTCGATGGAAATTTGTACATGTATACTTTAAAACAAATAGAATACTGCCTACATATGGTTTCCAAAAATACAACCCCTCTTACACTTTACACACACTAAATTTTTCCAATGTTCTTTATGCAAAGCTATCCAATTTTGAAGGAACTTGCACAAAAATAGCTTAAAATAAACAGAAAAATACTGTCCACATTTGGATTGCTAAGGCCCACTCCTCTGCCCTTTTACCCCCTACCCTCTTAATTTCCAATGATCTTTATTGAAACCCATAGTTTTTATCTGATTTTGATGGAACTTTGCATACGTATTCCTTACAACAAGGAGAAAAATACTGTCTATATTTGGTTTACAAAAACCAACCCTTCTCCTCTTTTCAACCGCACCAATTTTTGTCAATGTTTTTCACCATTTGACCAATCATCTTGACAGTTGGCATATACATGTATTTTTTCATGGAGGTTTCTGACCAAATAAAAATCGAAAAGCCACACCCTCTTCCCCCTTAATTTTTATACACACCCACACTTTTTATCCCATTTCGATGGAATTTTGCACAGTTATACTTCAAAACAAAGAGAAAAATATGGTATATATTACTTTTACGAAAACCCAATCCCTCTTCCCATTATCCACTCCCTTAATTATTGTCAATGTTATTTACACAAAACTACAGTTTCTATACAATTCCGAAGGAAGTTTGCACATTTATACTTTAAAGCAAACAGAAAAATACTGTTTACATTTGGTTTGCAAAATCCCCACCCTTCTCCCACTCTTCCATTTTACCACCTCCCCCATTAATTCCCAGTGACCTTTACACAAACCCACAGTTTTTCTTTGATTTCAATGGGAATTTGCATATGTATACTTTAAAACAAACTGAAAAATATGGTCTACATTTAGTTTGCCAAATTACAACCCTCCCCCTTTACTCTATCCTCTCTTAATTTCCAATATTCCTTACACAAACTCAGTTTTTACACAATTTTGAGGTACGTTAAACCAAGAGAAAAAGCTGTCTACATTTAATTTACAAAAACCCACCCACTTTTTCCCCATCATCCTACTTAAGAAAAATTGTACTTGAAACTATTCAGTTTTTTTTTCAAATACCATGAAAACGATGGGGAAATTAGTTAAAGTAGATAGCGATATACAACATTTTCTGTTAAAAAGTGCTGGACCGAATGTGATTGGACAATTGCTGGCCAAGAATTTCGAACTTGAATTTTACAAATTACTTTAAAGTTTTTGTGATAACGCACAAATCTACAGGTTTTATTCGATATCGAAGGAAGTTTGCACACATATGCTTTAAAATAAGTGAAAATTATGTTTACATTTAGTTTACAAAAGTCCCCACTCTTCCCTTTTACCCCTCTTAAGGCTGATTTACACATTTATATTTATATACTGAATGGAATCACCCTAAAAAAAATTGTATATCCACGACCATTGCAATGAACTTTAAACTGAATGAAGCAGTAATTAAAATTTATATGTAAATATCTAATTTTAACAAAATAAAACTTTTAAATGTATTCACCTAATCTATTTGTTTACTCAATTCTAGCAATAGTGAAGCATTGCCGTGTTAGCTAGTATTTTCTATTTCGAATAGATCAATCGAATTTACACTACAGAAATAATCATTCAAGGCTCTATAGTCAGCACTTTTGAATGCATATGACGAAGTATCATTCTGTTTCACAATAGAACAGAATTTGAGCTAAACAGACAGTGCTGGGTGATATTTGTCCTCGTCAACAGTTGGAGGCATTCTGTGAATAAAGATGTTGAGATCACTAAAGAAAAATTCCAGAATTTGACCACTATCATTGTGGACTCTATTATGTTGGAGACAGCCAGCAAGAAGATATTTCTCACTTAACAGGGATTCACACCGTAGCTGTGGCAGACTGCTACAAAGTTCACCAATATCACCAAAGACCAATATTTTATTATTAGGATATTTATTTTTAATATAAGTAACAACAGGCAAATGACTTATGTAAACATCTGTGCGAGAAAGTGGGGGTATATATACACACATTGTATAATAATGTGACTACCAAATCGCTTGATTCTGGCAAAACTTTGCTCTGAGCCGCCATCAAAAATGACAATTTTTTCAACAGTTGTCTTACGCTTAACCTTGATGAAAATAACCCCACCATGTTTATAATTGCTAGTGCTCAGATCTCTAAAAATAGTATAGTTGTTGCCTACTATTTCACCATCCAATATTGATGAGTGGAGCCACAATTCCATAATACACAACACATCACGGTTACAGCATACAGATGAACCTAAAAAGCTCTTTAGCTTAGTTCTGATAGTGCACTAGGAGGTCCCATGTGAAAAAGTGTATTTCCCCTCAGGGAGATGCTTCAACTATCCTAGGAATTCAATTGACGTACCTCGTAGTTTTGGTAGTATCGCCAGTCTTATTCAAATCATCTACTTCAGCTCAAAGATTCTTCAAGTCGTTTCACTGCTCCCGGACCAACTCAGGTTTAAAAATAACTTTCTCATTTCAAAGAGTTTTAACCTAAAGTAAATTCCTAGACATAGTTTCCGATGGTGTACTGATGAGTAATGGATGTGTTTTTCCACCAACTGGATGACCCATCCTATGTAATTTGAAGTTGGAAAGAATGTCAACTGATTCAGGTGGCAATACTTTAGCTGGTAGCTTGCAATCAACACATAAGTGTTCAACGCCAACCTGGTTATTGGACTCTCGAACATTATAGACAATCAAATTTTTTCATGTTTTATTATGTCATTTGCTTTGGCTATAATATACGAAGCTGTTGTACCGTCGATGTTTGGACCACACTCTAAAGTCACCAACTGAGATTCAATTTCACTTACTCTTTTATCAAGTTGTCCACAGTGCTTCGATACATTGACATTTTGCTGAGAAATTGTCACCAATTCTGACTTGATTCCACACTTAATGGCACAAGGACCAGTCTCTCTATCTCTGGTATATGCCGATGTATAATCCATTAAGCGTACAATGTATATATTATTAACAAAATTAATTAATCAATGGTGTGATAAAATATTATCATTACAATAAACCACAGGCCAGAATAAAAAGTTACTTAAATTAATAATAAATTTATTTTTCATTGTGTATACATATTGTGGCGAGACAGTATAAAAAACCATGTGTGTGTTCGTGTTGAGCGGTAGAATCAGGACGACCCGATTGTTGAAAGTGTGACGTGAGATGCGGAGTTGGATTGTTGAGGGCAGTCTGTGACTCACTGTCTTGGAGGTCGGTCACGGTTGGTTGCGCGCGGCAGTGTTTGTTTGGCGGTGCGTTCTGGCACTATCGTGTGGACCTGATGAAACATTATAAGTACGCCGCCGTCATGCAGATAAACTGCAGTGTTTTGTAAATAGCAGTGAACTTGTGGGCGTTGAACTAAAGCATCCAAACCAAGTGATAATAGTGTAGCTCAGAACTTGCAGTTTGTAGGAGAAGAAGTCCTGATTAGCGTTTACATACGGTCAAATTATAATCGTTGGTGGTGGTGGCTTAGTAATTGTACGTTCGGTGAATAAAGTGAATGATTATCTATATGGTGACTTTGTGAATTATTAGTAGAAGAACCTGCAATCCATTGATACTAGACGAACAACAATTACCCTACACCAAGCTGCTAGTGCATTATAACCCCTAGCAGACGCCACTTTATCGTTACAATATTTACATTTTTTTATATACAGTGTTACTGTTTTTTTAATTTCTTCTCACAACACTTGCTTGCCATTTGTAGTTTTATTGTGTAAGAATACACAGCATCTTAGTTTTTAAATAATTAATGTTTTTTATATTATTTCAATTGGAAGCGTATTGATAGTGGTATTTCCGATTCATTATTTTGTATTTGATTAATGTTAGGCTGATTATGTGTGTATGGTGTTAAAAGTGTTTTATATGTTGTTAATTTTATCGTGTTATTAATATTGTGTCAAAGAAATCCATGCGCCGTTACCGAATGAACAATGTACATGAAAATCTCTGGAATAAACAGTGCAGGGAGGAAGATCTTTGACGTGAGGAACAGATGAGAAGTATAGATCGTGTGTAGTACGGCGAAGTTTGGATGAAACTGAGAATTATTGTATTTGTAAAGTAAATAAAGTGAAATGAAAGGATGATATAAAATAATTCAATTTTACAATTGTTAGGAATATAGATGAACAAATTTTGCGGTGATGCAACTCGTGAATACATGACGTGCAATTAGCCATGTGAATAGCATGATTATTTTAAGTCAATGCCACAATATCAGAATGATTGCTCCTGTGCTTTGTTCATGGTGATGCTGTAAGCCAACATAACTGGGAATTGCAGTCACTTAAAACTGAAGGACAATCCAGTTGATATTAAAGGAATTTGCAGTATAAATTTAATTTAATTACAATGTAGCACAGGCTCCGGTGGCAATTTCCCTAAACCCCCATCTTCCCCCTATCCTGCACCCATCCATATTTGCCCTCTACAAATTTAATCTTTAAATTCGTTCAACATTTTCGGTAAATTATTCATTGTTTCTCTTGGTAACTCATTCCAATCCCTGACACCCTTACCTAAAAAAGGGAATCTTCCCACACCCTTCTGCCTGAAATCGAGTGCCAGCTTGTGGTCATAGTCATCTTTCGCCTTCCATGCACTACTTTGCATACCTATTGCAATATCTTTCCATGCCTCATCGCCAGTATATGCCCTGTACACTCCCATGACCCTCCTCATCCTCCTCCTGTCTTGCAATGAATCCCATTCCAGCTCCTTTATCATATCCGTCACTGATTGCATTCTGCGATAATTTCCAGAAACAAATCTAGCAGCCCTTCTTTGCACCCTCTCCAACTCCTGTATTTGATACGTAAAATGAGGGTCCCATACAACACTACCATATTCAAGCAATGGTCTGACCAAAGTTTTGTAACCCAATTCCTTTACTTCTCTTGTGCATCCCCTCATCACTCTCTCCAACAAATGCAGAACTTTGAAACCTTTTCCTACCACCTGTCCAATGTGATCTGCCCAGTTTAGCTTTTTATCAAATGTAATGCCAAGATATTTACATTTCAAGTCTTCAGTAAGCAATTCTTTCCCCACCTTATATTCATAATTAACCTTTTGTTTTTTATTTGCGTATCTAATAAGTTGACTCTTCTTTGCATTTATCTTCATTCCATGTTTACCAACCCAACTAGATATCCTGTCCAGATCACCCTGCAACTGTTTACAATCCTCTATTGTTTTGATTCTTTTATATAGCATTATGTCATCTCCAAACAATCTAATTTCACATAGTAAACAATCAACACAATTATTCATTAGAATAATGAATAGCAATGGCCCCAATACGCTACCCTGCGGCAAACCCATTTTTACTTCGAATTCTTTTGATACTGCATTTCCTACCCTAACTTTCTGTTTTCTGCCTTTTAAAAATTCTTCTACCCAGCAAATCACTTTCTCATCTACTCCAATATTTTTTACCTTATTTACTACCTTTTTATGGCTCACTCTGTCAAACACCTTGACAGATCTAGTGCTACACTATTATTTGGCCTCCCTTGTCCATTTCATCTGAAATATCTTGCGTGTATCCCACCAACTGAGATTCGCATGAATATCCTTGCCTGATACCATGTTGCCTGCTTGAAAACCACTTACGTTACTCACATATATTTCTGATGTGGTTGCATATCAATCTTTCCATTAATTTACCTACCGCTGATGTCAAACTGATTGGCCTGTAATTCTCAACTGTATTTCTCAACTGTATTTCTCACCCCTCCTTGATGTACAGGTACTACTATTGCACTTTTCCAGTCCTGTGGTAAGCAGCAAGTATCTAGACTCAATTTAAATAATATTTCAAGATAAGGTACAATGTCACATCCCGCTATCTTTAAGATGTCTGTAGTAATATTATCTACACCAGCCCCTTTATGTCTTTTCAGCTTTCTTATTTCCATCATTATTTCCTCAGGACGAATTTCAAATTTTTTACTATCTTCATTTCTAATTGTGTTGTTAAGCTCGTTCTCCGAATTGACCCTCCTGGTTCTGATTCATTGTCCCTAATGCTTTCACTGAACCAGTTACTTAAAATCTCTGCCTTTTTCAAATCCTCAGTAACTTATTAACCAACCTTATCTATAAGTGTCTCTACACCCTCCCTTCCCCTCAATTTCCTGATATAGCCATAGAAATTTCTAGATGCATCAGTCAATAGTCTTCCTGAACTGACAAGACTCTTCATAAACCCATCTTTAGCCACTTTCTTTGCTGTTATTAAGTCCTGTTTAGTTGTTTTAAATATTCCCTACTACCCTGCTGTCTCTTAACTCTGTTCTGTTCTCTTCTTACCAACCTCTTTAACCTCCTCACTTCCCTATTATAGTATATAGGTTCTGTACTGCTCTTTATTTTCTGCCTTGGAATAAATTTTTCTTCCCCCTTTCTTGTTATCTCCTTGAACTCTTCCCACCTTGACTCTACTGTACTTGTGCCTTCCTTCCATTTCTGAATTGTTCCCTGAAATATCTCTTCAAATTTGAAACCTGTGCCTTTTTATAATTGTACCTATTTCCCCCTTCAAGTTTGGCTGCTGGTTTACTGAATCCTCTAATATCCATCAGAACTGCTTCATGATCACTTATTCTTCCAGTTACTTGATATCCCACAAGGTTTTCATTGGGCTTAATTTTTAAAAAATATATCCAAAATATTTTGTCCCCTAGTGTTTTTGCTCAACCACTTGTGTAAATTTTCCTTCCCTTATTAAGATATTTGCAAATCTTTGTTCCCTTGTGTTATTTATCTTATTCCCTTCCCAGTTTACACCTGGTAAATTTAAATCCCCGCCGATATAACCCTGCATTCATGTGCCATTATTGAAAAAAGGTGTATTTTTACTATCATGCAGTACAGTTATTTGCTGCCCATTTCAGCACAGTTTCCCTATCTCGTGATCTTCCGTGTATCCACAAACACTGCTGTGGATATCGCTCATTTGCTGCAACAGTGACATAACTAAGAAATGACCTTTATTGAGTTATGACCATAGGATGATCCATTTTCGTATATACTTTTAGTTTGTAGAATGACATATTTGAGCTTCAATTATTCACCGAGAGAGAGCAGATTATGTCACTATTGTTTCTCAACAGACCGCCCTCCAGTTTACTTACAACACTGTCATATATCAGTTGAGTTTGGCTGTTGTCAAGTAACATTGCAACAAGTTTCTTCAAAAGTGGCATAATTTTGTTTATGACTATATTGGTTAAATGGTAAGATTATTCACATTAGATTTACATATATTCAATAATGTGTTATATCAAAAAGTGACATTCTTTCTGAAATAATCTGCTTAAATGCCTTTAGTTTTATTCCGCTCTTGATGCAAGCCACCTTGTTTTCGATGGATTATTTTGAGTTATGACATTATTACAAAATGCCATATTGCAAAAACTTTGTCTACACTTTATGGTTTGAGATGATGTGACGTTCTTGCATGAAATATTCTCCTCAAAAATAATTTTTGTCTTCTATGATTGACACTTGTGTCACTCTTGTTACTAAAATTTTGATATTATCACTAAATGGGACACTTATTTTTTAAAAAATGAAAGAATGCTTACATATAATAATAATATACATTAAAATAGAAATTTGCTGTCAACAATAAATGCAAAGTTTTCTAATTCAATGCGAGGTTTCGACTTTTTTGGGTCTTTTAGTTTAAGTAAAAAGTTAAAATCAAAGCAAACCAAAGAAGAGAAGAAAAGAAGCAATATATTATGAAAGTTACAGATGTTTCTATAAAGATGAAATGACATGACAATTTTTTTTTCATATTATAAATACGTTTTTAAGTTTATTTTATTTTTTTCTTGAAATTAATTTTTGCCGTGAAAAAAAGTAAGACTCAATAAACATCGACATTAAATAAAAAACTTGCTTTTGCTTGCATCTTGATATCCTACATTGACATTGAGAAACAGAGGCAATTTATAGCGAATTCGATGCAAACAGTTAATCCCATATACCGATATATTCTTGTGGGAGGGATGAAAGGCAACGTAAAAACAATGATGCCTTTTATTTGAATCAAAACAACAAAAGGATTTGAGTATGTAAGTTGTTATTCAAACAATCTCAGATGTAAATGACCACCCCATTCGTACCGTGCTGGAAAAACAAAATAAACTTGCAAATGTTCTATTGGAACCTGATAGAAGGGGTAAACATGGTAACCAGAAATCTTTAGATTCAATGATAAGGGAAGGCGTGGGGCAGCACATAGATTCGATACCGAAAACTGAAAGCAATTACCTAAGAGCAAATACAACGAGGCTCTTCATTGATGGAAGCAAATAAATTGCAGATATCCACAAGGACTATGAGGCTATCTGTAAGAAAAGAATATAATATTTCATTTTTCGTTACAAAGAAAGATTTATGTGAAACTTGCGTAGCTTTTGAAAATGCAGACAGTGAAGAAAAACAAGAAAAATTTAATCACATCTTATCGAAAGACAATTGTCAAGAGAGTAGAAAAAAAAAAAGACAAAAAAATTCAAATGCTGTGGTGGTCTACAGGTTGTAATACAACTTCCTAAATGGAATGCTTCTCTGTTCTACTATACATCCGAATTAAATGTTTTCAATTTCACTCTGTATGACTTGAAGAGTAATACATGTTATTTTTTTGTGTGGGATGAAGGAAACAGCCATCATGGTGCAAATAAATTAAATACATGAGTCTTTCATTATTTGAAAAAGTTTCTGTCACAAAACAAGATGCATATGTTATATTTTATTCGGACAACTGTGCAGGGCAGCAGAAAAATAAATTTATTCTTGCTCTTTACTAATACTCCACATGTTATTTAGGCCTGAAATCAATTACACTCAAATTCTTTGTTAAAGGCCACTCTCAGAATGAGGACGATTCTGTTCACTCATTGATAGAGAGAATGGTTAAGCGCATTATCAGAATTTTACTGTTGTATACTCCTAATTCCTTGATCTCCGCAATTCGATCTGCGAAAAAAGCAGAGAACCTTTCCATGTCAAAGAATTATGTTACAAGGAATTTCTATGACAGTAAAGCTCCGACCGGAGACATACACAGACGGAAAAAAAAATCCCAACACAAGAAAAAATTATTGTAGAGTAATGAAATTTGGACAATGCATTTGTCAAGTTAACATGTTTAATTGATTAAATTTTCAAGATCACAGGTTAATTTAAGCTCAAGAAAATGCATTTCAAATGTGAAATACTGTTAAATTAATAGCCGGTGTAACCTCCAGAATTTTGAATGCAAGCCTGCAAACGTGAATGCATTGTGTCATACAGGTTTCGAATGTCACTTTGTGGTATGGAGTTCCATGCTTGTTGTACTTGTGCTGTCAATACTGGGACGGTCAGTGCTGGCTGTGGATGATGCTGGAGTTGTCGTCCAATGATATCCCATACGTGTTCAATTGGAGACAGATCTGGTGATCTCGCAGGCCAAGGTAACATGTCGACACTCTGTAGAGCACGTTGCAGTCAGTGTGTTTGGTATAACCACAAGAGTGCTCCTGCTGTCATAGGAAATTGCTCCCCAGACCATGACTCCAGGTGTAGGTCCAGTGTGTCTAGGCCGCAGACAGTTTGGTTGCAGGCGTTCCCCTGGCCTCCTTCTGACCAACACTCGGCCATCACTGGCACCAAGGCAGAACCTGCTTTCATCAGAAAACACAACAGATCTCCACTCCGTCCTCCAATGAGCTCTGGCTTGACACCACTGAGTCGCAAACGGCGATGGCTTGTAGTCAGTGGAATGCACGCTACAGGGCGCCTGGCTCGGAGCTGTCCTGAAGTAACCGATTTCTAAAGTTTCGTTGTGTCACTGTGGTACCAACTGCAGCTCGAATTTCTGCCGCAGACGCAGTACGATGCGCCACAGCTGTACGCCGAATACGGCGGTCTTCCCTCTCAGTAGTGCCACGTGGCCTCCCGGGAACCTGGTCTTCTTGAGGCAGTACCATCCCTTGACCACTGCCCCAACAATCATGCACAGTGGATACATTCCGGCCAAGTCTTTCTGCAATATCGCGAAAAGAAAATCCACCTTCTCGTAGCCCTATTACACGACCTCGTTCAAACTCGGTGAGCTGTTGATAATGGCTTCTTCGTCTTCTTAAAGGCATTCTTGGCTAACATCAACTCACTATGTCAAATCTCAGCGTAAATAACGTTCACAAAACTTTACAGCGCGTATTTAAAGCAAACCTGATTTGCAAGCTCTGAGTAGCGCTACTAGCGCCACACTTATGCGCGAAGCGCGAAATTTGAATCGATGTCATCTTTCAGATGTATAAACACGCCTACCAAATTTCGTTTATCTAACACAAGTCTTTCTTGGTGTTGGGATTTTTTTCCGTCTGTGTAGGTCCTCGGAGCATTCAAATTATCAGAAGTAAAGATGCTGAAAGTCGGAAGTAATCCTCCCAATTCTGTCTTTATATACATATTCCTATGCGGATGACTTTAAAGAGGCAATAATAATCAAAAGGAAGAAGAAAAGTTCGCAATAAATCCAGCATTTAATTCAGACCAGGAATTTCTCAAAAGAAGAAGAAAGATATCCTAAGCTTACATTCCTAAGAATACCAAGCTTTTATAAATCTTTCTATGAAATGTTGTAACGTTGGTGGAGTTAATTACCTAAATGTAACAAGACTGAACCAAGATTACCTGTAGGTATGAGATATAGCTTGAGGCTGAACTAACATTTGCTGAAGTTGATAATTACTATAATAACTAGAGTGCTCATGATGTTTTAAAAATTTTATAATCTGACTGAATTAAAAGATTAAGTCATTACTTTTTTTACACAATGTTGCTAGGTTGGAAAATAATTTTGTTCACTTTTCTCTATAAAATGGATTGTTTTTCTTAAGCAAGCTCTCCTTAAAGATAAAATTTGTAGAGGGCAAATGTAGGTGGGTGCAGGATAGAGGGAAGATGGGTGTGTAGGGAAATTGCCACCGGAGCCTGTGCTCCATTGCAATTAAATTAAATTAAATTATTATTACTCTTAAACAATCTCTTCATTTCTTTAAAAAAATTATTTTCTTCTTGTGTTCTATTGCCAAATTTAGCAAATTCAAAAAAATAAAGCATCTTTTGATGAAATTATTGTTTAACGAAATAAAATCCCCATTGTTTTCAGGTATTGTAAACTTGTGACATAATTATAAATTGAAAAAACATTTACTGTTTTGCACTTATTTCTGTTACAAAAACGACAGATTTTATCTTATGGCATGATATAAAAACAATAATTACAGCATGAACGTCATAATTCAAAATAGGGATGATTGTGAGGATACAAAGGAAATCTCCCTGTGACCTACAACTGATATTGTACATTTTCCTTTCTATTACATCTTGTTCTTTCTCTAAAACATAGTATAAATTTTTTTCCAGTGAAGGCATAAAGTTATTACACATGAAACATTTGATCTGGTCCTCCTGTAAACTTGAAGTTTTTGAGTTATGTCACTGTGTGCAGCAAATGAGCGATATGTAAGGCGGGTACGCTTTCTACGCGTTGTACAGTATATAAAGATAAGTATGTGAAATGTTCCTGCTATACAAATGTACTTACTCGACTAGTTTCCCGAGAACATTTCATCTATACTGCTGCCGCTGTTAAGCGCTAGCAACAATATGGAAAGTCTGATTATAAAGTCGTTACTGGATTAAATTGGAACCTCAATTTGGTGATTTGTAGGTCGACATCGTCATACAACTTTTTAAATTGGTAATCCGTATTTCAATGTCATAAACCGGCAATAGGACGTGGAAAGCACTGCTAACTATGGTTTTGCAAAGATGACATTAATGTACTGTTGTGTAACCTTTTAGCTACGCGATGGATTGTTGAAGCAGTGCTATTCTGTACTCGGGAGCAGTGGCGTAGCTAGGTCAACAAGGGCCCCGGTACAAAAAACTTATTTTGGGCCCTCAGGCTAGATGATGGCGACCTTTTTTCAGCTCTGCCAAATTGCTGGTAGGGCCCGCCTGAACTGTGCTTGGGAGCCCCTGAGCTGTGCTTGAAGGACCCTAAAAAAATAAAATAAAAAAGTCGCCCATTTGCCCTGAAGGCCCTCTGAGCTGCGGGTTGGGGGCCCCCTCAGCTGAGTTCATGGGGGGGGCCCCTAGGCGTGGAGGTCCCGGTGCACTGCACCGCCTAGTCCTATGGTAGCTACGCCCCTGCTCTGGAGGTATTACGGGCACTAGTTAAAACCTCGGGGCTGACCTACCGGCCTTCCTAATTGCAATTTCTCCCAACTTTCAACGCGAACACTGGGACGGAGCCAAATTTTCATCTTTAAATCAAACATTTCAAAACCAAGACTACTACTTTCATGCAGAGCACAGTTAAAACGTTTCACAGATATAAGGCCACACATAAGTTAGATGAAAAAAGAACCACATATATATTTTCCAACTCGACTGATTATTTTTCTTGTGACAAAATAACACACTAAAGTGTTAAAGTTGTATGATAGGAAATACAAATATCAGATGGCGTTTGCGCTGCGCAAGAAATATGTGAACGTACCGTGCAGTGTCAGGTCTTTCATTTATACTCTCGTGAATCGTGTGAAAAGTTTTCTGGCGTGATTGTGATCGCACGACATGTGTTAACAGACTCTGAACGCGTGATGGTAGACTCATGGGGCATTCCTTTCGGAAATTGTGGTCATGTGCGGTAAAGTTCTGGCCTCACATTCGGGAGGACGCGGGTTCGAATCTCCGATTGGCCCATATATAACCAACGCTATCGCCACATTCTAATGTGCATTTTTTTATTATATAAATCATAATGTTAGAGTAATTTACATAAATCTTGGGCGACCACCTAAATAATTTTTCGAAATTTCTTAAAGTACGCAAGATTTCAAGTGAGAACGTAATGCAATGATGAACATTCAGTGTATCTTGTTGCAACGAATATTAAAGAATTATTGAGCTGTGTAGGCTTGAAGCTAATCGTGGCCTACTCGTGCCACGGAGGCAGGATGTCAGGATAAAGGGTTTTTTCCGGCTTTCACCTTGGGGTGGGGAGTCCACAACAGGCCGCTGACCTGATGTAAAAACCCGCCACCCGAATACCTTCTCACCCGGCGAACTTAGACCGAATATGTCCGACCTCTGCGATATACGCGGGGCAAATAAGATATCGGGGATATCACGTGACATTAGATGCCAACCTCAAGATCCAATCCAAATGAGCACATAACTTAAAATCCTGGGAATTTTCTGTTAAATGTGGTCTTCGAGACTGCAAGGGGCGGAGCCAGAAATTTCCCTGCGAGAT
>JARYHS010008075.1:127397275-127926211 GCA_031002005.1 Vandiemenella viatica | reverse complement strand
TTTTGGGCCTTTCGAACCTATAAATGATCCTTTCTTTTTTCATTTTGCGCGCGCTGTTAATTTTACTTTAGCAATTACAGCTTTATGATCACTTATTCCCGTGGTGGTAGAAATGTCCGTGAATAATTCAGGCCTATTTGTAACGAAATATCTAAAAAAAATTACGTTATCGCTGTGGCACCGAGTTGGTTCAGTGACGAGCTGCTCAAGGTGAAGATCTGAGAAAAGGTCAAGAATATTTTCACATGATGTTTTATCCCTGCCACCAGTAACGAGGACGTAATTAGTCCAGTCGATATGCATAAAGTTGAAGTCATCTCCTAGTTTACTGCATGATCCCATAAATGATGAGCTGTATTACTTCCATTATTCCTTAAGGCCTCAGCAATAGTTACATCTGCATCTGGTGGACGATAGAAAGACCCTATTACAAGTTTTGTCCTAGCTACGTTGAGTATAATCATATGATTTCACAGGTTGTATCGAAATCTATTTCGTTACCGACAGGTGTTTATAACAGCTATAAATACACCTCCTCCATTAGAATGCAACCTATCCTTCTGCTACTGTTAAAAATTTCTGCTGAACTTATCTTACGTTTTAACCGTCTTTCAATACCTAACTACTATAACGCTTTCAAGCTCAGGCTGCCTTGTTACAAACACTTCTACAGTTAACGAGTACTTTTAATGGTCGAGATTGATTTACGCTACTCCTAACATACGTTGTCGAATTGAATTGGGCTGCCCGTAACTGTAATCCCAGTTTCGGGTCTTCCTCCTTCAGCCTGAAAAAAAACCCAATGCACTCCACACGGCTCCTGCCACCCATGTAGCCGATTCACGTGTGTAGTGCACACCTGACCTATTCAAGCGAACCCTACACAACTCGACCCCAGGCCGAAGATCTAGGAATCTGCAGCCCTGATTATCGCAGAAACGTCACAGTCTCTGGTTTAGACCCTCGTCTCGACGCTGAACCAAAGGTCCACAGTCGATTCTATCGACAATGCTGCAGATAGGTAACTCAGCCGAAATCTTGCGGTCATCAACCACAGAGTTCACCCTTTGAGCAAGCCGCCGGAAGGAAGAGAGGATACCCTCCGACCCAAGGCGCAAGAAACATTGCTGTCGACATGAGCTATAATCAGCAGCTGCCTACACCTGGTCCGTTCAATGGCATCTGAGATGTGTTCCCTCCACTAACAAATTAATCAATCCAGCATGTCTCAAAATATGATCTACCAGCCTGCCTTTTCTTTCTGTAAGCTTCTTCCACTAACTTCATTCCTCACCCATCATTTCCAAAACTCCTTCATTTTGTACTTTGTCCATCCACTTAATTTTCAGCATTCCTCTGTAGCACTAGATTTCAAATGCTTCAATTTCTTTCTTTCTGGTATTCTCAAGTCCATGTTCCTGTTTCGGCCATTGGTTGAATTTGCTTCCCAAATAACAGAATTCACTTACTTCTACAATTGCATTCGATCCTATTTTTATATTTAATTTGCTAGTATTTGTATCATTTCTGCTACATTTCATCACTTTAGTCTTGCTTTGATTTATATTCAGGCCAAAATCTTCCTTCAGTACTACTTTTCAAGCTATTCAGTAATTTCTCAATATCCTCAGCCCTTTCTGCTAACAAGACAATGTCATCAGCAAATGGTAGCATACTGATTTTTTCTCCCTGAACACTTAAGGCATGTACAAACTATGTGGCTCGGTCCAGAGGGTTGGTTGGACGACTACGCTGGCTATGTGGGGAAAGGGGAGGTTCTGAGCCAGGCCACGTAGCGATCCTTTCATAACATTTTTCACAGTTAAAATGAAGAACAGAACTCACAACAGCATGTGAAATTTATTTCACTCAGTTAAATATCTCCCTATGTAATTTACAATCGTCGGATAAGAGAAACCAGTATGTCTTCCGGAATCAAAGAGAAAAAAGCTACATGCTGTGTGAGAGGTAGTGTTGCAAACTGAAAAAAAAACCAAAATGTTGTTTTTTTTTGTGTGAAAAAAAAACATGAAAAAAAAACTTAGCACCCTCGTTTTTTTTTCTAATTTTTTTTTTTTCAGAAAACTATATATTTGATAAATTATAGTTTTATTTATGGAACTTACATTTTACATGTGTGTTTTAAACCTTACTAAATCATATAATATCTTACATAATGATTCATCAATGTATCTAAATAGGTAACACAATTTTTTATTCATCTTCTATGTCGGAACCACATTCACTAGTATCAGTACTACCAACACTAGTTCGGTCGGAGTTGGAATTTTCTGTTTCTTCTTCTGTACCCTCTAGATCCATAACTTCAGAAATAGTTACATTTTCTTTTACTGGTTGTATTGCAATGTCAAAAGCTTTTGAGATTGCAATTTTAAATTGTGAGCAAAGTACACACTGTGAATGAAGACTGCGCCGATAGTTCTGTATTACGGTATTTTAAGTCTGAATTTAAATATATTATCATACAAAATAGGAGCTTTATTTGTTTTCAATCGTTGGTTTACGCCAACGGTTGCAGGGAAATTATTCATAATTACTGACAATGACTCAGTATCACTATACGCTGCGAGTTTAACAAGTATACGAATATTAGGAAAGCACAACAAGTAATAAAAAGAGGCAAAAAACCGGAGTTTAAATTTCCTAATTTTTTGAAAAGATTCGTAGGTCTACAGATAAATTTGTAGGGCCTGGCAGCACTAGTTCAAATAGAGAGTATCAATCCAAACAATGGGGAACGGCCGAACGGGGATTCCTTCTCACGCAACCTAGCCTTTTCGGGAAGTCCCCTTTCGTAAAACAAAAATTCAGTCGATGTTACCAATATTTTTGTATTTTTTTTTTCTACTGAACCAGAAAGTTATAATAGATTTAAAAGTAAGATAAGTACTTAGTATAAACTCTAAAACAGTCATATTAAATGATAAATGCCTTAAAAATCTGAAATTTAGTAGTTATGAAAAAAAATATGTCCCAGAAAAAAACACATGTTTTTTTTCACGTCAGAAAAAAAAAACTGTTTTTTTACAACACTAGTGAGAGGGGAGGGGGGTTACAGGCAAAAGCCACATAGGTCAACGTGGGGCAAGAGGGGGGGGGGGGGGGGGGGGGGAGTACACAGGAGGCCAAAATGGACCTACGTGGTTTATGCACACTCCGTTATGCCACATGAAAATTTTTCTTTTATTTCCTTTATTGCTTCTTCTACATACAAGTTGAATATTAACGGGGATAGACTACAACCTTGTCTCTCTCTCATGGTTCTCTACTTTTATTATAGCTACTAGATTTAATATAGTTTATAAATATTCTTCTATCTCGATATTTTAGACCAGATTTCTTTAAAATTTTGAACATCTTGTCCCACCTAACATTATCAAAAGTTTTTTCTAAATCAACAAATGACAAAAAAGTATCTTTGTTTCCCTTGATCTGCACTTCAAGTATTAATCTTAAAGCCAGAATTGCTTCCCTCATACCTGATTTTTCCTAAATCCAAACTGATCTTCACCTACTATCTCTTCTACAACCCTTTCCATCCTTCTGTATATTATTCTGGTCAGAATTTTTGAAGCATGTGATGTTAGACTAATGGTGCGATAATTCACATTTGTTGGCCTGTTCTTTCTTTGGAGGGCGAAGATGATATTTTTATTAAAATCAGTTGAATTTCTCCTGTTTCATAACTTTTTGATATCAGTTTGAATAATCTTTAAATTCCTACTTCTCCTAGGGATTTAAGAATCAATTCCAACTGCCATATTTGCTTTCTAGTCATTTAGAGCTTTATTAAATTCTGTCCTCAAAACAGGATCTTCTAAGTCATCAATGTCGACATCGCTTTCCATTACACAATTGTTCAAATCGTCCCCATCACATAGGTTCTCAATGTATTCCTTCCATCGGTTAGCTCTATCATCTGAGCTTAAAAGAGGTTTCTTCCCATCGGCAGCTTTAATGTTTACACCTCTAATCTTCATTTCTCCAAAATTGTGTTTGATCTTCCTGAATGCAACATCTACCTTACCTATGACCATTTCCTTTTCTAGTAGACATTTTTCTTTTCTGCATTTCCTGTTTATTTGATTTCTAAATTGCCTGTATGGCTCCTTCCTGCTTCATCCTGAGCATTTTTGTGCCTTCTTCCAACAGTTTCAAAATTTCCTCTGACATCCCAGGTTTTCGGGCTGTTTGTTCCCTAAAGCCTAATTTTTCTTTACCAGTTCTCATTATTTCGGTCTTTAATGCAATCCATTCATCCTTGGTAGAGCTACTTTCCAAATTACTTCTTAGACCTAAGTCTACCGTTTCCGCAAATTTTTCTCTCGTGCTAGATTGTTTCAATTTATTCACTTCCAGTACTGCTTACTTTGCTTCCTTATTCACTTGTATTTCAGCCTCATTTCATTACTATCAAATTATGATCAGAGTCTATGTCTGCTCCTGGGTACACTTTACAGTCTAGAACTTGATTCCTGAATCTCTGTTCGATCATGAAATAATCTAGCTGATATCTGCCTGTATCCCCTGGACGTTTCCAGGTGTATATCTTTCTTGCATGGTTCTTAAACAGTGTGTTTGCCACAACTAACTATACCTTTCACAAAATTCTAACAACCTGCTTCCTTGCTCATTTCTTTCTCCTAGACCAAAAGATCCTACAGTATTCCCTTCTCCCACTATTGGATTACAATCACCCATGATTATTAGATTTTCCTCCCCCTTCACATATTGGATTATTCTTCAATTTCGGTTATTTTTTCTCTCTTCATCATCCTCCTGACGTTGGCATATAAATTTGTACGGATGTGGGTGGAGCGGGCTTAGTTTCTAACCTCATCAAAATAATCCTATCACTAAACTGTTCATAATAACTCAGCCGTTTCCCTACTCTCTTATTCATTACAAATCCTACACCAGTGACTGCATTGACAGCTTGTGTGCTAATTATCCTGTGTTTCCCAGACCAGAAATCCTGTGCGTCCTTCCATTTAATCTCACTAATCCCAACAACATCCAACTTAAATTGTTGTTCCATCTCCCTTTTTAAGTTAACCTATCTGCCCTATTCAGACTTCTAACATTCCACGCTCCGACTCGTAGAATGTTTCTATCCCCGAGTAGTCCCCACCCGGAGATCAAATTGGGGGACTATTTTACCTCCACAATATTTTACCCAGGAAGAGGCCATCATGATATATGTAATTTGAGAGGATTACATGTTCTCGGGATACCCTTTTGGTCTTTAATGCAGTGGTTTCCCGTTGCCTTCTGCATCCCCATGCCATTGATCATTTTTAGTCATCCGTTCTAGGAGCCATTTACAAACCCAAGGGCAAGAGGGTGCCCTGGTCCACTCCTCGCTCTTCCCACCTCCTTTCTGAGGCTGTTGGCAAGCACTGGGTGACTCTTTATACAGGGAATCATCAGTTGCCAGAGCCTCATCCGTGCAAACAGGGTGCACCATGTGAAGGAGAGGTTGACATTTAGTTGGAAAAGGATAATATAGTCTCTCCCAAACCCATACTCCCTAGAGAAGATGAAGAAATAAAATTATATTCAGGAGATAGACAAAATCAAGCTGATTAAAATCATGTTATTGGTTTCATGAAAAGGTTAAGATTTTGATAAAATTTTCCAAATTGTGTTATTAGAAGCATTATCAGGTACCCGTGAAGGGAGTGATGTGACAGAATTAAATTTGAGTGCAGTAGAAACATCTTTGAAGAACAAGGAAAGTCAAAATATTTAGAACTGGTTGTACAAAGAAACTGGGTTAATTACAGCTCAAAGCATAAGTTGATTAATCAGATATGGAATTTTGAAATTACAAGGCGACGTCAGAGATCTGAAGGAATTGATAATAGAGGTCAGCCATGTTAAAAATTGCTGTCTCCCACTGATTCTTAGGAAGGCTAGTCCATGGCAGGTTACTCCGCTAGGTCTAATTCAGCCTTCACTTATGATGAAGTTCAGGTTGTGACAAAAGAGGTGAGCAATGCCTCGGTAAGTACAGTTTATGCTAGTTTTAATGACGTGAAACTGCAGTGAGTTAGTTGCAAAGGCGTTTTGTGATATAGGGGACTGTTTGTGACGTCTTATTGTTGTCTAACCTTGACACAGGTTTGTAGTGATGCTTAACTTGCAACGACTATATAAACTTTTCGTAAATTTTGGGGTATCATTGGAAGCTTCTTTCAGTGTGTCTGAATGGCTTAATCTGTACTCAACTATATTTTCAGAGAGTAGTCCAATGTCTTATCCTAAACTGGTACTGATAGTTGTAACGAACTTTTGAAGAATAATACATCATCATCATCACCATCATCAACAGTTTCCAGCCTCTGGCCAGGTCTGCTTCATGCACAAGCCTCTCCATTTCTTTCTTTCCTCCCACCACCACTTTGTTTCCAGTCCTTTACTCTCTTCTGTACACACTTCTCCATTCCTTTGAGCCATCCATCTCTTGGTCTTCTTCTGGATCGTTTACCATGCATCTTAATTTCATGGATTTTTCTTGGGATTCCGTGAGCCTCCATTCTCTTTACATGTCCATACTACCTGCGTCTGGTCCTCTCTACCCTTTCCTGTAGGGGTTCCTATTTTATGGTGTGTCTAATCACTTCATTCCTTATTCTGTCCATTTTAGTAACTCCCATTTCACCTCTTAAAAACTTCATTTCGCTTGCTTGTCCTCTACTGATATCCCGCTTTTTAATTTTCCACGTTTCAGCAGCAAGTCAAGATGGACACATAGTGTGTATGACAGATCACTCTCTTGCTTCTCTGTGACATCTCTTTATTCCATATCAGGCTTCTAATGCTCCTTAGAAATGCCTCTGCTTGTCTTCCTCTTTCACTTATCTCGCCATCATTTCCTCCACATTCTTCTAATACACTCCCAAGTACTTGAACTACGACAGGCCTAGCAGCCTAGTGGATAGAGACTGCTTACAAAACAAAAACAAGCCTCGAAAGGACAGCAATGAATAGAAGACATGGCTATGGAAACGGTTTAAGATTTGGATCCTTGAATATACGGACATTAACTGGGAAAGTGGAGGAAATTGTGGACATGATGGAGAGAAGGAAGTTGGATATTTTGGGGTTTAGTGAGACAAAGTGGAAAGGAAAGGGTATGAAAGAACTGAGAAAAATAATACAACAGTTTTAAAATCTCAACCAAAGTTTACATTGAACGTTATTTATGAAAATACCTTTATCTCTTGGGGTATCAAGGGACTGGCGACCAGGAAGATGGAGATTTAACTGTACCAATTCACAGTTAGTTTAGAAGTACGCTCTGAAGAAAACCTCACTTCAGGCAACTGTTTAACATGCCCTCCTTCCATGTGCTGAACTATTTCCTGAAAAGTCTAATTCTGGAACCAGTGACTTTTTCTAATAAATCTGTAAATATCTTCAATTTAATCCACTGATTTACTGAACCATCTTATAACCTCCAAAACTTCCTTTATGATCACTCCCCATTATCTGTGAACCCATAGTTACTAGGAGGCTTTGCCCCTTGTGTTCTTCTCTCCTATTCCATAAAACAAACTGAAACTGTCTAGTATGAATGTCCCTTCAAAACTCCTCCTTTCTGTCTACAGCACAATCCAATCTGTCAAACAAAACCTCACAATGCAGCACTTCTTCTCTTCAGGCAAACTCTACCCATACAACCAGGTATCTTAGTTAAGTTAGTAAATTATTTAATGCTGTTCATTATATTCCAACAGTTCATTAATCACAGTTTTGTATCTTTCTTTAGAATATTTCTAACAATTACCCTTCTTATTGTGACTTCAACAACTTAAGTGATGAAAACTACATTGTATGTAAAAATCTGTGGTAGGGAAGTAGACATAATACAGGATTTCAGATATAAAAATGCAAAATAGCCATAAAAACTTTTAAGGAAGATAAAAATGAAATATGAGGTACCCTTAACTATTGTATTTAATCACTATTATTTCTTTTATTAAGGATGCGTGAAACAAGTAAATTTTAATATCAACCGATAGAACTGGGATTACAATTACACCAAAACCATTAAAAGTTTGATTACAGTTTTTATAACCGTAACAAGCATTTTAAACATAAAAAGTCATCGCTATTTATTAACCTTCATATATGTAACATTGTGATAACTTTCAAAACTTCACATCTAGGTATAAATAGTAATGTCTCTGTAATCAACATTTTTTTTTTCATGTATAATTTCAGAACTGTCAATGAAGACTGCTGGTTCCCCACTGAGACACCTCAGTAGGAAGATTAGGATAGTTCCGAATTACAGTATCTATCTGCTCATCTGTCAACATCAGCCTGTACATCTTGAATTCTTCTTGCTTTTGCTTGCCTCCTAAAAATTTGTTGTTTTTCTCCTCAGCTTCACCCTCAGCCAATGTGATGAATTCCATAGCCTACATTTAACAAGAGCATGTTATTTCATAATTAACCAAACTGCCACTGAAATAAAAGAAATAACATCATATGTGCATTTTTAAGAATAAAACACAAACTTTATCAAGAGTCTGGTTTTCAACTGTTACAGAGAACAGCTCAACATAAATTATGGTTTTTCACGAAGAATCATTAATATTGCATAATTTAAAGCTTTAGATAACTCTCGAGGAAAATGCATAGCAAAACAGCACAGCATACACTTATCACAGTGTTATTAATGAACTGCTTCACGGCCATTGACAAGAACTGAGCACTTTACAGATAGATAAAAGCACCACATATCACAGATTTAGTAATAAACTGTGTGTGTTTTTATTAACAATAAATAAGTTTTTCAGCTATGAAAATATTTCTGTTTTGTTATACAATTCCCATGCAAACATTTTATTCACAAAATTTTCTCACAGGCTGTGATTGCAACAATAAATATCACAGAGCTATGGATTAGGGGTGTCCACTTAGAGAGTATATCGATGTAAAACATCGGAACCTTGCATCGCTTAAAAACATCAATGTTTTTCAACATCGAATACTTTTATATTTTTCTTATCTCATGCATCGCTTAAAAACATCAATGTTTTTTCAACATCGAATAATTTTATATTTTTCTTATCTCAACAATTACAAACCAACAATATTCAGCAAATATTGTTTCATTTGTTTCTTACCAGCTCCTTTAAAATCGCCAAGAGAAAATGTGACAATAGCTTGACATTCACCATTTCCAGTTGAACGCCGATAGTTTATTGTCTTTCGTTTGGTCTGTGTGAACCCAGAGTAACACTATACCAGCAGTGTAGTGCTGTAGCTGTTATGATGTGTTTAATTTTATACTTTTTTGTTTATGGTTTTATGCCTCGTCGACGTTGACATCGAGGTCATAAGAGGCGGGAAAGGACTGGGTGCAAGGAATGGGAAGGAATTTGGTCAAGGCCTTTTGAAGCATTCACCTGTAGTGGTCTGGGGAAACCATGAAAAACCCAAATCTGGATGCCCGGATGGGGATTCGAGCTCATGTCCTCCCGAATGTGAGGCCAGAGCGTTACTTTTTACCAAACAAATTAATTTTATGATCTGTGTGTTGGTTAAATAGTGTTGTATGAGGGAGGTTGTTAGTTATCCTTTAGTTCACCAAAAGCACTCCCACTAGCTACCCCCAGTAGTAAAACATTCTATAGATCAATTGTAAAGTTGGTTACTGGACTTATGAGAAATTTCGAGAAGAGTAATTGTCAACTTGAAGGTATTTTCCTGTAATCATTCCCACAGTTAAAACCCATCATTAGAATCATTTTAAAGTATTTATTATATCGGGAAATGTTTATTTTAAGAGATATTCCGGGTAGTTCAAGTTTTGAAACGTGCGATCAGAAAAGTAAAAATCTAAGATTTGAAATATCTTTGAATCGAGTAAAGCAATAGCTGAACTTTTACCACCAACTATAGTCAAAATTGTTCCTGATATTTTGGTAGAAAAATTAAATAATTTGGCAAAGTTTAATTAGCAGTTTTAATTAAGAGAAAAAATGAACTTTTTAATTAAAAGGAATATTAATTTGAAATTATATCAGTAGATAGCCCAAATTGAGACAATCACGAACATATAATGGTTTTCGTAAAAAGTATAAGCATTCGTCAGAATAATTAAGTTTTTAAAGATAGATTGTCATGGATTGTTGCAGAAGCACGTAAAAATTCCGCCAAGTTGGTCACATGATGACTTCAATTTTAAGATTATAGAAACCCTTTTGAATGTTAAATTAAATTAAAACAGATAGATCATGATAATAGAAAGTCCCTGTAAAAATTGTAAGTTAAACTATTTAGTACTTTTGGAGATATTAATTAAAGAAAAAGTTGCTGACGTCATAGGCTCTGAATAGTCTATAAAAGATCTTGCAGCGAGCTCAGATTGTCTCACTCCGCACCAGATTTTCAAAGAAGTAACTTTGTGCCATTATGTAGACTCACTCTGGTCTCATTCTTTCACCAGAAAGTGATCGCGCAACTCCGCGGAGCAAATTGTTCCACGCGGTAGCGGTTTAGGCAAATTCCAACATGCCGTAATACTCACTAATGTTAGGGGGAGTTTGTGAGTTTTATTCTTCTCATGTGAATGTACTTAACATGCAATCTGCAAATAAACTGTTGTTCGATACTTTATTCACGTATCTGGTACCGAAAATGTATGAGTGAACTATTTTCAAGAATATAAGTATTGTGTTACTCTGAAACTGTGTCAACTGACTTTATTTCAATTACCCTTCGCATTTGGGGTTTAATACGAATGTGTGGCGGCCAATCTATTTAATATTATAGGTACCAGAAGGCTACACATCGTCATGAACTTAATTCTTCACAGTTCAGGCAAAAGTGTTGCATAACCCCCATGCAGCCTTGTGGCCTCACAAGGTATAGCTTTGTGAGTGAAACAGAGACTACAAATTAACAGAAATATTTTATTACTATACCAGACCATTACAATAAACAACCAGACATTAAATACCAAAGTCCAAATCTGCCTAAAAATATTAATTTGAAGTCTTTAACCACTTAAGACCGATGGTGTTTAGACAAACTTTGCAGAAACAAAAGTTTACTCAATTGTTTTAATTTCATTCTGTTCCTTTGCTGACTGAATATTTGAGCAGCCATTGAAAATAAATGTTTGGATGCAACAGAAGTCCCAATTATAGTCAATGAGATGCTGTCCCAACCCAGTTTATATCTAAAACTGAGTAGTGCCAAGTAACACTTATTTGTTTTCGAATAATAATATCTTATTTCGATTCACAGAAAACACCGGCAAATAGTAGGAGTGAACCTAAGAAATTGATTTTATTCATTCACTCATGCAGACAGGATAGCCAACCACAAGAGAAATTCATTTTCACAGTTATAATGTCCTGCTAATTACTTACAGGTGCACCTCCTGTTAATGACAGTTACTTTAAATTGAAATAATTTAATTTAAACGTCAATAAATTTAGTAATCTCAACATTCACTTCTATTTTTTTGTCACTATTAGTCAGAGTTAGCTTTTTTATTGATTCGATGTTTTTATATATAAAAAAACCCGACGCATTGAATAGAAAGATTCTTTGTCAAAACATCAAATCAATCTGATGTATCGTGTGGTAAACATTGAATGGATACAATGCATCAATGTTTAGTGACCATCCCTAATATGGATATGATGTGTGTACTATGTTCAAGTTAGGTGGATTACATTAAGGCCAGTGATAGTTTATTGTAAATATGTTTTATACATTAAAAAGATTTCCTAACTTTTTCGTAGTATGTTTTAAGTATTTTATTATGAACCTATTACACTAAACAAATAAATAATTGTTACAAATCAGACAGTTCCTCTTTTATCCTATTACAAAAAACCGACCTCATTATTCATCATATTTGTGAAAATTTCGCACAGGTTATCTAGTACAGTATTTATTGTTTTCACTATATTTTGTGAAAAATATTGTCTTTATTTTAATTTTGTTTTCTTTCCAGAAAAAATAGAAAAAAAGAAGAAACTAAATATCTATGAATAAACATAATCCTCCCTCATATTTAAATAGTTTATGCATTTAAAAAAAATATGTTTTCATAAAGACTGAAATTCGGTATTATGACCATATTTGGATGCAAGATCTTTTGGTACAGTGAGATGTGGAGCAGATCAATACTTGTTACCATAGCTCTTATTCTGCTAATCTTCATAATAATGCAGTTATAGACTTGAGAAAAGGATGATAATAATAATGAAAAATGGGATGCTAAATATCTGGAATACTAACCCACAGCCCTGTCGGAGTCAATTAGTGAAATGGCTCACTGCCATGCTGCCACTCCCCTTTTCTCCATGAAGGAATCTTACGAAAATGGATGGAATTATTCTATTCCTATTAATTTCACTAGGTCTTTCACTGTTCATGGAAACATTCTTCACCACTTATACTCCCCATAGCTCTTTGGAATGGTCTATACCCACATCATTAATACACAGGGTCTTGTTACTAGGAGGTGTTATCAGTTAATTTACCAACTTATTTACTTATTTACCAACTTATATTACACAAATATGCCTCCTCACCTGTTGTACGCCAATCTTTTTTCCATACCAGCTCCATAAAACGCTGAATCATTAACATAGAAATATCAAAATATTGGGAGATCATTACAAAGGTGTTTGTTTACAAAAGAACACAAAAAGCTCAAGACAATAACAAAATGTAATTTTTATCTGCTTTCCAGGAATAGAAGTAATCAGATGGGAAGCACAATGATTAAGGTGTCAGTTAAATCTTATACTGTGTATCTCATTTCTTTTTCAGAGATACTAATTAATGTAATGTGCAGCCAAAAAACCAAACAGTCATAGCATATTATACACAGAGGAAAAAGGGGGAGGGGGAAGATAGGTACTGTAATTAAAAACAAGTAAAATATTTCTGCATTAATTTTTAGCCAAATAAAATAGATAATCTTTTTAGTCTCAATTAGCTCTTTTGTACAGAATCACTTTCTCTTACCTTCAAATGTTGAAAAGCCTTTAAAATAACTGATCTCTGGGTAACCAGTACTGATGAGTTCTGGCGAACAAACCTCAGATACGATCTCAATATTAGCTCAAAATTAAAAGGATCTCCATTATATATTTCTGTAAATGTTTCATAGCAATTACCTAAAAACAGAAGGAAAAAAATGTTAACACAAACAAACATACTAAAGATTTTTTATTTTGGGGGAGAAAAAGGTGCACAAACATTTTTAAGTGAGTTTTCTAGCTAGTAAGCTAAAAGGATTTATTGTGAATCATTTGTATAGTTTAGGAAGATTAAATAAATAATTTTAAGAAAAATCATTGTTTCAGGGTTGCATTATACTTCCAGAATGTGGGGAGAGCCTCATGGGCGCCGGCAGAATTACTTTAAGGGGGTGCATCTGGGTTTTTAATACATTATATACAACACTTATTAACTAACGATGCTCAATTTATTGACAAGGTGTTGAACAAATTTGTAAGTTATTATTCAAACAGTGATTTAACTAATAAAATTTTTCTTAATCTTTTTCTGTGTATTTTCTTTCATAGCAGCGGGGTGCAAGTGCACCCCCTTGCACCCCCCTCCCGGCGCCCATGGAGAGCCTTTATAAACCCTCTGTCCTAGGATTTTTTTCAAAACGCCTCAGTTAGTCATAGGAGCCATGTTCCCTGTTTGAAGACTAAAGTAGTTAAAAGTGTCAAAAATAAATCATAACTTTATTGAAGTGAAGCAATAATTTTTATGAACTTTTATGTGGGTCACATATTCATTGTGGATCATATTTCATTGAGTCTGAGAACTTAAAACAATTAACTGATTTTTGGAACAACTGTAAATTACGAGGGAGGATCAAATATAAATGGGCCTTTTCAACATCCGTTGATGCCACAGTTAGGACAGTAGAAGGGACTCATGTGGAAGTCAGTAATAACGTTGACACATCAAGTGCTTCTTATTCTCAGCAACAGTAATGATAAGTGAGAAAGAGGTACACCCCACAGTTGCACCGTGTGATGACATTAAGTTTCTCATTAGAGAACATATAAATGCTGCTGAAATTCAGCTCTGATAGTTTTGGGAAAGAACCCTTTCATGGGCTCAGGTAAAAAAAGTGGTGTAAAAAAACTTAACAAAGATAGGGAGCATGTTGGAAACATTGACCACCTGCTCTGTCCCCACACCAGTACCACACCGAGGCTGTGATTGAGGACTGTAAATGCATTCTGCTTGTTGATTTTCTTCAAGTACATTGATCCATTAATGCTAACTGTTATTGTAATCATCTTAGTCAAGATGGAGTTGCCAATTGATCAAAAAGGAATGGCGTTCTTATCATAATTGTGTTGCTTCTCCCTGATAACATTAGACAACACAATGCAGCAGAAAAACAGACACATACAAAGAAAATTGGTTTTTCATGCACTGAGCTGTACGACAACATTCACCCTAGAACTCAGACCTCTTGTCATGCGACTTCCATGTGTTTAGTCCACCGAAGGAAGCCCTAGTTGAACAGTGCTTCAATACAAATGAGGAGGTGCAGCTATCCCTGTCCAACCAAACTTTTTATGATAACAATTTTTTTTTACTTATGCCTTGTCAACGTTGACATGAAGATCATTAGAAGCGGGATGGGACTGGGGACAAGGAACAGGAGGGAATTTGGCTATGGCCGTTTGAAGGAAGCATCCCGGCATTCACCTGGAGTGATTTGGAGAAACCATGGAAAACCCAAATCTGGATATCCGGACCGGGATTTGAACCGGTGTCATTCTGAATGCATGGCCAGAGTGTTAACTGTTCACCAACCACGCTCAGTTAAAAATTACATACCATTCAAGAAAGTGCATAGATAAGAATACAGAAAAAATAATAAAAATGTAAATTAGAGTATATTTTGAAAAAAAATATTTTTGCAAAAGGCCTATTTATATTTGATCCACCCTCATAGTACTGTCAAGTGGATTTTATAACATGTGGTTAGAACCTGCATTATTTTGGAAAAAGTTCTTTATCTTATCATTTCTTTTTGTGTCGAAATAACGACCGATTTTAAAACAAAACCGAATCATGTTATAAGCAAAATGAAGTAAAAGAACTTTGAAATTATCCTCAACTTAATATCATAACCACTGACTACAATGAAGGTGATATAGTGAAACCAACACAAGTTCCTTGTCTTGCAATAAAACAATTTCATCATTAAATCTGCATCTTTATTGACTCAATGTATCTATTTCTCTACATATGATAAATTATGGAATAAAACAATATACTTTATGCCAATCATTGTAACAAGAGCTGGCAGTATGGTTCACTTAAAAAGTACCAGAGACTGGAATGGAAGGGAAAAGTTGAATTATTCAAGTTTCATTTAAATACCAACAACAAGACATACAGTCTTTCTTGCACAATACACCAAGACAGGTACCCTCAGACACCTCTAAATTATATTAAGTCATCTTTACAGCAGTTATGGGAGAAGAATTGAACACAGGATTCTATTTCACCTTATTCTGGTTAATTACTTTCATTCAAATCACTTACTATAGTTTTGTAATAATTTCTGCCATCATTTAAAATAATTTTAATGCAGTATGAATTACAATATTGCTATTTAGTAAATTAACAATGTTTTATAGCTTAGGTACAGATACTACGTACTGTTAAAGTTCTCAAACATATTCTGTATTGTTCCATTCTGTTTCACACACTGTACTAGGCATGCAGAGAGTCGAGTTCACAGAATGCCCAACTAGTCTATGAACTATCAGCTCTTAAACAATTTGCAATTATGCAGAGTAACTGAAACATGCCTCTACCTGCATTGTGATGTTTGTATTAATCTGCTCTTTGGTGATAGTGTTCCAATTTACATGAATCAACACAATATTAATAAATGAAGAAGTTTTATTTAATCATTGCGGTTTGTAACTAGCGACAACTTCTCAATTACAGATACTAACATTAAAGCCTGTATGGATGCATAGACCATCCGGCAATTGGATTAAACTATGCCCAATGTATCACATAGTTACAGGTAGATTGGCAGTAATGAAAAGACCTAGTTCCCTGACAGGACACCCATTAATTAAAATGATTAGTGGAGCAGAATCTAGTTTTTTTATGACTCATTAGAATTAAAATGCACCAGCACATGATTTCTTGGTCAAATATTTTATTTTCCCAAATAATCTCCTTGATTCAACTGCCTAGAGCAATTTCACAATTCCCAGAGCTGAAATTAAAAACAAGATGACAAAATTTTAGACACCAAAAAGTTTTTAATGGCTAGAAACAAAGTGACGCTTTAACAATTTTTACAACCTTATGTTATGTTTCAGACATATTGATTAATATTTACAAACAATGACAAATATATTCATCTGGTGCACATTTTAATAGTGAATAATTTGATTGGCAGAGACAGGAACATACGGGGTGGATTGATCAATTATTAATAGTATCAATATGCAATCAGTAAGTTTCTGTAGGAGAAGCAATAAGTATTAATTCATTGGTGAAAGAGTAGAAGTATTTCCACAAATAAAGAAGTGCATATACACCACATTTAAAGTGTTGAAGAAAAGGAATGCCAGAAAAAAGTGAAGATTGATAGCATGGGCGCCGGCAGGATTACTTTAAGGGAGGTGCATCTGGCTTTTTTTTTAATATACATTATATACAACACTTATTACTTACTAGCTAAGGATACTGAATTTATTGACGAGGTATTGAAGAAATTTGTACAACAACCTAGGCGTCTTTAAGTTATAATTCAAACAGTGAATTTAATAATAAAATTTTTGTTTCTTAATCTTTTTCTGTGTATTTTCTTTCATAGCAGGGGGGTGCAAGTGCACCCCCTTGCACCCCCATCCCGGCGCCTATGATTGATAGTTATGCATGCCATTTGTCGCCTGGGTTCTGAATACAGTTAAGAAGAAGAAAGTGTACAGATGGATTTTATATTGATTGAGTTTACACGAAGAATAATTAATAACAAAAAATGTTATTGGGAAAACTCAAAACTAGCTTGAGTCAACACATGAAAGATGTGTTTAATAAATGGGTTATGTCGGAAAGTGAATTGATAGCATTAAGTGACTGTGTGTGAACACACTTTTGATAAAATAATAACTTACACATAATTCTTATAAAAAGCTATGGTGGAAATGTAATTAGTGTAGAAGTTAAATTAAATGGGATTAAGAGTGTAGGAAGCGTATGAATTAAGTAACAATACTGACAATGCTTCACTGGATATGGCAACAATGGAAGCATGGGATTTGGAAAGGCCATTGTTAAACAATTGATATGAGTTTGAACTTGGTTGTTTTTCATTATTTTTCTTTTGAATCTAGTTTTCTTATAGTGAGATGAATTTCGAAAAATGGTGCGCTATCAAGTTTTGTTTCAGACTTGGGCACAGTGCAACAAAAACTTTTTCAAAACTTAAGCAGGCCAACGGCGATAATGTTTTGTCAATAGCCCAGCTTTTTCAGTGGTTTAAGGCATTTTCAGAAGGAAAAGAGTCGATGGAAAATCAATCATCCAGTGGAAGACCTTCAACTGTAAGAACTGAAGAAAATGACAGCAGAAACATCCATAAAGTGTTTGTACTTCATGGCCAGACAGTAAATCAACCTAGAGATTCCTGAAAGAATCCAAACATCAAAAACATTCATATGGCTGTAAACGACTAGCTGTAGGCTATTTCGGAATCAAAGTTCCAGCACTGATATGAGGAGTGGAAGAAACATCTCCAACATTGTGTTGCTTCCCAAAAAAATTATTTTCAAGGAAACAATATTCAATCATAATTTTATTAAAAATATATTTTAAAATGTAAGTCTCATTACTTAATTAACACACCTCGTATTAATGGTTTGGCGACATCTACATATTCAGACATAATTAGTTTTTAATTGTAAACTGTAACTGAAATCACTTTTAGAAACTGTTCTCAAGAAAATACTGAGTAATGGCTGACTAATAACTTGCTGTTGTTGTTGTTGCTTTAGGGCACGTCGACAGTGGGGTCATTAGTGCCCTAGCAATTGCCAGCTTAAACTGTGGTTTAAGAAAGTACTAAAATACTGTCTGCATGGTCGACTGTAAAGGGGTAGGCCATACAGACAGCAAATAAAATAATTCACAAATATAAAACGTGGCTTAGAAAGGGGGCCACCAGAACTCAAGACCGTGCACCACCTGAATGGCTGTAAAGTGGCCATACAGGGTCACAAAATAATTAAAAACACTACATCTCTCGTCGGCTGTATAGTGGCCAGCGAAAAGGAATTTAAAAATATAAAAATTAAAAACAATGCATATGGGTGGGTGGCTGTAAAGAGGCCACCCATCCATCTTAAAACTAGGCTGATCTGCCTAAAATCTTAGGCGTTAGACTGGCCAATACACAAAATTTTAAAACACACACCACATTGCTGGTCGCATTGTTTAAAATGAGGGACAGATCGTTGGCCAGGCCAACGTCTGCCCTCAGGTCTAAAAATAATACACAATCAATTAAAATGTGGCACACCGTCAGAGGTACGCCACAGGTATTACATTCCGGAGGGTCCTCCCAGCGGAAACGAAAGCCGTGTGTCAGAGGACAGTGCCCTATAAGGAGGCGAGTTAGGAGGACCTCATCCCTCCTCGCCCGCTGGAAGGAGCTGCTCCATGGCTGAACGGTCGGTTTGACGAGCCGGAGCTTATTATGCTCTACCTCCAGCCACTGCCTCTGCCAAATGTCAAAAACAAATCTTTTCCCCGCCGAGGCAAGGTCAGACTTTGGGACCGGATCAAATTTAATTCTGACCTTGTTGCAGGGTAACTTGGCAGATTCATCAGCTACCTCATTCCCCCTGATTCCCACATGACCGGGTACTCAGCAGAAAACGACCTCCTTTCCAGAAGATTGAAGGGATCGGAGGGTGTCCTGTATATCCTGGATAAGACGATCTGCTGGGTACATGCTTCCCATGGCCTGGATGCAGCTGAGGGAATCACAGCATATGATGTACTTCGTGCCACGACATACTTTCATATGCTGGAGTGACTTTAACAAGACGTAACATTTTGCAGTGTACATGCTGCAACAGCTATTCAGTTTGTAGTTATAAGTCGCTCGAGGGAACACTACGCAGCAGCCAACTCCGTTAGCCTGCTTAGACCCATCCGTGTATACCGGGGTAAAATCGCGTAACTGGTTTAAAACATCGCTAAAAGTTCGGGTAAAAACATTGTCGGCGGTACACAGCTCGTTGTACCGCAACAATTCTAACACTGTTCTGGGCTTCTTTAAAAGCGAGGGAGGAAATTTACTCCAACCCTGGTGATAAAAAGAGGACATCTGAAAACCATATTCCTCCAATATAGCCTTTGTACGGTAGCTGAACAGTTTAGTTGCTCTTTGACGGTTGGTATAAAGTCGTTCGAAGTTAGGATGAATAACTGCGTCGTACACGGGACTGCCAGGAGTTGCGGCAATATGTATATAGTATCGCATCACGAGGAGACACCGGCGCACAGTGGGCCAGAATCTTGAAAACGTGGCCAAAAAGGAAAAAAAAAAAGTTTCTGGATGGGAATTTTCGACTATCGGGTTGGCTACAGTAATGTTGGAACTACTGAATACCGATTGTTTGGACGATCAATTGTTCATTTCCTCCTTTATATTTCATGTCGAAGTCGGCATTTCATTGCTAGCGGTGCATGCAGCCGACCAGGAAACAAAATAGTCTTGTCGTTAAAGATAAATATTTGTGTTCTGTGTAAGTGAAACAAATATTTTAAATATGGACTGTGTTCCAGGAAGTATGTACTAATTAAAATACATTTATGTAATTTTTAAATCATTAATTACACATATTTTTTTAATTAACTTAATACCGGAAAATTTGGTAGAAAATTTTAAAATGTGCTTAAAAAAATAAGAGATAAGTTACGAATTCCACGATATTCCGCTTTCTTTTGCACCGTGTCCGCAAGTATATACTATTACCTTAATAAATTAACCTTCGAATCCACCTACTAGTACCAACTCCGGCTTTGAACAACTTTTTAAGCGACGCTTGCAAAATGTATCCTTTTTTTTAAAAAATGAAATTTTTAAGTTAAGTTAATTTTTTTCATGAATAATTATGAAAAAGTACATTTTTTGAAACACAAATATTCTACATACTTTGTGGAATTACTTTTTAATGCTTTCAAAAACGTGTTAAGAATAAGTATTAAATAATTTAATAATTATATGAACTGTCGGAGTATGCTCAAGAATCAACCAATAAGTTGATAAAGCAATATCGCATAGGCATTTCACGAAAGTTTTCTGGACTTTAAGAGTATCGAAAACGTGTTCAGGAGATTGTTAGCAACCACAGACTTCAACATTTCTTCTCTGCGCAAATCATCAAACAAACTGAAGAGTTTGTCCTCAGAAGCCGTTGCCCTCTTAGTTCCTGTGCCGGAAGATTATGAAGATTCCGATGTAGATGATGAGGAAACAGTCTTTGAAGATGATGGCTATTCAGCTGAAGATGCAGAAGAAGAAGAAGATAATGAAGATAAAAAAAGAAGAAGATAATGAAGATAAAAAAGAAGAAGATAATAATAACTTTTAATTATAGTCACAAACAATTTACTAAATGATTAACTGTAATTGAAATAAAATTCTTTTTTCATAATATTTTATACTATCTTCTATCCTCTATTTGGTACTTTTCTCGAGCTTTCCATTTTTTGAGCTTATATTTATAACCATTAACTACAACAGCCTCTAAATATTGACTTTTACATAAATAAAAAGAATTTTACCAATTTCCGCCCGCCATCTTGGATCCCCCATTTTGTTTTGTTTTTTAATATTTGAAGTCACAATCTTCATCATCAATCTCGATAAATCCCAAAAAATTACTTTTATATAAATCAAAGGACTTTTATCAATATTTGTCCGCCATATTGGATCCACCATTTTCTTTTTCTTTCACTTTTTGATACCATATTCTTAATCACCAACTTCGATAACCTTCACGTACTAACTTTGGTACAAATTGAACAACTCTAGCAACCTCGATAATTCCACAAAAATTACTTTTATATGAATAAAATGACTTTTAGCAATATTTGTCTGCCATCTTGGATCCGCCATTTTCTATTTTCACTTTTTGATATTATATTCTTAATCAGCAACTTCGATAACCTTTACATACTAACTTTGGTACAAATTGAACAACTTTTTATATTTTGGACAGCTTTTTGCGATTCTGGCCCACTGTGCGGCGGGTGGAAAGCGGCGGCCCACCGGACTCAGCACACAAATGTAGGGTATTGGACTGGTGCGGTATGCACCTGTGGCGAGACGAATTCCTGCATGGTGGACACTATCCAGTATATGGAGATAACTGTCCCATGCCGAACCGTAGACAATGCAACCATACTCCAACCGCGACCGTACAAAGGCTCTATATAACTGTAGCAGGCAGGAGCGGTCAACGCCCCACAGACACTTTAAAACATTAAGCACTTTCAAGGCTCTGGCTTTAACATCTTTAAGATGTGGCAGCCATGTAAGCCTACTATCTAAAATGAGGCCCAGAAACTGAACAGTTTCACTAAAACTTAAAACGGTGTTCCTCAAGGTGAGATGAGGTTCTGCTAAAAGACTTCTCCTGCTGCTAAAAAGTACACACCGGGTTTTCTCAGCAGAGAAACGAAATCCGGTATGCACTGACCATTCATCCAGCCTGTTCAGCGTGAGCTGCAACTACGCTCAGCACTTCTCAGGCTAGCCGATGCAATAAAAATTAAAAAGTCGTCAGTGTATAAGGAGTACTGTTAACAGTTGAGATGCTATTAATGGCAATAGCAAAAAGGGTTACACTTAAAACTGAACCTTAAGGAACACCGTTTTCCTGAATAAAATGTTCAGACACTTCTCTCCTGACTCTGTACCGGAAGCAACGTCGTGATAAAAATGATTTAAAAAAAAACGTGGTAGATTTCCTCTGAAACCCCATTCATATAATTGTTTTAAAATAACATGTCGCCAGGTAGTATAGTATGCCTTTTCGATGTCAAAAAATACACCCACAAGGTGTTGGCTGCGGATGAAGGCGTCTTGAATTGCCGCTTCCAGTAGGATCAGGTTATCCGTGGTGGAATGGAACTTCCTGAATCCACACTGAAAACGGCTCAGCAGCTTACGGGACTCAAGACACCACACGAGGCGGCAGTTAACCATTCGCTCTAGTGTCTTCCCAATGCAGGTCATTAAGGCAATGCTGCGATAGCTGCCTGGCAACAACTTGTCTTTTCCTGGTTTTAAAATGGTGATTAACGTTGCTTCTTTCCACGAGTCGGGGAAGTGTCCTCCGGTCCAAACATCATTAAAAATACCCAGGAGGTACTCTTTAGCATCTTTGCTAAGATGCCTCAGCATCTGGTACTGGATCTGGTCAGGCCCTGGAGCAGTGTCCTTGGCGCTGTTTAGAGCTGACTCCAGCTCCCAAGATGAAAATGAACTGTTGAATTGCTGCACATCACACGAGTCGAAGCAAAAGACTTGCCTTTCAGCAGATATTCTTCGTTGCTGGGCCTGATGGTCCAATCGAGCAGATGAAGTGATGGCAGCGAAGTGCTCTGCCATCAGCTGCGCTATGCTTCGCTCGTCGGTGACTACACGCCCTTGATCCAGTAATCCAGATACTGGCGGTCAAGAGTACCTCCCAGATATACGGCGGATTGACTCCCATACTTTTGTTGACGATGTGGAACAATTAATGTTGCTCACAAAGGTCTGCCATGACCTCCTTTTGCTCTCCTTAATAATACGACGTGACTTGGCTCTAGCAATTCGGAACGCTGCGAGGTTGTCAGGTGTTGGGTGCAACCTAAACCGACGCAGGGCCCGTCTGCGACCCTGAACAGCGGAACGACATTCGTCATTCCACCAGGGGACGCGCCTTCTGCGCAGCGCTCCAGAGCCGCTAGGAATGGAGAGATCAGCCACCCGGTAAATCACATCCGTTTGATGGTTCATCTTTGCTTCGATGTTGTGGCAATGCTAAAAAATGACTGACCTGCTGTAAAGCTGCCAGTCAGCTCTGCTGATATTCCATTTCCGTGTCGTGATGCTTTCTTGACGTTCAGTATCTACGTGCAACCAAATTGGGAAGTGGTCGCTTCTATGTAGGTCGCGATCCACCTCCCAACGAATGGAGTCCGCAATTGTAGGAGAGCCAAGAGAAAGATCAATGGCAGAGGACGAACCGGAAGCAGTAGTGAAGTGCGTCATCTGACCGATATTTAGGATGCACAAATCCTCCTGCTCCAATAATCTACATATCTCTCAACCTCTGGGGCAATTGGTGGTCGAACCCCACAATGCATTGTGTGCTTTAAAGTCTCCCAATAGGAGAAAAGGTCGAGAGAGTTGCCAAATGATGTCAGCCAGCTGACCGCAATCAACTGGTGATCCCGGCGGTAGATATATTGAGCATACAGTCAGTTGCACCGGTCCATGTAATTTAACTGCTACTGCTTGTAAGGGAGAGGTGAGAGCTGCAGGTTCGGAGTGGACAGTGTTCCGTACAAACACCGCCACTCCCCCCTTCGCTCGATCACCCTCAGTATCGTCCTTTCAGTATACGTCAAAACCTCTTAGCACAAGCTGATGTGTTGGTCTGAGGTGTGTCTCTTGGAGACAGAGACACAATGGATCAGACCGTGCTAAGAGTTGTAACTCCTCTTTGTGAGCCATAAAACCATTAATGTTCCATTGGAGTATGGGAGCCATCCTACCTGTTTAGCTTCAACCCGCCCCGGATTGGATGGGTCTTCGGTCGCTGTCTGCTGAGGAACGGGACTAGTCTCGTCCACCAGCATCTGAGTTTCTTCCTGCCCGGAAGCGGAGACAGACATCTCCGACCCAGAGGACTCCTCAAATTCCTCCCCATTCTTTTTCTTTCTCTGCCTCTTCCCCTCCCTATTGCTGGGCAGTCTGGGAGGAGACGAAGAGGGGGACTTAACAAACTGGGTCGGGTCTGTCTGTCTGAAACTTCCGACCCCGGATCTTCTGGTCACTTCCACTGGCGCTGGTAGCAGATAGTATCGCTACCGCTATAACAGCGCGTGGAGGTACAGGAGGTGGTGTTATCTTGACTGCTACTGTTGGTGCTGGTGGAATAGTTGTTACTGCTGCTGGTGTGGTCGAGGTGTCAGACGTGCTGCTACCGACGTCCACGGTCTTAGGCGTTAGGACCATAGCGGGTTTAGCACCGCATTTGCATTGACATGAGCACGGAGTACTCGTGCTCATGTCTGCGAAGGACGTCTGGGTAGCAGCACTCTGCTTCCTGAAAGGAGATGAAGCCATCTTTGCAAAACTAGTCCCAAAGATTGGAGCGGCGAGCGACTTGGCCTTCTTTTTAGCTTCCGCATAGGGAATCCGCTCTTCGGTCTTCAGCTCCTGTATCTTGCGCTCTTCAAGATACACTTGACACTCCCTACTCCAGGCCGGGTGCGAACCGGAGCAGTTGACGCACACTTGTGGTAGCGTACAACTAACGCCCGGCTCATGTGCCCCCTTGCCACGCTTACTACAGGTGGGGTTGCCCTCATATCCTCACATGACGCAGTCGTATGTCCGAACCGCTGACACTGAAAACAGCGCATCGGGTCCGGAACATACGGACGGACGTTTAGGTTGATAGGTTGATGTAACCTGCTTTGATGTTCTTTGGTAGTACTGGAGTGTCAAATGTCAGGACAAAGGAGGCAGTCTTTTCAATACTGCCACTAACCCTTCGCGTTATCTGACGTACCTCGACAACTTTCTGATCTTCCCACTCCTTAACGAGCTCCTCGGTCCCTATTTCCATTATATCACGGCAGGTGACTATGCCTTTAGAGCTATTCAGGGATTTGTGGAGTTCAAAATTGACTGCGAACTCCCCGAGCTTCACACTAAGGAGTTGGGTAGCTTGTCTACTGGTGCATGTTTCCAGCAGCAGCGTCCCGTTACTCAGCTTCTTTACAGAGTTCAGGGTCCCTACGAGACCCTCCAAGCCTTTTTGGATGTAGAACGGAGAGACTTTCTTGAACGACCCATCGACTATCTGCATTACCACAAAGGCATTCACAATCAAACACACCTTTCCGTTACAATTACTTTCAGAAGTGGGGGGGCTGTCAACCCTCACCCGCTTCTTAGAACTGGGTGTATTGGGATTAACCTGCGGCACACCCGTACCGCAGGGTTTTTTGGTTTTTGTGGTAGACTTCGTTTTGGTCCCACGAGTAAAACCAGTTTAAAAAGAAGCGCTAATACAACAGGGGTGCGCAGGTGCCCCTGAGGTTTCACGTTAGCGAGTGATCTGCCTCTCACCCATGCACCTCCTCGGCACGTGTCCGACCTTGAGGTTAAGGTTTTTTTTTATAGAAGTAGGTACCGTCCTCGCGATCCGGGCGATGAAGCCAAGATCCCAGTTCTCCTAGGCACACAATGTTCTACCGCCACGCCCTACGGTGGTCATTGAAGCATGGTAGGAGTTTACGGTGTGGGAAACTTGCGGCGCTCACAAGTTTCCAGCTTGGGCACCGCGGGTTTGCGAAACCTGTACCTGGCACTTGCGCACTAGGCCCCTGCGGCATGTGTGACTGCGGCGAAAGTCATTCAAAAACACGTAGGTATCACTAATAACTTGCAACCTTTCACTGAATTCCATGTAACCAACATAACAACTTATATCAATAATATTACATATCAATTGCATATTCATTTAACTAATAAATAAACATCACAGTTCTGTTACACACATCCAATCATACTGTCTCTCATGAATTCCATTTTGAAAGGAAGGTAATGTAAACTAAAAATAAAATATGTCTTGTCATCTCCATAAACGGGCAACTGTCTACTACTTTATGTATTATGGACATATTTAGTTCATTAGTGTGAAATATAATGTTTGGCAGGCAAGCTATGTAGTAATTCACAATAAATTTTCATAAAAAAACCCAAAAAACTGAATGATAGATTTCATTATATATTATCAGCTTCCACTATTTACTGGCATGTAATACACTGTCAAAAGTGCTGTATCATCATCGGTTCGCCAGTGGGCTGTGTCACGGCATACAAGCCACGTTACGGCATGTGAGCTGTGTCACATAATGCTGGGGTAAGCAGATTGCCACAACGAGCAGCTGAAAACTGTCTGGATGCCGAGTTAGCAGTTCATTGCGTCATTTACATGTGAGTAAGGCATCTACAGCGTCTGAAAGTGTCAGCGAAGTTTCAGACTGGCATGAAGAACTTATTTCTCTTCTTAACAACATTGGATGTAACATACCTTAGAATTTAATAAGGATTGTTTTTTTAAACATTATATGGGAAAGGCACACACATGCTTATAGAAAAATTAATCCTTTCAATTAAATACATAAATTCAAGGAAAGGAATAGTATTCAAAATAAAGTTTAATTAAATACAAAGAGTTTCTAATATGTTTCATTTGAATTCGTGAAGTTATTGAATTGAGATAAAATAATAAATTTTGGTGCCAATGAAACTTGGTCAAGATGGCTTGGCTACAAAGCATTCACTGGAGCAAATACTTCAAAATTTAATAGTAAATCGAAGAAGGCAGTTAGAGACATCAAATTTGCTACATTTTTGAATATGTAGAATTGTTTAAAGACACTTTTAGATTGATAGCTTTAACAATTTAGGTGATATTAATTAGCTAAATTTTATTTTTGGTTTACGAATTTTATTTTACATTTTTGAAAATAGTAAACATGCCTTATTTTATATCGAATGGAAGAGCAGCCCATCAGGAATAAAACAAAAGTGGTTTCAGTTTCATAACTATGTAAGAGTTATTAACAGGTTTAGGGAATATTATAAATGATTTTTTTATGGCTAAAATATTAAAGCTTTTTTTTTATAAGGATAAGAATTAATGCTTTTTAGAAGATCTAGCTACTGTCAAAATTTCAGAACGATAGGAATATTTTAAGTCATCAAGGTCAAGAAATCTGATGAAATCTCAAGCTTGGGAATTGATATCTGATCAGTTTTCCAGACTATTCTCATGGAAAACAAGGAAGTCTTGTGTTGTCACGGATGTTTCTATAAATACAAGCCCAGATTTTTCCTCCCCCCAGTCTTCCAGTTTCAGTTATAGCATGACCGCGCTGGTTCGTAGCGCTAAGGGGGCGCGCAGATAGTAGGATGCAGATCGCAGGCAAACGTGTTACTTTGAAGCTAGCGTGTGGTGAATCTAGAACACCTCAACTAACTATAAATTCAGTTAGGGGTTGTGATGTTGGTCTGTCTTAAATGTGTTAATCGAAACTGCATTTTCATCTTTGGAAACTTTGTCTGATGCCAATTTTAGTTTTGTGACTTTGCTTAAAATTGAAGGATATAGAGACTATCTACCAGCATATCTTTGTGACTGTTATTATTTATAACCCTTCTTAGTTTGAGGTTTTATCAAACTAAGTGGCAACCTCATATAGCAAAGCACGAACAGAAGCTATCCTAGGCTCTATCATGGTTAAAGCTGAGACTGAAGGTTTGCACTCACCCCAATGCAGATTTAGTTAGGTCTTACGTGGAGTAAAATTAAATGATCCGAAGTTAAGAGAATTAAAGGATAAGCTGCTAACTTTCGCAATAGTTACAGTACAACTGAAGGGAGAGAGGAAGAACTTCAGAAGAAAAGCACTAGACTGAGAAAAGAAATGGATGAGTCAAGACAGCAAAAGAACTATATAGTTGCGCCAAATGCTTCAGTCCTGTGTCAAAGGCTACACAGATACTTGAACAGAAATTTACCCCCCATTACAACAAGTGTAGCATTGTCTCTTGTAGGATAGTAAAAAGTTCAAAGTCAGTTGCTGGGTAATTGACTAGAATTGTTAAACCAAAAACGAAAAAAGAAGATAAAATACGGAACACTAACAATGCTGTGATTGTGGAGACAAATGCAGGAAGATGTGAAGAAAATAATGAGCAATACAGAATTAAATGAAGAACTAAAGTGTGAGCTGCTCCATAAGAGGCAATGGTCATTCTCTACAATCTTCCAAAGGCCATAGAAAAATACAAGATCATGGAAAAGATCTATGAACAACACCTTGAAGGAAACATGAATGGACAGAAAAAAATTTATGAGTGGATTCACTCCTAAATTTGGGACAGGCCCGTGAGGTAAAGCATCTGTACACCAAGTAGCCGCGGTCAGTTTATCAGTGAGGAGACTTCTGCTAGAAAAAACGTACAGTTTATATCGAGTTTTTGGCAATTTTGGTACAAGATTATACAGTCATCAATCACAACGTGCTTAAAATGATAAGTTCCAGGACACCTGAATAATCACTGACAAAAAGAAAAAAATTACCTGTACCCATTGCTTCACAGATCGCCATAGAGAGGACCAATTTCCCAATTTGTCGCAAGACAAATTGTGCATCCCTTGCCAGAAATGAGGTATATCTTGCAAAAAAGAGAGGTAAAAATAGCCCAAACTTACCAATTGTTGCTACACTGGTTTGTAAACAAAACTGACTATAGCTTGTAAGTACCCTGAGCCAAGAGTGGAATAAAATTTAGAAGAATATTAATTGATATCATCAACAAACTAATTGTGGCAACGATGGTTAAGACAGATAAAAGCATCAAGAAAAAGGAGGGAAATCCGCCACCTAAAAGGAGGAAAGCAATACGAGCAGAAAACTACAGAGAATAACTGATGTAGAGAACAAAGAAATCACACTGTAGTGGCTAAGCTAGTGCATTTTTGTGATGAGCACACAACATGTGTGGAGAGTAGTACTCACTGGGCAAATCCGTTCTATTGAACATGTATTTTCAGTATCATCATGAAATCAAACTGTATAAAATAAGGGAGATAAATCTAGCTCTCTCAGACCAACTGATGGAAATAGTGGCTGACATAAATATAAAGTTAGTTTGGTAACACAGTCATCGAACAAATGTTAGAGATGACTGTTGGTAGATGTTATTGATGAATTGCAGCTGGAGGCCAAGAACAAAGAGCGTAATCCATAAACATATAACAATTCAACTGTGCCCACACCAACATCGATGTAACTAACAAATAAATCTGCTGTATAACTGGCATGTGATGGACAAATTAACAACTAGTGACTACAACATTATACAGTTCAACATTGCCAGAGAACAGCTGATATGGGTAAAATCTGCTTCAAAAGGCAATACAACATAAGATTGGCTTCATGGCAGAAGATGAGAGAAGCTTTTTTGGCTCCAGTAATTTTAAAAGAAGACTTCAATATGAACAATGTGGCAAAGGAATTAACATGGGTGATTCAGGATGCAGCGAGAGTTTCTGTTCCTCTGAAGAAGATTCGTAGTATACTAAATAGGAATTGCAAGCACTGAGAGAAAAAGTAAGAAAAGCTGGAAGGGCCAAGTAGCTGCAAAGAGAGATTTTCTTCTTATTACATACAGGCAAGTGAGAGTAGAATACAAGCAAAATAATTCTATCAACCCAGCAAAACAAATGGGATGCATTTGTGAAAGAAATCTAAAGGTTAATGCATGGGTAATTCCGTACAAATAGCTGCAGCTAAAATATGATCTCCCACCACGTTGTCCTCAATCAGAAGAGAAGACAAATCAATTATAACTAACCGGAAGGAATCCGCGGATGAGTTGTTGAACAGCTTACTATCACACAACAGACCAGAGGAAAACACCAGACAATAAGATGAGCTCTGCCACGAAATGTGGCAACCTTATGTGAGTGATGTTATAGATAGTGACAGCTCACTGGATGAGGTAGTAATAGCAATCAATTCTCAGAGTGTGGGTAAGGCACAAGAACCGGACAGAATCCCAGCTGAGGTGCTCCAGATGTTGATCTTGGATGCAACCCCAATTATGTGTAGACTATTTAATGAATGTCTTAGGCAGGGAAGAATACCAAGCATCTGGAAGCAAGGTAAAGTTGCAATATTCAACAAAGGAGATGTTAAAGATCATCCTTGTACCCAAATCATACTGCCCAATCTGGCTATTAAATATGATGGGGAAGGTGCAGCAAAAGCTTCAAGACTTTAGAAAAGCCAGAGGAATGAAATATGATCAGTATGGTTTCAGTACAAGAACTGGGAATGAGGATGCAATGAACTGAGCCTTCAAAATAACCGAAGGATCAGAGAAGACATTTTGTTTTTTTTTTTGACAACATGTGGTGGCCAGCACTGTTTGCAAGACTCCAGAAAATTCACTGTCCAATGCAATTGTACTACAGTCTGAGAGACTACTGCAAGCATAGGACCATCACTATGAGATGCCCTAACAACAAAACCACAAAAGAAATAAACAAAGGTTGCTCCCAGCAATCTGTCTCTGGCCCTATTTTCTGGGATTTAGCATCAGAATCAGGATTGGAAAGTCTTCAACAAACACCTGAATTAGTAGGACTGGTTGCCTTCGCAGATGTACTTCTTCTTCTAGCTGAAGGAATGTCAACAGCTGAAATCAAAACGAAGAGTGAAAAAGTGTTAAAATTCGTGTGAAGTTGTGTGTTGAAGTGAAACTGACACTTGCACGGAATAAAACAAATTACATGGTGTTTGCACAAAAGGAGAAACAGGATGGAAATCCTATCATAAAGATAAATGATGCAAAAATAAGCAGAAGTACAGTACGTAGGTACTTGGGCCTGCAGCTGGATGAAAGCCTTAACTTTCGAGAAGGAGGTTGTTGTATTTGTAGTTATAGCTATGTCATCATATTTCTTTATACATTTTTGGTCGCCACGGGATACAAGTCTCTTTCAATTAATTTCGAATTTGGATCTGCATATTAAGGAATTTAGTATTTTATATTTGAATAACTTCAAACTGTAATGTTGTTTCTTTTCTTATTCATTCAAACTACATTCAAGAAATAAATTATCCAAAGATTATAAGATTAGATTTTCAGTGACTGACTGAATAGTAGCGACCCATAAATGCACTAGCATTATTAATCGCTCTCTGTCCGTTAATCTTTGTCCCCATGACAACCAACTCTTATCTCAGAATAATCAACATTCCGTTTTACTTTTTCTTTGGAACCCGTTATGTTACAAGGTCTTCAGAATAGCTCTACGGGCAATGAATGGAATCATAAGTATAGGTCACAGACTGTTCCAAATCCCTATCTTGGCAATGAAGGCTTACCAAATATTACACTTGCAACCATTGTTGGCTTTTCAGTGAGCATCTGGACCAAACACCTCAGAAAGTTTAAGCCCAGGGAGAACATCTGGAGGCTACAATGAATGATACTAATCAGGCTTACTGGTGCATATTGGAAAGCATCAACAACAACTCTTAACAGCAGCAGCAGGAGTACTGACTCTGAATCTAGAAGTGAGGAGAACAGGATGGATAAGGTTATGGAAATAGTTGGAAAGGAGGTAAACACAAAGAAGGAATTGTGGAATGTACTGATCGAGAAATGGCAAAACAAGTATGACACTAGTGAACAGGTTGCAGAACATATGACATATTCCCATCTGTAGCTGAAATAATCAACGTGTAATTTTTCCAACCTTCTCCATGGCTAATGCAATATATAACTGGCCATGGACTGTACACAAGCTTCCGACATAAATGTAGACTTTCACCAACTAGCAAGTGTGAATGTGGAGAGGAAAGCACACCAGAGCATGTAGTGCAGGAATGTTGAACAACAGCCAAGATGAGAATCAAACAGCAACAGCAGCTGCTAGGTTTGATGATATCTGACACACTGCGTTCACAGAAACTATGGCACCTGCTAAATGAAAATGCAGAAATAGTCTCTCAAAACAAAAACATCTGGAATGGAAGAAAGCTGGGGGCAGGAAGCGACGTACACACCCAACATGACCAGTTGTAATACCTCCGAGTTTTCTAGAGGCGTCTCTCCCTTCCGAGTGACTGCAGGAGTCCTTCATGAATTCCAGGAGGGTAACTTCCTGAGGCACTGGGGTATCCGCTGCAGTCGATACTAGGAGACAGATATATGGCCAGGGCTGCACACAATCTTTTTAAAGCATACATACAGTTTGACTAGCCATCTGGACATTTGAAAACTTCTTATGAGGTTTTGTAATACAGGGTGCGGCAGAAATAACTCCCGAATTTTCCACCGCTGTTTCTCTGGCGCTAGTGGTGCGGCGTGAGTCACGGTTGTGGCGTTTGGTTGTGTGTGCCTTGCAATTTCAGTACGTACCATGGCGTGGAGCGGAGAACATCGTGGTTTCGTGATTGAGACTTATTTAAAAAATGGGGACTCTTACCATAACGCAGCGATTATTCCGTACACATTTTCGATTACGTCGAAATGCTGTAGTTCCTGACAGGAAAACCATTTTGTCATGGGTCAACAATTTGAGAAGAACGGGTTCGACTTTAAAAACGAAGCCTCCTGGTAGACCTCGCACCGTTCGAACACCGCAGAACATTGAAGCAGTGAGACACGCCATTACGACCTCCCCACAACGTTCAGCCCGTAGGCATGCTGTTGCTATGGGAATATCTGAACGCAGCATAAGACGAATTTTGCACATGGACCTAAAATTCCATCCCTACAAAATTATGGTTGTGCAGGAGCTCAATGAACGTGATTGGGTCAACCGCATAGCATCTTGTAAGGCCATCCTGCAACGTATTCCAGGTAACGCCAGTTTGCTTTCAAGTGACAAAGCTCACTTTCATTTGTCAGGCTACGTGAATACACAAAATTTTCGGTACTGGGCCGAAAACAATCCCCAACAGGTCCATGAGCGACCTCTGCACAGCCAACGTGTCACTGTCTGGTGCGCTATTTCTGATTTCGGGAGTATAGGCCCATACTTTTTTGAAGAGGAGGGCAGAGCAGTAACAGTAACTTCTGTTCGTTACATCGATATGATAAACAACCTCCTGCGGCCAAAACTCAATGAACTAAGGGGTCGTGATTTGTGGTTCCAACAGGATGGTGCCACTGCACACACAGCAAGGGCATCGATGAACGTCCTACGAGAAATGTTTCCTGGGCGCCTGCTCTCCTTACGAGGTGACATTCCATGGCCAGCACGTTCACCCGATCTTGCACCCTGCGATTTCTTTCTCTGGGGATATTTGAAAGCTGAAGTCTACAAACGTAAGCCGAGAACAACAGAAGAACTGAAAGCTGCCATCCGTCAAGAAATCGCGGCAATACCACCCGAACTGACTAGGAAAGTGATGCGGAATTTCAGGGAGAGAATTCAGAAGTGCATAAGATGTGAAGGTCGGCATTTGGATGATGTGATTTTCAAAACTCAGTGATGTAGTGGACAAACATAATGGTAAACATCATTCTTTGAAAGTGTGAAATAAATATCTCAGTAGCTTCTATCAGTGCTGTGTTATTCACATTTTAAATTCGGGAGTTATTTCTGCCGCACCCTGTATAAGTAGGATAGTCAAAGTACTCATTTAAAATACTGTATGTTAATAAGAAGGTTAACTACGAATTTACTAAATTCATATATGTATCTTTGAGTTTTGAAATATTAGGCTTAGATGTTGAAACTGTAACTTGTTTCCTGATTTAGTTGCTACTCCATTCTTGGTAATTTATTTTTGTAATTAGTATTATATCAGTATTTTCTCCATAATATTATCTTTAGTGAAGAAGATTTAGAGTTCCAGTTTAGCCTCTAGATGCTGGGTCAAAATGAAAATGGAGAAACAAATAAATAAAAACAAAAAAGCAAGCATTTGCATGGAGTGGTTTTGGCAAACCACGGATATCTGGACCAGATAGCAATTCCATATCCTCTTTAAAGCTAGGACAGAGTATTAACTGTTTATCCAGCTGGTTTGGACCAACAATGAGAGACTGATGAGGAAAGTTCATAAACTTTTCAAACAGATTTCTTTCCCCCTGTTCTTCTTCAGTGTACTCACTTATCAGCATTATCATACACAGACGGAAAAAAAAATCCCAACACCAAGAAAGACTTGTGTTAGATAAACGAAATTTGGTAGGCGTGTTTATACATCTGAAAGATGACATCGATTCAAATTTCGCGCTTCGCGCATAAGTGTGGCGCTAGTAGCGCTACTCAGAGCTTGCAAATCAGGTTTGCTTTAAATACGCGCTGTAAAGTTTGTGAACGTTATTTACCGCTGAGATTTGACATAGTGAGTTGATGTTAGCCAAGAATGCCTTTAAGAAGACGAAGAAGCCATTATCAACAGCTCACCGAGTTTGAACGAGGTCGTGTAATAGGGCTACGAGAAGGTGGATTTTCTTTTCGCGATATTGCAGAAAGACTTGGCCGGAATGTATCCACTGTGCATGATTGTTGGGTGCAGTGGTCAAGGGATAGTACTGCCTCAAGAAGACCGGGTTCCGGGAGGCCACGTGGCACTACTGAGAGGGAAGACCGCCGTATTCGGCGTACAGCTGTGGCGCATCGTACTGCGTCTGCGGCAGAAATTCGAGCTGCAGTTGGTACCACAGTGACACAACGAACTGTTAGAAATCGGTTACTTCAAGGACAGCTCCGAGCCAGGCGCCCTGTAGCGTGCATTCCACTGACTAAAAGCCATCGCCGTTTGCGACTCCAGTGGTGTCAAGCCAGAGCTCATTGGAGGACGGAGTGGAGATCTGTTGTGTTTTCTGATGAAAGCAGGTTCTGCCTTGGTGCCAGTGATGGCCGAGTGTTGGTCAGAAGGAGGCCAGGGGAACGCCTGCAACCAAACTGTCTGCGGCCTAGACACACTGGACCTACACCTGGAGTCATGGTCTGGGGAGCAATTTCCTATGACAGCAGGAGCACTCTTGTGGTTATACCAAACACACTGACTGCAAATTTGTACGTCAGTCTGGTAATTCAACCTGTAGTGCTGCCATTCATGAACAGCATTCAAGGGGGAGTTTTTCAACAGGATAACGCTCGCCCTCATACCGCTGTTGTCTCGCAACGTGCTCTACAGAGTGTCGACATGTTACCTTGGCCTGCGAGATCACCAGATCTGTCTCCAATTGAACACGTATGGGATATCATTGGACGACAACTCCAGCATCATCCACAGCCAGCACTGACCGTCCCAGTATTGACAGCACAAGTACAACAAGCATGGAACTCCATACCACAAAGTGACATTCGAAACCTGTATGACACAATGCATTCACATTTGCAGGCTTGCATTCAAAATTCTGGAGGTTACACCGGCTATTAATTTAACAGTATTTCACATTTGAAATGCATTTTCTTGAGCTTAAATTAACCTGTGATCTTGAAAATTTAATCAATTAAACATGTTAACTTGACAAATGCATTGTCCAAATTTCATTACTCTACAATAATTTTTTCTTGGTGTTGGGATTTTTTTTTCCGTCTGTGTATTTGGGCGTGGCAAATTTCAGAGGCTTTACATCAAAAGAAATGGTTTTTAGGGGTTGCAATCGAACAGAGTGGGATCACACATCATTAGACAGTCTCACGGATCCAGCACAAAATTAAGCAAATCTGAAAATTGCAGTCAAAATGTGTGCCAGTCTATGTGACTCGCTGCTCCGTCGTTTTCCGGCTCCATCAGATGTATTGCACTGTTTGCCTGTACCCTCGTAGTTGTCACTTGACTTGTGTGAACAAACGTTTGTTTTTGTTAACCTTCATCATTTGTAAGTAAATACATCCACTTTTACATATTCTTTAAAACTTACGTTTGTTTTGAGTACACATTTCTATAAATTGAGTTAAGTTGCATACTCAGTACAAGTTTCTTATTGTATAATAAGTATTTTTTTGTGTGTTGCACATGTCATCTGTATTTAAACATAAAGTAACTGTGACAACTTCCTGTATTTGAGGCTGAAAATTTGATTATTCGTTGATACGAAAATAATTTTATTGCAATTTTACCAATTGTATACCTAAAATTAAAAATAGGGAAAATAAACAGTTACCCGTCACTTACCACAGATGAAGGCAGGAGGGCGAGACACGTAAAAACACAACAACAAAAGAATTACACAATATTTCGACTTTAGTCTATTTTCAGTGCCTCGTGGTAGTTTCTTTGTTTCCTTTATCCAATTGTATACCTATTTATTTAGCAGTTATCAAAAGGATTTTGTATATCCTTTGACTTATTGTTGTCTCAGTTGCCAACTCAGTGCGTTTGAAACAAATGTTCTTTGATGAAAGCCACCTGCTTACTCTGGCTTTCGATTAATCCCTCTTGCGATTTGCACTGATTTGGTCAATCGCCACAATACATTGTTTTTGAGTGAATAGAATGCATCCTTTCCTATTTCGTATAACAGCAAAAAAAGTGATAATGACGTCCTCGTGGGTATATTGCCAAACTATGTTATAAAAACAGCATACTTTGACAGCTGCCTCCACAGTCTTCCTCATGTGTGAATTTTCGTGTTTTTACAATGCAATCTGGTGATACACCCATAAAGACTTCATTGCAATAATACGTAGACAGTCTCCTTCTTACATAAAAAAATAATTTCCAAACTAGTTATGCCACTTAAAGTAAAACTGAAATTCTTGACAGTTTAAGTCTTGGTGAGTAGTTTCTTTTAATAACAATGATTCAACTATAAGATCAATCAAGAAATCAGGAGACATAATAATAATCCCACACAACAAATTTTTGTAAAAATAGACCAAGTCTTGTGCTTGTTCAGTGGCAAAACGTTATGAAATATTGTTCAGAACCAAATCTAAACTTCACTTTGTGAATGCTTTCTCTCGGTGTTATGGATTGTTTATTTAGGGAAAAAAAGGTCTGGTGATACTATGGCATACTATGTTTTCAAACTGATGTGATTTATTTTAAGGTACATAATATGACCTAAGAATGAATATTTTGTAGTTTTGATTATTTATTTAAAAATTGGTTTAGATTTAAAAAAAAAAAAAAAAAAAAAAAAAAAAAAAAAAAAAAAAAAAAAAAAACCCTTAAAAATCAAAATATTCTTACGACAGGCTAAAAAATTTTAATGTCATTTTGCCAATTAAAATATTGTTAATTTTTATCATTTAACATTAAAACTGATTTATTAATTTAATTAACAGACATTTATTATTTAATTTGTTAACACTTTAAATAACTGTGTTTTAAAAATATCCATTGAAAAACTGTTAGTGCCAATACCGCGGGATTGAAAATACTGCGGGATTGCAATCCTTAGTAGTTATGTCTGTAATAATTCTTTCAGAAATTTTGAATTTTTCCATAATTACATAACTTGATTCATAACAATTTTTCAGTGTAAACTGACATTTGGAGAACAGAAAGAAGTCTTATCAAAAAAGGGGATTTGGAACAATAGCCAATCTTCGCACTTTAATCCCTTTAGGAACTCGCGAGCCAGTAAAATCTAACACATGGGAAACAAGCAAATGCTGCTATGCGATTGTAAACAATACAAGCATTGAATTTGTTGCTTCCACAGCAGCCATTATTAATAATGCCTTGGCTTTCAGGTAAGGGTTACATATTTATTTCAATTACTAAGCTTTCAGTTGTCATCCTGCAGCATTCTTCAGAGATACTGTATTTGTTTACGTATTTCATAGTGAAAAGCACCAATTACTGTGGAATACAAGTCTTGAACAAAATTGTTGCTGTTTTTTGAAACTTCTAATTCCTCATTCACTTGGTTATGCCATCACTGCATCCATGTGTTTTCAAATGTGATCCAGTGCCTGATTTACATCAGTGAGATGGGCCGTAATGAGGCAGACAGACTTAAAGAACATATCTGCCATGACAAGAAAAACAATGGCAATGGATCCACTCACCATAGTTTGTCAATCCTTGAACACCAGGCAGGGTAGCAAATTTAAAGGCAACTGTGAGTGGTGAATTTGGAGCACCAAGCAAAGAAAGAATATTCGCTTGGGAGAAGAGAGTGCAACATGATATCGAGTGGATCAAGCCAAAAGAGAGCCTACTACCTGGGTCTAAACAACTATGGCCCATATGGAAGTCACTAAATGGGCTTCGAGTTGGAGTTGCCTCATGGGGATACCTGGGAGAAAAGCCAGATACCACATGTTCATGTGGGGAGAGAGAAACCATGGTACATCTGTTGTCCACAAATCGGAATGAATGTATCTCAATTTGACCTCCAATTAGCTACTGACAAAACCATCACATTGGCATAAAAATTATCGCATATTTGATGCTGTCTTCAACATGAGAAAAGAAGAAGTTTCTAAATCAATTAGATCATGGCAGTGAGCACACCTTAATTCAAATTTCGAGTTTTATGGAGTTCCCATTTTACTGCGAACTCCCCGAGCTTCTCAGACTTAAGGAGTAGGACGGCCTGCTTGCTGGTTGATGTTTCCAGCAACAATGTCCCATTCCTCAGCCTTAAGGATCCTTGCAAGGATCCGTAACCCCTTATGTATGGAAAGAGGAGAGACCATTTCAAAAGATCCAATCTTCCTTGACATTATCACAAAGGCATTATCTATAAGATAATCTTTTCTGTTACACTATTTATTCTCAGGAGGGCTTTCAACCCTCACCCACTTCCAAATTCTTTGGGCATTTGGAATACCATTTGATCCGCCTACACTGTGGAATACCCTGCGACCCACCCATGCTGCAGGTAGTGGTGGTCCTAGCCCCCCGCCCCCTTTTGCCCCACGAGTTTGGTGGAACTAAAAGTTGAGTGAAGTGAAGCTCCCACTTCACGCCACCAAGCCCAATACAACAGGGGTGTAGCAGATGCCCCTAAGATTGTACGGTAGGGAGTGGTTAATCTCACCACCCATTCACCTCCTTGGCGCATTACCTTGAGGTTGATATATATATATATATATATATATATACACACACACACACACAACGCTACACTGTCATGCCCTATGGTGGTCGTTCAAGCATGGAATGAGCTTATGGTGTAGGAAACTTGTGGTGCTTACAAGTTTCCAGCTCGGGTAACGTGGGTTCACCAAACCCATACCTGACACTTGCATACCAGGTCCCTATTGGATCTCCTATGTTTAATCAAATAAATAACAAAACACAATATATAACAAGGTATCTTTCTAATATGTCTGAAAAAACAAACTGCAGGTCAAAAATATTACACATTTAATTCATTGTGTTAGGTGCTACATGACAACAGCTCTTTATTATTTTTTTTATCAGTTGCTTATAAGCTTTTCCTGTCATTCTGTACCTCATATCAGTCATTTTGCCATTGCTCCTGATAAATTTCTGTATTTATCTCTCTGTATTTTACTGTCCATTATATGTAATTTTTTGCTTCCCATTTAGTAATCCAAATTACCTTGGCAAATGTTGTAAATTTTGACTTAGAACCTCATCAGGATACCACCTGTCACTATGCTTCTTAAATCTCCCTTATATATAACTTTTCATTTGTTTATAATCATTAAAAACATTTTTTTTTATTACTCGTGTCATGTCCTGTGATTGGTCACAAACAATGGATTTTTTGCCACTAGCCAAGTAATGTTCTGTTTCGTTCCATACTTCTTTTCCACCTATATCACATGCAAAATTGTCCTTTTTACCACTTCCATAACTTCCACTTCAACAACATTTGCTTATGTATACTGTTCCTTCTGTCCTGCCTTTGAATTTCTCACCAGATGTTTAATCCAAAGGAGGGGGGGGGGGAGGGGAACTGTCATGCTTTTGATTTACCCATCCCACAGTCTTATTATCAGTTCCTCCACACCTCTTTCTCTTCACCAACCATCCCAAAAGTTCCTTTCCTCATATTTGTGGAGACCAAAATTGTGTCTTGTTAACATTCCCTTTACCTCCTCTATAAATCACAACTTTCTCACCAATGGAATCCATTTTTCCTTCAAAAAACGTCATCTGCTTTTGCCAGTAAATATCATTCTACTCCACCCTCTGCCGGCAATACCACTTTGCCATCATGGTTGCAAGCAACTAGTGACAGAATGAAAATGTGATCAGTCTCAAGCAGTTCTGACCACCAATCCAATTATACATTGATCAGCCACAACATTATAACTACCTACCTACTATCGATGTAAACCCATCCAGGCAATAGCAGTGCCACTTGATGAGGAATGACTGCTAGTCAGACACACGCACGATGCATGTAGTATCAGTGAGCGTGTTATCCCTATTTAGAATGGGGAAGGCACACAGTCTATTCGAGTTTGACTGAGGGCAGATCATGATGGCCCACAGGCTCGGCACAAGCGTTTCAGAAACTGCACGACTTGTCGGGTGTTCGAGGAGTGCTGTAATGGGTGTCTTCAACAAGGGCAAAATCAAGGTGAAACCTCATCCAAACATCGAGGGGTTGGACAGCCATACCTCATTACAGATGTTGGATGTTGTAGGCTGGGCAGACTGGTAAAACAGATCGGGTGGCAAACTGTGGCGGAACTAATATCAGACAATGCTGGGCAGAGTACAAAATTGTCTGAACACAGTGCACCAAACACTCCAAACAATGGGCCTCTGCAGCCGACGACCTATGCCTGTGCCAATATTAACACCACGACATCGACAACTATGACTGAAATGGGCATGTGGCCGTCATCACTGGACATTGGTGCAGTGGCAGTGTTGCATGGTCTGATGAATCCTGATACCTTCTTCATCATACTGATGGGAGGGTGCAAACCCGTTGTTTTGCAGGGGAACAGCTTCTTGACACCTGTACTGTGGAACAGAGACAAGCTGGTGGTAGCTCAATTATGCTCTGGGGAACAATGGATCCAGTGGAGCTCATGCAAGGCACTATGATGGCCAATAAGTATCGTACACTGGCTGCAGTCCACGTACACCCCTTCATGATGACCATATTTCCCTAAGGCAATGGCATTTTTCAATAAGCTAATGCGCCATGTCACAAGGCCAGGAATATGATGGAGTGGTTTGAGGAACACAGTAGCAAGTTGCAATTGATGTGCTGGTCCCCCAACTCGCCAGATCTGAACCGGATCAAACACATCTGATTGAACATGGCGTCAGTGCTCATTGCCACCTTCCACAGAATTTGCAAAAATTAGGTGACTCGTGAGTGCCAAGACGTGTCATGCTGTAGGTTGTCATAATGTTCTGACTGATCAGTGTACCATTCTTCTTTATGAAAATCATCATCTCATCTCGTTTCAAGAGTTATTAATTCCACCATATACACATTGCCTTTCCAAAATTTTATTCCCCACTCCAACAATGTTAGTTACCAGCAAAGCTGAAGCATAAGAGAAATATCCAAAGGCAAGAACTCAAACATCATCGACCAAAATCTATTAAAGATACTTAAAACTTCCTAGATTGTATGTACACTCCTGAAAATTGAAATAAGAACACCGTGAATTCATTGTCCCAGGAATGGGAAACTTTATATACACATTCCTGGGGTCAGATACAACACATGATCACACAGACAGAACCATAGGCACATAGAGACAGGCAACAGAGCATGCACAATGTCGGCACTAGTACCGTGTATATCCTCCTTTCGCAGCAATGCAGGCTGCAATTCTCCCAAGGAGACGATCGTAGAGGTGCTGGATGTAGTCCTGTGGAACGGCATGCCAAGCCATTTCCACCTGGCGCCTCAGCTGGACCAGCGTTCGTGCTGGACGTGCAGACCGCGTGAGACGACGTTTCATCCAGTCCCAAACATGCTCAATGGGGGACAGATCCGGAGATCTCGCTGGCCAGGGTAGTTGACATACACCTTCTAGAGCACGTTGGGTGGCACGGGATACATGTGGACGTGCATTGTCCTGTTGGAACAGCATGTTCCCTTGCCGGTCTAGGAATGGTAGAACGATGGGTTCGATGACGGTTTTAATGTACCGTGCACTGTTCAGTGTCCCCTCGACGATCACCAGAGGTGTACGGCCAGTGTAGGAGATCGCTCCCACACCATGATGCCGGGTGTTGGCCCTGTGTGCCTCGGTCGTATGCAGTCCTGATTGTGGCGCTCACTTGCACGGCGCCAAACACGAATACGACCATCATTGGCACCAAGGCAGAAGCGACTCTCATCACTGAAGACGACACGTCTCCATTCGTCCCTCCATACACGCCTGTCGCGACACCACTGGAGGCGGGCTGCACAATGTTGGGGAGTGAGCGGAAGACGACCTAACGGTGCGTGGGACCGTAGCCCAGCTTCATGGAGACGGTTGCGAATGGTCCTCTCTGATACCCCAGGAGCAACAGTGTCCCTAATTTGCCGGGAAGTGGCGGTGCGGTCCTCTACGGCACTGCGTAGGATGCGACGGTCTTGGCGTGCGTCCGTGCGTCGCTGCTGTCCGGACCCAAATCGACGGGCACGTGCACCTTCCGCCGACCACTGGCGACAACATCGATGTACTGTGCAGACCTCGCGCCCCACATGTTGAGCAATTCGGCGGTACGTCCACCCGGCCTCCTGCATGCCCACTATACGCCTTCGCTCTAAGTCCGTCAACTGCACATACGGTTCACGTACACGCTGTCGCGGCATGCTACCAGTGTTAAAGACTGAGATGGAGGTCTGTATGCCACGGCAAACTGGCTGACACTGACCGCTGCGCAGCTAGCGCCCTTCGACGGCCAACACTGCTGTTCCTGGTGTGTCCGCTGTATCGTGTATTTGATCATTGCTTGTACAGCCCTCTCGTATTGTCCGGAGCAAGTATGGTGGGTCTTACACACCGGCGTCAGTGTGTTCTTATTTCAATTTCCAGGAGTGTATATCTGAAGACTCAAATGCTCTTACTGCCAAATTCCTTCCTAGTCTCTATAAATGTCAATCCCCTTTATACTTACATCACCTACTGTCAGGTCTTAAGTCTATAGAACATTTCTAGAACATTACCTTAAGCCACTAAATTATTTCTTAAAAAATATTTTCTTTAAACTCCAAACTATACAACTACCATGCTGTCCCTCCTATGTCAAAGATTCCCTCAGCCTTCAAGAACAAAAATTAATGGACTAACTCTCTCTGACACCATTTGTATGTTTCATATTGATTACAGGATGTATATATGACACAGACTCATCATAAAAACAAACTCCTCAAATTCTCAGATTAATAACTTGTTCGTAATTTAATCTGGATCTACTGTCGAATACATGCAACTTTAGGTGTAGATTTCGCTACAGAAATTTAGCTTACACATTTCTATCCAGTAGTCTACAACACCATCTCAAAATTGAAAGCCATCATCTCTTCTACAAACATTCCCAGTCATAAATCCTGGCCATTCATGGCACACACATCAGATTCAATGAAGAATTCCTCTCCAAGGATCCCGAAACCTTGTATAAGATCTTACTACTTGCAACTACACCCTATTCACGATTCTTGCCCAAAAGTTCCCATACTGCAACCTACAACTCACGTCACAAAAAACTTAATTGAAGATCAAAATTCCTCTCTCATCTCTCTCCTTGTAAGAATGCACTGACCTAATCAATTTTTCTTGCTTAAGACATCTTTCTGTAAAAAATGTCTGTTTTTTCTGTTATCCTTCCCATTTTCCCCCCCCGCACACAGTTACCCACATCTGAATATCTTGATCTATAAATACCTATGTCCTGACTCTTCTGAACTTGTTTTGAAAGTCTATATTGGACCCATTCAAAACCATCTATTCCAATTCTAGCCCAAACCTTCCCTATTGATGGTTATGATTCTTGCTCCACAATCTACCTTATACAACACATCCATCTTGTTCACAAATAGGCATAATCATATTAAGATAAACAGTTATGGGAAACTAATTCACACCAGAAAACTAGGCCTTTCACTAGCTGCTACTATTACAACTGTCTTTTGAGAAATTACCATCCCTGGTGTAAACTGGAACTGTATTACCAACATTGGTCAAACAGAGTTTCAGGAATCAAGTTCTAGACTGTAAAGCGTACCCAGGAGCAGACATAGACTCGGACCATAATTTGATAGTAATGAAGTGCAGGCTGAAATTCAAGCGAATAAGGAAGCAGTATAAGCAGAACAGACTGGAAGTGAATAAACTGAAACAATCTAGCACAAGAGAAAAATTTGCAGAAATGGCAGACTTAGGTCTAAGAAGTAACTGCGAAAGGGGCTCAACCGAGGACGAATGGAATGCATTAAAGACCGAAATAATGAAAGCTGGTAAAGAAACATTAGGCTTTAGGGAACAAGCTGCCCGAAAACCTTGGATCAGAGAAGAAATTTTGGAGCTGATGGATCAGAGAAGGTACAAAAATGCTCGGGATGAAGCAGGAAGAGAGCAGTACAGGCAATTTAGAAATCAAATAAATAGGAAATGCAAAACAGCAAAAGAAAAATGGCTACAAGAAAAGATGTGAAGAAGTAGAAAAGGAAATGGTCGCAGGAAAAGTAGATGTTGCCTACAGAAAGATCAAACAGAATTTTGGAGAAATGAAGAAAAGAGGTATGAACATTAAAGCTGCCGATGGGAAATCTCTTTTAAGCTCAGAAGATAGAGCTAACCGATGGAAGGAATACATTGAGAACCTGTATGATGGGGACGACTTGAACAATAGTGTATTGGAAAAGGAAGGCGATGTCGACATTGATGACTTAGGAGATCCTGTTTTGAGAACAGAATTTAATAAAGCTCTGAATGACTTGAAAGCAAATAAGGCAGTTGGAATTGATGAGATCCCTGCAGAACTTCTTAAATCCCTAGGAGAGGAAGGAATCGAAAGATTATTCAAGCTGATATCAAAAAGTTATGTAACAGGGGAAATTCCAACTGATTTTAATAAAAATATCATCTTCACACTTCCAAAGAAAGCACAAGCCGACAAATGTGAGAATTATCGCACCATTAGTCTAACATCAGATGCTTCAAAATTACTGACCAGAATAATATACAGAAGGATGGAAAGGGTAGTAGAAGAGATAGTAGGTGAAGATCAGTTTGGGTTTAGGAAAAATCGCGGTACAAGGGAAGCAATTCTGTCTTTAAGATTAATACTTGAAGGGCAGATCAAGAAAAACAAAGATACTTTTATGGCATTTGTTGATTTAGAAAAAGCTTTTGATAATGTTAGTTGGGACAAGATGTTCAAAATTTTAAAAAAAGTCAGGTCTAAAGTATCGAGATAGAAGAATACTCTATAAACTATATAAGAATCAAGTGGCTGTAATAAAAGTAGAGAACCACGAGAGACATGCATCGGTTAAAAAGGGCGTGAGACAAGGTTGTAGTCTATCCCCGTTAATATTCAACTTGTATGTAGAAGAAGCAATGAAGAAAGTCAAAGAAAAATTTCCATGCGGCATAAGTTTTCAGGGAGAAAAAATCAGTATGCTACGATTTGCTGATGACATTTTCTTATTAGCAGAGAGGGCTGAGGATATTGAGAAGTTATTGAATGGCATGAAGAAAATACTGAAGGAAGATTTTGGACTGAATATAAATCAAAGTAAGACAAAAGTGATGAAATGTAGAAGAAATGATACCAATAGTAGCAGATTAAATATAAAAATAGGATCGGATGCTATAGGAGAAGTGAGTGAGTTCTGTTACTTGGGAAACAAAATTACAACCGATGGCCGAAGCAGGAATGATGTTAAAAGCAGAATAGCACTAGCAAAAAGAGCCTTCATGAAAGAGAGAAACCTTTTAGTTTCAAATATTGATCTAGGAATTAGAAAGAACTTTTTAAAACTCTTTGTGTGGAGCACTGCACTATATGGTAGCGAAACATGGACTTTAGGAAAATTGAAGCATTTGAAATGTGGTGCTACAGAAGAATGCTAAAAATTAGGTGGACAGACAAAGTAAGAAATGAACGAGTTTTGGAAATGATGGGTGAGAAAAGAAGTTTATGGAAGAAGCTTACAGGAAGAAGAGACAGGCTTTTAGGTCATATTTTGAGACATGCTGGATTGGTTAATTTGTTAGTGGAGGAAACAGTCGAAGGTAAGAACTGTAGTGGTAGACAGAGATTAGAATATATGAAGCAGATAATTGAGGATGTGGGTTGTAAGGGGTATGTAGAAACGAAAAGGTTAGAATGGAGGATTGCATCAAACCAGTCTAAAGACTGACAACGGCAAAAAAGAAGGGGGAAAAAAAGGCTTTCCTGGAACAGCCAACAAATTTAAAAATAAAATAGGAAAATTTACACTTTCATTTTCTTCAGTCATGGTATCATCGACATGTAAATTTTCTCTTCCCCACAATCATGTCTTGGATGGTCTATTGATGTTGCTGACAATTTCCTGTTTTGTTGCTAGAATAACTCGCTGGCATAACCATTCTGAATTACTGTAATTTTCGACGATATCCGGATTTATTTCATTTAGGAATTGTTCAGGTGTTTCAATGATGTTACACAATTCATTTGTCAGTTCAATTTGGCCAGAAATTTTGCTTAATGGATAAGTGCCTTCACCTGTTTGTTAAAATTTTTCATCAAATTCTTGCGCACTTTTGTTTCCCGAGATTTGCTCTCTCATATTTGTTGTTAACTCCAAATTACTATTATTATTATTTTGCTGCAATATGGAGCACTTCAAGCAAGCATTTATTTCATCCACTGTCATCAATTTTGGAATGACGAGCAGCGTTTGATGAAAATTGGCTGACAATATTAGAAACACATCTCCCATTAATCTTGCATTATCTCGTAAGTCCTGGATTGTTCTATTCAGTGCTTCCAAAGACTGTCTGTGGGCCATTGTGCTTTCATCCCATACAATGGCCTTGCACTGTTTCAATATTTGTCCACATGCTGATGATTTTGTGAGGTCACATGCCAGAAATTAATGTTCAGCTAAATTTAACAGTAATTTTAATGCAGATCGTGCTGTTCGCATGTCATCTGTAAGTGTTACTGCTATTCACGATAATGCCAGAGCAAGTACTATTTCTTTGTTTGTGCAAATTTAAGCTAGGATTAAATTAATTAAAAACGTCTTTCCGATAACACCAGGTGCATCCAGAAAGATTATGCCACCTTGTTTTTTTTTTAATTAATACATTATTATGTTATATGTCTGTATTTGATTCTGAATTAATAAGGGTTTGCTGTGTTGAATATAGCCCTACAATTATTAAATATTGTAACTTTTTTCCCTTAAAAATTCAATGTTTTTAGCATGAAATTTACTTTGTCGAGGTGACTGAACTCCCGGTTGTATTAGCATTTGCTTGGATATCACTAAACATTTATCTTCAAGCAATTTCAAAGCATTTTAAAAACTTTCTCATTGAAACTGATTTCTAATTCCAGGGTTTTGTCGTCATAGTTCAGTCAAGATATCATACTTCCCCAATATTTCAGCCATAGTCAATTTGGATTTGATGGATTACATATTAATATAACTGCAAACAGTTCTTGAAATTTTCTTGCTGTTCCCATTTGTACTGTTTCGCTCATAGCCAATCCCCAGTGAGAGTCATTTACTAGTAGACTGAATCACTGACATGCTTCTTGGTATGTTTCATGAATGTAACCATCAACTGTTATCAGGTCATCAAAACATTTCCAGCCATGAATAGTGTGAAGCAATAGATGAAAATAGAAGCATTCAACATTTTTTGGATGCACCATGTACACTCACCCTATCATGTTACTCTTAAACACACTGTCTGTCCTTGTTCCACATTTTTTTGGGTAAAATAGTTTGCACATAAATTGAAGAAATTTCGAAATAATGTAGCCCTATACTTCTCAGAGAACAGAAATTTCTCTATTGTAAACTAAATCATTTCCGGTGTCTTTTTGAATTTTCTGGAACAGTAAATTTTGGAACTTGATAGAAAATTCCAAAACTTTTTTTTTTTTAATTTGAAAGATTTGAACTATATTTTCAAATATTTAAAAATTATATAATTCCATTAATAGCTTTTTAATTACTATTATTAATTATGTAATTATTGAAAATATTGTTGTAATTTTTAGCCTTATATATAGCTTTAAAGGGCTACATTTCTTACATGTTTTCTTAACCTGCTCACTGACACATGAAATGCCACTCAAAAAATTTCAGACTCTATTCATAAACATATACCTCATTACTATCATTTACCCACTGCTTCACACGCACGGGTCTTGGCATGTATAGAAATACTCGGAGCTTTTTAGTTTAGTATCAAACATTAATTTTGAGAAGCTAAAAATATGGATTTCATTTTAAAAATTTCCTTTCTTTTAGTTACTACATTATATTCCGTTTTTATACTATAGTTCGGAAGTTTTTTTGTTGTGCTTATACTTTAACACAATATAATATATGAAAAATAAGAAATTAAAGCTACGTGAAACATTATCGCTAATGGTCCAATAAGGACATACTGAGAATCAGTTGTCCTCTTGGTCATACATTTGGGACACACTTTCTGGAAGATAGAAACTGAATATAAATGTAAAAACAAATGTACCTTAGACATAAGGCAATATGAAAGTTACTGTCGGTGATGGTTTTGACATTACATTCAACGGCATTTATAAAAAGATTTTTGCTTCCAACGATAGCATTTCCAACAAATAATCTAAAATTGCTGGCAAGTTTTCATATACCATATGTGTACATTCTCATGCCGTGGGTAATAACATGTATTTCTTGCTTATAACTTCTATACATCCACCCGAATTTCGAGCCATCTTTCTTCATCGTATCTCAAAATTGAAATGGTTAGATTGAAATACGGCCCAGACCAGAAAAAATATGTCACCACTACCACATGGAAATGTAGGCTGGACATGCACAATGGTTGGTTTGTTTTGGGGATTACTTGTCATCATTAACATGGCACTCATTAAAGTAGCTTATTAATTATTAACAATATTTGAATGCCACATGCCTTTTCTTCTTCCAAGAACATTCTGGATCAGGTTGCATATCAACCTAACCACAATCTGTACTGATATCGCCACTTCAAAATCAAACAATGCAGATACACCTAAATGCATTAAATGAATCGCTAAATATATTTTTGGAAATGGCAACATTGTCCATTTCAGGATTAAGAGTACGGGTAGCATAAATTATAACAATTAATTTCATAATACAACTTCAATTTGAACTGCAAGAGTACTAGAACACACGCAATAATACATTGCTGTATCACGATGTATAGTTTGTTCTTGTGGTTAGATGAAATGCAGCCTGGAGCAGATTAAAAACATTGCCAAGGGCACAAGGAACTATACATATAACTGATTTTGACTTGCGATATCTCGAGAACTACCGGTAGGCGATATAATTGTTTATCACTATCAAAAAGCGGTGATACGGTATAGTGAAAACCCTCTACTATCAATATTAAGCACAAAATTACTTACCATAAATATTACAATTCTCTTCCTCTTATTGAAGAGTTAATATATTATATAGTGGTTTTAGTATCGATTCCCATTTAATTATACTTATCAAAATTCATGAAACCAGGAAAATATGACCAAAGATAAATAAAATATAAACAATTCAGAGATTATTATAATCGTCTTTGGTCAAATGCTTCAAATGTATAATTTTTAAAGTCAATGAAATATTAGTAATGATTATTACATCTGATTCAGGTATTCCATTTAGTTACTGCATTCAAGAAAGCTGAAAACTAAATATTCGAAGTCAAAATATCAATCAGAAGTTTAGTAGTGTGATATTTTTTAATGTTTTTATGCAAGCAGTGAACATCTCAATTACAGTGTGATCCCTATCTTTTAATTATGTGTCTAGAAATGTATTTAATTATTTCCTGCATCCCTCAGTACGTATAAGCCATTAGCTATTTTCGCAGATTTTAATTCGGACCATCAGCTCTAAAAATTTGAAAGCATCATCCATATTGCTGCTGTAGTTTTTGCTGGGCTCTCGTTCAAATAAAGAGACACACGCAGCTTGCTTACAGATTTATTATAGTATATAGATACATTTTTGCCACCCACATTGCACAGAATCTACATTATTCTAGTTTGTCCCCCACCGACACATGAAACGCAACTCAAAACATTTTAGACAATGTTCATGTTAAATGTTTTTGTCGTCTATAAACATGAGAGAAAAACACAAAAAACTCTTATAAAATATTACACAACTGAAAAAATGTTCATTTTAAGTGTTCAAGTCAAATGATTTGGTTACCTACAACTGACAGAAAAACACAAAAATCACTTTTCACATAGCCAAAAATGTGTCACTTTTACTACAATTTCACTTGACATCTTGTAAGTGATAAAAATATCCAAGTCCTGTCACGGTCACCATGTAAGACGAAAAGCTTATGCTTGGGGTGGTGCATAAAATTGAATCTTAACTCTGACCGTGTGTAGCCTTGGATGTAACAGTTATAGCTTACAATATGTTTAAGTAGAGAAAATAACATAGCAAGTTATAGAAATGTAGAGGTCAAAACGGCTGCTACCTATTTTTAGATCAATAATACAGCTGACACAATGCCAGAACATTATTGTACAAGTCTCCAGTTAATACTTCAGGTCGAAAATGGGTATGATATAATGCAAATGATCTTCCAGTACAATTACTTTATGTATCATGAGAATTATGAAACCTTTGTGTGGATTGAATTATTTGTGCCAAAGTAGCATAATTACTGTTGATCTGAAAATTTTGCTAAAACTCCCATCTCTGTCAACGGGGATAAACATTTTTCCAAATCTATATATTAATACGCTAAGCGAAAACTTCGGATCCCATTTTAAGAATATTGCATAAATGGAGGAGTGTGATATTTGATATAGTTAAAGTTAACATGGAGAAGAAGTGCAGAAAGCTAAAATTTATATATAACGTGTTAAAATACATTAAATTAAATAAAACGAAAAATTCATTGTTTACATTCAATTGTTTCTTAATGGCAATGACACGCAGTGCTTCTGCCAATGTCAAGTTTATATGATACTCGGTGATCTTTGGTCAATTGGTATAACAAGCATACTTAAAGAGTACACATGAAGAAGAAATGCAGAAAGCTAAAATTTGTATATAATATGTGCTACAATACATTAATTGTGGATGTGTGTGCGTGAAATCGGATTGGATCGGAGCCAACTATCCGACGTGTTTTGCATGGTTACAACGATGAAGTATCCTTTAATAGAGCTCTATTACAAGTTGAAGACATTTTGAATGTTCATAATTTGTCATGTCAAGAAATTGGTTTGCCAGTTCCCATGTATTCGCAGAGCACAAACAAAGTTTTGATTGATCCAATAGAACAAGAGTTTCTGTTTTGTGAGCATTATGAAATTGAAAATATTGAACAGCCTAATCTAATTAATCATATGATTTGTAAAGTTTTGCATCATGATACTGGATCTAATGTATTTTGTTTAACCACTCATGCAGGTTGTGGAAAAACATTCACACAAACAGCAAACATTCAGAAACTAAATTCATTTAATCTTCGTCGCATTGCAACCGTGTTCAGTGGCATAGCTTCAACTCTATTACTTGGAGGTAGAACTTTACACAGTGTTTTTTAAATTGCCTATACCAATTTAGAAAATTTTATAGCAAATATTACCGTAAATAGTAGCTATGTACATTACATAAATTCATCATCATCGATAATTATTGATGATATTTCTATGTGCCCAATGCAAGTGTTGAAAATCATAGATCAATTACTGCAAGATCTATGTGATAAAAATGAAACACTAACCTTTGGAGGGAAAACAATATGTCTGTGCGGTGATTTTCAGAAAATTTTACCAGTTGTCCACATGGATCACATGCAACATTAATTGGAAACTGTCACAAGTTGGCATAAATTTGTTTATTTTAATAAAGTAACTTTTGCTCAAAACATGAGAGCATTGCCAAGTCAAATAGAATTTATCGAATTCTTAAAAAAAAAAAATTGGCAATGATGAGGCACCAAAATTTCCTCAGTTTGGTGAAAATATTATTGAAATACATCAGAAATTATTAGGAGATGAAAATAATATTATTAATGTGGTGTATGGAAATATTTCTGAAAGCATACTCTCAGGTAACATATTGAAGGCAGTTATTTTAGCACCTAAAAATGATGATTGTACTTTATTTAATAAAGAAATAGTTAACCAAATACCAGGTGAACAGAAAACATATCATAGCTACGATACGATAATTTGTGGTGATGACAATGAGATGAATAATTATCCAGTAGAGTTTTTGAATTCTTTAAACATTAGTGGTTTGCCACCAAATAATTTAGTATTGAAGGGTAATTGCATCGTTTTACTGATCAGAAACTTAAATACGAAGGAAGCATTAGTCAACAGAACAAGAATGCGCATCAGGTGTATGCATCGTAATGCTACTGATTGCGAAGTTTTAACTGGAACCACTTGCATTAAGAGAATTTTGATTCCACTCATAAATTTAACTTTTTTCTGGTACTATTTTACCATTTAAGTTTCAAAGAACTCAATTTCCAATAATACCTGCAATTGAGATGACAATAAATAAGTCTCAAGGACAAAACTTCGAAAAAGTTAGAATTTCATTGAGGCAGCCAGTCTTTACAAATGGACACTTGCACGTCGCAGCAAGTACAGTTCGATCATTCAGTGATTTGAGATTTTATATTTCAGAATATAATAGTCAAGGGCATTTAGAAAATTATGAAAGAATTTACACAAAACACATCATTTCACAGAAGTTTTGAATCATTACATTTCAAACTATTTGATGTTCAATGAAAAGCGTTTATTTTTCTGTAGTTTTTATTTGATCCAACAATAATGTTAAAAAATAAAACTGATGAAGATATTGTATCAAAAAATAAATACAAATAATAGCTGTTAATTGTGCTATTTTCATTGTTACAGTAACTTTTTAATTTTATTATTTTATAATTAAGGCAAATAACACAAGCTAATGACGTACCGGTACACCCTCGCAGCCAACGTCAATGTGTACAGTACATATCTATGGTAGCAGGAAACGCAATAGAACAAATTCAAAAAATATTTGCAATAATTATTACCCTTTCACAAAAAAAACCTAATTAACTTAATGAATTATGGTTGAATTTCAACCACTGGGCAATCGCTAGTTAAAATTAATACAACAATTTAAAACTTATAAATCTGTCATTAACTTGTATTGAATCTATATTGGCTGTCACTTTAGGCTACACGTCACTAAAGAATTTGCTGAGATTAAAATTACAAGGCTAAAACCTCAGTAGATTGATGTAACTAAAAGTCCATATAATTATTTTAAAGAAGCTAGTATTTTCAACAACAACAAAAATAGTGTTCGTACAATTCAGTTTTTCAATCTGAGATGAAGCTTATTTTAAACAAAAATAATTTAATGTGTGGCATTTCAAAGCCTTGCATCATACTAGAAAATCTACCACACAGCAATGTACTCCTGTTCAGTATACCAAATAAATTAGAGTATTCAATGGCTGAAAATTTGTTGTGATTTTATTTTCATTGAAACTATTGATAATAACATTAATTTATAATGTTCCAGGTATTTTAGGATATTATATACAAGAAAAGAAAAGTTTTTTGCTCTTTGACAGGCTACATTGTTTTCGAAATGAATTCTTCACAGGAATTCAGCAGGATAACGTCGTAAAATGACAACAAATGTTTCGACAATTGGCTCTGTTGTCTTCATCAGGTCCATATCTTCAGATAATATTACCTGAAATCACAAACTAGGCTGGCTTAACACCCGGCGAAAATCTGATTCCGTCTGCTGATGATTGCCAGGCCACCCAATCAGCAGCGCACAGCAGAACTGGAATGCTCGATCTGCCAACTGGGGGTATTGATGTTACGGACTGCATGTGGAGCCACACCTGGTAACCCATCCAAGTATTAACCTAGCCCAACTTTGCTTAACTGGTAGCCAGATGTGCTGGCGAACTTAATCCATGGCCTCAATTTGCATCCATTATGCCTTGTTGAGAAGATTTCTCTGGTTCAAGACATAGATCCCTAATAATTGGTCTCCAGGCTTCACTCAGGTAGAGTCCACTGTCCCTATTGATGTTATTATCGTTTAACTGTATTTCCAATGCCTCCCCAATTACCGTGTCCCAGAATGAAGAGACTCTCGCCAGCACCATCGTTTTATCAAACTATCGTATGCTCTTCATCAAAAGCATGTTCAGCTATCGCGGACTTTTCCACATGTACCAGCCGTAAGTGCCTTAATTTTGACGTTGTGTCTCTCTTTACCCGTGTGCCGGCAACACTATGGACTTGATTCGCTGTCATTTTGAGCCAAGTACCACAGACCTCTTTGATCATGTACTTACTTCCACTTATTTCATGTGTGGAGGGAAGTACTATGAACAATCTGATGGAGTGGCCATGGGATCTCCGCTCTCACCGGTGGTAGCTAACCTCTACATGGAAGATTTCAAAGAGAGGGCTGTTGAGAGTGCTACCTTCAAACCCACCTACTTCTACCACTACGTTGATGACACTTTCGCCATGTGGCCAAGCGGTATGGAAACATTGGACGAATTTCTCGACCACCTTAGTGGGATCCATTCAAACATATAGTTTATGGAAGAAGTTGAGAAGGACGGTTGCCTCCCATTAATGGACATCTGAATCAAGTGCAAACATTGCTGGATCACTGGCACATAGTGTGTACCACAAACCCACTCACACTGAACGTTACTTGGGTGCAGTCACCCGGCACAACGCAACTCCGTATTGGCTACATCGGTTCGCAGAGCGAGAGCCATTTCCGATCGTGAGAGCCTACTGATGGAGTTAAACATCTAAGGACTGTTTCTGAACAGAATGGCTACTCTCGGCGACAGATAGAGCGTGCCTTTATTCAGAAGCCACCTAGACCACCATCTGAACAAGAAGAACCATTGAAAACTCTTGCCTTTCTGCCATTTGCCAGTAACACATCAGGAAAGATTGGAAGACCCTTGGCACGATCTGGTATTAAAAAAAGAAAAGGCATTCTCTGGCTGCCCGCCAAGATACGTGATATGCTTCGTTCAGTTAAGGATGATTTAGGACTACGAATTCCTGGAATTTATTCCATACCATGTGAATGTGGCAAAGTTTATATCAGACAGACAGTCAGAATGATCGCTGAACGTATTACCGAGCGCAAACGACACTTACGGCTGGTAGTAGTGGAAAAGTCTGTGATAGCTGCACATGCTTTCGTTGTTGTTGTTGTTTTTAGGGTTTTAGGGCGCAGTCGACATCTAGGTCATTAGCGCCCTAACTAACACCGTGATATGACAATGTGGCTTAAAACGCAAATACCGTCTGCATGGCCGACTGTAAAGGGGTCGGCCACACAGACAGCACATTACATTAAAATACTCACATTTTGTTAAAATCCCATCTGTGACCGACTGTACAGGGGTCGGCCACAGATATAACAAAAACATAAACCGATAAAACAATGGCTGTAGAAGGGCCAAACACAAAACAGATACAAACATTGGCTGGCTGGCAGTAAAGGGGCCAACCAGCATATACGAGAATTAGAACAAACTAACTGGCTAGGCTGTAAATGGGCCGGCCAGTTATAAAATACAACACTTAACGCTATAACAAACACATTACTTAGATTGGTGGTTGTAAAAATACCACCAAATCATTGTAAAACCTAGGCCGATCTGCCCAAAATTTTTGGGACCAGACCGGCCAGACAGCAAAATTTTAAAACTTTAGCCACATTGTCACGTTCATCATTTAAAGTAAGGGACAGATCGTTGGCTAGGCCAACGTCTGCCCTTAAATTTAAAAACAACACACAATCAGTTAAAATGTGGCGTACCGTCAAAGGTACGCCACAAGCATCACATTCCGGTGGGTCCTCCCGGCGGAGAAGAAAGCTGTGCGTCAGAGGACAGTGCCCTATACGGAGGCGAGTGAGGAGAACCTCATCCCTCCTCGCCCGCTGGAAGGAGCTGCTCCACGGCTGAACGGTCGGTTTGACCTGCCGGAGCTTATTGTGCTCGACTTCCAGCCACTGTCTCTGCCAAATATCAAAGATAAACCTCTTCGCCGCCGAGGCAAGGTCTGACTTTGGGACCGGATCAAAGTCAGTTCTAACCTTGTCGCAGGCTAACTTGGCAGCTTCATCAGCTGCCTCGTTCCCCCTGATTCCCACATGTCCGGGTACCCAGCAGAATACTACCTCCTTCCCACAGGATTGGAGGGAAAGGAGGGCGTCCTGGATATCCTGGACTAGACGATCTGCTGGGTACATATTTCCTATGGCCTGAATACAGCTGAGGGAATCACAGCATATGATGAAACACTTATCGCGCATTACTTTCATATGCTGGAGCGACTTCAACACGGCATAGCACTCGGCGCTGTAGACGCTGCACCTGCCGTCTAGTTTGAATGTGTAAGTCGCTCGAGGGAACACTACAGAGCAGCCAACTCCGTTAGCCTGCTTAGACCCATCCGTATACACCGGGGTAAACGTGTGATACTGGTTTAAAATATCTCTAAATATGTTACTAAAAACACTGTCCGCAGTACACTGTTTGTTGTAACGAGACAGATCTAAAATAATTCTGGGCCTCTTTAAAAGCCAGGGAGGAGATTTACTCCAACCCTGGTGATAAAACGAGGGAGCTCGAACCCATGTTCTTCTAAAATAGCCTTTGCACGGTAGCTAAAAGGTTTGGTGGCTCTAGTGCGGTTAGTATACAGCCGCTCAAAACTCGGGTGTATGACTATGTCGTGCACGGGACTGCCAGGTGTTATGGCAACCTGCAGGTAGTGTCGCACCATGAGGAGTCGCCGGCGGATGGCAAGCGGCGGCTCGCCCGAGTCAGCACATATGCTGGCAATAGGGCTGGTGCGATACGCACCCGTGGCGAGCCGAATTCCAGCATGGTGGACACTATCCAATATACGGAGGTAGCTGTCCCGTGCCGAACCATACACGATACAACCGTATTCCAGACGCGACCGTACAAAGGCTCTATAAAACTGTAGCAGGCAGGAGCGATCAGCACCCCACGACCTGCCACACAGACATTTTAAAAGATTAAGAGCTTTTAAGGCCCTGGCTCTCACATCTTTTAGATGCGGTAGCCAGTTGAGCCTAGTGTCTAAAATGAGGCCCAGAAATCTAACAGTATCAGTAAAACTTAAAACAGTGTTCCTCAAGGTAAGGTGAGGTTCTGGTAAAAGGCTTCTGCAGCGGGTAAAAAGTACACACCGGGTTTTCTCAGCAGAGAAACGAAAACCGGTGTGCACTGACCATTCGTCCAGCCTGTTCAGCGTGAGTTGCAGCTGCCGCTCAGCGCTTCTCAGGCTGGACGACGCAATAAAAATTAAAAAATCGTCCACATATAAGGAGTACTGTACGGGACTCCTTATAATGGCTCCAATGCTATTTATTGCAATAGCGAAGAGTGTTACGCTTAAAACTGATCCTTGAGGAACACCATTTTCCTGAATAAAAAGATCAGACACTTCTCTACCGACTCGGTACCGGAAGCAACGTCCCGATAAAAATGATTTTAAAAAACGTGGAAGATTTCCTCTGAAACCCCAATCGTATAACTGTTTTAAAATAACATGTCGCCAGGTAGTATCGTATGCCTTTTCGATGTCAAAAAAGACACCTACAAGGTGTTGGCTGCGGATGAACGCATCCTGGATTGCCGCCTCCAGGAGGATCAGGTTGTCCAAGGTGGAACGCGACTTCCTGAATCCACACTGAAAGCGGCTGAGCAGATTACGGGATTCAAGACACCAGATGAGGCGGCGGTTAACCATCCTCTCCAGTGTCTTCCCAACGCAGCTAGTCAAGGCTATACTACGATAACTACCTGGCAACGATTTGTCTTTCCCAGGTTTTAAAATGGGGATTAATGTTGCTTCTTTCCACGAGTCGGGGAAGTGTCCTCCGGTCCATATATCGTTAAAAATATCCAGAAGGTACTCTTTAGCATCTTTACTAAGATGCCTCAGCATCTGGTACTGGATCGAGTCAGGCCCTGGAGCAGTGTCGTTGGCGCTGTTTAGCGCTGCCTCCAGTTCCCAAAATGTAAATGGGCAGTTGTAGGCCTCTGTATTCGACGAATCGAAGCACAGCGGGCGCCTCTCGGCAGCGACTCTTCGTCGCTGAAACCGAGGGTCAAAGTTAGCGGACGAAGTGATGGCGGCGAAGTTCTCCGCCATCAGCTGCGCTATGCTTCGTTCGTCGGTAATTATACATCCTCGATCCAGCAACCCAGATACTGGTGGGCGGGAGTACCTTCCAGATATACGGCGGATGGACTCCCATACTTTCGACGAAGGTGTGGAACGATTTATGGTGCTCACAAAGGTCTGCCATGACCTTTTCTTGCTCTCCTTAATAACACGACGCGCCTTAGCTCTGGCTATACGGAACGCTGCTAGGTTGTCAGATGTTGGGCACAACCTAAAACGACGCAGCGCACGTCTGCGACCCTGGATGGCGGAACGACAATCGTCGCTCCACCAGGGGACGGGCGTCCTTCGCAGCGTTCCGGAGCTTTTCGGCATGGAGACGTCAGCTGCACGGTGAATCACTTCTGTGAAGTGATTCACCTTCTCCTGTATACTACCACAGGGTTGCAGTAGTACAGAACGGCAGAAGAGCTGCCAATCTGCACCACTGACGTTCCATTTACGCCGGTTATTACCTCCTCCCCGCTCGCACTCAACGTGCATCCAAACAGGGAAGTGGTCACTTCCATGTAGGTCGCGATCCACCTCCCAATGTACGGAGTCCGCGATGGAGGGGGAGCATAACGAAAGGTCAATGGCAGAAGACGTACCGGTAGCAGTGGTGAAATGAGTCATTTGCCCTGTATTCAGGATACAAATTTCCTCCTGCTCTATCAATCTACCAACCACTCGGCCCCTGGGGCAATCGGTAGTGGAACCCCACAACGCACTGTGCGCGTTGAAATCTCCCAATAGGAGAAAGGGCCGAGTGAGTTGTCGTATAATGCCAACCAGGTCGTCGTAGTCGACGGACAAACTGGGTGGCAGATAGAGAGAGCATACGGTCAGTTGGATTGGACCGTGTATTTTCACCGCTACTGCTTGTAATGTGGAGGTGAGAGCAACGGGTTCGGAGTGGACTGTGTTTCGGACCAACACAGCCACTCCTCCCTTAGCTCGATCACCCTCGGTATCGTCCTTTCTATAAATGTCGTACCCTCTTAGCACAGGTTGGTGTTGTGGTCTAAAATGTGTCTCTTGAAGACAGAGACACAATGGATTAGACCGTGCTAAGAGTTGGACTTCCTCTTTGTGAGCCTGAAAGCCGTTAACGTTCCACTGAAGTATGGGAGCCATCCTACCTATTTAAAACCACCCGCCCCGGGTCGGGTGGGTCCTGCGCATGTAATTGCTGAGGAACGGAACTATCTTCGTCCACCAGCATTATGTCGTCTTCTGGGTCGGAAGACGACTGTTGTTCTAAGGCCTCGGAGTCGTGCGGACTTTTCTTCCGCCGAGGCCTGTTCCCCTTCTTCTCCCTGCCAGTTGGGGATCTGGGAGGAGAAGTAGAAGGGGACTTTAAGAACATGGTGGGGTCCGTTTGTTTGAATTTCGGACCCCGAACTTTCTGCACTGTTTGCCATCCGCCACTAGCCGATGGCGTTGCAGTTACTGTGTCTGCTGTAGCTGTTTCCACTACTGTAGCCGAAGGAATAGCGGCTGTAGCTACTGTAGCGGATGGCTGTGCTGTAGCTGGTGGACTTGGTGGACCTGATTTCTTAGTGGCCGAGGTTGCCGGCGTGTTACTACCGACGTCCGCGGTCCTAGGTGTTAAGACCTTGATGGGTGTGGCACCACATCTGCACTGACATGAGCACATTGGACTTGTGCCCATGTCCGCAACGGACGTCTGCGTAGCAACATTTTGTTTCCTGACAGGAGCTGACAACGTCTTCGCGAAGCTGGTTGCGAAGACGGGTGGTGCTAAAGCCTTGTAGCGCTTCTTCGCATCCCCGTAAGATATCCGCTCTTTCGTTTTCAGCTCCTGTATCTTTTTTTCTTCCAGATACACCCGACACTCCCTGCTCCAGGTTGGATGTGACCCAGAGCAGTTTACACACACCTGTGGAAGGGTGCAAGCGGCACCCGGCTCATGCGCCGCTTTACCGCATTTCCCACAGGTGGGGTTGCCTTTGCAGTTCGCCGTCGTATGACCGAACCTCTGGCACTTGGAAGCAGCGCATGGGGTCCGGTACATACGGGCGAACGTTTAGGTGTAAATACCCCGCCTTTATGTCTTTTGGCAACGTTGGAGTGTCGAATGTCAGGACGAAGGTGGCAGTCTTCTCCAGACTGCCTGTTAACCCTTCGCATGATCTGTCGAACCTCGACCACATTCTCTGATCTCCACTCCTTAAGGAGTTCCTTGGACTCTAAATCCATCAAATCGCGGCAGGTGATCACGCCTTTGCTGCTATTCAGAGTTTTATGGAGTTCAGCACTTTACTGCGAACTCCCCGAGCTTCTCACACTTATGGAGTGAGACAGCCTGCTTATAGGTAGATGTTTCTAAAAGCAGGGTCCCGTTCCTCAGCTTTTTCACACTTTTTAATGTCCCGACTATTCCTTCAAGTCCTTTTTGAATATAGAAAGGAGAGACCTTCTCAAAGGATCCCTCCTTTCTTGCCATTATAATAAAGGCATCATCAATAAAATGACCCTTCCTGTTACTGTTTTCCGATTCAGGTGGGCTTTCAACCCTCACCAGCTTGTTAGAACTGGGTGTGTTTATTATTAACCTGCGACACACCCGGGCCGCAGGGGTTTTTGGATTTCTTGTGAGGCTTCGTTTTGGTCCCACGAGTTAAACCAGTTTAAAAAGAAGCACTAATACAACAGGGGCGCGCACACATGCTTTCGATGAAGAGCATAAGATAGAGTTTGATAAAATGGTGGTGCTAGCCAGGGTCTCTTCATTCTGGAACTTGGTAATTGGGGAGGCATTGGAAAAACAGTTGAACGATAATAACATAAACAGGGGACAGAGTACTCTACCTGAGTGAATCATGGAGACCAATTATTAGGGATCTACGCCTGATCCAGAGAAATCTTCTTAACAAGGCATAATGGATGCAAATTGACACCATGGATTATCTTCACCAGCACATCCAGCTACCAGGTAAGCAATGTTGGGCATGGTTAATACTTGGATGGATTACCAGGTATGGCTCCATACGCAGTCTGCAACATTGATTCCCTCAGTTGGCAGATCGCGCATTACAGTAATGCCGGGTGCTGATTGGGTGGCCTGGCAATCATCGGTAGACAGAGTCAGATTTTCGCAGGCTGCTAAGCCAGTCTAGTTTGTGATTTCAGGTAATAATATCTGAAGTAATAGACCTGATGAAGACAACCGAGCCGGTTGTCAAAACGTTGTCATTTTACAATGCTATCCGGCTGAAATCCTGTGAAGAATTCATTTAATCAATACGACGGAAAAATCTCCATTCACATATTACATTGCTTTTGTTGCTTGTTAATAAATTCTGTACTAAGTTTTAAGATCAATATTAAGCAAATTAACCATTTAATACGATGGTTAGAATTTATCATTTTTAAATAACCTACTGAAATAGGAAACAAATCCATAATTTCAAAAACCTGAACAACACTATGGGATGATCTTTGAAAACATTGAAGAAATAGACAATTCAGCATATGACTGCTTTTTTATTATTTATATTTCTTATGAACAAGTTTAAAATGTTAATAATCAAGTAAAATTCTATTCATAGATGGACTGCAGCGTCTACTTAGTAAAGGTTAAACACGAAACTTAAAAAAAAAAAAAAAAACTACTATAATTTCCCTTTTTTGCAAGCATTAGGTATGTCTTAAGCCATTATGTTTGAAACACCAAATTATCCTTCAGTAGAACTTTTCAATTGTGTCAAAACATTTACCTGCTATTCCACAGCATTTCAATTTTTAAATATTTATTATTATTATATTTTTGGCATTATTACTGAAGAAAATAGATCTAACAACATAAGTTACAATTAGTTACCAAATGCAAAACCTTAAGTTCCAAAGTAAAAGAATAATAATTTTTTTTAGAACTATGTCAGTTGTGAGTTTTAGGTGGGAAAAAATCTGTAAAAGGATGGAATCATCACTTATTACAGTTAATGGCAGAATTGGATAAATACACAATATAAAACAGAAAAATACATAAAACTTTTAAATTTTCTGGTGTAAACACTTCACCAGCAGAAGAACACTGTGTACACAGGCAGGAAGTTCAAGCTGAGCTCATTTTAAAGAATGTATTATATGTATTAACAATCTAGAATTCATTTTATCAATCACTAGAAATCATAGATTACACTTTTTAATGTGAAGAGCAAAATTACATAAACCTTAAACCATATTTTTGCTACAGTACTAACTGCAAGTACTCAGTAAAGAGGCCTGTTACTTATGATTCACAGCAGGGGTCTATTACTTCTGATTCAAAGCATTAGATTCCTTGACTTAACAATTACAACCCCACCTATTTGTACAGCTCAACCAAATCAACCACTGAACAACAGAGTATAGGGGACTCACACTGTCACAGTCTCTCTCTCTCTCTCTCTCTCTCTCTCTAATACAACAAAACAATGATTTATTCAAAACTATACTTCTGCACTTACTTTACGCTGCACCATTCCAAACTGTACTCTACAACGATGACAGCAATCACCATCTGCCCATTCAGGAGCTGTGTCAGCAGAAAACATTGCATCACTTTCTTTCAGAGCTGGGAACTTGTAGCCCTCTGTTTTCATAATGTTAAGGGTATCCTGTAAAGGTTATCTGCTATTTAGAATACATGTACAAGTGAAGTATAAAATAATAACAATAATAATAATTATTATAAATAAAAATGAAATGCTGTTTGTTGATAACCACATCACTTGAGGATGTCTGGACCAATATGGTTAATTCTTTAAAAATAATTTTCATTATAATCCAAACGAGATTTTTCTAGAAAGAAAAACTGGATAAGTTGCCAGAAAATTGGAAAATTTGGGGAAAACTGAAAGGGCGTTTTTTTTAATTAACTAATGTGACTATTTTTTTTTAATTTTTATAATAGGCTAAATAACTTTTTAGAGAAATAAAAATTAGTAAAGTTGCCCAAAAATTTGGAAAATTTGCAAAAGAACTGAAAGTTTTTTTTATGTTAGTAATAGTCTGAATAAGGTTTTTCTTTTAATCTCTGTCGGCAGCTAGCAATTTACCTTAACTAGCAAAGGTAGGTAATAGAATAGAAGTTCATTGTGGTTCCAAATAAATTCTAAGTTCACTTTATTCTTTATCAGAATTTTACAAGTTCGGTAAACAATCTGTAGGAATCGGAAATCTTCTCCAAAAGAAACGTTGTAGGTACTGATAAATTAATCAAGCCAGACCAATCCTCATGAACCCCTATCTGATTACAGCTACATGAGAATCTTGCGACTAAGTCACTCGCCCCCCAAAAATTTCTAAGATGGCTGCCGAAATGGAGATGTTTCCGGGTACCACCTCATCGCCTATCCCTACATATTGTGCCAAATAACTGACCAGACTGACGTGGTGACTACTCAAGCGTTCACAATCAACTGAAGACTTCCTCCCCCCCCCCCCCACTGGAAGATCTTTTATAGCCATGGACTGAGAATCCAGAAATATCTGGTTTCCCACAAAGTCACGAACTTTCCTCAGAATTAGTTTATTCCCAGTTGACTTCAAATTATTACGGTATGCAGACCTTGCTATAAATGTTAAAACTGATCCTAGTCAAAATTTCTATATCTATCATACTTTCACCATAAAAAATTATTTTCTTATCAAATCATAAATTATCTCTCCCATCTAAAGTATGTACGTTGTTATCAAGTTAAAATAAGTTTTAAAATGATTCACTCCTTCTCCTCTTCCTTTTGATATTGAGATATGCCAAGTTACAATTTTCTAACAGGGTGAAATGAAAAATGTTTGAACCACGCATAATATATAAAACTGATATCTCTTGAATTACTGAACTTACAGCTCTGAAATATGCTTTAAACAATTCTGCTTATCATTTTCTATAAGGTAATGTTGCTCTTAAACTGTAATAACAGTTCTTTAGCAGCTCTCCCATGATTTTAACAATTTGTTATTTTTTTCTTGTCATTCCATTGGATCATGCCCGATAGCCGCAAGTTAGGAATTTCGGCAAATTATCAATTATTTACTTTTTCAGATTCTGGCCAAACTACTGCATGAATTTTAATAACAATTCATACAAAATGCTCAGAATAAATTATGTTTTCATTTAAACATAGTCCACCCTTCTAAAGTTTCTTCTCCGATGACCTCATGGTAGGTCAAATTCTCAAAATTTTCCAAAACTGTCCCTTAAATTTTCCCTAAATATGTCTCTCAAACTTTCCTATAATATGAAATAAAAATTTACCCTTCTTCTGAGCTATGAACCATTTGCGTATCTATAAAACTGTGGCATCAGGAATTGTTAATGTGTATACAGTGCGATACTAAAATGTGTATTTCGAACTTACAAAGTCTTATATCTTTTCAGGAAAAATTTCTACCTGACAAGGTACATATTTCATTTTTCTATTCAGGCCTAAAGTAGCTATAAAAATTAATGCAATGTTTTCTTTCACCAATTAATCTCAACTACATTATCAGGCAATATTTGTATTACATTCTGACTTTATAAGACTGTTTACTTTAATATATCCCCTGAATTACTTAGAAAATGATGTTAAACATTATTTGCGATGGAATTGGAGTTGATACTCTATAAACAAATTTAGGCAATGAAATTACTAAATTTAGGTTATCTTACAGTGTGAGTTTTTTTAAAAAAAAGAAATAAAAGTTTAATGACATCTCTATATAAAAGGTAAGTGTTCTGGTGGCTCAATTGGTTAAAGCATGTGACTGAAGAACAGATGGTCCACAGTTCGAATTCTGTTCTCAGCAAGAATTTTTACAGGGCTTATAACCGAGCTCCGCCTCCGGCAAAGCTTTATATTGTTGATGTGGAATACATGTGGTTCAGATTCCACATAAAACTGTATGTACCCTAAACTTGACAGGATTACCGGGTTAGGTTGGGGTATGGTAACCATGACAGGGACGTATGTGTGGCGAATCAAAACTCTTTCACTAAGCAATCAAACAAACCTTTGGAGTCTCCCTGTGAATTGTAAAACCTGCTGCTTGCTCGGGGTTGTAGCTTACAGCTTGTCTTAACTATGAACGTGTCTGGTACCCTTAAGTGATGCTATTTACGGTCGCCCATCCCTCGTAATTACCCCAAGGGATAAAGGTCTGTTCTTAAAACACAACTTCAGATTTCCTGATTAATTCCAAATTATATGTTTTTTTTCAAAAGTTCTTACATAAATTCGGTACCAGCGTAGGCCTAAAAGAAAAGCATCAGACTTCTACCCGAAATAAATGATTACAGGTTAAACCATCCTCTCACAGTAAGCAACTTCCTCCTAACCCCTAGATGAAAGTTAAAAGTTCATCCCGAAGGAAGATTGACCCCGCACCATTATAACGTCACTACTAAAATTTCCTACATCTCCGCGACCGACTAACACGCCGTCCTCTCGGTTCAATTTCTGCCGTAATACTGCTGTCCGCCCAGGCTAGCGGAGGCTCCTTATATTCATATTGGGCCAGCTGACTCAGCAGACGCTTGATTTGACAAAGGGAAACCTTATTTTTATTCCGATAAGTCTGAAATTTTGATATGTTATGAAGCACATTTTAAATGTCAGTTTTAGTTATGACAAGTTTTCTCCTAGGATTTGTGTATTTCGAGTTAAAGTCGTAAAAGCTTTACTCTGTCACCATTCCTACAATTCGTTAGTCTGTGAAATGATTCTGTTATCAAATTGTTCTATAAAATTTCCTCAACTTTTGACATATGACACGTCTAGATCCCAAATGTATTTGATGGTGAAAATCGACTTTGAATATAAGTGCAAAGTCAGCTAAAAACTTGTATGCTCATTATCTCCAAATATAAGAGTGCTACCGATCTGTAATATATCTCAAACTTTACTAAATTAAATTATCTATCTGATGGTAATATTATTTCCTCATTATCTATTTCCCTTAATGCCAATCCTTTGTTCCCAAAATAATGCTTAGCAGCAGCAATTAAGTTCAAACCTTAATTTCCCTTTTATGGCTTATATCTTGTCGGAATCTTTACGAAAATCACTCCATGTGTTCAGTGAAAGCTTCTCTTTAATATAAATGTCTTTTCTATGCCCTCAGATCTGTATGTCTGCAGAAATGTTGAATTGCAGAGTCAGCGAAATCTCTTATTTTGTCTAAAAAACATACTTTCTTTTCACTTATTGACTCTATCCTTTAATATGTTGGGTATTATCTTATGCTGAACATTTTGAGCTCTGAGTCTTAGCTGTACCTTGAAAATTAGGTGAAAAAAGTTACTTGTGCAATAAATTCCATGAGCTTGCAAGATCACCAATTTCATGATATTTTCTTAATGTAATCTTCTAAAATGCAAGTGTTGGATCTAATTTGAATTGTCATCTCATTTTGCACCTCTGAAAATGAATGTGGCCAAAAGGCTTCTAGAAATGTTTAAATTTCTTTATAATATTTTCGAAAACTTACAAAATAGCTCAAACTCTCCTTACTAACATGTTTCCTGACTCTCAAAACTACTGAAAAATGCTTCTAAAATGATCTGCTATTGGTTTTAAGTGTGTTAAGGACCCTTTGAACTGTTTTTGGAAGTATACTGACATAACTAAGGTTATGTGACAGAATGCACATTATAATTATTACTATTATTATTATTACTAGCTGGTATCCACGACTTTGTTCGTGTTTGTAAAGAATATAGATTGCTAACAACCATAGTGCATGACAGGGTACAGGATTCTACTATCACACACAAACACCAATGGTCTATGCTATGTAGTTATGGCAGAAAAGTCACATATGCGGAGACACGTCTTTCGTCGAAATACGAAAATATCCTTGATTAGCCACTTTCAACCACCATATCTCCCACACTCCCACAGTTACTGAAATTTGGCCAAGTTGTGATCGAAAAATGACTCTGTGTTACTACCACACACAAACGCCAGTGATCTGCAATAGATAGTTTTCGCTGAAGTGATACACCAAGACATGCATCTTTGGCAGAAACATGAAATTGCCGCAGGTCATCCACTTTCAACCCCCATATCTCCACACCCCCATAGCTACCGACATCTAACAACCATAGTGCACAACAGGAGACATGATTCTACTACCACACACAAACACCAGTGGTCTATGCTATGTAGTTGTGGCAGGAAAGAGAAGTATAAGGAGACACAAATTTTTGGTTGAAATATGAAAACGCCCTGCACTGACCAACTTTAATCATCATATCTCCCACATCCCCACAGCTATCGGCATTCGGCCAACGTTGTGCACGACAGAAAACTCCATGCTACTTCCACACATAAGCACCAGTAATCTGTGATATGTAGTGGTGGCTGAAAAGTGAAATATAGGAAAACACACGTCTTAAGATAATTATTAAAAAAGTTGCAACAAAATCATCTAGGGTGGTGTAAAAACACGACGTTTCGACAGCTAATTCTGCTGTCTTCATTATGTATCCTCTAGTTGTCACAAGCTGACTCTCACTGCCTCAACTGGCTTAGCCACCCATTGACCTTCCTTTATATCTTCAGTGATGGTGAAACATCTTGGGCTCACTACGACGGCCACTCCCCTGCCGCCTGGATGTGCTGACAGAGTGTGATGCTGGGAGGCCCACTCGTTCTTGATGGTCGAGAGTGCCAGCTTAATACGTGGCCCGCTACACCCACTGAGTAGCGTTATTTGCGCTGGAGGTCTGAGATGCTGATTGGCAATCACAGCGGACCCACCAGCATCACGCACCTCCAGTGCAAATGATGCTACTCAGTGGCTGCAGTGGGCCATGTATTAATCAGATACCTGCTTAAGACAGCAGAGCTAGCTGTCGAAACATCGTGTTTTTACAACACCATCCGGCTGGACACCCGAGAAGATTTTGTTGCATCAGTACACCGGGAAAATTTCCACTCACATTAAAAAAGTTACTTGTTATATATATTTGAGAAATTTCTACATACCGTAGTGGGAGATCAGCTCACAATGATCAGACAAATCTGTAAATCTCAAATGTTTATAAGTCAGTAAAAAGCGTAACTATTCCACGTCGTTTCATGTGATAAATTCTGTGGTAGGAGTTAGTTAATTACAACTGCAAAATTGCAAGATATTTCATCCAGTTGTAAATCTTATCACAAAACACGCATAAAACATTGTGCCACTAATGGTGAAACCTTCTTTCTCCATCTTTGATCATACCCCCTGCACAAGAACTGATCTCATATTTGAACTCACTGCTGTCCCAATTATCTAAGTTTGTAACCAGGTTAACCATAGACCAATTTTTCACCAGGATTAAAACTTGCAAACCATTTATTTCCAAAATACAATCCATCCAGAAGATGCTCAAGCCAATACCCACAACTCCCGTGAACTCATTAAATGACTGAAGCCATCAGATTATTACAAAAAATAGAGTTTATTATCAGATATTAGATGAAGATGGTTACACTTTCAGTCTTCCACAAGCAATTCTCCTTTTATGTTATAATAACAAGAAACAGTTTAGTAGCTAAGTAGATAAAGAACTCAGGTTCAAAAACTAGTGGGCCAACAATGTTTGAGAATAATGTTTAATCATCTGAAACCTATGAAGATATTTTATTGTTTGGATTTCGTGCCAAGACCAGCCACAACCTCAATAATTTAATTTACTTTTTACATACAACAAAAAACTTGTCACTAATACTGTTTTTCTATCTGTGTACATATCAGCTCACTCTTTTTGGCATTTATCTTCATTGAAATTGACCTAACCAATCCAGTGCCATCACCCCTCGAAGCTGTTCACAATATTGTGCTATCTGAATTCTATTACACAACCTTACGTCATCCAGACACAGGCTAACTTCCAACATCCAGTGGAATCCTGTTTTAAATTTTACCATTTTTTATTTTATTATTATTTGATACTGCTTCCTGTTTTCTCAATTTCACATATTTTAAAAATTCCTCTATATAGCAAGTCACCCCTTAACATTTTCCCTAGCAATTTTAGGCTACTCTGTCAAATCCCTTAAAGTGATACATTATAAACTTGTCCTCCCTTGCAGATTACAATGAAAAATCTTGCAGATAGCCCACTTACTTACAGTCACTTGTATAATCTTTCCTACATCAACATATGAATCACACTGTTTCATCACAATCATTTCTGATATTGGTGCGTATTAGTAAAAAAAAACCACTTGATTGCTACAATCGTTGAATAAATTTGAATGAATTGGCAATAAATTTAAATGATTGTTATGTGCTCCTCCATCATACAGCAGTCTATATCAACTAACAACAATGTGTGACTAGAGAAACTGCTGCCAAACCAAAAGAGCAAGTGTCATCACCACATACAGTCCCAAATGGTTACCTTGAACCAGTTGTTTAGTATCTCATTGTTAACATCTTTCCGTTCACTGTCCTTTAATATTTGAATGCCTTCTGTTCTACTCAGTTTTCTAAGAGAACCATATAAACTTAAACTCTCATCACAGTGATTCCCCTCCAGCCAAAATATTCATCATAAATGCATCTTTGGCTTCCCTCTTTGCTACTGTTAACTCCTTAATTAGTTAGATAAAATTCTCTTGGGTATCTAGCCAAGTGATCCCGCTTATGAAACAAGACATTTTGGAAGTCATAACTGCCAAAACATTGTGTTTCACAAATAGGCTCACTCGGCTAATTATCCTAAGATAATTTTATCTATACCCAATGCTGAGAAAATCTCCAATCTTCTTGATTAGTTCTTTCAAATGTTTCCAACTTTATTGTGTTACATTTATACCTACATTCTTAGTCTTCCCACCTTCCTATTGTAGTATGCAGTTCTTTGTTATTCTTTATTTTTCATTTTAGTTCATACCTTATAAATTTAAGATCTCGCCAATAATGACTATCCTATGGTGACCTCTAACTCTTAAATATGAATTAAACTCCTTAGAAAGGACATCATCATGGGAAATTATTCTTCAATTATAGAAAGCAGCCAAGAGCCTACTTTTAAATTTTATCAAAAATTTAATCCCATCCAGCCTAACTCATGACTGCGATCTTTCAACAGCAGTGAATTGTGCTAGTCAATGCTGACACCTCGTCAATTTCTGTTCCAACTTGTTACATAGTAGGGGATATTTGGACTCATATCATATCATATATCCAACAAAGTTGCATTTCAGGTTCACTGAGATAGTGTGTAATTAGCCAGTTAGGCAGTCACTTTGGGCCTTGATATCAGGTCTAAAGAAGTTATAAAGAGGGCCCCATTGTTAAAGCAGGAGCTTTCTCTTTTGGCAAGTGTTTGCAAGAAAACCATAAGCAATGATGTAGTAATCAGGACAATGAGATGCAGCCCATTCACTCACAATATAACAATTCCTGATTAAATTATTTCTTGGTCAAACTTAAGGAAAGTTGGTAATCCTGTTGCTGGCAATCATCATGAAGCAGTTCTGATGGATATTAGAGGATTCATTAAACCAGCAGCCAAAATTGAAGGGGGAAATAGGTACAATTATAAAAAGGCACAGGTTTCAAATTTGAAGAGATATTTCAGAGAACAATTCAGCAAATGGAAGGAAGGCTCAGGTACAGTAGAGTCAAGGTGGGAAGAGTTCAAGGAGATAATAAGAAAGGGGGAAGAAAAATTTATTCCAAAGCAGAAAATGAAGGGAAGTAGAGAACCTATGTACTGTAATAGGGAAGTGAGGAGGTTAAAGAGGTTGGTAAGAAAAGAACATAACAGAGTTAAGAGACAGCAGGGTAGTAGGGAATATTTAAAACAACTAAACAAGGGCTTAATAACAGCAAAGAAAATGGCTAAAGATGGGTTTATGAAGAGTATTGTCAGTTCAGGGACTATTGACTGATGCATCTAGAAATTTCTATGGCTATATCAGGAAATTGAGGGGAAGGGAGGGTGTAGAGACACTTATAGATAAGGTTGGTTAATAAGTTACTGAGGATTTGAAATAGGCAGAGATTTTAAGTAACTGGTTCAGTGAAAGCATTAGGGACAATGAATCAGAAACAGGAGGGTCTAATTCGGATAACGAGCTTAACAACACAATTAGAAATGACGATAGTAAAAAATTTGATATCCATCCTGAGGAAATCATGAAGGAAATAAGAAAGCTGAAAAAAAATAAAGGGGCTGGTGAAGATAATATTACTACAGATATTTTAAAGATAGTCGGATGTGACATTGTACCATATCTTGAAATATTATTTAAATTGAGTCTAGATACTTGCTGCTTACCACAGGACTGGAAAAGTGCAATAGTAGTACCGGTACATAAGGGAGGGGTGAGAAATAGAGTTGAGAATTACAGGCCAATCAGTTTGACATCAGTGGTAGGTAAATTAATGGAAAGATTGATATGCAACCACAGTCAGAAATATATGTGAGTAACGTAAGTGGTTTTCAAGCAGGCAACATGGTATCAGGCAAGGATATTCACGCGAATCTCAGTTGGTGGGATATATGCAAGATATTTCAGATGAAATGGACAAGGGAGGCCAAATTGATAGTGTAGCACTAGATCTGTCTAAGGCGTTTGACAGAGTAAGCCATAAAATGGTAGTAAATAAGGTAAAAACCATTGGAGTGGATAAGAAAGTCATTTGCTGGGTAGAAGAATTTTTAAAAGGTAGAAAACAGAAAGTTAGGGTAGGAAATGTAGTATCAAAAGAAGTGGAAGTAAAAATGGGTGTGCCACAGGGTAGCGTATTGGGACCATTGCTATTCATTATTCTAATGAATAATTGTGTTGATTGTTTACTATCTGAAATTAGATTGTTTGCAGATGACATAATGCTGTATAAAAGAATCAAAACGATAGAGGATTGTAAACAGTTGCATGGTGATCTGGACAGGATATCTAATTGGGTTGGTAAACATGGAATGAAGATAAATGCAAAGAAGAGTCAGCTTATTAGATACACAAATAAAAAACAAAAGGTTAATTATGAATATAAGGTGGGGAAAGAATTGCTTGCTGAAGACTTGAAATGTAAATATCTTGGAATTACTTTTGATAACAAACTTAACTGGGCAGGACACATAGGACAGGTGGTATGAAAAGGTTTCAAAGTTCTGCACTTGTTGGAGAGAAGTATGAGGGGATGTACGAGAGAAGTCAAGGAATTGGGTTACAAAACTTTGGTCAGACCATTGCTTGAATATGGTAGTGTAGTATGGGACCCTCATTTTATGTATCAAATACAGGAGTTGGAGAGGGTGCAAAGAAGGGCTGCTAGGATTTGTTTCTGGAAATTATCGCAGAATGCAATCAGTGACGGATATGATAAAGGAGCTGGAATGGGATTCATTGCAAGACAGGAGGAGGATGAGGAGGGTCATGGGAGTGTACAGGGCATATACTGGCGATGAGGCATGGAAAGATATTGCAAATAGGTATGAAAAGTAGTGCATGGAAGGGAAAAGATGACCATGACCACAAGCTGGTACTCGATTTCAGGCACAAGGGTGTGGGAAGATTCTCTTTTTTAGGTAAGGGTGTCAGGGATTGGAATGAGTTACCAAGAGAAATGATGAATAATTTACCGAAAACTTGGAAGGAATTTAAAGATAAAATTTGTAGTGGGCAAATGTAGGTAGGTGCAGGATAGGGGGAAGATGGGTGTGTAGGGAAATTGCCACCGGAGCCTGTGCTCCATTGCAATTAAATTAAATTAAATTAAATTAAATCCTATACTTCTCCTGCAATCAATTGTATAGGATACGAAGTTCATAGATGTTCTTTACTTTAGAATCATGACTGGCACTGAGCACATTATTTTAAAGAACATTACATCAAAGAAGAATAAAGATAGAAATTATGTCTGCAAATGTTCTTTCATTTGATAAAAGAGTGAATTCCAATAAGTATTAACAAACCTAGAGTTTGCAGTAAATTAACTTGATCTTCAAAACACTACATTATTCAGTAGACAAAGTATCACTCTCTTGTTTGATTGCTTTAGAGTTAATAAGTATTTCTAGCAAGCAGATGCAGGAGACTATCAGTGGTCTGGACCAGATGACCACAACTATCTGCAGAATAGAGGAGTATAATACTCAGCCACAAGTCCACACCCCCACAGCACCACAGCACCACAATCCTGGCAAACTCCCGTGACTCAGACAACCCCAAATAGGGCCACGACATCATCTCCTTTTCAGTCTGTGTTGTCCAGCCCCTTTTAAAGTTATTATATCACTAGAAAACTGTGGAGAAGGAAGTTTTAAGTTCCAAAAAGGCCTACTGAAAATGCTTGAGAGACTTGTTTAATAAAGTTTTAAAATTACAGAAGATCATAGCACAAAAGTGTTCTTGTTCCAGCCCCATTATAGCCAATGCCATTCGTTGTTCATGTACTGTTGGACTGTGATGAGGGAGAGGGCAGCTACCCACTACTGGTTAAATCAGAAGTGATGGGACTACCCAATAAAGCATTCAATTTACATAGCTCACCTTTCATTTATCCATATTTCAAAACTATTGCAGTGACCTTTGGAGTTTACATCAATAAATTTGGCCACCTTTGGTGGGATATACCAATTACTACTTCAATACTTGTAACAAAATATATCCAGATAGAGCCTTAGCATTATTTCACCACTTATATAAAGGGGGAGGGGGGGGAACAAAATTACTAACAAAATTTGGATTTGTCTTTCTTCTGAACAACATGGCCACTTCAAGGAGGCTGTCTTCTCTGAGATGTCTGTGACCGCTGCAACTGATCTTGTGTCAGTTGTTCTCTTCTTGTATTTTTTAGTTAAACCGTTCTAGTTGTCTATTCCATCGCTTGTTGGTTCTAAATTTTCCTCAGCTCTCATAGCTATTAGTCAGCACATGCAGAATGAATTATTTCTTTAGATTTGCGTGCATATCAGATTTGAGGGAAGTGAAAATCCTCCTGAAAGCCTGCCAGCTTAGCGTGACAGAAAATGTTTGGTCTTAAATATCCTTTCATATTTACAAGCTGGCCAAGATAACTTTACTTGTTGCCATTTTCTAAAGATAATTGTTTAGTTATACATTCCCCTCAGTGACCCAGTTGCTAGACATAGCTTTTGTTTTTACAAGGTTCAGGTTCAGAACTGCTACACAGTTTGGTAACTAAGGTTGGAGTTCATCAATGTCATTAGTGACAAGTGCAATGTCATCAGTGAAGTCTTCTGCCATTCCTCAATGTTTATTTGCAATGTAAAAAATTATTACTGGCACACTTATTAATTAGCATAGCTTTTAATGCTAAGTAAGTACTGTAGGAGAACAAATGTTAATTTATGTTTCATAGGCACATTTGTTGGCATATCTACTTAATGCTGGCTAGCAGCACCCCTATGGAAGATTAAGCCTACATTAAATCATTCACCATAAAATGTCCAATTACGCTCTGAGCATATGAACATAGAGTGAAGACTCTACATCACATAACCCTAATATTGTGGACTGAGTGTCAAATCTAGACATTGACTTTTGTAATTGTTGTATTGCCTTGTACCGTATATTCACGAAAACAAATTCGAAACATATGATTTAGAAAATTTATGTGACTGTTGTGATAAAAATAAGGGACAAGGTGGGGCAGAAATATGTACAGATAATGATAGGTACTGCCACTGAATGTAATGTCTTTAAAATCAATTAAGTGTTTCAATTGTGCTAAACCATCTTGTGAATCAAACTGAGCTCCATTTAACCATTCTCATGCCAGGGATTTCTGAATAAGCAAAGGATATTTGTTCTGAACACTGCATATTTCTTAAAGTTTCTGAGAATATCTCATTGGAGGCATTACTATAAGTAGTATACAGTACACTGCCAAAACAAAAATTTCTCTCTAGATGATAACAGTTAAACTCACCATTTGAAAACTGAAACGATACATTATGATAGAGATAACATATATCCAGTTAAATGCAGAATTATTTACTTCTAATGTGCAAGGGTGAATGTAACAAAGCTTTCCTATTAAAATACCAGACACGACACTCAAACGTTCATAACTGTATCCTACAGGTTTGGCAACTTGTAACATGGTACATAAGTCATAACTTCAGTTTTTTTATGTACTGATTAATGAGTTTGAATACATAAGTCATTATTTCAGGGTTTTTTAATTGCTTAAAGAGTTTGAATATGACACAGGTACTATGCAATAGGTGGTGGTACAGTCATGACTTCCGATATATTTGCATAAAATAAACATTATATTGAAGTTTCAACTGTGGTGGAGCACATGCTGTGGTCACAATTTCCCTGGTGACCTAATTACCTGTTTATTATTATTATTATGTTTTAAATTTCTCCACAAACCTATTTTTGCCATTCATGGATTTTAATTTTTAATTACTTCAGCATCTCTGGTAAATTATTCATCAAACCCATGGTACTTTATTACAATCCCTGACACCCTTACCCAAAAAAGAAAATTTTCCCAGTCCCTTATGCATTAAATTGAGTGCCCATGGTCATCTTTTCCTTTCCATGTACTCCTAATTCTTTGACCAATATCCCTTCAAGCTCATCACTGCACATATCAGTGCATAGAATGATGTCACAATGTGAGTTTTAAATATTAAAACAAAAATAAATTCAAAACTTATTTCCACATGAACATAAAACATTTTTAAAATATAACTGAATGAAATAACTAACTGAAATAAATGAAGTAAAGAAAATTTATGAATTGAACTCCTAATAATTTTGTTTTGGATAATGACTATCCAATGGAAATATACAAACTACAAACTATATTTCAAGAAAAACAAAAATCCCTCTTTTACTTAAGCACATGCATTCATTCTGAGACATCCACATACTGCTGTGTAGCATGGATGCACCCAAACAAATCTACATCCCTAGCAGAAAACATGGATTTTACATGAACACCTAATACTGCTGTAACACTATGCTGAAAATTATATTAAAAGCCTCAAACATCTGCTAATTAGCTATAAAATAATTTTAATCAGCTAGTTCTTCTTCATGGTTTCATTTATAAGATAAGATTGTTAACTATTTATTGTGACATGAAAAAAGGCACTTGCCAAACATTAAAATTTTAAATATCCATAATATATGTATTATAAGCATGAAGTCTTCAACACATTAATCCAAAAATATTAATTTTTCTCACTAGACAAAAGAAGCACCCTTACAGGGCAAGGAAACTATATTTGCACATCATGTTAGCAACTGTTATAAAACCACTCTCTCCCACGTTAGCAGCAAGATAATCCTAGAAGCCCTACAACAGGTAATTCCTTCTCAAACACAGTTAAGATGACCTGGATGTAAAGAATGTGTTCACTTCAAACCTAAGGGTGTAAAACAGTGGCATTTGATAATGTTATTTATAAACAATAATGTAACAATAAGAAAAATTTGCAAAGAGAGATTTAAACAAAATGGCACTACACCAATTTCAAAATATCATATTTTCACTCACCACCACTGTATTGTATGAATAAAAGGTTAGATAACTTAAAAAACTAGAGTCAGATGAAAATCAACCAGGTCATACTTATCTAAAGTAAGATATAGTAATTATGAGCTATTTTTCCATATTAAATTGAAAAGGTAATTTGTGGGCAAAGAAGTTTATATAAAATTTGTGACTTAACACATACATTTGTAGAGTTGCCTACAAAGAAGCAGCTATATCGCTGCTCTATTTCCCCCATAATCTGAATCTATTCTGTTTTATCAAATTAATGTTTTTAAACTTCTATGTTCAATAATACCAGTTAGTGCATAGTAATAAATGTCATCAACATCTAAAAGATGAATGAAGTTGCCTTGCCAAACAGCATTTCCTATATGCATTTTGATAGAAATTTGAAATATCAATCTCATCACCACATACAATCATTCATTAGAATAATGAACACCTGTGGCCAAGAAACAGTACAATGTACCACTCCTACTTTCACTTCTGCATTCTACATATTGATATTCTATTTCATACCATGACCCTTTATGTGGTTTTACATTCATTTAAATATGGCACACAGTATATTGCAAAATATTGGGGACATAAGAACATTATTTCGGGTATCATTTTATGAGTTGTGAATGATGTTATATGCTACAATGTAATGAAATTTCTAGATGAAAACAAATGGCTTATACCAAATAAATAAGGATTTTGGAAGAACAGATAGTGTGAAATACACTTGGCTCTATTTTCACATGATGCGAAAGTTACACAGCTGGAAGCTGCCGTTAAAGGTTGCAGCAGATGTAATATTGGGGAAACTGATGTAGCAATGCCTATAACAGATTCTCCCATATCGACCGTCGTACCTGCAACCCAGGCTGAAGAGTTGGAGGCTGTGCCTCGGTCGCCTGTTGGTGACTGGCGTATGGCATCTAGACTTAGAAGTCGCACACGGGGGCAGTCGAGCAGGCTTAAAGGCCAAGACGCTGAACTTGTTCGACTGTCCAACCTGTATGATGTATTGTCGGAGGCTGACACAGTCCCACAATTGTCATCCTGCGAGTTGACGGTCCCCCAGCGCGCCAGGTCTGAGCAATCACAGAAGGGGATTTTGGTAGTTGGGAGCTCTAATGTTAGGCGGTTATTAGAGCCCCTTAGGGAAATGGCGGATTCCTCGGGGAAGAAATCCAATGTCCATTCAGTGTGTATACTGGGTGGCCTGATCCGAGATGTGGAACAGGCCATCCCGGATGCCATAGAAGGGACGGGGTGTAGCCAACTACAGATTGTGGCTCATGTCGGCACCAATGATGCTTGTGGCCTTGGGTCGGAGGTTATCCTCTCTTCCTTCCGGCGGCTGGCTGAAAGTGTGAACTCTGTGGCCAGTGGCCGCAAGATATCGGCAGAGCTAACCAACTGTAGCATTGTAGACAGAGTTGATTGTGGACCTCTGGTTCAGAGCCGTATTGAGGGGCTGAACCAGAGACTACGACATTTCTGTGATGATATTGGCTGCAGATTCCTCGATCTTCGCCATAGGGTCGAGTCATGTAGGGTTCTCCTTAATAGGTCAGGTGTGCACTACACACGTGAATCGGCTACACGGGTGGCAGGGGCCGTGTGGAATGCACTGGGTGGTTTTTTAGGCTGAGGGAGGAAGACCCGAAACACGAAATACAGTTATGGGCAACCCAATCAGATGTAACACCGGAATGTAGGAGGAGCGTAAAAGAATCTCGACAGTTAAAAGTTCTCGTAATTAACTGTAGAAGCGTTTGTAACAAACAACCGGAACTTGATAGCATTATTTGTAGCACAGAGGCGGATATCGTTATCGGTACAGAAAGTTGGCTAAAACCCGAAATAAGTTCCGCCGAAATTTTTAAAGATAGCATGAATGTTTTTCATAAAGACAGATTACATTCTCATGGAGGTGGGGTATTTATAGCTGTGAGTAAATCTCTCCCATGTAATGAAATAGAAGTCGATACGATCTGTGAAATCATATGGATTAAACTCAAAGTTGCTGGGTCAAAACTCATCATAGGCGCCTTCTACCGTCCACCCGATTCCGACATAGCTATCGCCGAGGAGTTAAGAAATAATGTAAACAGTATAGCTAGCTGTTTTCAGGATCATGCTATGATTCTAGGAGGCGACTTCAATCTGCCTTATATTGACTGGCGTAATTACATTCACATTACAGGTAGCAGGGATAAGGCAGCTTCTGAAGTAATTCTCGAATTGTTCTCAAATAATCATCTCGAGCAGCTAGTTAATGAACAATCGCGGTGTCATAACGGCAGCGAAAATATTTTAGATCTGCTGGTTACCAACAGGCCAGAAATATTCAGCGAAATTTCAACGACCACAGGTATAAGCGATCACAAAGCGGTAATTGCGACTATCAGACTAATGACCAAGCGAAAAAGGAGAAAACGGCGGATTGTATACAAATTCAGTAAGGCCTCTAAGGAGAGTTTTAGAACCTACTTGAGGAATAATTACCATAACTTCAAGTCAAAAAATGACACCGTTGTAGAGATGTGGCATTGATTTATACGAATAGTCAGGGAAGGTATGGATATACATATACCGAAGCGGATAATAAATGGGGAGGATGATCCACCGTGGTACACATGCGAAGTCAAAAGATTACTCAAAAAACAAAGGAGGATACACGCACGCTCAAGAAGGAAGGGGTGTCGCAGTGATTTAGAAACCTTAGCTGAGTTAAGAGGACATATTAAGAATGTAATGCATGAGGCCTTCAACGATTTTCATTCCAACTCTCTCTCTAAAAGTCTCACAGAAAACCCAAAGAAATTCTGGTCGTATGTACGAAAAGTCAATTGTACCAATAGCAATATACCAGCACTAATTCGTGAAAGTTCAGAGGTTAATCAAAGCCGCGATAAAGCTAACGTACTAAATACTGTATTCAAAAATTCATTTACTGATGAAAATAAGGATAGTGTTCCCGTTTTCCCACGCTGTGTCGAGTTGGTGATGGAATCATTACGGATAGATACTGCAGGTATCATAAAGCAATTAGAGCTCCTGAAGTGGGGGAAAGCACCGGGCCCAGATGGAATTCCAATAAGAATATTTTCAGAATATGCGGCGGAAATCGGCCCATTTCTGTCTGATATATTCAGTAAATCATTAAAAGAGCGAAAAGTACCTTCAGACTGGAAAATCGCGCAAGTAACTCCGATTTTCAAGAAAGGTGATCGAAGTGATCCTGGAAACTATTGTCCAATATCTATAACATCTGTTTGTAGTAGAGTTATGGAGCACATTATATGCTCGAACATTATGAAATTTCTAGACGATAATAATTTGCTTACAACAAATCAACACGGATTTCGGAAGAAAAGATCATGTGAAACACAGCTGGCCCTATTTACACACGATGTAATGAAAGTTATTGATGCAGGTTCACAAGCAGATGCCATTTTTTTAGATTTTCAGAAAGCCTTTGACTCTAGATGTTACATTGGGGGTACCTCAAGGAAGTGTAATAGGACCACTTCTTTTTTTAATTTTTATAAACGATCTCGGAGACAAAGTGAAATGCCTTTTTAGATTGTTTGCTGATGATGCAGTTATTTATAGGGAAGTAAGGAATTTGACCGATTGCTTAGAAATTCAGCGTGATCTGGATATTATTTTGGCATGGTGTGCTGAGTGGCAACTTACGCTAAATTGTAAAAAGTGCAAGACAATGAGCATAACTAACAAAAAGAATCCAATTGTTCAGAAATACGAGTTAAACAATTCAGTTATTGATATGGTCGATTCTATGAAATATTTGGGAGTAACAGTACAAAGGAACATGAAATGGGACTTGCACATTAATTCGTTGGTAGGTAGAGCTAGGTCTAGGCTGCGATTCATAGGTCGAATATTGAAAAATTGTAATGAACAAACAAAGGAGATAGCGTACAAATCTCTTGTGCATCCACATTTGGACTATTGTTGTGCCGTTTGTGATCCGTTTTGTAAGGGGTTGATCGAAAGTATGGAGAGAGTACAGAGAAGAGCCGCTAGATTCGTGACCGCTTGCTACAGTCCTTATGAAAGCATCACAGAACTGATTAGTAGACTAGGCTGGGAGTCTCTGGTAGATAGACGACGCACGTTTCGTTTAAACTTATTGGTAAACATGCGTACTCCCACTTTCACTCACGAGTGTAGTGAAATACTTCGTCCACCAACCTATTTGAGCCGGAATGACAGGATAGATAAGATTAGAGAAATAAGGTGCCGCAATGATTCTTATATGAATTCTTTTTTCCCTCGTACCATTAGGGATTGGAATGCACAACAAAGAGATTAGCTTTGGTGCTGAGCACCCTCTGCCACCCACAATTTTGTGAATTGCAGAGTATATATGTAGATGTAGGTGTAGATGTGATGAAAGTTACTGATGCAATTTTTTGGATTTTTTAAAGTCTTTTGACTCTGTACTGTACAAACATCTTTTAGTGAATATACGAGTGTGTGGTACATCAGAATAGGTTTGTGAATGGATACAAAATTTTACAACTGGGCAGTCGCAATATGTCATTGTTACAGAGAAGCCTCTTCTGATATAGAAGTTACATTTCTGAAGGAAGTGTAAAAGGACCACTTCTTTTATAATCTTTTATAAAAGACTTCAGAAACAATGTTAATAGCAGCTGAAATTTTTCCTGATAATGCAGTCATCTATTGCGAAGTTAGGTGCTCTGATGACTGCTTCAAAATTCAGCGTGATCCGGATATTATTTTGGAATGGTGTTACGAGAGACAATTTCCACTAAACTGCAAAAAGTTCTAAGCAATGTGATAGCTAAGAAAAAGGATCCGTTTGTTAAAGAGTACAAAGTAAACAGCTCAGGTACTGATATGGTCAATTTCCTGAAGTATTTAGATTTAAAAGTATAAATCATCATGAAACGTGACCAACACATAACTTCCATCATAAATTCTAGATCATGATTCATAGCTCATATTTTGAAGAATTTTGGTGCTCCTATAAAGGAGGAAGCATTCAAAACTTATGCATCCACAACTGGATTACTGTTGTGGAGTTGGGAATCAATATTGCAGGGGACTGATTGACAGCATAGAGAAAGTACATAGATCAACTGCTCGATTCATAACTGCTGGCCATAGCCCCTATAAAAGTGTAAAAAAAATTGATACATATATTGGTTTGGGATTATATGCCAGACAGATGATACAGGTTTCATTTTAATTTATTAACTGACATGCGAATGCCCTCTTTCATTTAGGAGTATGATGTATAACTTTTTCTACCAACCTATTTAGATCACAATGACAGGAGATACAAGACTAGAGAAATAAGATGACGTTTTGATATTTACATGTATTATTTCTTCTCTTATTCTATTTAGGTTTGTAATGCACAGAGTAATGATTAGTTTTGGTGTAAAACACTCTGACACCCATAATATTTGTGAATTGTATAGACATAGATGTAGAATTATCTTGGTGACAGTAAGTATTTTCTATTTTATTGTTAATAATTTCCTTGCTTTTTCTTGCTTCCAAATGCATACAACTGCTTTCAAGCAAATAAGTGATAACACACCTACCTATTGATTCTTGGCTGTCCGGGTGGCGCCGCGTCGTGTTCATTGTAGCTAATATTTCGACCCTCATTCTGGGGTCTTCTTCCAGGCAGTTCGTCGGCATCACCCAGACAGCCAAGAATCAACTGACTCTGACCACGGAAGTATACGATTACACACCTACCTATTGTTCTATGCACATTTCCCCAAAAACATAATTTTGTTTTTTGGCTTTCAGTTAATTAATATTCACTTCTTGATTGTTTTATAAGATCTTAGTAATGCTTTTTCAATAAAGTTATGTCCATAAGTACTACCAAGCTGTTATTTTGCTCCCTTCTTTTTGGCAACTACTGTTCAAATTAATTTTAATGACACTTTCTCAAAATATGATAAGGGTACAACTCAAGGCTTGTAAATTAAATATTGAACAACAGGTAACCTCCAAAGGTTAAAGGAAATTATTATTTGCTATTACAGGGTCTGATTGCCCAGATAAAAAAGAAAATGGACATAATTAACAAAAAGGGCAGAAAAAGTGTTGCTCTGCAAGTACACAAGACATATGAGAAAAGCAATATATATATATATATATAAGTAGATGTGTTTTCCCCCATATTTCACTTTACAGCCACCAATACATAGCACAGATCACTCGTGTTGGTGTGAGGAAGTTGCATGGAGTTTACTATCGTGCACAATGTTGGCCGAATGCCGATAGCTGTGGGGATGTGGAAGATATGATGATTAAATTTGGTTAATGCAGGGCGTTTTCATATTTCGACCAAAAATTTGTGTCTCCATATACTTCTCTTTCATGCCACAAATACATAGGATAGACCATTGAGGTTTGTGGTAGTAGCAGTGAATCTCCCATCGTGCACTCTGGTGGTTAAATGTCAGTAGCAGTGGGGGTGTGGGAGATATGGTGGTTGATAGTGGTTGACCTGCGGCACTTTCGTATTTCTGCCAAAGACGCATGTGTCTGGGTGTATTACTTTTCAGCGAAAAATATCTATCACAGATCAATGGCGTTTGTGTGCGGTAGTAACACAGAGTCACCTTTCAATCACAACATTGGCCGAATTTCAGTAACTGTGGGAATGTGGGAGATGTGGTGGTTGAAAGGGGCTGGTCAAGGATATTTTCGTATTTCGACCAAAGACATGTGTCTCCTTATATGTCACTTTTCTGCCATAACTACATAGCATTGACCATTGGAGTTTGTGTGTGGTAGTAATATCGTGTCTCCTATCATGCACAATGGTGGTTAGATGTCGGTAGCTAAGGGGGTGAAGGAGAAATGGTTGGCTGATAGTGGTCGACCTGGGGCACTTTCATATTTCTGCCAAAGATGTATGTGTCTTGGTGTATCACTTTTCAGCGAAAACTATCTATCACAGATCACTGGCGTTTGTATGTGGTAGTAACACAGAGTCACCTTTCGATCACAACGTTGGCCTTATTTCAGTAACTGTGGGAATTGGGAGATAGGAATGATTGAAAGTGGCCAATCAAGGATATTTTCGGTATTTCGACCAAATACATGTGTGTCTGTAAATTTTACTTTGCTGCCTGAACTACATAGCGCAGATGACTGCCGTTTGTGTGTGGCAATAGCATCGAGTCATCCACCGTGCACTATGGTGATTAAATGTCGTTAGCTGTCAATCCAAATTCTTTACAAATACGAACGAAGTCGTGGGTACCAGCTAGTGGTTAAATAAGATGTAAGAATATGCATCTAAAAACTGTTAGCAGGAGTCATCATCTCGTGTTTCTTCTCTTGAATAGATGAGGCAGCATTTTTCTGTTTGATTCTATATATAATCAGACAGAAAAACAGGTATCTGGTTTTCAGGAAAATTAGAAATCACAATATAGTAATATTGATTTGATTAACAACATGTTATCAGGTTTCATACTGAAAATAGGCAAAGATGTTTACCGTAAATTAAATATCACAATTCTGTTATGATTATGGAAGTGTTACTCCGTGATGCAGTGGTTTGATTAACATATTCTGTTTATTTTAATTTAGTACTTTTCAGAAAATTGATGAAATAAATAACCAAAGTCACAAAAAAAAAAAAATATAAATACAATCAAAAATCTTAGGTGTGCATATCTTCCAACACAAACATATTCACATAAAAAAAGTGTTATCATGGTGTTTTCCTTGTGCCACAACCCGCATACTGTTAACTATTCATTATGAGGTCAAAATGTGAAAATAGTTAACTCAATTAAAGATTTGGAAGTGATAATTGATGATAGGCTTACTTTCTCTGATCATATTAATTACATATCACTGCAGGCATTTCGTGTCCTGGGATTCTTATGTAGACCTGGGAAAGAATTCGAAAACATTAATACACTGTTTCAATTTTTCTTAACATCTCAACTTTTCTCTGTCTTTGTCAAACCATTACCGGAATGTGATAGAATTGTCTGGTCACCATTTAGAGATCAACAAATTAGCTGTATTGAAAAAGTTCAGTGTAACTTCTGTAAGTTGCTGTTACAGTATTCTCATGATGAAAACATTACAGATGTGTATGATGTGTATATCTACAGGGTGCGGCAGAAAGAATGACCCATTTTAAATTGCGCGCTATAGTTTGATACGACTTCCTAGACAGTTGATGTTGGTACCAGTGTATAGTGCAGCTGAAAGCATTGCCAGTCAGTATAGAGCGTTGGTCGAATGCACATCGTGCTTTTGTGATTGAAACGTTTTTCAAATGAGGTGATAGTGTGATACGAACACAGCGTTCATTTTGGCAACAGTTTGATATTGGTTGGAATGATAAAGTTCCATCCCGGAAGACGATTGGGAGATGGGTCCAACAGTTTAGAGCGACAGCATCTGCAGCAAACATAACGCCCCCTGGTAGGCCACGTACGGTTCGTACCCCGGACAACATTGCACGAGTAACAGCTGCTTTAGAGCGTAGTTCAACGCGATCAGTTCATCGGCATTCACAAGCCCTTAACATCTCAGACACAAATGTGCGACGGATGTTGCATCTGGATATGAAGTTCCATCCGTACAATCTCCAAGTGGTGCACAGAGATCAGCAGGCACGTCAAGCTTTCTGTACACAGCTCCTGGAGATGATCAACACTCAACCCGATTTTCTCGACAATTTCAAGATGTCGGACGAGGCCCATTTTCATCTGTCGGGCTATGTGAACAAGCAGAACTTTAGGAATTGGGCGCCTAGAAATCCCGACCAGATTCACGAAAAACCACTTCATACTGAAAAACTTGCAGTGTGGTGTGGCGTTTCTGCGCAGGATACTCTTGGTCCTTATTTTTTTTTTTTTTTTTTTTTAAATGATGAAGGTCATTGTGTCACTGTAACGTCAGATCGATATGTTATGTTGCAAGAGTTCGTAATGCAGGATATGCGAAATAAAAATATCCAAGTGCAGTCGTTGTGGATCCAGCAGGATGGCGCAAAAGCGCACACAGCCAGAAGATTCATGCCAGTCTTGCGTGAAATGTTTTCAAGCGGCATCTCGTTTCTCGTTTTGGTGATGTCCACTGGCCGGCCCGTTCGCCTGATTTATTGGCGTGTGATTATTATCTGTGGGGATTCCTGAAATCCAAAGTGTATGCGAACAGGCCAAGAACTATTCAGGAATTGAAAAACAACATTCACGCCGAAATCGAGGCAGTAACAGGCGACACCCTCCGTAAGGTTATGGCGAATCTGCGTGTTCGTGCCGAAGCTTGCAACGCCAACAACGGTGGATACCTGCAGGACATAATTTACAAAAAGTGACATGTGTAATAAATTGTATGAAGTGTTCTTCCAAACAGTACACATTAATAATGTGTAAGTGTATTTATTCATGCTTAAATAATACGTGTAAACTGGGTCATTGTTTCTGCCGCACCCTGTATTATAACATTAATAGCCTACAAATTCGCAAAACAATTGACAGACCTATGCTTCTTCTACAAAGTTATTAATCGACTTATTGATCCACCAAAAATACCCAAGCAATTCTGAGTTAACTGAAGACTGCTGGATACTATAAAACCCAACAAAAATTATGTTGCTTTTGGACCATGCCATAGAATAGTAGTCTGGTTAACTTACATGCTACCAACATCAACTTCTTTGGAGGATCTCATACTGGACTATCTCTAACACTAAAAGACTTTTATGAATTATAGAGCCATATGCATAGCTTATATGTTGATATTAAGTATTATTTCTTTATGTACAAAGCCGATTGGCATATAAATAAATAAATTAAATATTGCTTATTCTTATTAAGTTGTATTCCATTTATTTTAATGTACCATATTTCAGAAAAATAATAAATAAAATCAGAAGTCAAAAAATGAAACAATATCCATAGAGAGGCAGTGTTATCTTTTGTCAGCACTTCTTGAAAGGAGCATTCATCTCAAATACGGAGTGATTTGTGGTGCACATTTATCCCATGTTGAAATGATTAAAATTACTTGCTCCTGTATCGATGTTTCTGATCTCTGGGTACAGACAAACACAGTTCACAGATATGACTGTGTTGTCGGATTTCTTTCCCGGATACTTCTGGTCTTAATGCCTAAATTCAGTTGCCAGCATCCTTGAAATACAGAGGACCTTCCCTAATTTGAACTTTTTATAATTCAAATTTCTTGATAATTTGAAATTTTATTCTGGTCCCCTAAATTTTGTATTAAACTAGTATAAAAATAACTCCTATAATTCAAATTATTTTTTCATTAATTCGAAGAAAATTTGTTCGTACTAAGGAAAGGAACATGTAATTCTCATGTAAATTAATGTTTGTTGAAACATATTTTGGTTGAGTGCTATCTTGTAAGAAATCTGTCTTTTACAGTAATCATTAATGTCAGTGTCCAGAGTATGTGACATACCCTTCCATTTGTTATTGTTACCAAGAATGTGGTAACTCATCAATCTGCCAGCCACATGCATTGCTTTTTTGTAATCCAGATGCAGTTCAGTCCCCTGTGGGAGTTTTGTCTAGTGTTTTGTGTGCGATTTTAAGAGTACAGTAGCCGTGAACCGTCTGTAATTGTGTTCATGGTTTGTGTGCTGTTTTCTGTCCAATTTGTTTATCAATACGTTACAGTTAACTATATCCACAAATGTGATTGTCTCTTTATTGCTTTAAATAAACTCCTGGACTTCACATCTTTGAAAAAAAAGTTAAAAAATTATAATTTTAATACTAAACTTTAAATTTGGCTTTTTACAGAATATTTTTACTAAGTTAAAATTGATGTCTAAATAAAGAAGCTAAATTTAATTTTTAAAGACTTTTTCTTGCATTTTGACATATTCTTTAACCCTTCCTAAGTCGAATTAGAGATGTTCCACTGTACTTATAATAAAAGATTTTCACTGCAAAAAGCAAAAATGAGAACATAGTCTCTACAATCTTTAAAGTAAATATTTATAAGACTTTGGATACAAAAAGAAGACTACAATTTAACTAAACAAGACAACTACACTATACCACTCATTCAGAAAGTCAAGAAGGACCCCAAAATTATTCTTTCTAAAACTCGTTAGCAACAGGTAATGCAGTAACAGAAATTGTTACTCATTGTTATAGTTAAATTTTGGCAAAATTTTAAATAGTTTGTATGAATAATTCCAGTGGTTTCATCTGCTTAGCCTAACTGACTTTACACTGCATTGAAAAGACAAATAGCGAGCACCTAAATTCGTCTATGTACTGATTGTCATCAAAATTTATCCATCACTCACAAATTTGCTGTGGAGAATTTTTCAAAGTTTTCCCCAGTAATATCATCACACTGACTGACAGATTCATTCACACTATCCAAAATGCTATTTCCAACAGCCCACAACAGCTCTCTCAGCCTGTCTTTTTCTACTGTCAGCCTGGAAATGTCCAGAAAAATGACAAATTCTCATGGTGACCCATCTCTTCAATGAAAAAAAATTGAAGTCCTCAAAATTTCAATGAACATTTACCAAAATTTGACTTCTTACAGATTGAATTAATTCCAAAATCTTTAGCTATGACAAGTTTTCTCTAATTCCTCCTAGTTTTCCCGTTATTTATATTTTAATATGGAGGGTTATAAATTTTTTTCAATTTATTCCTAAAATACTTGCCTTAGTATTCAGAAAACTACTTTTTTCTTGTACTTTCATTTATCATACTATTTGAAGTTGTGCTTATTTTTCTTTAGGATTTATTATGTCAAATTTGTATTGTGTTTTAGCTTTTGAAACGCCATATGAGGTTTTTTTTTTTTTTATTAATTTGAAATTTAATCTTATTTATTAACATTTTATAACAGGGTTTTCACTTTACTTGCTGAAATTTTATGATTTTTCTTTTAATTATGAGGGTCATTCAATAAGTAATGCCCCATATTTTTTTTCCACAATGAGCAAAAACAAAGTTGTACTTCTAGGTACTTCAAGTTCAGTGTTTCCCCTCCAGGTGGACGAAGTTTCAAATCATTCCAACAGATGGCACAGCTGTAGTGAATTTTCAAAATGGCGCCTCTTAGTGATCCACGTTACAAACATGGAGGAAGGAAATATATGGAGACGACGCAAGAGACCACGTATTGAAGTGAAGCCGGGCGGAGGAGGAGTGCGGGGGGGGAGGGGGGGGGGGGCGCTTCCATACAGACACGGGGAATATGTACAAAAACCTCAAGGGGACTCTAGGATAAACATGACGCCGCAATCTGGTGATGGATTATTATGTAACTCGATGAGACAAATAAAAAATGAAGAATAAATTTTTTTGATATCATGCTTAGTGTTCGAGATATTCTGTCTCAAATGCGAAATGGTTTTGGTTGAAATTCAAAAGAAAAAATTGGTCAAAGTCAAATTTGATGATGGATTCTTATTTAAGAAGATGTGACAAATAAAAAATAAAGAATAAAAATTTTCCATATCTCGCCTAGTTCTCGAGATTAATGTCTCAAAAGTGAGGTGTCAGAGTTGAAATGCAGAAGGAAATGTTCACTAAAGTCAAATTTAATGATCGATTCTTATGTAACACGACGAGACAAATCTAAAATAAAGAACAAAATTTTTCGATATCTTGCTTAGTTTTCGGGATATACTGGGATTGGGTTGATATGCGGCCTGGACCAAAAATTAATTCTGCCAAAGCTACAATGAATTACATGCAGAATGGATAATTCAGTATTTTAACTACCACTTGTGGTTAGGTTGAAATGCGGCCTAGACCAGAATAAAAATAGTTATCTTGTTAACATACATCGTAAGCTTAGTTAGGAATGGCTGGAGGTAGTTTCCATCGCGATATACGTTTTGTCATTAACTTGGTTCTCGTGAAATTACTAACAGTAATAGATAAATTATTTGTCCCTTATGGAACAACAAAACCATTCTGGTACAGACTGCATTTAAACCTAACCACAATCTCCATTAAATTGCCGCTACAGAATCAAACTATGTAGACATACCCACACACGCGTATTTGAATTGCAAACTGTATTTGCAGTAACAATATCGTTTGCTTCATCAAGATTCCTAGATTGCATAGCTCAATTTAACACATTTAATTTCATCATACACTGTCAGTATAAACTGGAATGTGACGAAAGAAAGCGCAATAATAAATTCACTGAATCACGATGTAAAACACACCCCTTTAAATCTCATTTTTAACACTTGTTAAAAAGTAATGCTAGTCTATTATGTGCAAGGTATGTTGATTTTCTACACTACACCAACAAAAATTTGAGAACAAAGTCATCCCATTGAGAGCTATGACTAAATATTTATAGACAGGCACCGAAGTTTGTAAAACCTACCGCCCACTTCAACAACGATAATTAGAATTCAACTTACTTATGAAATGATATTCCAGGGTCTTTCCTCTCTTGCCTATTTGTGCAACACAAGATGGCATTATAAAACACTTCTACACATTACAAAATGAAATAATCACAGCATCTAACACAATGTGAACATCGCATTTGTTTGGAATCGCAATATGGCCGCTGCCTCCACTGCACATGCGTGAGAGTTTAGAGCCTGCTTCACAGATTTAACGTCACTTCTCCTCCATATATTTCCTTCCTCCAGGGTTACAAACAGCAAGCAATGATCGAGTTCTCGATTGCAGAGAAAGAAACTGTGGGAATTATCCATAAACATTTGTGTGAAGTGTATGGAGATTGTGCAGTCGATAGGAGCACTGTCGGGAGGTGGGCAAAGAGAGTTAAGGCACCAGAAAGTCCAACAACTCAACTCCAAGATCTGCCACGTTCGGGGCGTCCTGTCAGTGCCACCACTCCAGACGTGGTGATGCGCGTGGATGCCATTATTCATGCGGACTGCCGCATCACAATGCAACAATTAGCCTCACAGTTGTCAGTCAGCAGTGGAAGTGAGTGTGTGCAATGATCGAGAATCTCGGATATTCAAAACTTTGCGCAAAATGGGTCCCAAGAAGTTTCACAGCAGAACACAGGATGCAAAGAACAATCATTTCATCTGATTAGTTGGAGAGTTTTGATGCTGATGGGGAAGCCTTTGTAGCGGGTGATGAAACCTGGGTGCACCACTTTGAGCTGGAAATCAAAAGACAGTCAACGGAATCGCAACCATCCTCACTCACCAAGAAAGAAAAAATTCAAGACAACTCCCTCTGCTGGAAAAGTCATCGTTACTGTTTTTTGGGACAGTGAACAGGTCATTCTTGTTGATGTGATGCCAAGAGGGACAACCATTAATTCCGAAGCATACATGAAGACGCTGGATAACTCAAGAAGCGTTTCCGGTGCGTTAGGCATGACAAAAATCCGGCTGAAATCTTGATCCTGCACGATAATGCACGCTCGCACACAAGTCTCAGAACCCGGGAACACCTCACCAAATTGGGTTGGACAACATTGCCCCATCCACCATACCATATGGATCTGGCACCATCACACTTCGGGCCTCTTAAAGACGGTTTGTGTGGAAGACACTTCGATGATGATGATGATGATGATGAGAGCGTAATTCAAGTGGTGAAAACATGGCTCGCGCACAGGACCAGATTTGTTACCAGCAGGGAATACAAGGGGCATTCCGAAAGTAATACAATTATTTTTTTTAAAGTAATTTATTTAACAGATTTGCACAAACACTGAAAATTCTTCAAAGTACTATACTCGGGCCTCTACTAATTTGTTCCAGCGACTTTGCCATGACCGGTACGCATCCTGGATAGCGTCTTCGGGGACCTCTTGCGAGGACCGTCACGGCTGATTGGATCTCTTCTATGGATGAAAAACAGGTTCCTTTCAGGCCTGCCTTAATCCGAGGGAACAAAAAGAAGTCTGCTGGGGCAACATCAGGGATGTAGGGCGGGTGGGGCAGTGTTGGCACCTGGTGTTTTGCCAGGAACTCTTAGCGCGTTATGGGAAGGTGCGTTGTCATGATGGAGTTGGCAGGTAGCGGAGATGCCTTTCTTCATCCTGATGACCCTTCTTCGGAGTCTTTCCAGCACATCCATGTAGTAGGCAGCGTTAACCTTCCTTACTCTAGAATATCTATCACTTGTAAGTATAGTTAATTTATAGATACAGAGATTTTATTTCAAAATTTAGTTTTGGTTTTTTATTTACCTTATACCTTTTTGAAAAATAATTTCTTCACCTTTTATATTTTTTTATTTTATTTTGATTACTAGTTGGTGCCCATGACTTCATTCCTGTTTGTAAAGAATTTTGATTGATAGCTACTGACATGAAACCACCTTAGTGTACACTGGGAGCCTCAACGTTAATTTCACTCACAAACACATGTGATCTGCCAGGATATTTATGGATGCAAAGTTAAATAAAGGGACACACGTTTTTGTTCGAAATATGAAAATGCCCTCGGTCGACTAATTTCAACCTTCATATTTCCAACACCCCCACAGCTACAGACATGCAACCACAATAGTGTATGATGGGAGACTCAATGCTATTCATACATACAAGCACTAAGTACTTTTGACTGCAGAGTAAAATATAGGGACACACATGTTATTGGTCAAAATATGAAAATGCACTCCGTCGACCAATTTCAGCCACCATATCTCCCACGCTCCCATAGCTACCGATATGCAACCACCATGGTGCATGTTGGGAGACTCGAGTGGTCTTTGCTAAGTAGTTTTGGTTGAAAAGTGAAATATTGGGTAGGGTATTGGCAGAAATAGGAAAACTCCATGGGTCGACACTTTCAACCGCCATATCTCCCACATCTTCATAGCTGCTGATGTCTAACCACCATAGTGTATGATGAGAAATTCAAGGATTCTACTACACAAAAACATCATTGGTCTGCACTATACAGTTATGGCAGCAAAGTGAAATATACGGACATTAATGTCTTTGATCGAAATACGAAAATGTTCCTGACTGACCGCTTTCAACCAACATATCTCCCACACCCCTACAGCTACCAACATGCAGCCAATGTTGAGCACAATGTGCGACTCCATGCTACTACCACACTATGCAGTTGTGGATGAAAAGTGAAATACAGGGACACACACGTCTTTGGTCAAAATATGAAAGTGACCCAGGTCGACCACTTTCAAACACCATATCTCCCACACCCTCATAGCTACCAACACGTAACAACAATAATGCACGATGGAAGACTCAGTGCTACTACCACACACAAACAATAGTGGTATGTGCTAGGTAGTTTTGGGTGAAAAGTGAAATATAGGGACACACATGTGTTTGGTAAAAGTATGAAAGTGCCCCAGGTCGATCCACCACCATATCTCCTACACTCTCATAGCTACCGAAATACCATTGTGCACAATGGGAGACTCAATGCTACTACCAAACACAAACACCAATGCTTTGCACTATGCAATATCATACTTTGCACTATGTATTTGTGGCAGCAAAAAGAAATTTTGGGACACATTTCTTTGGTTGAAATTTGAAAATTTCCCGGGGGGCATCCATAAATTACGTGAGGTTAAAGGGGGGGGGAGTCTGGCAAATCTCACCAAATCTCACCAACAGGGGGGGGGGGAATCTACGGAAATCAAATTTTGGACTGTAAAGGTAAAAAAATCAAAAATAATAAAAAGGGTCTACAAATTGTGTGAAAAGTCGATTTTAGGGGGGTATTTCATCGAAAAGTGGGGATGTAACTGGATTTTGAGGGGTGAGACCTAAAAAAAAAGTCTCAAAAAGGTTCGAGGGTGAGGTTCTAACAGACCAAATCTCACCAGAAAAAGGGGGGGGGGTCCAGCCAGATGCCACGAAATCCCACCAGACGGGGGAGGTGGTCCGGAAATCCGGAAAAACACCTTACATAATTTATAGATGTCCCCCAGATCAACCATCATCAAACACCATATCTTCCACATCATTACAGCTGCCGGAATTCAAACAACATTGTGCATGATGGGGGAAAGTCCATGCTGCTACCACACACAAACACCAGTGGTCTGCACTAGGTAGGTGAAATATAGGGACAATTGGGTCTATTTTATATATATATATACTAGCTGGTACCCACGACTTCGTTCGTGATTGTAAAAAATTCATATTGACAGCTATAGACATCTAACCACCATAGTGCACGATGGGAGACTCGATACTATTACCACACACAAATACCAGACTTCTGCGCTATGTAGTTCCGGCAGCAAAATAAAATTTACGGATACACACAAGTCTTTGGATGAAATACGAAAATATTCATGATCGACCAATTTCAAACACCATATCTCACACACTGCCTCAGTTACCGAATTTCGGCCAACGTTCTGATCGATGGGAGACTCTGTGTTACTACCACGCCGCCGGTGATCTGCGATTGATACCTTTCACTTAAAAGTGATACACCATGACACTTTTGTCTTTGGGAGAAGTATGAAATTGCCACAGGTCGACCACTTTCAACCCCCATTTCTCCCACACCCCCATAGCTACCGACATCTAACAACCATAGTGCACTACATGAGATACGATTCTACTACCAAACACAAACACCAATGCTCTATGCTATGTAGTTGTGGCAGAAAAGTGATATATGCCGAGACAGTCGAATTACGAAAATATACTTGGTCGGCCACTTACAACCACCATATCTACCACAGTACCACAGTTTCTGAAATTCTGCCGCTGTTGTGATCGAAAGGTGACTCTGTGCTACTACTACACACAAACGCCAGTTATCTGTGATCTATAGTTTTCGCTGAAAAGTGATACACCATGACACTTTTGTCTTTGGCAGAAGTATGAAATTGCCACAGGTCTACCACTTTCAACCCCCATTTCTCCCACACCCCCATAGCTACCGACATCTAATAACCATAGTGCACTACATGAGATACGATTCTACTACCAAACACAAACACCAAGGGTCTATGCTATGTTGTTGTGGCAGAAAAGTGACATATGCCGAGACAGTCGAAATACGAAGATATCCTTGGTCGGTCACTTACAACCACCATATCTACCACAGTACCACAGTTTCTGAAATTCGGCCGCTGTTGTGATCGAAAGGTGACTCTGTGCTACTACTACACACAAACGTCAGTTATCTGTGATCTATAGTTTTCGCTGAAAAGTGATACACCATGACACTTTTGTCTTTGGCAGAAGTATGAAATTGCCACAGGTCGACCACTTTCAACCCCCATTTCTCCCACACCCCCATAGCTACCGACATCTAACAACCATAGTGCACTACATGAGATACGATTCTACTACCAAACACAAACACCAATGGTCTATGCTATGTAGTTGTGGCAGAAAAGTGACATATGCCGAGACAGTCGAATTACGAAAATATACTTGGTCGGCCACTTACAACCACCATATCTACCACAGTACCACAGTTTCTGAAATTCGGCCGCTGTTGTGATCGAAAGGTGACTCTGTACTACTACTACACACAAACGCCAGTTATCTGTGATCTATAGTTTTCGCTGAAAAGTGATACACCATGACAGTTTTGTCTTTGGCAGAAGTATGAAATTGCCACAGGTCGACCACTTTCAACCCCCTTATCTCCCACACCTCCATAGCTACCGACATCTAACAACCATAGTGCATGACAGGAAAGACGATTCTACTACCACACACAAACACCAAAGGTCTATGTTATGTAGTTGTGGCAGGAAAGAGAAGTATACGGAGATACGAATTTTTGGTCAAAATATGAAGACGCCCTGCACTGACCAACTTTAATCATTATATCTCCCACATCCCCACAGCTATCGGCATTCGGCCAACGTTGTGCACGACAGGAAACTCCATGCTACTTCCACCCACAAACATCAGTGATCTGTGCTAGTTAGTGGTGGCTGAAAAGTGAAATATAGGAAAAAACACGTCTATTTTTATATATATGTATAAGATATATATATATATACCAAAAAAAAGGATAGTGAAATGAACCACCACTTACCTTAGATGATGGTTTCGTGGGGTGAACACACAAAACACAAGAACAGAAAAAAAAACAATGAATATTTCAGGACTTGGCCCTTCGTCAACAGGAGAACATCACAGAGGGAGGGTGGTGTAGGATACGGTCTCACAGAATGACAGTTAGTCAGGAACATGGTGGGGGAATATTCAAACAGAGGACAGAGAGAGGGGGACAGTGAATTGGATCTAGTACACAAGCAATGCAAAATGTTGCAAAAAGTGTAAAATAATACATTAAAATGTTCATAACATAAAACTGAGAAACTAAAAGTAAATAAGAAAACAGAATAATCAAAAGAAAAAAATTAACAAATATAAAAGTAATAATAAATAAAGAGAATCTATGCAGATAAACATCACCTCTGGTATGTGGTGGTTCAATACAGACAGTGGGCATGGAGGCAAGGAGCAGATAGAGGGAAGGAAAAGTACTAACTGGGTATTATCTCAAATTGAGACCAGGAGGTTGTGTTGTGCCTAGTTTGTATTGGTTGGCAAGCTCCCACCTGAGTTCAGAGGAGCTGCTGTTGTTTGGGAGGACTGTGATAGTATGGACGTGTGAAACAAGAATTAAAATTGGTATCGTGGGAGATGGCATGGATGGCTACTGGATGTTTTCGATTCCCTGGCCATGAATCCATCAACAGAATCCTTCGGCAGGGTTATGATGTCCTGCTAACCTGCCCAGAAATGAGGTCCATTCTTCCAAAAATCCTCCCTGGCCCTCCCAGAAATTGTTTCAGCAGACCTCCCACCCTCAGCCAACTCCTAGTCCACAAACACAGTCTTCCTCGTCCTATCAGGCAGCCCCAAGGATCTTTCCAATGCAATAGACCCCGCTACAAGATGTGCGACATACACCATGCCTCCACCACTTTCACTAACCTTATCACTGGAAAGGGCTTTCCTATCATAGGACACGCAACCTGTGAAATCTCACATTAATATACCAGCTGACCTGCAAACACTGCTTGGATTCCTATATTTGTTTGACTAGCAATCCATTAGCCTTAAGAATGTATGGCCACCAACAGACAGTTTTCACTCGGAATCCAAAACATCCAGTAGTCCTCCATGCAATCTCCCACGACACCAATAATTTTAATTCTTGTATCACGGTCCGTGTTATCAGAGTCCTTCCAAACAACAGCTGCTCCTCTGAACTCAGAAGGTGGGAGCTTGCCTACCAATACAAACTATGCATATATATAACATTTTACAGATGCAGCATAAAAACTGATGTTTTAAGACCAATGCCAATAAATTCAAAAGTTTGTCCCTGTTCTTTGAGCACTGTAACAGCGAATGAATCCACCTTCTGTTCAGTGTAGTTGAATTTTTTTAAGCATTTCGAGTAACAAAGGATCATCAAAATACAATTAAAGACTGCAGTGTTTTCATTATAAATTTCAATAACCAATAGAATTTCAATTTATACAATTTGAAAAATGTTTCCTGAAAAATGCAAAAGAATACAGTAGGTACACAAAATTTTGAATGGTCCCAACTTTTGGTACCACACATCTGCAATAACAGCATGTATACAATATCGGCTCCTAAATATCCAGACCTTAAATAATGCAGAAATGAATGCCGGATGACATAGCAAGTTGACCCACCAGTATGAAAGGAGGCATGAAGTTTTGTGTTGTCAATAGAGGAGCAGCAAAATCAGAGTAGGTCAGTCAGGAATGCTCAGTGGTTTCAAACATGGACCAGTCACTGGATGTGCCCCCGAGTAACAAATCAATCAGGGAAATTTCAACCCTTCTAAAGTTGCCAGTCAACTGTTGGTGGTATGATTACGTAGTGAAAATGCTAGAGAACAACCACAACTAAACCAAGACCAGACAGACTTCATTTAATGATGGACAGGAACTATCAAACATTGTGGAGGGTAGTCATTAAAAATGCAGAAAAATCAGCCAAAGCGATCACTCCAGAATTCAAAAGTGCTACCAGCAGTCCAGCCAGCACAATGACTATACATTTGGAATTAATAGGTTGGGCTATTGCTCATAAGTCAAACATTTTCATAGATAATGTTCAGCAAATCTTAAGGCAGTTTAAAGAGCAATGCCAATTGACATTGGATAACTTGAAGAGAGTGATTTTTAATGATGAATCATGCTACACACTGTTGCGATCTGATTGAAGGGTTAGGGTTTGGTGAATGCCTGGAGATATTTGCCTGCCATCATGTGTAGTGCCAATAGAGAAGTATAGAGGCAGTAGTGTTATGTAATGGGAGTATTTTTTATGTTAGAGTGTGATCACTAGGGTTTGGATCTTTAGTCATATTTTTATCTTGCCTTCTTTTTGAGCTGAAATTCTGAATTAAACACTAATTCAATATTTCTGATTATATTTGAACATATTTTATATAGCATATAAATGCATATTAAGGCCATTTTTGTAATTTTGGTCATATTGCAACAATTTTTATGGTCATATGGTCATATTTTGAGGAAAAATCTGGTAATTTATAGATGAGTTATACATGAAAAGAAATTAAGATAATTATTCACAGAAATATACTCCTGTTATACATTGGAGAAAGAAACAAAACTAATTGTCATTGAATTGGTCAGAATTCACCAGTGAAGAATTAAAGTTATAAATTATTGTCACACTCTAAACGTAATATGGCATGATGGCCGCGTATGGTGATACACAGTGACGCTCCGTGAATTAATGTGTTTTAAGGTGGATTACTAGTAGTGACTTTCTTCTAGCGCTTAGTAAATAGGAACTAAATATAATATGCACCATTCGTGATTTAATTTTATGTTCAAAGAAACATATAATAGTGTTTACTTATTGAAGCTTGTGCGAGTGCATATGTGTGTGTGTGTGGGTTTTTTTTTTTTTTTTAAATAATCATATGTGTTGTGTTTCAAGGCTGAATCGCAAATTGGTACAATGGCTTTAATCTGTTTGGTTTGTAATTCCTCATGCAAAGAAGATCTTGGAAAGTAGTTCAAATGTGATCGTTGCCAGCGTGCTATCCATGTGGACTGTGGAGAACTAAATGCATCTGAGGTTAGGTGTTTGGAACTAAAAAAGCATTGTGTTAAATTCTTCTATAATGACTGTGAGAACAGGTTACGATTGCTTCCACAGGTATTAACACAGATTTCAAAGCTGTCAGATGATGTGATTAAAATGAATAAAACAATTGAAATCGGGCAGTATTAGTTCACCAAATGAAAATGACGAGGTTAAAAATATCGATGTACAATCTTCAGACTTTGATGAAATGACAGAGCTATGTGGAAGAACAACTTAATTGTATTCAATGTAATGGAGTCTGATTCGATCTCGTTTACTGAGCGGATTGAATTGGATAAAAAAATCAGTATCAGAAATCTTTAACGGTCTGAAACTGCCATGTGAAGTGAAACAGTTCAAATGTTTTTGATTAGGAAAACAAACTTAAAATGACAAGGGATGATTTAGACCAATTAAAGTGGGTATGACTGACTCTGAGGCTGTTTTGACCATTTTGAAAAATAAACACAAAAGTGATAAACCAATAAAAATTTCTGCTGACCTAAAACTGGTGAAGAGAAAGGACTTAAACAAGCTTAATGGCCAATTAAACTTCCTGAACAAGGACAAAGTGGTAAAAAATCTTAATATGTTAATGGACAACCTAAGACAGTTGATATAAGTAGAAACAATAAGCATTCAAAAAACTTAACTGTATAAAATGCATAAAATTTTATTATCAAAATGTGCGTGGACTTAAAACTAAACTAAAGGAAGTTGAAAAAGCAAATTACATTTTTGATGATTATGACATTATTATGTTAACAGAGACATAGCTTGACCCAAAAATTTATAATGCATAGTTGAATCTTAATAATTATATTATCTTTGGAAATTTAAACAATAGACCGTTCTCTAGAGGTGGTGGTATTCTACTGGCTATTAAGAATAAACTAGACGACCTGATCAAAAATTTCGCGAATAAAAATTATGAATAGTGAGGTTGAATGCTTGTAATATAATGAAAAGTAGAAACACACTTTTGTAGCAAATATTTGTTTAGTGTAATAGGTACCCATCAAAATACTTACAACACATTACGAAAAAGGTTAGCAAAATTTAAAACTGTATGTATGACAAACTGTCACTGACCTTAACAGAATACAATAAACTTGAACAAAATGCAAACAGCATATTAACATCTCTGTGATGTGTTGCTGTGCAAAAAAAATGTTTACATTGGATTTGTATAGCAAAACAAAAATATTTCCATAACAGAAGAAAAAATCTAAACAGCTGCAAAACAGTTGTATACAAAACAGTTTAATGATATCTTTGCAATCTAGCTGCAATCTAGGAACTGGGCTCTGAACTGTCTCATACTTGCGACCACTTAAAGGTGGGCTTCCTATGCAGCGGCAGTGGTCAGCGGCTGACTCTGGGCATCAGCCGCGCAGTGGGGCGCTTCCTATGCCAGCGGTCCTGGTACCAGAAGTTCATTAACAAGCTCGATTTGATGTTTCTTTTAATGTTAGGAGGTTGGTATAAAGCCAAAAACAACTGATCATTTGGTTATTGTTGCTTTCTGTTTGCATAATTCATTAAGAAATGAATTTCCCCAAAAAAAATTACACATCTCATTATAAAATAAACAAAAAAAACAACTGCCAACCGAAAATCATTAACAATGGGGATACGTACATGCTAATGCATCTTCTGTGTGAGACTGATACTCAGAATACTTCAACAGCCGTGCAGGTGAAGGGTTAACACCCTGGCAAGGCAATCACGTTGTATAACTCATTACAGCTACTTTCTGATTGTATTATTTTAAAAATATGTACATATGTTATTAAAAATTTTCACTTGTATTTATATGAATTCATAATATTAATTTTATGTATGATTTAATATGAATAGTGGTAACTTTCAGAAAATTTTACATTTTCTGTATACATTAGAATCAGTAATATAATAAAAATACTAAAATGAAGTTTTAATTGCAATCACACAACGCGAAGTAGATTGTATTTTTTGAAGTCTTCTGTAATAGTAAATTCTAGATGACACGTGCAAAAATTTAGCGAATACAATGAATAGTAAGTTTAGGAGTTTGTAATAGGGTTAAAGAGCAACCATCTCATTTGTTTCAATCGTTTATTTCTTTATTGTAATAGGTACATAACAAAAGTCGACATCAAAGAAGCACTTTATTAATGTCTCTGTGATATGTGCTACTGCTATCTAGCAGCTTGGGTCTAAACTGTCTCATACACGCGACATTCACAGTTGTTACTTTTACCCTTGCGGGGCAAATTCTGAAAAATTTTGTTCTTAAGATATAATTTTACCAAAGCAGAGACCTTATTTTATAATATCTATTTCGGATATCAAGGGAGACAAATAGCTCATGATAAAAAACATTACGAAAATAATTAGAATTTTGCCCTTTAAGTGTCAAATTATTTTCTTAAAATAAGATGTGACCACGACGGAGACCTTAATCTTTCAATTGATACCTCCTTCATGTATAGTGGTTAGATATCAAGGAAGATAAATGGCTCCTGACACAAAAACGCATTGTGGAAATATTGATACTTTTGCCCTTTAAAGGTAAAATTTGAAGAAAAAAACCTTATTTTCTTAAAATATGATATGATCAAATCGGATACCTTAATCTTTAGAATGATACCACATTTATTGATTTCAGTTAGATATGAAGGGCTTGTGACAAAAAAAAAACTTTATAGTATATAATAATATGTATGATATAACAACAAATTATGTGAAGGCAATAAACAATATTAATAAAGGAAGGATAGGGAAATATGACCCAACACTTACCACAAATGAAGGCAGCTGGGACGACGAACAAAAAACAAACATAGGAGAAGCGTAATATTTCGGCCTGCAGCAGCCTTTAACGTGCTTCACCTGGCAGCGTCACATGTGTAAACATAGATGGCCGACTGGTGAATGGCGTCTCAGGCGCGGATGGTAGTTTTGGTAGAAGGGGGAGGGGGGGGGGAGAGTAAGCTCAAATATTGGATCGATACTGATGACGATATGTTATTATTGAAAGAGGTGAATAATAACTGGGTGGGGATATATATATATATCTATAACTATAAGTGAAAAGTAAAATAAATGTAAATAGCATGGATAATAGTAAATTCAAAAATACAAAAAATGTAAATGGTATAGATAATAAGTACTGGGTCTGGTGCGCAGAGTTTATTGGAGATTGAGGCCAGGAGGACGTCTGGTGTCAAGGATATTCTGGTAGGCTAGTTCCCATCTACGAAGTTCAGAGGGGGTCGTGTTGTTAGGGAAAACTCTGATTGCCCTAACTGAAAAACAGATGTTCAAATTATTGATTTTGTGGGAATTGGCATGTTTTGCAACTATATGGGCCTCATTGTAAGTATAAACTATCTGCCTGTGGCCATTCATTCTGATAGCTAGGGGATTGGTTGTGAGGCCAATATATGAACTGGAGCAATGGAGGCATGTCAGTTGGTATATGAGGTGTGTTGTCATGCAAGTAGCATGACCAATGATAGGGAATGTTTCACCTGTGGTAGGATTGGAGTAAATGGTAATGGCTGGGTGCATGCTGCATGTTTTACAATGGGGTCTATTGCACGGGAATGAACCCTGTGGCAGTCTGGGGGAATTACTTGGTGAGTACTTGTGAACCAAGATATTTCTTAAATTTGGTGGTCTGCTAAAACATGTGCGAGGGGCAGTAGGTAGAATTTTATGGAGAATGGTGTGCATCCCGTGGAAGGAACATAGGAAATCATGTCCATGGCGAAGGATTAGGTTAATGGACTTGAGACCAGGGAAGAACTGAGTGATGAAGGCGGGGCTGTGGTTAGTTTCAAGTGTAGGGGTACTGACTTGGAATGGCTGTGTAAAGGAAGGGCTATGGCACAGGAGATTTGTTTGTGTACTAAGTCAGGAGGGTAGCTACGGGAGATGAGAGCTCCAGACAGGTTTTCTGTGTATTGGGAAAGAGATTGTTCATCAGAGCATATTCACCTGCCATGGAGGGCCAGACTGTAAGGAAGGAAACGTTTGATGTGCAAGGGATGACAACTGTTGAAATGAAGATATTGCTGCAGATTAGTAAGTTTGATATGAACAGAGGTATGTAGGCGCCTGTTATGCAAGGAAACGTCAACATCAAGAAAGGTAACATGAGTATGGGAGTACCTCGAAGTAAAGTTGATGGAGTGGTTGTTTAGGGAGTTGAGGAAGTCTATTAGATGATGCTCATCGTGGGTCCAGATCATAAAGATGTCATCTATGTATCTGAACCACTTCCCATTAAACCTCTTGTGTGGTTCAGATACATAGATGACATAGATAGGTGTAACACTTGATCTCATATTCTGAAACTTTTTTGATATAAATTGTTCTATAGCTAACGAGTGTGTAGTATCTCCTGATGCATATCATCCATGTTTATGTTTAGAGTACATAGTTTAGTGTGGCAACCCCTCAGTATAAGACAATAATTGGATTAAAGTTTTTAGTAAAGCAGATTATCCTAGTATAACATTAGAATTGGGAAATTTCATAGCTAATAATGACTGGAATGGAAACTCTTTTGAGGAGTATGTCAACAGATTTTACTCTTGTATAAATAAGTGTATAAATTTGTATGTACCAAGATAGCAAATCTTTATGTCAAAATTCACAATTCTAAGGAACTCAGAACCACTATCATCAAGAAAAAGACAGCTCATATTTTTTTATAAGCAAACAGGACAAAATTACTCTCAATTTTCTAATCTGAGAAATAAATGCAAGACCTTAGCCAAAAGAGACTATAATTCCTTCTGTATAGAAATAGGGAATTCAATAACAAAAAATCCTCAAAATTTTTGGAAATATGTAAACTCCAAAAGATGTAGTACAGATTTACCCAATGTTATGTTTAAAGATTCGCAGGCCCTAACTGGAGGACCAAGTGTAGTTAATGCATTGGTGGAATACTTTAAAACATTTATAAACCCTCCCATAACACTAAATTTAGAGGATCAAACAAATTTTACTATAAATTCAATTAATGTTTCCAATTCATAAATTTTCTCAGAAATTGAAGAACTTGATGACAATAAAAGTGCAGGTCCTGACAGTATTCCCACAATTTGGCTTAAGAAATGCAAAAATATAATTACTTCAATATTAAAATTATTATTTGATAGATCTCTTGGTGAAGGTATAGTCCCAAAGGAATGGAAATCAGCATATATCACTCCTGTACACAAATCAGGCCCCAAAAGTGATTTTAGAAACTACATGCCTATTTCTGATTTAAACATAATACCAAAACTCCTGGAATCCATTGTTACTAAAATATTAAAGATTAATATGTCTCCTTACTTATCACCAAACCAGTAAGGATTCATGGAAGAAAGAAATGTCCAATCGAACTTAACGTGTTACTCACAATATATTTTATCTTCCTTAGAAAATGGAACTAAAGTTGATTGTATCTACACTGACTTCAGTAAAGCTTTTGATTCAGTCAATCATAAACTACTTGTTCCCAAACTTAAATCTTTTGGGATAGTGGGATCCCTTCTCAAGAGGCTAGAAAGTTACTTAACTAACAGGGTTCAAATAGTTAAATATAAAGCATTTACTTCAATTGAAATATTAGTACTATCCGGTGTCTCACAGGGTTTCCACCTCGGTCCACTTCTGTTTATCATATCTATAAATGACATATGTAAAATTTTGAAAAATACAAAGTTTTTATTTTTTGCTGATGACCTAAAATTATTTAAAAGTATGGAATCAATTACAGACATATATGATCTTCAGAATTGTTGCACTACTCTCAATAATTGTTGTAAAGATAATGACTTACATGTAAATCCATTAAAATGCAAAAGTATTTCATATACACAAGCAAGTAAGAAAATTTTATCAAAATACTCAATAAGAGGTATCGAGTTGGAGCAGGTGTACTCAGATAACGATTTAGGAGTAATATTTGACAGAAAAATGAGTTTTGATGAACATGTTGACACTATTGTGACCAAATCCTCACAAAAAGTAGATTTTGTTAAGAGGACATGTCAAGAAATCCATTCCACTGAAGCACTTAGAATAATATATCTATCCATTGTAAGATCAACATTAGCATATTCATCAGTAATTTGGTCACCGTACATGTTATCTCAAACTAAAAGCACAGAAACTATTCAGCATATATTTTTTTAGACATATGGCATTTAGAATGGGGTTTCCAGACCCATTTCGTGATCATACATATACCCACATTGCATCCTCTTAAGAATACCCTCTCTGCAATCATTTCGTGAATTTAATGATTTTTAATTTTTGTTAAATTTGTGCAATGTAATATTGATTGTTCAGAATTGCTAGGAAGTTCAAGATTCAATGTTCCCCAAAGAATTACTCGTCAAACAACAATATTTTCCCTAATGAAATATAAGCAGTTGCATACAGAAAATAATCCCCTTACAAGAATATGCAAGCTTGCTGTCATAGTAGGGTTAAACTTGGAATAATATAATTAAACCAAGACAGTTTGGTACGTTCTCAAGATATGAATGAACAAGTAATAGTAAATTTTAATCAGAAATTTTTTGAGTTAGTAGTTTTAGTATATTCTAAAAGTTTATTATTCTAGTAAAAGTAGACTATAAGCCATTTTCCTTTATCAAATTGTTTTGTATGATATTTAAGCAGTGTGCACCAACCATTGTGAATTTGTAAAGTTGTACAAATGGACTCCAAAGTTTATAAACAAGTATACTGCATCTTAAATGTATTATCATCATTTTTGTCTTATTTCACAAAAAAAGAAAAAAAAATGCAGTACATAGAATACATCAGTATTAATGCTTAGATATTTTACAGAATGAAGCAAAATAATTGAACATACCAAATAAATTTAATCATTTAAAAGTTATCAGGTAAATCTGATGTGAGTGGAGAAGGGCACCGCACCTTACCAAATATTATGAGGGTGAGGGTACAGGTCCAAATTATTTTTATTCTTTTATTTTTGTTGGTGTTGAGGTCATTAGAGGCGGGATGCGACTGGGGGCAAGGAATGGGAAGGAATTTGGCCATGGCCTGTTTGAAGGCAGCATCCCGGCATTCACCTGGAGTGATTTGGGGAAATCATGAGAAACCCAAATCTGGATGCCTGGACAGGGATTCGAACCGGCGTCCTCCCGAATGCGAGGCCAGTGCTTTAACCGCTCACCCACCATGCTCGGTGGTTCAAATTATAAACAAACACAATAGGCTCTTTTCTTGTATCAGCCTACTTTTGAAATTCTTTAGGTATTTTTGGTAAACTATTTGCAAGTTGCCTTCAAAATTTATCCCGATCCTCGATGATACTCAGCAATGAACCGATATGAATTGTGATGATTTACCACTAAAGGATTGTCCCATTCAAAATAAAAATTCAACGTACTTACATAATATCAAATTAAAAGAAAGCATTCCCTCAGGAACATTAAATATTGCATCAACATCTTCCTTAGTAATATACTTTACGCATGACTTTATAGAACGGCATGGTAGCAAATCAAAAGACGGAAACATTGTCTTCAAGTAAGCATTTAAATCACACAAAAGAACACCAATTGAATATTTTATGAAACGGTGAACATGAGGATATCTCTGGTGGACATAAGACCACTTACGGCAATTACATATGACATTACTACAACAAACATGTCAAATATGTCAAGAAAATCATTCCTTATATCAGAGTAATATTCATCAAAATGAATAGTAATTAGACAGGTTTAAAAATGTTAAAATCAATCCAAACGAAAATTTTTGTAACTTTAAATGGTTTGGCTGTAAAAAATTATTTTCTCAACTTCCAAAAAATGTCTATAACTTACTCAGTTTTAAATCTACGAAGCTGAAATAACTTTTAACTTGCTTCCAATTTTCTACTCTTTTGTTTGGTATTAAGGTCACCTTATTTACTGTTTTCTAACATGTTGAACCAAAATTCTAACACAAGTTTTAATTTCGAAACTGTATATATCTAACTGACAGCTCTGAAACATACTTTAAACTATTCAGCGTGTTTTTATCTATAAAGTGTGAAGTTTTGAAGTTGCTATCTGTTTTCCTCGATTTATTATGAATTTCTAAAGTAGATGCTGTCTCAGGATGATGAAACAGGAAATACCGGCTTGCTCCGACTTTTTCTTAAGACTGTAAAAATCTCTACTTTGTCGCAGCCTGACCGAAATACTACGTGGATATTAACGAGACTTACTGAACACTATTTGTATTGGAATGTACTTTCTTATTAATATAGTCTGCTCTTCTGAATTGCCTTATACCTTTCTAAACTGGCTATTTTAGCATTTCCACATGTGGTGAAAGTTTTTACAAATCGTTCTAAAATCAATCTTTAAACTTCAGTCAACCTTTTCAAACTTTTATATGCTGTGCAAGACTAGATCACACTTTTTTAAGGCTATAAACTAACTTTCTATCCTCCAAGTTATGGCTTCTAGCATTTTAAATGTATAATTGTATCTTAACTTTTTATGCCAGCTTCCAACTTTTAATAACTCTTTAGTGGAATTTTCTAGCTACACAGTTTCCAACTTCATTCTACTAGTTATAGCCCAAAATAGCTAAAAAAACTAAAGATAACATTTTCTTTTACGAAATATTCAGAATACAAAAACCAAATATGCTAATACTACTTTCTGAATTTCTATAACCGTTTTACCCCGGAATATTACTTGAATTATATAAGCAAATTAAACTTAATCTGTAATGCTATTTAAGTGAACTCGTTGCCCTGTGAACAAATTTTGATATGCAGCTACAAAATTTTATGTGGCCTTACAAACACTTATTTTGATTCTTTGGTTATCCCGATATATATATATTTTAATTCTATCAGGGTTTGGTACACTTTCACATACTGTACTTCAAAAAACAGGAAACATTTAAACTTTTGGCATATTAGGAATAATTTATGCAACAGCTACATTGGAATTTTAGGATTTATTAAACTAGTACATCACATATTTACTGTAGGAATAGATGTAATTACACAAGCATATTTTACCTCAGCTACCATAATTATTGCTGTTCTTAGAGGTACTGAGGTATTTAGATGTTTAGAAACACTGTATAGAACAAAATTTAAATTTTCACTATTCACAATTTGAGGTCTAACTGGGTTAGTATTAGCAAACTCATCTATTTGTGATATACATGGTACATATTATGCAGCAGCACTCTTTCATTATGTTATATTAACAGGGGCTGTATTGCCATTACAGGATTATCCAATTATACCCTTATTTTCACAATTAACATTAAATTTGCAGTTATATTTCCAGGAGTAAATTTAACAAGCTTTGCTTAACATTTTCTTGGGTTAGCTAGAACACCAAGACTGTCTGAGTCATATACTTCATTAAATTTACTGTCAAGAACAGGTTCTACAATTCATTCATTGGAATCATCATATTTGAACATATGAAAAAGAATAGTATCAAATCAAAAATTAATATAGTATAACTCCAATTATCCAAACTCTGACTACCTGAATCACTGAATATCCAAATCGCTTTTTAGATATAGGAGAGTGGGTGGTGTGTGATTCATCAGACCCTGGGTATGAAATTCTAAATGATGATTAACTTTTTGAAAGTGAGAGAGAATAAAGTGATGAGGAAGAAGATGCCCTTAATGTCAAAGTTGAAGCAGACATGGGACCATCAGCTAGTCAAGCATTTACCGGCCTTGAAACAGCATTGAAGTGGATGGAATGTCAGCCCGAGTGAGACCACATCCAACTTCTCACTGTCAAGCGGATGCATGACTTGGCTGCCTGCTTACATGTAAAAGTGTTGCCTATTCATTTAATTAATTAAAACCTCTTTTTCTTTAAAATTAGTTTTTTTCTGATATATAAACAGTAAATAATTAAAATATACCATTTTTCAGGAAAATCCAATTATCTGAATTTTTTATTATCTGAATCGGGCCCGGTCCCAATTGATTCGGATAATTGGAGGTCTACTTATATAATATTATCTAGTACTAACGAGCAAAATCAAAATTATCCCCAGCTGAACATTTATTCTGAACTAGCAATCATTTCTAACTTCTAATATGGCAGACAAGTGCAGTAAATTTAAGCGTTACTTATAAAGTTTAACCATTTATTAGAAATGATATGGCAATCTGATCAATATCTCATTCTAAGATAGAGCATAACAGTTAATAGAACAAACTCGCAATTGTTTCAGTTGTAATTACTATAATAGTAGGACATTTTACAACTAATATACTAATAATAAAATATCATATATACTTTATGGTCATAATTGAGTCAATTTGAACCCTATTACCAGCAATACTTTTAATATTTATTGCATTACCTTTAATTTATAAATTATGTTTTACTGATGATATTATTGAAGCCTCAATTACAATTAAAACAATTGGTTGCATAGAAGCTGGCAGTTAACTCACTCAATTGTTGAAGGAATATGAGACTGAAAACTTCAACACTATTTGTATACGTGTATTTTCATGTTTCAATGCTGTAACAATCTTAAACTTTGGTAAACAGTGGTTAATCTCCTTTCCAAATGTAGGCGTATATTATATATATCCATATTTCAATAAGAGTGCAAGATTTGAACAACGTGCCATTTTGGTCATTACGATTTGATAGGTCAATAATTATCACAGGTTAATAGGAGACGGATATGAGTTAGTAAACAGCATGCCCCTATTGCTCAACTTTACTATCCAAATAGTGGATGTCTGGCTTTCAAGTTTGGTATAAATAACGTTCCAAATTCATCAACTGTTAAAAGAATAATTGAAAAATTCGAAAGTTATGATTCAATTGTTGAAATAAAGAACATAACACAAGGTCATAGTGGTTGTTCAATACTTTGCGAGTGTAGCCGAGAGTGCAGCGACCTTGATTAGTCACCATGCACTGAACAATTGACTCTTCACCATATTGTCACTGAAGGTTTGCATCTCCATGGTCACTGAATCTACTTGACTCAAGAACTTATGGCAATAGACCATACACAGCAAAGAGATTTCACCAATTGGATCATCAAACAAAAAGAAGTTAACCTTGATTTTGTGGACAAAATCATCTTCAGTGACAAGACACATTTTCACCTAAATTAGGCAAAAGTGTCATATTCAAGGCTCAGCAAATCCATGAATGATTCATAAGAATCAAATGCATCTGCAAGACGTCACTTTTTAATGTGGACTGGAAGAATTACCAGACCATTTTTCTTGAAAAATGAGGCAGAAAATGCATCGTATTATGTAATCCAGTTCTTTGTGCCTAAATTGGAAGATATTGCTCTTGAAGACATTTGGTTTCAGCAAGACAGTGCCACTTCCAATAGCATCTGTGCAATGTTGACGTTCATGTCATCTTTCATTTTTGTGACCAGAATTGGCTACCACAATCTTACAATTTTAAAAAATGAACTTTTCCTGTGGGGTTTTCTGAAGTCTCAGGTTAATGCCAATAAACCCATGATCATCCAAGCATTAAACACCAAAACTGAACACTGTATAAATGAAATAATGCAACATTTATTAAAAGCAGTTACCAAAAATTTTTCCGGAAGGGTATGCATGTGCTAGCAAAGCTGTGTTGTTCCATACATTTTTTCCCCAAATGTATACATTATAAATCAATTTAAAAAACTTGACTTCAACAGTAAACACGGCCACTAGATTAAAAAATATGTTTTATTTAAAATTCAAATTGTAATAACTTGTTTCAATGCTGTACACACACACACACACACACATATATATATATATATATACACATGGAAAAGAAAGGGAAAATACACCCAACACTCACCAAAGTTGAGGGAGGAGGGCAGCAGCAACACAGCACAACACGCAAACAAAGAAAAAAAAACAATATTTCGGGTGAAAATCCCCTTTTTCAAGTTAACAGAGAGGTGGCTGGTCTTGCGCAAGACTTGCATAGGACGCAGCCACTCATAGAACATTGTTTTTTTCTTTGTTTGTGTGTTGTGCTGTGTTGCTGCTGCCCTCCTCCCTTCAACTTTGGTGAGTGTTGGGTGTATTTTCTCTTTCTTTTCCATGTAAATATTGCCTCGCGGCATTTCTTTCCTTTCAATGTTACCTATATATATATATACACACAATAAGTACATGTACATTAATCCAAATTTCTTACCTGGACTGCTCTGTATTTTGGACTGTTTCTGAATGCATATGCCCAAGCCTGAATTAATTCTAACACTTTGTTCCTTACATTTTCATGACTAGTGGATTTAACTAATTCTCGTAACTGTTCCATGTATTGTTTTGTGCCGATTTCATCATGAATCAGATGCCCACAATTCTTCACACATGATTCTAGAACCTATGGAAATAAAAATTAGTTTCAGTTTCCAAAATAAATGTAAATAATGTTACATATTTTAAAAGCTTATATAATACAGGGGCACCTAAAAGTCGAAATAGCACTAATATGCATAAAGGTATCAGTAAAAATAAGCTTGTCAGATGAGTGAAATTACCATCAGCAAAGTAACTGAGGTGAGTTGGTTAGTCCACATCATGTCCTAGGTTAACTGTCTGTTAATTAAATGAATGCCAGAAATTGCTTCCCAACAAACAACAATATATTTTAGCTTCTGCGCACCATATTCTGAACACTGTTTCCAGCCTTTATCATGGTTTACAATGTTTTAGTACCCAAAGAGACACCATGATCATTTGAAGGTCCACTTAGGTGAACTTACTATTACTGATGAATAATATAACATTTCAACAAAAGTAGTTCACTTAAGCAGTAAACACAGCCATTGGAGTCAAAAATCCTGAAAATAGTAACTAATCAGTATTTTTCTAATGAATCATTGTTCAAAATTTTCTTAGCTCTTTGGAGTAGACACCTATAGTTTTTATTTAAAAGTTAATGAGGAACTGGGAAGTGCCCATTTCCTTGTGGTTTGTGAAAGGTTGTGAACAATCCACAGGTGTAAAATTGAAAATGCAATGTCAAGACAGGTGTCTGGATAGCATTATATGACACGAGTAGTGAAGAGGAGACTAAAGGCAACAGAAACCATAGAGATTGCTCTGCCAAGTTTCAGATAAAGCTGTTCACAATATATTCAAATTAATGGCTGACAAAATGATGAAATAAAGTTCGTTGGAGGAAAAAAATGTCAAAGAGCAAGAAAAAAAATTGAAACAAAAATGTGTTACCATACTGCTTGTTTACAATAAGTGGAATTCTACTTGAGATAGCTACTCAACTGTGAAGAGGAAATCCTAGTAAAAATTTGTAGTTTCTGGGAACAGTAACACTGCCAGCTCTTGGATATGGAAAACTTCATCCTTAAACAGCAAAACTGGAATGAAGATTGAGCAAATAAAATAAGTGAAATGTGAGTGAATGGAAGATGACTTCAACAAAGCTTAAATTTTAAAGAGCTTCCAGAGAGAGGACACAAAATTCCTCAGACTTCTTCCCTCACACAAAAGCAACTGACAGCTAGATAAGAGCTGATCTATGTGGAAATCCTAGAGGGTGAAAATTTTAATGTGGTTTAGGCTGAAAGTACTACAGCTCTATAAATGGACAACATATGTGTTGAAATTCTAATAGAATGTTAACTATTTCTTCTGGAGAAGATTTTACAGCTTTTCAACATTTTCTGTGACTCAGGCAACATTATTCAGTCTTGTAAAACATTACTTTTTCACACAATTATCAAAAGAAGGGTAGGATAATACAGTATTAAACTCGTATAACACATTTCTCTCCTGGGTAAACCTCTTGAACGTGTGATAAGCTGTCACTAAATGTGGATATGGAAATGCTCAATGATAATTCATTCTTGATTCATGAAACAAATGAGCACTAAGCACCTTGTTGTACCTCACAAACAAAATTTATGAAAGAATATGTCATCAACTGTAATCTTAATTGACTTAAGAGCATATTTCTGATGAAACCCTTCCTATGACAATTTTTTTGCAGTGCAACAAAATGGGCATGAAACAAAAATTGATAAGATATTCTCCCATTTCTAAAGAATTCACTCATTAATGACCTCAGCAAATGGTATGGCTTCGAGGTGAGCAAAAGTTGAAAATTGAATTACCTGTGGTTCCTCAGGCAACCCAACTTTATTCAATACTGCAATCCATGATATAACTCAGGTTAAGGCACCTGAAATGAAATGCAAACTTTTCAAATATCATGTAACACTTATAACCCAAATGGGGATGCACAGACAGCAAATGCCAGGAACTCTAAATTTGAATACAAGGTGATGCAAAACTTATCCTCAAAAAACAGAATTTACATTTTTTTAAAAGGTGCAACTCTTGCAAGTATCCAACTCTGTCTAACTGGGAATAACACTGAATTGTGCGTAAACTTCTTGGGATATACCTGGATAAGAAATTCCACTGGCAAAGCTAGATTGAGCACATAATAGTGTAATGTGGCAAAAGATGTAATGTAATTGGGGTTACAACTATTCATGCCTGGATTGCAGATATGGTGAGACTAAGGAGATTTTTACTTGGCATTTGTGAGATCCAAAATGATGTACTGAAGCAAAATGAGAGTGTGACTAGACAACCACAACTCATATCAGTCACCAACTCTACATGCTACCCTTGATTTCCTCAGATGAACAAGAAAACTACATCAATCGACAAAACTGTGAGCAGAGCCTGGTGTCTTGTTCATGAAAAAATCTGGAACAAGTATTTAAACAACAATCTTCCACAGTTCCATCAGAATTTGATGAGATTATATTATATTACATAAGATTTGATCACTTTGATCCCATGTGAGAACAGAATTGGGATGTGGAACACTACATACAATTTTTCACAAACCAATAATATTACTGATTACAAGTTAGTTACTTTGAAATTGGTAAAAAGGAATGTGAAACAATCCTTTCTTTGAACAATTAAAACAAACACCTCTGTTATGGCAGTTGAACTTGTGAAACCAACAATTCTATATATCAATAAAGGATACAATTTATAAACAAACTTGGATTAATCTCCAATCTTCAATATAGAGTATCCTAAGTTCTTCAATGCAAAACTTTGAATGTGTTCAATACTCAATACCAAAACCTCATAAAAATTTACACATACAGTGTGATGAACCTCTGCCAAAAGAAGTTTGAAGAAGAAATACTGGGTAAAGTTTCTATATTTTAGGAGTGTTATTGAAATATCTGGTAAGCAAGAAGAAAAGCAGTATATTCTATTTGTCACTGTGGACAATGGAAAGGTTGGTCAAATAGTAAAGAAAACTCTATCACAGCTCTTGTACCTCATCCGCAATTTTTACTGACAATAAGTGAGTAAGTTCCACTGAGAAGTAGTGCAACACTAAAGTGATGGTTTAGTCACTCTTCCCCACATACATATAACCAATGAGCACTCCTGGCACGAACCCTGCAGCCAAAAGATAAATGGTTTAACTGCTACCAAAAGCTAATGTTACCATATACATTTAAAGGACCAGTCAACATGTGAAAAATATCGGAGGAAAAGGCAACAGAAAATATTTGCTATTCTTTGCAGAATAGTGCAGTAGAACCTGTGGGTAAGTCACTTCGAAACAAAGAATACTGTGTGTTCAAAGAGAAGTGATGTATATTATCTGATCACTGTATAAGAAAAAATTATCTTAAACTTGATATTTTCGTCATCATCCAGTTTAAACATAGAATGTTGTGACCTCTTAATGTGCAAATGCACAGTACGAAGCAATGTGCAGTGGCTGCATGGCACTGGTGCACTCCTCGAACTGTTCGTACGTAGTATGGTCGTTCCGAGGCACGCACAATATTCATGCGTAGCCATCCATGGGTGTATCAGTAAAATGGTCTTGCTCAAATGCGCCTCGGTATGAGTGGTGCATTTTGTGCAGATGGGTGAAGTTAGCCTCACTCTGCATATAGCATTGTAGAAAACAAAGGCAGCATTGTCAAGATTATGTTTTTGTTCTCAAGTATAAAGAAACGTTCAGCAATAAATTATTATTTATCTTATTTCACGAATGTTTAATTTTCAGTATTATGTTTTATTATTAAATCTATAAATAAAGTCAATAATCATATATATTATTTCTATAAGGTATTTTTTTGTCACAAGCCTATATCTTCCTTCATACTTAACCGAAATCAATGAATGAGGTGTCATTTTAAAGCTTATGGTCTCCACTTTGGTTAAATCGTATTTTAAGCAAGAGAATTTTCGGAATTCGACCCTTAAAGAGCAAAAATGTAAATTTTTCTAAAATGCTGTTTTCTGTGTTACGAGTCACTTATCTCCCTGGATACCTATCTGAAACCGTTTTATGAAGTATCGTTTTAAAGATTAAGATCTCCGCTTTAGTGACGTCATATATTAAGCCAGAAAGTTTTCGGAATTCGACCCTTAAAGGGCAAAAGTATCAATATTTTTGCAATGCGTTTTTGTGTCACGAGCGATTTATCTCCCTTAATATCTAACCGATATAGATAAATGAGGTATCATATTAAAGAATAAGGTCTCCGCCATGGTAACATTATATTTTAAGAAAGGAAATTTTCGTAATTCGACCCTTATAGGGCAAAAATGTCACTTTTTCTAAAATGCGCTTTTTGTATCTCGAGCCATTTATCTCCCTGGATATCCAACCAAAATCGATAAATGAGTTAGGATTATGAGGAGTAATGTCTCAGCTTTTTGACATCATATTTTAAGAAAGAATATTTTTGGAATTCAACCGTTAAAGGAAAAAAGTATAAATTTTTCTATAACCGATTTTTGTGTCACGAGCGATTTATCTCCCTTGATATCTAACCGATATAGATAAATGAGGTATCATATTAAAGAATAAGGTCTCCGCCATGGTAACATTATATTTTAAGAAAGGAAATTTTCGTAATTCGACCCTTATAGGGCAAAAATGTCACTTTTTCTAAAATGAGCTTTTTGTATCTCGAGCCATTTATCTCCCTGGATATCTAACCAAAATCGATAAATGAGGTAGGATTATGAGGAGTAATGTCTCAGCTTTTTGACATCATATTTTAAGAAAGAATATTTTTGGAATTCAACCGTTAAAGGAAAAAAGTATAAATTTTTCTATAACCGATTTTTGTGTCACGAGCGATTTATCTCCCTTGATATCTAACCGATATAGATAAATGAGGTATCATATTAAAGAATAAGGTCTCCGCCATGGTAACATTATATTTTAAGAAAGGAAATTTTCGTAATTCGACCCTTATAGGGCAAAAATGTCACTTTTTCTAAAATGCGTTTTTTTGTATCTCGAGCCATTTATCTCCCTGGATATCCAACCAAAATCGATAAATGAGGTAGGATTATGAGGAGTAATGTCTCAGCTTTGTGACATCATATTTTAAGAAAGAATGTTTTTGGAATTCAACCGTTAAAGGAAAAAATTATAAATTTTTCTATTACCGATTTTTGTGTCACGGACGATTTATCTCCCTTGATATCTAACCGATATAGATAAATGAGGTATCATATTAAAGAATAAGGTCTCCGCCGTGGTAACATTATATTTTTACAAAGGAATTTTTCGTAATTCGACCCTTAAAAGGCAAAAATGTCAATTTTTCTAAAATGCGTTTTTTGTATCTCGAGCCATTTATCTCCCTGGATATCTAACCAAAATCGATAAATGAAGTAGGAATATAAGGAGTAATGTATCAGCTTTGTGAAATCATATTTTGAGAAAGAATGTTTTTGGAATTCAACTATTAAAGGGAAAAAGTATAAATTGTTCTACAACGTATTTTTGTGTCACGAGCCTTATATTTCCCTTGATATCTAACCGATATAGAGAAATGACATATCGTATTAAAGACTAAGGTTTCCGCTGTGGTAACATTATATTCTAAGAAAGGAATTTTTCGTAATTCGACCCATAAAGCGCAAAAATGTCAATATTTCTAAAATACGTTTTTTGTGTTTCGAGCCATTTATCTCCCTGGATTTCTAACCAAAATCGATAAATGAAGTAGGAGTATGAAGAGTAATGACTGAACTTTGTGACATTATATTCAACCTCACTATTCATCGCATTTTATTCGCGAAATTTTCGCACGGGTCGTCTAGTATTTTATAATCGTATATATTATTTCTATACTAGTGTGAGCCCTTGACCATTTTTTGCGTGTGGTCATGGGTCTAGAATAGTTCCAGGTTTTAGAGTCAAAGATTGACCTGATCTGACCAAATACTAACTTCACCCGAGTTTCAATCTTCGGGAAAATAAAATCTCATGAGCTTGAAGAAATCATAGTATTAATAGATTTAATAAACACGGAGCGAGAGATGATCGCGTTATCGTATAATTGTTTCAAAGGCCGTGAAAGTTTACTCTGAAGAATGCGAAGAATTTTAGTTTAAAGGGAGTTCACAATTGGCTCAAAAGCATCCCATTGTTTTTTGTTTAGGCTGAGCAAACATTCATAATGTAATCTTTGGTCATAGTGCTTGTAACGGCCAGAGAATATAATATATATTCCAGATCATTAAATAGCTGAGAAACTCCAAAGAAATGAATTTCCAGAATAGTTTAATTGGTAACATATTTGGTCTGTTGTTCACTTTAAATAACCTAACAACTCGCATACAGCGACATGAATAAAGACAATTAACAAAAGTTGTCAGTAAAAAGCAAATACACCATATTGTTTAAATTTTGGTAAGGCAGCAACATTATCAAAAGTTTTAATTACAGTAAATTGCAATTTAACCTAGGCCGGAATGACAATTGGCATTTGCAATTACAGCAGAGACTATGAGTATTTTATGTTTTTTGATGTTGCTTTCATGACGACCTGTTACTGAGAAGCAGTTTCACGTTCTTTTAGCCCTAACATTTATCAATACTTTGTTAACTACAAAATGATACAAAAATAAAATTTAAATAAGCAATTAATTTGGTAGTATTTGCTTGGCTATTAAACTGTGGACATAACCTCGAAGTTCTTCTAATGATATCTCTGGTGGCTGTTATTATAAGATCGAAGGCTGACACGTGACACCGTTCCCCAGCCAATGGCTATCAAGGTGAGTGAGTGAGCTTAGGAAATGATATAGCAAAAGGTTTTTTTTTCACAAGTCATTATCTCCCTTCATACCTAACCGAAATTGATAAATGAGCTCTCATTTTAAAGAATAAGACATCCAATTTGATCACATTATATTTTAAGACAGCAATTTTCCCCAAGTTCAACTCTTAAAGGGCAAAAATATTAATATTTCTAAAATACATTTTTTTATCACAAGCTATTTATTATCTACCTGGAGAGCTAACTGAAATTGATAAATAAAGTATTATTTTAAAGATTAAGGTCTCCGCTATGAAATCATAGATTAAAAAAGGATTTTTTTCGAATCTGACCCTTGAAGGGCAAAAATATCAATATTTCTAAAACACGTTTTTGTGTCACAACCCATTTATCTCCCTTGATATCTAACCAAAACTGTTAAAGGAGGTATCATTTTAAAGATTCAGTTCTCTGCTTTGGTCACATCATATTTTACGAAAGGAAGCTTTTGGGAGTCCATCCTCAAAGGGCAAAAGTGTCATTATTTCAATAACGAATTTTTATGTCATGAGCTAATTATCTCCCTTCATATCTAATTGAAATTGAGATATGAGGTATTACTTTGGTTGCACCATATTTCAGGAAACGAATTTTTCGAAACTCGGCCCTTAAAAGGCAAAAATATGATTTTTTCCAAAACATGTTTTTTCCCCTGTGAACCATTTATCTCCCTTAATACCCAAACAAAACCAATAAACAAGGTATCATTTTAAAAACTAAGGTCTTCGGTTTGGTCACGTTATATTTTAAGAAAGAAATTTTTCAGAATTTGAAGCTTAAAGGGCAAAATCATTAACATTTCTACAATGCGTTTTTGTGTCATGAACCATTTATATCCCTCAATACCTAACCGAAATCAATAAACGAGGTATCATTTTAAAGACCAAGGTGTCCGCTTTTTTGTAATTCGACCCTTAAAGGGAAAAAGAATCAATATTATTTCTACTCAAAGGAAAATTAAAGATAGATTGCCTAGCATTTGCAGATGACTTAGCAATTTTAACCCGTGACATTGCAATAGCCCAAAAACAGATCAAACTCTAGAAAGAAGTAGCGGAGAAAGTGGGTCTACAGATTTCATTCGAGAAAACAGAATTTATGACCTGCAATAAAGAAACACCAAAATATATGGAGACAAAATATGGAAAAATCAAACGAGTCTCATACTTCAAGTATCTCGGCGAAACAATCCAAGAGAATGGAACTGAAGCAAAAGCTAATAAAATTAGATGCCAAAAGATGGAAACAGCTTATCGCCTAACACAAAATATCTACAGCAAAAAATGCATCTCCAAGCACACAAAACTGAGACATTACAATACAGTAATTAAACCAGAATGTCTTTACGGATAAGAAACACATATTTTGAACAGAAAAAAAGATATAGAAAACTTTGAGAAAAAAGAACGCAAAATTATAAGGAAAATTTTGGGCCCAAGACTCATAGGAGACCAGCACAGACTCAAAATTAATCAGGAAATTTTACAATATGCAGACACTCACAGTGATATTACAAAACACCAACTAAAATTTTATTGTCACATCAAAAGAATGAACCCTAACAGATTGACAAGACAAATAGTTGAATTATATGAAAACTGAAGTAAATTAATATTGGATACAATGAAATGGGTTGGAGAAATCAAGAAAGACTTCAAATTAGCAAGGAATTGTTCCAGAAGATATTGAAAACAGAGACATACTTAAATCCAAAATTCACAAGCGGCAAGTTGACCGGGAGGAAAGATTTAAGAAAAGACCAGGAACAACATGGTCAGATGAGAGAAAAGAAGCCCACAGCAAGCGTATGAAGGAAATATGGGCACAAAGAAAAGCGAATAAACACTACTAAGTCTAATGGGCTTATCCGCAAATAGTAATAATTATTATTATTATTTCTACTATGTGGTTTTTTATTAAGAGTCATTAATCTCCTTCAAAACCTAACTGATATTGATAAATCACAAATTGTTTTAAAGAATAAGGTCTCCAATTACGTAAAATCATAAATTAAGAAGTCTCCCAAAGTCCAACCCCTCCTCCACGTGATGGGAGATGGGCAACGGCATAAAGTAGGGGATTGCCTGTGGGGGTGAGGTACAGTGGGGACCTAGTTTGCCCCGGGACCGATACGGTAGCGGTGAAGGCCCTACAGGAACCCTGAAAAATGGCAGCCAACAGGGCTCTGGTGAAGCTACGACAGGCCTAGCAAGCCGGGTAGTGGATATATTTCTGCTTTCAAAACAAAAACAAGCCTCGGAAAGGAAAGAAGCAAATGGAGAGGCTTGTGCATAAAGCAGACCCGGCCAGAGGCTGGAAACTGCTGAGGATGATGATGACAAATTAAGAAAGAAATTTTTCGGAATTTAATGCTTGAAGACAAAAAGTAATAACTAAGGAGGTCGCAAGTATGAGGCAGTTCAGAGCAAAGTCCCTAGATAGCAGCAGCACATATCACAGAGATGATAATAAACTGCTTTTTATACAATAAGTAGCTTTTCAGATATTTTTTCCATTTCAGAAACATTTCTATTTTGCTATACAATTCCAATGTAAACATTTTATTCGTGAAATTTTCTGACAGGGTATGACTGCAGCAACACATATCACAGATATATGGATATGCGGTGTGTATTTTGTTCAGATTGGTTGTATTCTGTTAAGGTTAGTGTAAGTTTGTCATACATACAGTATGTTTTACATTTTCCTAATTGTTGCAAGTATTTTGATGCATACCTGATACACTGAACAAATAAACAATTGCTACGAATGAGACAGACTTCTCATTTGATTACAAGCCACCAACCACACTATTCATTGTATTTTACTCGTATTTTTAATTTAATTTTTATCTTATTACCCAATGGTATAATTTTTCAAGAATATTATTTTTTTAATATGGTGGTATAAATGTTAAGAATAAGAATTTGTTTCTTAAGTCTATAAAGAAGCTATAAACTACGCATTATTTTTATCTTGACACAGGAACAGATATATAATGAACAAGACTATGCTTTTGTTCTTATCTTTATATACAAAAACTGCAAACTTGTGAATGAATCACCACTTGATAAGAACGTTAATGTAACAAGTAGTCTTTTTTTTGACAGTTACAATATCTCGTATTTATGTCTCTTTCTTTTACACAGTAGGCTCAATATGTCCAAAATCTTTAGTGGCCATAAACATGAAATTTGAATCTTCTTCACAAGTTATATCCTTCAACAGTCTGTTTCATATTCAAAATGCTGCTAGTAAAGATTTTTCCCCCACCTTCATGAGCGACATTTCTCCTTCCATTTCTATACACACGTATTAATTACAATAAACGCAGCAGTGACAAATGCAAGTTTCATCACGACAGAGCCATGCTGTGCACTACAGCTTGCATTGATCACATTGAGCATGCAGCAATCTGATTATTTTGCCACACATGCCTTAAATCAAATGTGCATCACATGCTGTGTTACACACACTGCTTTCCAAAATGCATGCATGCCTTTAGAATTATGAGATCACATAGAGCTTGAACAGTCTTCTTCAGGTAGGACAGTCTTGGGTGATCCTCTGCCAGTTAATTCAAACAACTCTGCATATGCCTTTGTCCTATCAGTCTGATAGTCTTCCTCATGGTCTCTGATGATCTCTTCGGCTCCAATCCTACACTGTTTTGGTCCACTATTCATCTTTCCACTAAGCAAAAGGCTAGTGCACAGCCACTTCAAGCAGGGTTTGCCCAAGATATCTTGCACCTTTTTTAAATGATCGAATTCCAATTGCTCTCGTCTTTTATATTTAAACCTATCATTGGTTACATAGTTCTTCGTGTTGCTCTAAGTTTTCCTTTTTTAAGTTCTTTTAGTTGTGGTAAGATCCAGGTCTCACAGCCATAAGTCAACATAGGAAGAATGCACTAGCCATTAGCTATTTTTTTCTTTTTTTTCGTTTTTATTTTTTTATTTAAGAGAATATCAGATTTGAGGATAACTGAATGCCTTTCAAAAGCTTACCTTCCTATGAAAAATTCTGGTCTTACATCTCCTCTCATATTTATCAGCTGGTCAATATACATGTACTCACTGACCTTTTTTAAACATACATTGTTTATATGTATACTCCCCATTAGGGCCCATTTGCTAGATATAACTTTTGTTTATGAAAGATTCATGCTCAGACCAACTATAGCCATATTTATTGTAGAAAGAGGAGAAATGTAGAAAAAAAAGGAAGAATAAGTTATACATACATGTTGTCAGGTAAGCTAAAATTTGTAATTTCATAACAAATCAAGTTTAAAGTCATTTGCTTAAGTATTTCAAGTCATATATCAAAGAAAACAGTTGTATGAAGTCAGAACATAATATAGATACTATCCTATAAAGCAGTTCAGACTATTTCGGGAAAGAAAACATTGCATTCATTTTTAGAGCTACTTCAGACCCTAACTAGAAAAACAAGATTTGTACCCATGTAGGTTGGAATTTTTCCTAAAGAGTTATAAGACTTTATAAGATGAGTTTGGTTGAATGTAAAAAGTTGGTATAAACCACATTAAAAACTATTGAAGCCATTTCACAATTTTTGGTACCCTGTTAGAAAATAGTAACAATGTGGATTTCAAAATCAAATGAAAGAGGAGCAAAAATAAATCATTACAAAGGTTGTTTCATCTTCATAGCTCCTAAACTTTAGGAATTATAAACATTTTTGGAGTTATTAGGAGAATAATTTTTTATGGCAAAACTAGGACAGACACAGGAATTTTGACTAGGATTAATTTTTACGTTTAGGAGGTAAGCTACCTAGTGTTAAAATTTCAAGTCGTTTGGAAATTTTGGACAAATTCGTGAGAATCGAGAATTTTCCTGGTTCACAGGATGCTGCTATAAATAGGGGGAGCTAAGGCTCCTCATGGTCAGTTCGTAAAAGTCAGTTGAGCAGCACATCAGTCAGGTCAGTGTTTGGTGCAGAGATGTAGGCAGGAGGCAACAAACGATACCAAGACGGCAGAAATTTCTGTGCGTGCATCAGATACTTGCAACCTTCATGTGAATGAAAGCAGTTAGGGATTTATGAGGTTTGGCCTGGCTCAAATCATTTATCAGTACTTGCAATCATTTAATTAGGTGAAGTTTTCCGATGCCTAACACTAGTAAAATTTTCAGAAGAATATAGTGACGGTTTAAGTTTTCAATAGCAGCAATGACTTTGATTTCAACATACCTTTCCTGATTGAAGTTATCCAGTCCAGTGACGACAGACCTTCAGTAACGAACAATCTAATTATCCAAAGGCAACAGATCACGGTTAAAGATTCATACTAAGTGTCTGGCTCTAACCCCCACCAAATATTATGTCTTTACAATAAGTACCATAACCTTTAAGTGCAGTCTGGTTTTTTGAAAGCTTTTATTATTTTTTTAAATAATTAGCTATAGCAAAAGTCTCCCAACAACAATTAAAATTTATTGTAGTTATTCCATAAAAACTGGCCCTTCTCAGATTGAATATGTTGTTTCTGAATCTTGTAAGTCAGAGAAAGAATTTTCCAAGTTCAAATGAAAAAAAGGTGCTGTATACAGGAAAATAAACATTTTAATTATTGACTGTAAAAAACCTTCATCAGCAGGAGAACACAGTGTGCAAAGTGTAGGAGTGGAGTGTAAATAGTTGTACTTAATGTTGTTTTAGAGTGGTCATGGATATGAGTAAATTCAAAAATTAACAAGGGATAGGGAGAGGAGTACATTGTTGAAGGAATATATGTTAACTGAGCAAAAAGAATTTAAAAAATTAATAAATAAAGAGATGAAATATACTCCCCGAAGGCAGCAGTTGTTCTGAGCAGATACAATGAAAGCTGGCTTATCAATAAAAACTGGTCACCAAGCAACTACTCATTCTCAACTTTGAAATAATTTTCAATGTTCGTTCAACCAATAACTATCCTATTTTTCTATCGCAATCCTTAGTTCCCATAAATAACCAAATTTCTGCAGGCTGTTTATGACCACTAGTGACAATTTGTTAAAATTAATAACCTACAAATTATCAGTTTCTTTATGTATTAATTATTTAATAACATTTTTTTATATCTCAAGTATAATTTCTTAACTGTACTGCAATATCTATAATCTGTATTCAATTGCTGAATTTACCCCTACCCATGATCACCCTTAACTACTAACAAAAAAAGTCACTTCCGCAATGTTCTTATGCTTCTGAAGCATATATCTCTAATAATTATGGTGTTTTATGTGTATCTATATCAATTCTTTGCTCAACACCAACCCATCATCAATTATGGCTAGTGATGATTTCTTCCTCTATTCTAATCTTTATAAAGAAATTATATATTTGAACTACAGGCTACTTATGCTATCAATGTAAAATGTGGTAGTAAATATAGTCTTGCTTCTACATTTTGTCACCAGTTTCTTGACTGGTTTGATGTGATCCTCCATTTCCTCCTATCTTGTTATTACTCTTCAATCCAAACATACACCTCACAACCTACTTCAATTATATGATTCACATATTCTAATCTTTGTCCACCTCTACAGTTCTTCCCTTCAACTGTTCCCTTCCACTAAGAAATTAACAAATCGTTCATGTCTTAAAACGTGATCCAATATCCTGTCCTCTCCTATCTGTAACACTCTTCCACAACCTTCTCCACTTATCTCCAATACATGTCCATTTCATGCTTATCTGTCTACTTAATTTTCAGCATCCTTCTATGGCCCCACACTTCAATTTTTATTTTTCCTGGTATTCTTAAAGTCCATGATTCACTACCATAAGTAAGTGCTATGTGCCACACAGTGTTTTAAAAAGTTCTTTCTAAGTCTTAGATCAATATACAAGATTTCTCTTTTACTAGTGCTATTCTGCTTTTCACATCATTTCTGCTAAGGCCATCACTTATAATTTTATTTCCTAAGTAACAGAATTCACTTACTTTCCTATTGCATCCGATCCAATTTTTATATTTGATCTTCTACTATAGCCATTTCTGCTACATTTAATTATGTTTGTCTTGCTTTGGTTTATATTTAGTGCAAAATCTTCAGTATTTTGTTCATTCCATTCAGTAACCTCTCAATATCCTCAGACTGCTCTGCTAACAGGAAAATATCATCGGCAAATTGTAGGTAACTGATTTTTTATTCTTGAACACTTATGCCACAGTCAATTTTCTATTTAACTTACTTTACTTCCTCTATGTAAGTTGGACAGTAATTCCATACAAACTTGTCTCACACCCTTTGTAACCAATGAATGTCTCATGAGTCTCTACTTTGTAGCCACTTGATTCTTATATAAATTATAAAGTATTCTTCTACATTGATATTTAAGACCCAACTTCTTTAAAATTTTGAACATCTTGTCCCACCTAACATTATTAAAAACCACATATGTTTCTTTGTTTTCCTTGATCCACCTTTAAAGTATTAATCTTAAAGCTGGAACTGCTTCTCAAATACTGCAGTTTTTCCTAAACCCAAACTGATCTTAATCTACTATTTTTTCACCATTCTATCTATTCATCTGCATATTATCCCGATCATTAATTTTGAAGCAAGTGATGTTAGAGTTATTAACTCTCAAGTGTCAATTTGTGCTGTTGTGAAGTGTGAAGATGGTCAGCTGGAATCTCTCCTGTTTCATATCATATATATTATGTTTCATATCTTTATATAATAAATGAATTGCTGTTTGTTTGTCTCGTTAAAACTCAGGAATGGCTGGACCAATTTGGCTAATTCTTATCTTGTAATATTTATGAAAGTTCAGGCAAGGTTTAAATGATGAGAAAAAAATGGGAAAAAATTGCGAGGAAAATATTGAAAACGAAAATTTAATTTAATCTTGTCTTGTATATAAAAATCAATGTGAGTATGTTCGTCCTCTATGTGCTCTTAAATGGTTCAACTTAAATGGTGAAACTTTGGTGAGTTGTCAAGAGCGTTTCGGAGGTGGTTCCCAAGAAATAAAATTTCCAAAAACCACCTCCTTGTCCCCATAATTTAAACAAACCAAAAGATTTTCTGATTTCCACCAAAATTTGCACATGTATACTTAAAACAAATTGAAAAATATTGCCTATATATGGTTTCCAAAAACGCAACCCCTCATCCCCTTCACATCCCCCTAATTTAGACAGATTTAATTTATCAGATTTTGATGGAAATTTGCACACGTATACTATAAAATATACTACCCCTACCTAAATATTGTTTCCAAAAATGCAAGCCCTCTTCCCCTTTATATCCCCTTAATTTTTGCCAGTGAACCTGGAATCACCAAAAACATTGAATATCCAAGACCATTGTAGAAATTGAATGAAACAGTAATTAAAATTTAAATACAAACTTTCAAATTTATTCATTTAATCTATATGTGTACTCAAGTCTAGCAATAGCAAAGCATTGCAATCTTGGGTGATCTTCTGCCAGTTAACTCCTAAAGCCCTGCGAATGTCTTTAATCCATCAGTCTGCCTCTCAGTTTGTGGTGATCTTTTGGACTCCATTCTAACACTATTTTTTATCCATCTTTAGACTTTTCTCCGCACAATATGGCCAGCCAATTGCCATTAACATATCTGTGAGCTTCATAACTGACCTAATGTCGGCTGCTCTTTTCCAATACAAATTGTTCTCTGCCAACGCTGCATGCCTTAAACAATTGACTATCATGAAATAAAACACTATTTACAAGGCGATATTGTGTTTTATTTTAACAATACATAGCTTCAGTCTTCTTTAGAACATTACCAGCATTCCATACCTCAGTGTCGATTACTCAGTAATGCGCTCCATTCACAGCAATCACATTTTGACGTAAGCACTTTAACATATTATCCACTACATTCAGATAATCATGTATTTAGATTTTAGAAATACAAAATAGTGTCACTTGGAAGTTTGTCAGTGTGTGAGAACTTTATTTACTGTTATTGTTTTAAAATGCCAAGGAAAAGACGACCTGACATAGGTCGTCGAAGTCAATCAAACGTGCGACGAGCTACCTCACGTGCAAACCTCATTGATGACCAGCGAGAGACAGATAATGATAACATTCATATTGGTATGGCAAAATTGCATTCCACAGTGAATAATAATGAAGTAGATAGGTTTATAATAGAACGAGTTCGGGCACATCAAACACAACAACAGCGAGCACGACACAATGAAACAGAGCGATTCTGCAGACACAGTGCTCCTGTAAACCTGGAATGAGTAGCATTCCACTATGGAAATAGATTATTGTGTCGACAAATCCATAACAATTGGGGAAATGACAACCATTTGTCAATATTGTAAAGCATTAAAATACAGTAGTGAATCTACTGGATTATGTTGTGCTCATGGTAAAGTAAAATTGCCCCAATTGGTCTCACCATCAGATCCATTAAGCTCATTAGTTTCTGGTATGGGAAATGACTCTAAACACTTCTTGGCCAACATAGAACATTATAAAAATTGCTTTCAAATGATGTCGTTTGGCGCCATGCATATTGTACAGGACAATTTCATGCCCACTTTCAAGGTAGTATATCACAATTGTTTTTGATAAAATTAAAATTTGTATCACAAATAATTTAACAAGATCATAAACAATTGCAGATACAAGGAAAAATTTATCACCTACTGCGAGCGCTGCTGCCACTGCCAGATGCGGATCATCAATTCTTGCAAATTTATTTCATGGGCAATCAAGATGCCGAAGCTGATAGGCGTTGTGCTCATAATCCAACAGTCCAAGAACTGCAAACGTTTCTTCATCAGAACTGACTTAGTCAAAATGACATTGGATCTACAGTTTTTATTTGATGTGGAAGGAAGTTTGCACACATATACTTTAAAATAAGTGAAAATAATGTATATATTTAGTTTTACAAAACTACACCTGCTCTCCCGTTTCAGCCCTCTTAAGACTGATTTACATGTGCAGCTTTTCTGTGTTTAGTATTTATCTCCAAAACAAACTCAGATTTTTTTGTATATATGCAATCATCAAAAACATTGCATATACAAGAACATTGCAATAAACTCGAAATTGAATGAAAATTAAATCTATATTTATATATATACAAGAAAGTCGTGTTAGTTACACTATTTATAATTCAAGAAAGGTTGTACCGATTTGGCTGAAAATTGGTACAGAGATAGCTTAGAACCAGGAGACGGACATAGGATACTTTTTATCCCATTCGACCGCATTCCCGTGTGACATGACATAAAACATCAAAGAGAATACAAGTCACTATAAATCGTGGTATAACAAAAACGCAAGTTGGTCGTTATGTGAACTGTAATGAAGTGATTTGGCATATATTTGCATTCGCTATTCACGAACGTCATCCTACTGTTGTGCATTTGGCGGTGCATCTGGAGAATAGTCAATGAGTATATTTCATGGCTTCGAATGTTGTTCAACGTGCTGAAACACCTCCAGCAACAATATTGGCCAGTTTCTTTGCAATCTGCCAAAGTGATCCGTTCGAATGAACTTTGCTTTACTCGGAGCTGCCACGTTATTACACTTGGAATGCTTCATTGAAGAATTTTCAAGGACGGAAGCAAGGCGATGCGGTTCCCGGTTATCCGGGCGCATGTTCTACTGATGCTCTTGGTCGTATGTATACAGTTCATCCAAAGAATGATGAATGCTTCTATTTGCGGTTATTGCTGGTAAATGTGCGTGGGCCAATGTCATTTGAGACACTACGGATTGTTAATGGTATAATATTCCCAACATTGCTGCATGTGAAGAACTCAATTTACTAGAAAACGATACCCATTGGGATACGACAATCGTTGAAGCCATTATCTCTGCATCTCCAAGTCAGATACGCACATTATTTGCTATCATCATTTTGACATGCTTTCCATCAAACCCATCTAACCTGTGGCACAAATACAAGGATAATATGTCAGAAGATATTTTAGATCAAATTCGTGTCAGTTCCAGAAATCACGATCTTGAGATGAATGAGGAGATACATAATCGGGCTTTACTCTTGATCGAAGACATGTGTTACCTCATGTGCGGTAGTTTAATAGTCAGGTTGGGAATGCCAGTGCCAAATCGTGAAATGAATGACGCATTTAATCGAGAATTGGAACAGGAACATGAATATGATCACCAGGAATTAGATTTAGTAGTTCAAACGTATGTACCCCTGTTGAATCCCCAACAAAAGTAAGTTTATGATACATTAATGAAGGCAATTGATGATGGAAATATTTCCTGGATGCCCCTGGTGGAACTGGTAAGACATTCCTCATGTCAGTAGTTTTAGCCACTGTTCGTGCGAGATCCAATATTGCGGTTGCAGTTGCTTCTTCTGGAATAGCAGCCACAGTGTTATAAGGATGCCCTACAGCTCATTCAGCATTAAAATTGCCATTAAATCTTCAAACTATTGAAGAACCAACATGTAATATTGCAAAAAACTCAGCAATGGCCAAAGTTTTATCAGCATCGAAAATCATTGTCTGGGACGAATGCACAATGGCGCATAAATATGCATTAGAAGCACTTAACCGAACATTGAAAGATCTACGCAATGACTCAAGATGTTTTGGAGGAGCAATGATTTTACTGTCTGGCAATTTCCGCCAAACACTGTCAGTAATTCCAAGATCAATGGCTGCCGACGAAATAAACGCTTGCCTCAAATCATCGAATCTATTGCGCTATGTGAAGAAACTTCAGCTGACAACAAACATAAAGAGTTGCATTGCTTAATGATACATCTGCTGAAGATTTCTCTGAGCAATTGCTGACTATCAGTAATGGTCGAGTACCTGTCGACGAATCGAGCGTATTGATTTCATTTCCTCATAACTTCTGTAACTTTGTCTCATCGAAAGACGAACTTATCAACAAAGTATTCCCAAACATCATTACTAACTACAAAAATAATGAATGGTTGGGTGAGCAAGCAATTTTAGCGGCTAAGAATAAAGATGTAGATGACCAAACTACATAATTCAGAATGAGATCATTGAAACAATGCATTCATTCAAATCTATTGACTGTGTAACAAATGAAGATGAAGCCACCAACTATCCAATTGAATTTTTAAACTCCTTGGATTTGCCTGGCTTACCACTGCACAATTTACGCCTAAAGGTTGGCACCATAGTAATCATGCTTCGAAATATAAACCAACCAAAACTGTGCAACGGTACGTGTTTGGTGGTAAGTAAATTGATGAACAATGTGATTTACGCGACAATATTCAAAGGGAAATTCAAAGGCGAGGAAGTTCTCATTCCGAGGATCCCGATGATCCCAACTGATATGCCGTTTGAGTTTAAAATACTTCAATTTCTAATCCGTCTTGCATTCACCATGACCATTAACAAATTACAAGGCCAATCCGTGAAAGTTTGTGGTTTGAATTTGGAATATCCATGTTTTTCCCATGGTCAATTATATGTGGCATGTTCACGGGTCGGTAGACCATCTGCGTTGTTTGTTCTTGCTCCTGATAATAAAACAAAAAATGTTGTTTATCACAAGGTACTTAACTGAAGAGTGCAACCTATGCACCAAAATACATGAACAATAAAGAATCATTAAAATACTTAATTTTTTATTTGTATTTCCTAATAAAAAGTTGAACTTAATAAAATCAAAAATCTGCTTATTCATTGCCTCTAAGGCGGAACAGAGTTCGCCAGGTCAGCTACTTTATACATAAATATTTAATTTTTACTAAACACAAACTTTCAAATCTATTTGTTTAATCTTTATGTGTACTCAAGCCTAGCAATAGCGAAGCATTGCCGGGTCAGTTAGTCATATATATTATTTCTACATTGTGTTTTTTAATTTAATTTAATTTAATTGCAATGGAGCACAGGCTCCGGTGGCAATTTCCCTACACACACATCTTCCCCCTATCCTGCACCTACCTACATTTGCCCTCTACAAATTTTATATTTAAATTCTTTCAAAGTTTTCGGTAAATTATTCATCATTTCTCTTGGTAACTCATTCCAATCCCTGACACCCTTACCTAAAAAAGAGAATCTTCCCACACCCCTGTGCCTGAAATCGAGTGCCAGCTTGTGGTCATGGTCATCTTTTCCCTTCCATGCACTACTTTTCATACCTATTGCAATATCTTTCCATGCCTCATCGCCAGTATATGCCCTGTACACTCCCATGACCCGCCTCCCATTCCAGCTCCTTTATCATATCCGTCACTGATTGCATTCTGCGATATTTCCAGAAACAAATCTAGCAGCCCTTTTTTGCACCCTCTCCAACTCCTGTATTTGATATGTAAAATGAGGGTCCCATACTACACTACCATTTTCGAGCAATGGTCTGACCAAAGTTTTGTAACCCAATTCCTTAACTTCTCTCGTACATCCCCTCATCACTCTCTCCAACAAGTGTAGAACTTTGAAACCTTTTCCTACCTCCTGTCCTATGTGTCCTGCCCAGTTAAGTTTGTTATCAAAAGTAATTCCAAGATATTTACATTTCAAGTCTTCAGTAAGCAATTCTTTCCCCACCTTATATTCATAATTAACCTTTGTTTTTTTAATTTGTGTATCTAATAAGCTGACTCTTCTTTGCATTTATCTTCATTCCTTGTTTACCAACCCAATTAGATATCCTGTCCAGATCACCCTGCAACTGTTTACAATCCTCTATCGTTTTGATTCTTTTATACAGCATTATGTCATCTGCAAACAATCTAATTTCAGATAGTAAACAATCAACACAATTATTCATTAGAATAATGAATAGCAATGGTCCCAATACGCTACCCTGTGGCACAACCATTTTTACTTCCACTTCTTTTGATACTACATTTCCTACCCTAACTTTCTGTTTTCTACCTTTTAAAAATTCTTCTACCCAGCAAATGACTTTCTTATCCACTCCAATGGTTTTTACCTTATTTACTACCATTTTATGGCTTACTCTGTCAAACGCCTTAGACAGATCTAGTGCTACACTATCAATTTGGCCTCCATTGTCCATTTCATCTGAAATATCTTGCATATATCCCACCAACTGATATTCGCATGAATATCCTTGCCTGAAACCATGTTGCCTGCTTGAAAACCGCTTACGTTCCTCACATATATTTCTGATGTGGTTGCATATCAATCTTTCCATTAATTTACCTACCACTGATGTCAAACTGATTGGCCTGTAATTCTCAACTCTATTTCTCACCCCTCCCTTATGTACCGGTACTACTATTGCACTTTCCAGTCCTGTGGTAAGCAGCAAGTGTCTAGACTAAATTTAAATAATACTAGCATTTGCCCGCTGCTTCACGCGCGCGTGCCTTGGCAGGTGTAGAAATTATTTACCGATTTTATTCTCTTATCAGACATTAATGTGGAAAGGCATGAACTGTTAATGTATTCTGAATAGTTTCGTTTGTTTCAGTTAATACGTTAGGTACGGTTTTCATACTGATGTCAGAGAGTTGTTTTTTTCATATTTTAACGCGATGCAATTGATTCAATAGTAGAAAAGGTTCCTGAAAAATTAACAGTAGTAATTCGTGGTTGTAATTATTGTGCGAAGTATAAACATTTATTGTTTAGAAAGGCTTTCACGGTTCAAACGACATTCTTTCTTCTGTGCGCTTTCAGAAGCAATGGATTTAGCGTATAGAACCCGGTTATAGGTCAATCGATTTTATCGGTGCAGGTTACTTCATTTGCTCTAGCTATTTCATCTCGTTCTCTTTGACGTTGCAGATGATGTTGTCAGTCTATTTCACTCTCATTTAGCCCATTTCGGCGACATCTTTTAGCTGCAGAAGTTGACCCCGACAGATTAGATCTCTTTCGCAAGGGCATATCATAAACTTTTATACTTACCCAACTCACAGCACTAACAATTAAAACGTTTTCACAGCTGCAATTATCACTATGCGTGAATTTTGGCTGCGAGTATATAGATGAGCATAAACTTGGTTACAATATAGAATATCTGTGGTAGTAATAAATAATATTATTTCTGAAAGCAATATTTAACTCAGCTAAAACATAATATTTTTAAATGCTGATATGGAGGATTCCACGTTAACCGTGGTACTGAAAATTTAAATGGATATATAACGGTTGTAACGTTAAGAAAGCTGATATTATAATCATTATGTGTAATTTTTTTTGGCGATTTTATGTAAACTTTGCCTGGGATTATATAGCTAGGTATAAGCTTTGTTAAGGATGTATCTGTGGATATAATGAAAAATATTGTTTCCATGATACTTAACTAAAAAAGTTTATTTTTAAATGTGGATACCGAGGATTGCAACATAACCGCGGTGCCATAAATTTATGTAAATATAGCAGTAATCTACGACTTAGTCCTCTTGGAAGTCTGCTGAAATATAAAAATTCGTTACCAATAATCACAGCATCTCAATTTTTCTGATTTATTTATTTTTTGTTGTTTGGATATTGGTTTTATTTTATGTTGATAAATCATCAATTATTCCTGCTTTAAAATAGAAATTTACGTGAATTGGAGCTACTCTTGATTTCAAATCGTCGTATCATTACTGTCATTATTTCAGTCAGATATAATTAATCCAAAAATGTCGAGATGTGATCATGGTACAGTTTATGTAGTAATGTGCATGTAACTGAAACAATTATTTCTGAGTGGCAACATTATCGCAAGTTGTGAATCGCTTGAAATGCAACCTGACAGCTGATATGATGCTTTGTTATAGGCCTAAGAGACGATACCTGCAGCTTTATAATCTACGCGGTGTAGCATTAGGATATGAAACATTTTTAATTTAAGTTTCTTTCAATATAGCCGTATTTTCTATGTAATTATTTCAGTCACATGTAAGTACCTGGCGAAACAACAGCCTGGACCAGATGACAATTGACTCGTTTTGTTTAGCATCAGTCATAATGGGGTTTAGTTTTAAAATTTACGCGGTGTAGAATAGAATTTTAGGATGCCTAGTTATATTTGAAATAAAAATTTGTTACCAATAATCATAGCATCTCATTTTTTTCTGATTTATTTATTTTTTGCTGTTTGGATATTGGTTTTTATTTTATGTTGATACACCATCAATTATTCCTGCTTTAAAATAGAAATTTACGTGAATTGGAGTTAATCTTGGTTTCAAATCGTCATATCATTATTGTCATTATTTCAGTCAGATATAATTAATTCAAAAATGTCAAAATGGATCATGGTACAGTTTATGTAGTAATGTGCATGTAACTCAAGCAATTATTTCTGAGTGGCAAAATTATCGCAAGTTGTAAATCGATTGAAATGCAACCTGGACAGTGATGACAGCTGATATGCTTTGTTATAGGCCAAAGGGACGATGCTTTTAGCTTTATAATTTATGCGGTGTAGCATTAGGACATTAAAAAAAAATTATTTGAGTTTCTTTCAATATATCCGTATTTTCTATGTAATTATTTGAGTCGCATGTACCTGAATTTTCAGATGCCTAGTTATATTTGCACGTTATAGCCACGAGACATATTAATCGAATAAAGTACTTCCAAATATGTGCAATACCGCAGAAGTCATTATGAAAGAAGTATGTTTTATTACTTGCTTATATTTATAAAATCTGTTTTTCAGACATCGCTCTTCGAGAAAAAACTGAATTTCGTATTAAGTATTGGCTTATTGTGGCTGTATTGTACAGCGTTCACGTAGCAATTTTGTTCCAGAGACAACCTGTATAACAGTCTACCAGAGACAATACATGCCTTCAATATTAGTAATATAACTTTTTCGTAATTAAACAGACCTGTTACGATTCAAGTAAATGCTGATTATACTTGATTCACGTATTCTTTTTATTCTGAAGTACTGCGGTCCAGAAAAATGAATCGCAGAAGTAAAAAATAAAAAAAAAATAAAGGGAAATCCTAAATTTTGTCAGGTCTCTTTATGAAAGGAGTGACCGTCTGAATGTGTATAATTATCTGTGGTCTACAGTTTCACATTTCTGAAGTTTTTTACTGACTTGCTTCTTCCCATGGTACATATTAGTCGTTAGCTACTTCTGCAGATGTTGATCAGCAACATTAGCTTTAAAAATTTGGAAACACCACACAAATTGATGCGGTAGTTTTTGCGTTATTAGAGATCAAGCCTCACTACAAACGCAGCTTGCTTACAGATTTATAATAGTATAGATTTCAAGATAAGGTACAATGTCACATCCGGCTATCTTTAAGATATCTGTAGTAATGTTATCTTCACCAGCCCCTTTTTTTTCAGCTTTCTTATTTCCTTCATGATTTCCTCAGGATGAATATCAAATTTTTTACTATCGTCATTTCTAATTGTGCTGTTAAGCTCGTTCTCCGAATTAGACCCTCCTGTTTCTGATTCATTGTCCCTAATGCTTTCACTGAACCAGTTACTTAAAATCTCTGCCTTTTTCAAATCATCAGTAACTTCTTCTCCACCCTTATCTATAAGTGTGTCTACACCCCCCCTTCCCCTCAGTTTCCTGATATAAAAATATAAATTTCTAGATGCATCAGTCAATGGTCCTCCTCCACTGACAATACTTCATAAACCCATCTTTAGCCATTTTCTTTGCTGTTATTAAGTCCTTGTTTAGTTGTTTTAAATATTCCCTACTACCCTGCTGACTCTTAACTCTGTTATGTTCTTTTCTTACCAACCTCTTTAACCTCCTCACTTCCCTATTATAGTACATAGGTTCTCTACTTCTCTTTATTTTCTGCTTTGGAATAAATTTTTCTTCCCCCTTTCTTATTATCTCCTTGAACTCTTCCCACCTTGACTCTACTGTACCTGAGCCTTCCTTCCATTTGCTGAATTGTTCTCTGAAATATCTCTTCAAATTTGAAACCTGTGCCTTTTTATAATTGTACCTATTTCCCCCTTCAATTTTGGCTGCTGGTTTACTGAATCCTCTAATATTCATCAGAACTGCTTCATGATTTTTTTGTCACAAGCCATTATCTCCCTTAATACCGAACCAAAATAGATAAATAGGGTATCATTCTAAAGATTTCCACTGTTGTCACATCATATTTTAAGACAGGAAATTTTATGAATTTATCACTTAAAGGACAAATTATCAGTATTTCTAAAATGCATTTTTTGTGTCTCGAGCCATTTATCTCCCTTAAAATCTAACCAAAATAGATAAATGAGGTATCATTTTAAAGATTAAAGTCTCCACTTTAGTCACATTATATTTTAAGAAAGAGATTTTTCTGGAATTTGACCCTTACGGGGCAAAAGTATCATTATTTCCATAATGTGTGTGTGTGTGTGTTTTTTTTTTTTTTTTTTTTGTTACGAGCTATTTACCTCCCTTCATATTTTACCAAAATCGATAAATGAGGTAACATTTTAAAGATTAAGGTTTCCACTTAAACATAATAATAGATTAAGAATTTTTTTTTTTTTAAATATACCTCTGAAGGACAAAAATAATAACTATGAAGTCACAAGTATGAGAGACTTCAGAGCTCAGCTGATAGACAGCATCAGCACATATCACAGAGATATTAACCCCTTAACCTACGATTTAGATTTGAAGATGTTGGCCCAAAATGTATACAAGCTCGCGCAGCGTTCGGGACGTTCGCACGACTTGTGTAACACGCTAATCCGGGCAATTGTAAACACGACTGGTATCGCCCGTGGTAGAGCGGTCGCGGTTTGTTGATAGCACAGACAAGGCTCGTGATGTATTTCTATTATCTCTTCGTATCGTGATCAGTTTCTAGTTGTTCTTGATCGCATTTGCACGTCGAAATTTACGTTCATAAATTCTAGAGAAGCAACCCCACAAGATTTTCTCTAGAAAAAGATTTTCTGATGAAAACAGTGAGAATTGTGCTATTAATTTTGCTAATGAAAGTGACAGTAGTGACGAAATATGTAATTTTTGAAGAAAGTATAGGCGAATAATTATTGATGATACATCCGACAACGATCAACTACCAGTCCTGGCTTTGGAAAGAAATAAGAAATAGTCCAAAAATCTGGGACTATACGATGACTCCTGGCATAAAAGAGGCAGCCTTATGTCAATTAGGAGGAAGTAGAGGAGAATTTGATATATTTAATTTAATATTTGATGATATATTTAGGACCAATATTTTGACCGAAACGAATCAGTATGCAGATCAAATACGAGAAAATCCACATACAACATGAAAAATTGACGACACTTGGTTTCCTGTAGACTCTACTGAAATTAAAAGATATTTCGCATTGACCATAATAATTTGACAGGTAAAAAAAAAACAAGAATCCAAATGAATTGGTCGAAGAGGGCTGTTATCGAAACACCTATATTTAGAAAATCAATGCCTTTGAACAGCTATCTACAAATTACAAGGTTCTTGCATTTCTCAAACAATAATCTGGTTGCCAATACAGATAAATTGAACAAGATTAGACCTGTGATTAATTTTTTGAACCAAAAATTTAAAGAAATGTATATAATGAAAAAAGACATTTCTATTGATGAATCTCTTATGAATTTCAGGGGGCGTCTATCTTATAAGCAATTCAACCCATCCAAAAGGGCAAGGTTTGGCGTTAAATTTTATAAATTATGTGAGTCCGATTCCGGCTATAGTTTTGAATTTAAAAAATATACCGGCCACGATAAAATAAACTGTGAAGATAGCGCTTCAGAAAGTGTTGTCAAAGAGCTTTCTGAGTCAGTGTTGCACAGGGGTCACACTTTGTACATAGACAATTGGTATTCTTCCCTAAAATTATTTATGACATTATCATATAAATATAAAACAAATGTAATTGGCACAGTACGTTCGAATAGGAAGAACATGATAAATGATTTGTTCAGTGTAAAATTAACAAGGGGCGAATACGCAATAAGAAGCTGCAACCGAATTCTCGCTATAAAATGGAAAGACAAGCGAGATGTTTATATGCTGTCGACAAAACATGAAGCAGTCTAAATGACTTCACAAGGATCCAAGGGCACTCTAAAACCAAATTGTATTGCAGGGTATAACAAGAGAATGAATGGAATTCATCTCCAAGATCAAATATTAGCATGTTTTCCAGTGATGAGAAAATTCATGAAAGGATATCAAAAAATTTTTATCTGTTTCATGATATTGGTCTTTTTAACTATTACATCTTATGGAAAAAATTGAATGATGGAAAGAAACAATGTTATGTCGACTATAAGATCAACATAGCCGAATCTCTACTGAAGAAAATGCCAAAACCGATTTATGGAGAACAAGGCGTATTATTTTCCGGAGATGCGCCAGACAGACTTTACGCGAAGGAATGGGCTCATTTTCCAAAGCACATTGATCCAACACCCTCTAAATTAAGACCGTCAAAACGTTGTACAGTTTGTCACAAAAATAAAAAAAACGTAAAGAAACAACGTGGGAGTGTAAAAAGTGTAAAGTTCCGTTACATGTACCAGAATGCTTTGAAATATATCATACCGTTACAGATTACTAATTTTATATTTTGGAGTTTTGTATAAATAAACATTTTGTAATACTTGCGTCTACCACAATTATTGCATCAGACTGTAATTGCGTATCAAATATTCCACGTAATATTCACATCTGGCCCGATCACCGTACGCGGGCTATGCCCGTAATATTTATTTCTGGCCCGATCACCGTACGCGGGCTATGCCCGTAATATTTACGTTTGGCCCAAGCCCAACCATCGTACGCGGGCTATGCCCGTAATATTTACGTTTGGCCCAACCATCATACGCGGGCTATGCCCGTCATTGTAGATTAAGGGGTTAATAAACTGATTCACTGGTGTCAACAAGGTTTGAGCATGATACTGATAAATAGCAGCATCACATATCACTGAGTTTTCAATGAACTGTGTGTTTTTTGTACAATAACTAGCTAACAAAATATTTTTTTCTGTTACAGAAACAATTCTGTTTTTGTATATAATTTCTACGTAAACATTTTGTTCGTGAAATGTTCTTTTTTTTTTAACTGCTTAACGTCCCTTAACAGCGAGGTCTTTAGAGACTGGAAAGGATGGGGGAGCAAGGAATGGGAAGGAATTCGGCCACGGCCTTTTGAAGGAAGCATCCTGGCATTTGCCTGGAGTGATTTGGGAAACCATGGAAAACCAAACTCTGGATGCCCGGACAGGGATTCAAACACCCTTTCTCCCGAATGCGAGGCCAGAACACTAACCGTTACACCACCACGCTCGGTGTGAAATGTTCTCACGGGCTATGATAAAAGCAACACAGGTCACAGAGATATAGATATTCTGTTTGTATTTTGTTGTTTAGGTTAGCTGTAATCTGTTAAAGTCAGTGACAGTTTGTCATACATATGATTTACGTATTCAAAAGTTTTTCCTAATTGTTTCGTAATATGTTGTAAGTATTTTGTTATGTAACTATTACACTAAACAAATAAACAATTGCTACAAATGAGGTGGTTCTTCTTTCAGTGTATACAAGACACAAACGTAACTATATTCGCCAAATTTTTTGCATGGGTCAACTAGTAAATTTGAAACAATCTTAGAATTCCTACTTCTCCTAGGGATTTAAGAAGTTCTGCACGAATCTCATCAATGCCAACTGCCATATTTGATTTCAAATGTTTGAACGCTCTTTCAAATTCTGTCCTTAAAACATGATTTCTTAAGTCATCAATGTTAGCATCCTCTTCTTTCTCCTTTACACTGTTGTTGAAATCATCTGCCATCATACAGTTCCTTTACGTATTCCTTTCAACAATTAGCTCTATCTTCTGAGCTTAAAAGAGACTTCCCATCTGCAGCGTTAATATTTATACATTTTTTCTTCATTTCTCAAAATTGTTCGATTCTCCTACAGGCCACATCAACTACAACCATTTCCTTTCTACTCCTCCACACTTTTCTTTAAATTTCTTGCATTTCCCGTTTATTTGATTTCTAAAATGTTTACTCTCTTCCTGCTTCATCCTTAGCATTTTGTGCCTCCTCCTCTAATCCATCAACTACAATATTTCTTCTGTGATCTAAGGGTTTTGCACTGCTGACTTCCTAAAGACTAATGTTTCTCTACAAGCTTTGATTATTTCTCTCTTCAATGCATTCCATTTGTTCTCAGAGTAATTAGAGTAATTTTGTAGACTCATGTCTACCTTCCCAGTATCTCAGTATCAGATTGTTTTGATTTGTTCACCTCCAGTCTGTTCTACCCAGGGCCGGATTAAGACAGCACGGGGGCCGTAGCAAATGTGAAGAGACCCTTGATTTTTGCCGTTCGGGGTAAAATTGTAGAGCTTAAAAAGAAAAAGGTCGGCTTAGGGGCGGGGCCCCCCTAGAAGATGCGAGGCTCCCCCAGAAAGCTGTGAGGCCTGTAACATTTGCTACCTCCTGCTACGTGGTTAATCCAGTACTGGTTCTACCTGTTTAGCTTCCTTATGCTCGAATTTCAGCCTGCAGTTCATAACTATAAGTTTGTGGTCAGAATCTATGTCCGCTCATGGATATGCTATACAGTCTAGAACTTGATTCCTAAATCTCTGTTTGACCATGATATAGTTTGGCTGGTATCTTACTATATCCCATGGACATGTTTCCTGGTGTATAGCGTTTGCGCATGATTCTTAAATAGTAGTGTTCTCAATGATGTGTTAATATTTTTCAAAAAATTCTAACATTTTGCTTCCTCTCTCATTTCTTTGCACAAGGCCAAAATTGACTACAGTATTCCCCTATTTCCATCTCCTACTACCACATTCCAATCACCCATGATTATTAGATTCCCTCACCCCTTTCACAAATTGGATCAATTCTTCAATTTCATCGTATATTTTTTCTATTTCTTTATTATCTACAGCTGATGTTGGCATATATACTTTCAATAAAGTCACTGGACCAGGCTTAGTTTCTACTTCATCAACATATACCTGTCACTAAACTCCTCTCTTGCTCATTATATATCCTATTCTGTATTCTGCTGCCCAAAAACCTGTGCCACTTTTCATGTAATCTCACTAATTCCAACAACATTAAGTTTTATAACCTACCTACCCCAAGCTCTGATTTGTAGAATTTCTCTGCCTATTCTGATGACTCCTCCCTGAACACTTACCAGGAGATCTGACTGAGGCACTTTTTCAGCCAGGAACAATCAATCAGTGTATAATTTGGGAGGCTTACATGGCCTCAGGATACCCTTTGGGTCTTTATGGTTAAAGCCAAACCAGAAATTTGTCTCACAACCTCCTGAATTACTGTATCTGATATCACTGTTCAACTCACCAGCAATCCAAACATTGCACAATGTGGGTTTGCATGATATAACTTTTTCTTGATTGCAGTCAGAGCATACTTTGGCCTGGAAAAATAAAAAAAGAAATTTTTTGTAAATATTAAATAACAGTCTTACGAAACAGTAAATACTGTCAAATAGTTCAGTAATAACATAATAATTAAATTTTAGTGCTGATAAATTACTTTCAAAGGAAAGGGTATTTTTTGTTACAACCATTTTAAGAACACAGAAAGAGCAACTTTTGGAGGTCATGATGATATAAAGAGATACAAGACATGACAAGATAAAAACTATAAATTTTTTGGAAGGACCTTTCTAAGAAACAGTACACTGAACATGTTTATGGCATTTCTCTTTAAGTCACGTTATTTTGCAAATTTCTATGGTACTGTAACTTCCAAAAGTAATTGACTCATTACCTAACCTTAAAATAAATATCAGTAATGGCTTCATAAATTATAGAAACTTAATTACAAGAAGTTATATCACTCACAATTTCAAATATTTTATTGCCAAAAATGAGACACTAAAACAATTTCCAATTCTAAGTATTATCATAAACACATTTTCTTTCCCAACAGAAAAGAGACAAAATCACTCATTTTGAAGTGAAGAATGCTAAAAAAAAACTTTAAACTATGCTGCTGCAATCAATCTGTAAGCACTCCAGAAGAACATCAGTAAAAAGCTCTATGTTCTACAAATACTGGTGGGTACTAGTTATATATAGTGCAAACAGACTCAAGAAATTTTCAGGAATCTTGCATGAAATGGTTAGGGCCCTTAAGGCCCCACCTGTGGAGACCAGCCCTGCGGAGGCTCATCTTTTACAGTCAGAAAGAAGAGGTGGTGGATTTAGTGAGGTGGGTGAGAAGGATGATTGGGAGCTAGTAACAGGTTATAGGAGAAATACCGTTAACAGGTTGAAGTAGTCAGACATTTCAGAAATTGTGGGGAAAATAGATTTCACAAGTTACCAAAGTTAGAACGGGAAAAGCCTCATGTAGGAGTAGGCAAGGTGCAGTAGGCCTTTAGAAATAGGAGCTTGCCTGAAAGACTAGAAAGAAAAGGATTCTAATGCTAGGTAGCAGCCATAGGAGAGGTATCAGTCTCCTTCTTCAGGATCAGTTAGGAACAAGCTACCAGGTAAAACATTTTTTCAAACATAGTGGTAGTAGAGGATATAAGTTCACTTAGTAGGATTTTCACTAAGGATAACAGAGTAGTGATAGTGGGAGGTTTGGGGAACAGAACTGATAGGAATGTGAGTTATGGTATAGAATTGTAAGGACAGGGAAAATGACTCATCACTCACCAAAGTTGACGGCAGCGACGAGAGGAGAGTAGCAACCCTCGGCGTGTGCACACCTCCCGAGCCTCATGACTCATTTTCTACATCATGATTAAGGTTTAACCGAAATATTGAGTTTATTTGTGTGTTTATATATGTTCTCCTCTCGTCGCTGCCGTCAACTTTGGTGAGTGATGAGTCATTTTCCCTGTCCTTACAATTGGGTAGTTGACTAAATTTGAAAAATAGGTTAATACTTCACCTTATTATCTATTTTACTCAAAAAACATCTTATTTTGTAAAGAATCGAACATTTACATTATGTATTTTGCATTTGTAAAAGCGAATTTAAATTTAGCTCAAAACCGCTCTAGACTGTCATGGCGTCTTGGATGACGTCATACCGTCTGAAATGACTGTAAACAGTCGTGTACGTATATGGCAGATATAGATTTTCTTTAGTTAAACATGAGTTCCTCGTTTTATAAGTACTGTGTAGTGCCGAAGTGTAGAAGCACAACAATAAAAACACCAGATAAGTTATTTATATATGTTCCAAACAATGAAAAAATACGGAGAAAGTGGTTAAAACTTGCAAGGAGGGAGGATGCTCACAGTTTACCTGCAGACAGAAGTATCTATTTTTGTGAAGACCATTTTGATGTAAGTGTTTGTGCATAATATATTTCTAAATCCAAAACAAAAATGATGAATTTTGCAGAACCACTACTTTTCAAGTAATGATAATGGAATAAGGTATGAGTTGAGTTTGTTTTGGTTTTATGTGATAAAATCTTTCTTTAGTGCTATTTTTCATAGAATAAACATCATTAAGTGGCGCCACAATCTGGTGATAGATTCTTAAGCAGCTTGACGAAACAATTCGAAAATAAAGAATAATTGTTTTTAATTTCTCTCTTGGTTCTCGAGATATCGTAACTGAAAGATGATGATGTTAGGCTGATATGAAGCTTACGTGGGAACCATCAGACCTGTTCCGAACGGATTTCGATCCCCCGAGTATATGTTGAAAGGTAATAACTCCATATGTCTGTATTATAATAATTTCTTCAAAATGGGTCCTAGGTAATGAGTTATTAACGCGCAAAAATTTGTGAATATTGTTTAAATTTTATAATTTTAGCGTACTGTTTCGCAGTTTCAGCGTGGCGTATCGGTAGCGTGCTTGTTTAGCATTTTGCGAACCCGTGTTCAAATCCCCATACTGGAAAATATTTTTATTTCTTTTTTTATATGCAGAAATCATTAAGCATTGATTTTATTTCATTTACGAATTTTTATTATGTGAAATAACTTTTAAAACAAAATATTACAGAATATACAGTCCCAACTTTTTTTATATATAATCATTATTTCATTGTTTATTGTTGATTTTTTTTTTTCTTTTTTTTTTTTTTCTATGAAACAGGTATATTTCATGTTCTACAAAGGAAATGGAACTTTAACAGAATATCTCTTTTATGGTCGCAGCATTGTAATAGAAATTGGTTATTTTATCTATTGTTAGTAATTATATTATTGTAAATAATGTTTTAATAGTTATTTCGCATAATAAAAATTCGTAAATGAATTTTAAATGAAATAAAATCAATGCTCAATGATTACTGCATATAAAAAAAGAAAAAAAAATATTTGCTAGTATGGGGATTTGAACCCGGGTTCGCAAAATGGGAAGCAAGAGCACTACCGATACGCCACGCTGAAACTACAAGAATTTGTTATCAGATTGCGACGTCACGGTAATTATAGAACTCCCTAACAGTTGCTTATATTTCGCAAAAGTAACATCAAAACCATATCAATTAACTTATAAACGTACGTCTAAGCAATAGATTATTGTTTACGAAACTGATTTCAGCTTATAATATATATTTGACACTTGTATATATTTACGTGGAAGTTTTTACATTGCGGAATTCCGACGAGCAGAAGTCTATGTTTGAGGCGAAAAATCTTCCAACGGTTACGGCGACAATTTTGGGCAAATTACAACTGGTTGCTTTGCTAAAACCTTGTTCCATAATGAATTAGACTTCTCTTTCGCCAAATAATTAACAATAACTAAATTAGCAACACATAAGTTGCTACAAACGAAAAATTTACTACGCAAGGTGTTCTATTACATGTAAATGTCAACCACTTCTGTGGCGCAAGGGACGCTATGACGTAATGCTTTCTCATTGGCGTTCTCGGTCACGTGTCACTATGGCTGATTTTGTCGATTTTATTTTCTATAAATAATTATAATCTTTATCTTTTATATTAAATAAGGTTGTTTTTTGTTATCTCCTTAGCATGATTAATCATTAAAAACTACTATACGCCCGATTTATTCTTAGTGGAAACTAGCCAATTATATTGCCTAAAGCAGTTTCCTTTTTCCTTAGTTTAGTTATGGTATAGAGAGTGACCTGAGGAAAGTGTTTAAAGAAATGCAGCATACCAGGGTTGAACTCATTCATGTCCTAAGGCACCATGAACAGTCACTGTTAAACCATGTTGTGAGGCAGGTAAATGTGTGCTACTTGGGAAATGCATTAGTCCTGTCTTAGGGTTGTGCCTTTGGACACCATTGGTGGGGTTTCACAAGCCATGGCCTACACCTAAGTAGAAGGGGCCAGGGGGTACTTTCTGAATTGTTAGCTAAAGCAGAAAGGGAGCACACATCCGATGATGATGGGATCAGGACTGTGCCTTTTTTAGTTTATGAGCTGCTGGTGATGGTATGAAGATAGATGATCAAAGGGATACTGATTGTAGCGGTCCATTTTCTATTTGACTTTGATATGGCATGACACAAAACTACCAAACAGATTTTGATGGGGGTTTTCATAGCTTGAAATTGTAGGCACCGACTTAAAATCTATGGCATATTTTATGATTCTGCATGACCTGCTGACTGAGCAGGAAGTGAAAATCTGATTTTAATATCAAAATTTTGTAGGGCCATATTTTGTTTAATTTCTGCTAGGTCTGAAGGAAAGGACTTCAATTTGATTATGGGAATAGTATGACACCTCAGGTATCTCAGGCTAAGGCTGTCCATCTTGTTGAGTCTTTGTTTAGGAGAAATCATATACTAAAAATTTTGCTGAATGTACGCTAGTAAAAAGGCTGGAAAATGATGTTGGCTGAATGGTTACATGTGTTACGGCATGTCGTTACTGAACTAAGGGTGCAATACCTACTCAGAACAGCAATAAAATTTCTGATTTTCTAGTGTTTTGCTACTATTTGGAAATCTGTTCATGGTGAATTTGTTGTTTTCATGGGAACTGCTTAAATATTTGAAGATTAAATAGACCCCTTTCCATGAGGATGGATGATAGAAGTATTATCCACATATCTCAACCATAGTAACTGTGGGATACCGATTGTAGATCTATGACGGGAAAAGTAAAAAATGCTAAAAAAAATATGTGAGGCTGCTGAAACAATAACTGATGGAGGTAGAACTGGAAGGGCAAATGTCAATGCTGAAAATATCACAAAGCCCACGATAAGAGTTCTACTGGTGACTGTAGAAGTATAATGAAAAAACTAATAGAATTTGCAAACTTAATAAAAATACATGAACCAAAAGCAATTTATTTATTTTGTGTCAAATATACAAATTTCAACAATAACAAGCATAAAATTTTACTACACCAAAACTTGGCCACTTCCAGTGCATTTTCTGAGGCCTCATAAGTCTGTGCAGAAGATTGGACACTGGAATTTGTGGTGAACAGTCTGATCCGCTATACAACCAAACTTGATACTATAAACCTCAGCATAGCCCAATCTTGCTAGGTTAAGCTTGAATCCATCCATTCATAATCTCAATTTATTCAGAGATTTCCATATCAGCCATCCTTTGTCATAATGAGGGGGTATAGTTCCAGACAATCATCACCAGCATGGGGGAGGGGAGACCAAGCTTCTGACAATTATAATCTGGCTTTTATGGTTGAGGGGAGGGTCAGCGGGTCAAATGTACCCAGGCCCGCCGGCTGATGGGGGGCCCTGATCACCAGCTGCAGGGCCTCGATGCCAAGAATCCACCCGCCTTGTTTGTAGAGCTAAAAAAAAGGTCACCCATTTTACCCAGGGCCCAAAATTTCTAGTGCCGGCCCTGCTATCTGTCATCTCCCGGGTATCAGGCAGAAAACCACTGACTTATCTGGCGGTTTTTTAGTCTTCTCTGGTGGTGCTTGAGTGCGAGGTAAAGTGAAGCGTAAATTGTTTCCTAGGCTTTATTGTAAGGTGTCATGTAATCATTTTTTCCCCATATATATCCTACTATATAAAACGCTAATGTGGCGTCTGCATGCTATAGCTGCTACACGTATTGGCTACAGAACGGTCACGTGACAGCAGTCACTCGCCAATCAACAGCCACCATATTGCATTCCTTCCTTCATGTTGCATTTTGTTTATTTACTACAGTTAGATGCAGAAACTCGTGTAAGGAGGATGGTGTTCGATGTTTATGTTATATTATTTGTATCAGTTATACGCCAAAATTCATGTAAGGAGAAGGGATTCAATATTTACGCTATTTTATCTGTGTCAGTTATAAGGCCTGGGTTAAACCATAACCTAAGATTTTTTTGGCAGACGGTAAGAAACAGTGAAGTGTATTTAAAACTCTGAGAAACGTAATGATGTATTGGTCAAATAAATAACAGTTATCCGTTTTCGAAATTATAGTCTACGTGATCTTAAGTAAAATGCATTTATTTATGCAAAATCCTAACCAAATACTCTGATAATCTAACCAGAGTAACGTATTCATATAACAAAAGATATCATTAAAAATGACTAATTCGTTTCTCCTTATAAGCTTTTCCAGAATAAATTCTTACTACCATTATATATGGTACCATTAGTTTTTTATACATGTGTTAACTATTAAATGAGATTTAATATAAACTTTTGATTAGATTTAAACAGTCAAGGATATGACTATTTACATTTTACAGTATAAGCGATATGACACTCGGAATACAACAACGATATTATTGCCGCAAAATAGCAGTGAGCAGAGATATTAGAAATACAGAGAGCAGGGAAAAAAATTAATGCGAGGCAATTATGTGTCACGACGTTACAATTAGTACGTTCGTTTAAATTTAGATATTGCTTTTTATTTATCTACGACAACCAGATGCAAAAATTCATGTAAGGAGAAGGATATTTTATGTGTACGTTATATTACCTGTATCAATAATGAGTACTAGGTTAAAACACAACCTACCATTTTTTTATTTTTTGTTTTTGGCCGGAGATAAGAAACGAAGTTTATTAAAAGCTCAAAGGAAGTTTACACGAAATGTACGAAATCACGAAATATATCATTCAGATAAATGGCAGTTATCCGTTTTTGATATTATACTTCCCGTCATTTAAAGTAAAATAATGTAAATAAATCGGTATTACTGGAGATCGCGATTCTGCCAGGAATTGCTGTGGTAAAATGCAAGAATCCTCTAGAAATATTTTCCGTAGTACATTTAACTGTATTATGCCCGTCCAGGATGTATTACAACCTAATTTCTGCTTGAAAATAATGGTAGTCTACAGGCTGCATTACAACGGAATCACTGCTTAAAAACAATAAGTCTTGTGATTGACTACAGCATTTGAGAGAAGTAGAAGTTATGATTTTCGAAAGCAATAATAATGGAGGGTTGTGGTTAAGTTGACCAGAAAGCCCACAGACACATTTGATTACAGTGTAATTCACCTGAAATGAGTTTAATTAAACTGCTTTCATATGCGCCAAGTTACTGAAGGTATTAATAAATGCAGGTGAACGTAGTTCGTACCTATCGTGCTGAAGTGTGCCTGGACTAGGAATAAAACTGATATTACATGGATAGCAAAAGTTTCTGGATTCCTAATTTATTTTTCATTTTATTGGTTCTATACATCTGCCCTCATTAATTCAGTAGAAGTTACTACTGTATTGCTGTGTAGAACATTATCAAATCAAGGCCACTAGCATTATCTAATAACAATCCCGTATAATTAACCAACTGCAAAGTAATAATAATAAAATGAACTGCCAGAATATGGCATTCAAACCGTCATTTTTGACGGGCTAGAAGCTAGTATATACATATACATATATTCAAAAACACTTTTAGAAACATTTTCCAGCATTTGTAGAGTCAAAAAAGTACATTAACAAGAAGAGTTCAGTTAAATGAGAAAGTAGATACAATTTATGAAGGGATTTATCATTTTTATAAGCAATTTGGCTACACCAATTTTCAGAGATGTAAAATAAAATCATGATCAAAATAAGGTATAACACTTACGATCTGCAAAATTTTGTTAAGGAATTACTGCAAATTTAAGCACTATTAGAATATGTTGTCACGTTGCGATTCGGTCCGACTTATAACTGATGATTTGTGAACTGATTATAACAAATAATTCAGTCCTTTTGTTTCAAACAGTTTTAGTTTATTGTATATTATTGTAATCGTCTAGGAACTACTTTGAAACTGGGTAAGCTCCAAAGATGCAAAGTTCATTTCGACAATGATAATTTCAAGCAACCGATCTATGCTTCTACGCCTTTAGCCACAATCTCCTTTGATTGATATTTCCATAGCAACCTACACTGTCTTACTTTTCTCAAAGAATAAATATTATCAAATTTCATCCACACTCAAAGAGCGAAATGTCATGTTCTTTTTTTAAAAAAAATATGTTCAGCATAAAAAGGTGCAAAATAGATTAAATGTTATAATCAATAACGAGAAGGTTTTTTAGACGAAAAAACATAGTTCCTCAGTTTTGAAAATTTATGGAATTACGTACCTGACAGTATAATGAGTTTACCCATATTGAAGATAAAATTTTACTGGTTAAGAATATCTACTTTGTCGATTTTAGCAATACTGAGGCATTAATAAGTAAATTAAAAGTTTATAGCAAGATGGCACCTGGCTGCAAGGTCAACAACACACTACGAAACAGTGCCAGATAGTAGGTTTGAATAAAACTAAGCAAAGTTAAGGAAGACAATACTTTAGGGACGAATTAAAGTTACCAGTAGATAGTAGAATTTTGGTGAAGGAAAAGGATAGTTATTTCAACATGATAGAAGCAGTAGTTCCAGAGATTTTTAATATTCAAGTTTGGTAAGAACTGCATCATATCAGGAAAATTTATTTTTCACTCTTAAATACCATAAGCACAATGATGTAACATACGTCAGGAGTTAAAGAAATTTTTAATGTTTGTTTTGACACCAAAATTAGCTCAATTATAAATTTAGGAATTTTTAACTTTGGAATTTTATATCTAAAAAACTAAAGATAGCATTTAGGAGAAAAGTTCTCGTGAGATAGAATAACATTTAAATTTCAGGCTATGGCCTGTAAAAATTCCAGAGTGATTGGAGGAAAAAATGAAGATTTGTTTGTCTAATCAAAGGGCATTTTTACATCAATACAGGTCAAGTGAATATAAGAGCAGGCAGAAGCAAGGGAAAAAGGCTGTTGCTGGTGGATTTTTTAACAAATCAGACGTGTGTCTCAGGCGGAGCGATGTAGTGCGGTGAATTTTTAAAGTAGTTGCAACTTGCCGGCATAAAACAGAACTTTCTTCTGTATGAACTGGTAAATTTCAGTAATAATAGGGGGATGAAGGAAGATACTTATCATGAGTGTGCCTAATCTGCAATCACCATATTTTCGGATTTCATTGCCTTTTCTAAAATTTTCTGGCACCGACAATTGTAACAGAACTTTTTCTCAAATACACAAACATTTAAGCTATCAAGAAGTCTACAGTGTTATCTTTTCTTAACATACCTTTAACTATTGGAGGTGATATCAATAGTTTGGCAGCTGTTGAAATCTTATTAGGTACCAGGCATGGTCATAGTTTGAATGAAGCTTATTGTATAAGACCCCAACAACATTCTTGTGTGACAGAGCCTGCAGCCACTCGCTAGAAACATCTCCCTTAATTCTTTCCTGTCAGTAGTTACGTTTGCTTCGTCATTGCAGATCTGCAGAGAGTTGTGATTTTCAAAATTCCGCCTTTTACTGCCAGACAATGGTTGGAATCTGCATGTGTAGTTACTGGTGCATGTGTGTTGGCTTCCAGCCTACTCCAGGGACCAGACAGCCATTCCCTTTCTTTTTATTAAGACTTCCAGTGAAGAAGCTGTATATCTACTTCAATCATGGGTGAATCTCATTTTTTTGCAGACACTTTAAACAATCAAAGAATATATAAAGCAACCATAGTCCAGAGGCCAGATGACAAAAGAATCTTTAGTTTTAGGTTGGAGTTGTGGATGAATTTAGCCTCCAATTTTTCCATGGATAAATCGCCACAATTGGAGATAATGGTCATCTTATTACCATTCCTTCCTTCTGTTGGAACAAGTGGATCTTGTACTGAAGAGGGGGGGAAAAATGTTGTTGTTAGGCAGAACTTTGTGAGTGAAGCCAATTCCTGCAGCAGGTTCAAGTTACTAATTGCTCCCTGTTAATACTCATGACTTCATCCATTGGTACATAGTGAAAAGTGATACATCAGAGCTTGTTAGTATTTAGTATTCTTCAAGCCATGCATTATGGAGGATTTCTTTGAATGCAAAATAAATTTTGATAGTGCCAGCAGAGTTCTCAACTTCTCTGCTAGATATCTTACAGGTAGATGCATTAGAAATTGGAAAATGCTAATAACAGGTAACAATTTTGTGAATTTTAGGCACACAGTCATGTCAAGATTTTGTTAGAGGTGGTTAACAACCTCTTGGCATCAGGTTCAATTATGATTGCTTCAAGAAATTTTTTTAGCTACACTGCATCGGATCCTTTGCAGAGGATTAGTTTGTACACATGTACCATCTTGTAGGAGCATCTCCACCTTTTGTGATATTTGCTGGTATATATCACAAACTAGATGACCCGTGCGAAAATTTCGCGAATAAAATGCGATGAATAGTGAGGTTGAATATAATGTCACCAAGTTCAGTCATTACTCTTCATACTCCTACTTCATTTATCGATTTTGGCTAGAAATCCAGGGAGATAAATGGCTCGAAACACAAAAAACGTATTTTGGAAATATTGACATTTTTGCGCTTTATGGGTCGAATTACGAAAAATTCCTTTCTTAAAATATAATGTTACCACGGTGGAAACCTTAGTCTTTAATACGATATGTCATTTATCTATATCGATTAGATATCAAGGGAAATATAAGGCTCGTGACACAAAAATACGTTGTAGAACAATTTATACCTTTTCCCTTTAATAGTAGAATTCCAAACACTTCTTTCTTAAAATATGATGTCAGCAAAGCTGAGACATTATTCCTCACAATCGTACTTGATTTATCGATTTTGGATAGATATCAAGGGAGATAAGTGGCTCGAGACACAAAAAATGCATTTTAGAAAAATTGACTTTTTTGTCTTTTGTGGGTCGAATTACGAAAAATTCCTTTCTTAAAATATAATGTTACCACGGCGGAGACATTATTCTTTAATATGACACGTCATTTATCTATATCGGTTAGATATCAAGGGAGATAAATCGCTCGTGACACAAAAATCGGTAATAGAAAAATTTATACTTTTTTCCTTTAAGGGTTGAATTCAAAAAACATTATTTCTTAAAATATAATGTCACAAAACTGAGACATTACTCCTCATAATCCTACCTGATTTATCGATTTTGGTTAGATATCCATGGAGATAAATGGCTCGAGATTCAAAAAACGGATTTTACAAAAAGTGACATTTTTGCCCTATAAGGGTCGAATTACAAAAAATTCCTTTCTTAAAATATAATGTTACCATGGCGGAGACCTTATTCTTTAATATGATACCTCATTTATCTATATCGGTTACATATTAAGGGAGATAAATCGCTCGTGACACAAAAATGCGTTATAGAAAAATTTATGCTCTTTCCCTTTAAGGGTTGAATTCCAAACACATTCTCTCTTAAAATATGATGTCACAAAGCTGAGACATTACTCCTCATAATCCTACCTCGTTTATCGATTTTGGTTAGATATCCAGGGAGATAAATGGCTCGAGATACAAATAACGCATTTTAGAAAAAGTGACATTTTTGCCCTATAAGGGTCGAATTACGAAAAATTCCTTTCTTAAAATATAATGTTACCATGGCGGAGACCTTATTCTTTAATATGATACCTCATTTATCTATATCGGTTAGATATTAAGAGAGATAAATCGCTCGTGACACAAAAACGCATTGCAAAAATATTGATACTTTTGCCCTTTAAGGGTCGAATTCCGAAAACTTTCTGGCTTAATATATGACGGCACTAAAGCGGAGATCTTAATCTTTAAAACGATACTTCATAAAATGGTTTCAGATAGGTATCCAGGGAGATAACTGATTCGTAACACAGAAAACAGCATTTTAGAAAAAATTACATTTTTGCCCTTTAAGGGTCGAATTGCGAAAACTTTCTTGCTTAAAATACGATTTAACCAAAGTGGAGACCATAAGCTTTAAAATGACACCTTATTCATTGATTTCGGTTAAGTTTGAAGGAAGATATAGGCTTGTGACAAAAAAATACCTTATAGAAATAATATATATGATGTAACACTGCTTTTGTCAAAAGGTAAAACTCTATTTCAATCAATACAGTATGGTCTTCTTTGCAAAGATTTTGCAGTGGTGGCATTGCACTTGATGACTTCATTGTGGTGCTATAGATTTTACAAGAATCTTCGGCTACTAATGAGGAAACTGAAGACACCACTGCAGCAATGACTTTGTCCATTACTACTCGTATTTTAGCTAGTGTTAACATGAAGTCCCTAAGCAATAGGTGAACTTGTGTGGAAGTATTATTTCCTTGGTGAGACTGAACACACCATCACCATATGTTTGCTTGTAGCAGGGGAAGTTGCTGTTCTGCTAACTTAACATCACCATTTGAAAATTCTTCATTTTTTGGAAAGAGTCACAAGTTTGAATGCATGTCAGTTTACCCTGGAAGATCTAGGTACCAACACTTAAAGCATTGTTGAGGAGTAGTTGGAGGTTGAACATACTTACACTGCTGTTAATTCCTTTCATGTTAAATGCATTCATCCAAGCAGTTCCTGAGACCACTTTTCTATATGCAGAGCGCTGCCAATGTCGGTACATAGTGTTCAATCATGATGAAACCTGAGAGGATATCTTTATTACATAATCTACAAAGAAATAATACTTGACACCTCAAGCTCATCTTCTGTTGAAGTGAGCATTTACCTTTGCCCTCACTGGTCTGCCTTGACCAGTTATTGGTAGTTTTTGTGTCATGCCATGACAAAGACAAATAGAAAATGGCTTGCTACAGATTTATACACAAGACTAGCATTTGCCCATTGCTTTGTGTGTGTGACCAGAAATGCTTTACCATTTTTATTCTAGTACCAAATATAAATGTGGAGAAGAAAAATATGTTAATTTCATTTAAAAACCTACCCTTCTTTTAGTTATTATCTTACTCATGTATGATATTTTTATTATTATTTAGACTTATACTTTAACGCAATAGAATATATGAAATATAAGAAATTAAAGCTATGTGAAACATTATCGGTAACAATCCAATAAGAGCATACCAAGAATCAATTTTTCCTTTGGTGACGAATTTGTAACATACTTACATGAGGACTTATCTATTGATAAAATTTGCACATTAAAGCAAAAACAAATTTACCTTACACTTAACAAAACATAAAAGTTACCATATGTGATAGCGTAGGCCATAGATTTCCAACCTTTTTTGGCCTACTGCCCCCTTCTTGAAATAAAAAATTACTTACTGGCCCTACAACAAACAAAAAAATTGCTCACTGCTCACTGCCCCCTTTTCAGCTCCCCTTTTTGTAAAAAATAAAGTAACCCAACTTTTTTGCTCATAACCCACTTTTTAAAATGGTGACGTCGCCGTGTACACATCTTGCTCCACCTGGTGTTTCACTTTTGCAAGAATAAGGCTAACGACCGAAATATTGTGCGTTTCTTGTGTTTGTTCTTCAATGAGCAGGAAAATGCTTTAAGGCAATAAAACTAAGGAAGGATAGGGAAATATGAGCCAACACTTACCACAAACGAAGGCGGCTGGGAACAACGAACTCGAAAAAGAACTAACACGAGAAACGTGCAATATTTTGGCGACGCAAGAAACCTGTAATATTTTGGCATACAGCCTTATTCTTGCAGAGCCTTATTCTTGCAGAAGTGGGAGACCAGGTAGGGCCAGACGAGTACATGACGGGGGCTCACCACATGGCCACCGTCATGTACTCATCTGGCTCCGCCTGGTGTCTCACTTCTGAAAGAACAAGGCTGTACGCCAAAATCTTGCGTGCTTCTTGTGTTTGTTGTTTTTTGTGTTCGTCACTCCCAGTCATCTTCATCTGTGGTAAGTGTTGGGTCATATTTCCCTATCCTTCTTTTATATACATATTGAGATCCTTCTATATTCAGTCACATGAATGAGATGAACAAAAACTACTGCCTGGGCTTGTTGGTTTCTACAACTATACAAATGGTGTAAGGGTTTCGGAGAGACTATACTAGCCTTTTCCAACCAAATGTCAACCTCTCCATGTGGTACACCCTGTTTGTACTGACAAGGCTCTGGTGACTGAAAGACTCCTGGTATAATGAGTCACCCACTACTTGCCAACGGTCTCCGAATGGAGGGCGGAAGAACAGGGAACGGGGAGCGGTTCAGGGCAGCCTCTTGCCCTTGGGGTTGGAAACAGCCGCTGAAGGCGGATGAATTGGAAATGATCAAGAACATGAGGATGCAGAAGGCCATGGGAAACCACTACATTACAGACCCAAAGGGAATCCCGAGGACATGTAATCCTCTAAAATTACATAAATCATGATGGCTTCTTACCGGGTAAAATATTCCGGAGGTAAAATAGTCCTCCAATTGGATCTCCTGGTGGGGACTGCTCAGGTAGGGGTCATCAGGATAGATAGAAACATTCTACGAGTAGGAATGTGGAATGTTACAAGTCTGCATAGGGCAGGTAGGTTAGAAAACTTAAAAAGGGAGATGGAACAAATTAAGTTAGATGTTGTTGGGATTAGTGAGATTAAATGGAAGGATGCACAGGATTTCTGATTTGGAGAACACTGGATAATTAGCACATAAGCTGTCAAGGGCATCACTGGTGTAGGCTTTGTAATGAATAAGAAAGTAAGGAAATGGGTGAGTTATTATGAACAGTTTAGTGACAGGATTATTTTGATGAGGTTAGAAACTAAACCCACCCCAACAACATTAGTACAAGTGTATATGCCAATGTCACAGGAAGATGACAAAAAAATAGAAAAAATATACACCAAAATTGAAGAATTAATCCAATACGTGAAGGGAGAGGAAAATCTAATAATCATGGGTGATTGGAATGAGATAGTGGGAGAAGGACAAGAGGGGAATACCGTTGGACGTTTCGGACTAAGAGAAAGAAATGAACGAGGAAGCAGGTTGTTTGAATTTGGTGAAAGATATAAGTTAGTTGTGGCAAACACACTGTTTAAGAACTATGCAAGAAGGATATACACCTGGAAACATCCTGGGGATACAGGCAGATATCAGCAAGATTATATCATGGTCAAAAAGAGATTCAGGAATCAAGTTGTAGACTGTAAAGCGTACCCAAGAGCAGACATAGACTGACCATAATTTGATAGTAATGGAGTGCAGGCTGAAATTCAAGTGAATAAGGAAGCAGCATAAGCAGAACAGACTGGAAATGAATAAACAAACAATCTAGTAAAAGAGAAAAATTTGAATAAACGGTAGACTTAGGTCTAAGAAGTAACTCTGAAAGGAGCTCAACCAAGGAGGAATGGAATGCATTAAAGACCGAAATAATGAAAGCTGGTGAAGAAACTTTATGCTTTAGTTAACAAGCTGCCCAAAAACTTTGGATCACAGAATTTTTTTTGGAGCTAATGGATCAGAGGAGAAGGTATAGAAATACTCAGGATGAAGCAGGAACAGAACGATACAGGCAATTTAGAAATCAAATAGAAAATGCAAAAAAGCAAAAGAAAAATGGCTAGAAGAAAAGTGTGAAGAAGTAGAAAGATCAAACAGAACTTTGGAGAAATGAAGAAAAGAGGTGTGAACATTAAAGCTGCTGATGAGAAATCTCTTTTAAGCTCAGACGATAGAGCTAACCCAAGGAATGAATACACTGAAAAACTGTATGATGAGGACGACTTGAACAATAGTGTAATGGAAAAGGAAGGCGATGTCGACATCGATGACATAGGAGATCCTGTTTTGAGGACAGAATTTAATAAAGCTCTGAATGTCTTGAAAGCAAAAAAAAAGGCAATTAGAATTAATGAGATAACTGCAGAACTTCTTAAATCCCTAGGAGAAGAAGGAACTGAAAGATTATTCAAGCAGATATCAAAAAGTTATGAAACAGGAGAAATTCCAACTGATTTTAACAAAAATATCATCTTCACACTTCCGAAGAAAGCACAAGTCGACAAATGTGAGAATTATCGCACCATTAGTCTAACATCACATTCTTCCAAATTACTGACCAGAATAATATACATAAGGACAGAAAGAGTAGTAGAAGAGATAGTAGGTGAGATCAGTTTGGGTTTAGGAAAAATTGCGGTACAAGGGAAGCAATTCTAGCTTTAAGAGTAATACTTGAAGGGAAGATCAAGAAAAACAAAGATACTTTTAAAGGATTTTTTTATTTACAATAAGCTTTTGATAATGTTAGGTGGGACAAGATCTTAAAAATTCTAAAGAAGTCAGGTCTAAAGTATCGAGATAGAAGAATACTCTATTAACTATATAAACTATATTAGTAACTATAATAAAAGTAGAGAATCAGGAGAGATATGCATCAGTCAAAAAGGGCATGAGACAAGGTTGTAGTCTATCCCCGTAAATATTACACCTGTATGTAGAAGAAGCAATAAAGAAAGTAAAAGAAATATTTCCACATGGCATAAGTGTTCAGGGAGAAAAAGTCAATATGCTACGATTTGCTGATGACATTGTCCTGTTAGCAGAAAGGGCTGAGGATATTGAGAAGTTACTGAATGGCATGAACAAAATATTGAAGGAAGATTTTGGACTAAATATAAATCAAAGCAAGACAAAAATGATAAAATGTAGCAGAAATGATAGCAATACTAGTAGATTAAATATAAAAATAGGTTCGGATGCAATAGGAGAAATAAGTGAATTCTGTTACTCGGGAAGCAAAATTACAACCTATGGCCGAAGCAGGTATGATGTTAAAAGCAGAATAGCACAAGCAAAAAGAGCCTTCATGAAAAAGATAAACCTTTAAGTTTCAAATATTGATCTAGAAATTAGAAAGAACTTTTTTAAACTCTATGTGTGGTGCACAGCACTTTATGGTAGTGAAACATGGACTTCAGGAATAACGGAAAGAAAGAAAATTGAAGCATTTGAAATGTGTCACTACAGAATAATGCTGAAACTTAAGTGGACTGACAAAGTAAGAAATGAACGAGTTTTGGAAATGATGGGTGAGGAAAGAAGTTTGTGGAAGAAGCTTACTGAAAGAAGAGACAGGCTGGTAGGGCATACTTTGAGACATGCTTGACTGGTTAATTTGCTGGTGGATGGAACAGTCGAAGGTAAGAACTGTAGAGGAAGACGGAGATTACAATATATGAAGCAGATAATTCAGGATGTGGGTTGTAAGGGGTATGTAGAGATGAAGAGGTTAGCACAAGATAGGAAGGGATGAAGGATTGCATCAAACCAGTCGAAAGACTGACAACAGCAAAAAAAAGGAGTTACAGACAAATTTTACAGAATGTACAAGTGCAACTAAAACACTTCTACAAGTGTTCTGTTGTATGTTGTACCAAAATGGGATAAATGCTTATCTGCTGCGTTTTTACAGAAGTTTAAAGAAACATGCAATGGATTAAGCTCTAGGCAAATCTTAAAGCACAGCTACAGTGCACAACCTTTATGAATGAGGGAGTTGAAGATATTTCAAATGTTTTGTAGGATAATTTACAGAGAAAAAAAATAGGTGTGCCTTTTGTACATAAGCTAAAGACTGGAAAAACAATCTTGACAAATGTGTGAGGAACACAGGGAAAGTATCTGCAAAGATTACTTTAATTCAGACTAAAACATATGGGTTGTGAGAACTCTTCCCAAGCCAGATCTTTTTAATAGAAAATATATTTCTTCATAATTATTAATTCACATAATTACATTTTATTACACAATTGATTACTATTGATTACTTTGTATCTCTCATTTCTTATGATTCTATATTTTGTTCATTCATCATTTCTGAAAAACGTAATTACTTTTCCACATACAGGCTTTTTTTCTAATGCTAGTCATATTTCTGACTTTATTTTTCGTTTATACAAATAATTTAAAGCAATACTCATTATTTTTAATGTTAAATAAAAAATGTGACGGTGGTAATTTGTGATGGTGTAGATGATGGCAAAGCCTCTATGAAGCTAGAAACTACAGTAGGTATCTCTCGAGCAAATGCAATAGCGTAACTTCTTTTCTTAATTTTTATAAACAATCTTGGAGACAGTATTAAAATCAGTCTGAGACTTTTCTGATGATGTGGTCATCTATGGGAAGTAGAGAATTCTGCCAAATGCTTTAAAAAAATCAAAATGATCAAACCATTATTTCAGAGAAGTGCAATGAATAACAATTTGAATTAAATTGAAAAAAGCACAAGGCAATGTGCATAAGTGATCAAAAGAATTGTTTGGTTATTGATGTGATTCATTTCGCCGAGTATTTGTGTGAGAGTACAAAGCAACAGAAATGGGACCAGCACATAACCTCAGTCATAGGTAAAGCTAAATCTAGGCTGCAATTCAAAGATCTAATTTTTAAGATTTTAATGCACTTAGAAAGGAGATAATGTGCAAAGCACTTGCTCATCCTCATCTGGACTACTGTGCTGTTTGGGTTGCATATCACAAGGAAGAACAGTCACTCAATTTGTGACTGCTTCCTACAGCCGTCACGAAAGGGTAATAGAAGTTGTTCATAATTTGAGCAGGGACTGTCTGTCAGACAGACAAGGTAGATTTCAATTAAATTCATTGACAAACATGTGAAACATCCACTTTCATTTAGGAGTGTGACAAAACCACTCACCAACTTATTTGAGTCACAATGACAGCAGAGATAAGATGTGAGAAATAAAGTGCCTTCACAAGGTGTGTTCAAAAAGTAATGGAATTTCGAAATTTTACAAGTTATGTTAGTCCAATTGGCATGATTTTTTCACCATTGTTGTGTTTGCAAACATGTCTTAAAAGTATCTATACATTTTAAGCTATATTGGATGTTTAGTCTCTTGTCAGCTGCGAGATGTGTTTTGATGTAGTCTAGGATTTTTCATTTGTAGAAATCATGTATCAGAGGATTTGCATTTAATTAGGCTATAAAATAGAATTAAGTTCAACAATTTTTTTAGAAATGTTAAATACTGCGTTTGGTGGATCTACTATGAGTAAAACAGGGGTTTACAAATGGTATAAGCATTTTCAAGAAGGCCGTGAAGATGTTGAAGATGACGAGCCTACAGGTCATCATAGGACATCAATAACAGAAGAAAACGTGGAAAAAGTGAAAAAAAAATGATTACGAATCACAATTAGAGAAGGTGCTGATGATGTTTGCATATCAATTAGTGCATGCCATGAATTTTTTTCATGTTTCATATGTAACATTTTGCAGCAAATTTTGTTCCAAGTGTTGAGTTTCAACCAAAACCAGCGGGAAATGAAAGTTGCTCAGGAATCGCTGAATGAGGTAAACGACAATGCAGCACTATTGAAATGTGTCATAACAAGTGATGAAACATGGATTTATAGGTATGATGTCAAAACTAAGGCTCAATCATTTCAGTGGAGGCATTCTGGATTACCAAGACCAAAAAAAGCTTGACAAGTTTGGAGAATGTGAAGGTTATAGTGCCCCATCAGTTTTTTTTACTTATGGCTTTACGCCTCATCGATGTCGAGGTCATTTAGAGGCGGGATGGGACTGGAGACAAGGAACGGGAAGGAATTTGGCAATGGCCTTTTGAAGGAAGCATCCCGGCATTCGCCTGGTGTGATTTGGGGAAACCATGGAAAACCCAAATCTGGATGCCCGGGCGGGGATTCGAACCGGCGTCCTCCCGAATGTGAGGCCAGAACGTTATCAGCTCACCCACCACACTCGGTCCCATCAGTTGTTGCCACAAGGTCAAACAATCAATAAAAAAATGCTACCTTCAAGTTCAATGTGCAGTTTGCATGAAGCGGTCCGGGAAAAAAAAAAAACCAGATTTGTGGCAAAACAGTTCATGGCTTTTGCATCACAATAATGCACCTGCTCACATTTTGTTGCTTGTTCATGAATATCTGGCAAAAAATAACACTGTAATGATACCCCAGCCTCCATATTCACCAGATATGGCCTCATGTGACTTTTTCTGGTCCCAAAAATAAAGATAACCTTGAAGGGCCTTTGTTTTATGAGCATAGATAAGGTTAAAAGTGCATTACTGAAAGAGCTCAAAGCAATCCCAAAGATTGAGTTCCAGAGGTGTTTTGGGGATTGGAAGAAGCACTGTAATAAGTGTATAATATCTAATGGGAACTATTTTTAAAGGGATAACATCGATGTAGATGAATAAATAAAATTCTTTCAAAAAAAAATTATAGAAATTCCCGTTATTTTTTTAATGGACCTCATATGAACTTCCCTCAGGCCATTCAGGATTGGAATGCATTTAGTACAGACCAGTTTTGGTGGAAGTCACCCACTGCCAACCACAAATTTGTGAATTGTAGAATATAGAAGCATATCTGCCAGTCCTTACATTTCATACAAAGCAACCTTTGTGAACAATTGGATCCTGAACAGCGTGAAGTTTAATGCAAATTTAAATGAGAAATACACCTCTGCACGAATGGTTATGTGATTCAGGGTACAAACACCTATCAACCCAACTTCAATTTATGATGCAGTAAATGGATATTGCTCAAGTACTCTAGAACTGCCCAAGGAAAATTTGCATAAATGGGGTATTTGTAATTTTCTTGCAGGTGATTATGGAGCAAGCTGTTAAACTACTTAATACCTTCTAATGATCTTCAAGATGTTTTATGTCATTGCACTAATGCAGTACATTGTCTTTTATTAAATACTACTATAGATTGTATTCTTGTGCAACACAAAATAATAATAATAAGCAATCTATGCCTTACACACACAGAAAACTCTTTATCTGTCCCCCATCTTCCAATAAAACCCATATAGCTAATTGTAAGTTATAAGTTGTCTTCTATGGCAACTTCTACAAAGAAATTTATACTCTTTGAATCTTGTTTACAAAAAATTTGACTCTCATACTACTTCTTCAAATTCAAAGTCATAACAAAGGTTCTGCGGCCAAATTCTTTGCTTCTTTGTACATACCCACATCACCCTCTCTAACAAATGCAGTAACCATCAAAACCTTATGCTTTATACCCTCAACGATCACTTCTCATTCCGTTATATAACACAGGCAACTGGTATAGAGAACTTAGGTCAGAATATTGATAGAATATGGCAGAGTAGTATGGCAGCCACATTATGGGTGTTAGTAAAGGCTTTGAATGAGGTGCAAAAGGGAGGCAGCTAAATTTGTATATAGAAATTACAATATTACACAACAATCGCTAGCAGATATGATAAATGAACTGCGATGCAGGTCACTGGAAGATTGCTGAAGAGTGTACTATGTGGAGCCTCATGAGTAAGGATTGCAATCTCAATTTTTCAATCCTGCAGGACATTTGCAGGATTGGAGTCAATCCTGTGCGATCCTGCAGGATGCAGCATAGGTTTTAAAGTGTTGTCAAATTAAATAATAAACATCTGTTTAATGAATTAATAAAACAACTAAAATGTTAAATAATAAAAATCTACAGCTAAGAATATTTTAGCTGATAAAATGACATTCATATAAAAAAGGTCTAGCCTCTCTTAATGTACAAAGTCCATCCCAAAACTATCTGACATTTCTTTGTATTTCCCCACTGGTGTTATTCTGTGTCATTGGACTGGTGGCATCCTTCGAAGTTCCCATTTGATTGAAAAATACGCTCCCAATGGCCTTCCTACTTTCGGAAGCAGTCTTGGAACTCGTTTTTTGCTATTGCCTTTAGAGCGTTCGTTGTATCAGCTTGAGTGTTTCTTTGTCGTTAAATCAGGTCCTTTGGGCAGCATTTTTAATCTTTGGAACAGTCAAAAGTCGCAGGGAGCTACATCAGGTCTACATGGAGGTTGATGGAGCTGTGGAACTTCATGATTTGCCAAATATTGCTTCACAAGGTTCTATTCATGCACTGGTGCAATATCATGATGAAGAAACCAGTCACCGCTTGACCAAACCTGATGCTGTTTTCTTCTAACTACATTACACAATCTGTTCATAATTTCAAGATAAAATTCTTTTTTGATCATCTGAGGAGAATATTTGTGGTGGACAACACCCTCATAACAATAAAAAAAAAAATCAGCAATGACTTGACATTGCTCCAACTTTGGTGTGCTTTTTTTAGTCATGGCTCCAACAACAGCTTCCACTGTGAAGACTGTCGTTTGGTTTCAGGATCATAGCCATAAACCCATGATTCATCACCATTTATGATCTTCTTAAGCAAATTTTCATAATTATTTCTGAACTGCCCAGAGCAATTTCAAGGCAAAGGTTTTTCTGCTTCACCATTGTCAATTTCGAAATTAATTTCACACACGCATGTACCACTTGCAAATTTTAAGTTAAAATCTTCCAAGATCACATTCTAGTTCTCGCACAGTCAATCAACAATCTACATTGATTGCAAGTCACACACGTTTGATACTATATGGTGTTTTTGTTTTCAAAGGCCGCCCGGAGTGTGAGTTACTATCAACAGCCGTGCGGTCATCTTCGAACCGCTTATACCACTCTTTTAGTTGTGTTGTGCTCATACACTTGCCCCAAATGCCGTCTTCATCATTTTGATGGTATCCGCACAACTCTTTTGGAGTTTAAATAAAATTTAGAACGAATTCATTGCTTTGATTTTACATAATTTTTTTACAATAGCAAAATGTGATGAACGTACAAAAATTTTGTAAACAAACACATGCTGCACGTGAACTAAGGCATCCCAGTGAAAAATGCGGCATCTAGGGAGTTCGTGAAGCTTTACTGTCGACTCTCATACCCCCGGCATATGACACTAACATTATCAGGGGTGAAGGTATGAAGGAAGGTCAGATAATTTTGGGACAGACCTTGTCAGGCCCGTCGCTAGCTGTTTGAATGCCCTTGTACAATACCGATTATGCCGCCCCTGTCTAACTACAGCCAGTGGTGTATCTAGGAATTTTCTGCGAACCGGGTCGTGAGAGTGCCGCCTCTTCGACCATTATTTTGCCACCCCCAAGTTACCATCCCAAGAGTGGTCGCCGCCTGAAGCAGCAGTTGAGCTAAAAAATCAGGTCGCCGCTACATAAATTTCCCACCCCCTATATCGACAATGGAGTGGCAACTACCGGGGCGGCGACAGTGGATCGCTCGATTTGCCACCCTCCTGGACATGCCGCCCTCGTACAGTTCATGCCTGCTTATGGCAGGCCTTGACCTCGTATACTCTTTATAAGTACAAACAATTTTTAAATTTTTGCTTTTCAATCTAATTCTAGTTTAAGTAAATAACCAAATACTGTAAGAATCCAGCCTTTAGTTACAGTACATGACTTACAGTAAATCATATGTTTGCAAAATAATCTGTCAATATATTAAGCAGTCAAACAATCACATTTGTATGTAAGATACCTAAATGCACTAATAAATGATTTTGACTATTTTTTTAAAGACATTTTGTAAATCAACCAGTTACTTCTGCTTTTTTAACAAAAAACCTAAGAAACAAATAGTAGTTTCATTTTCCAATTTACTTTCTAAAGAACTGTATTTATAGCCACTGGCTGAGAAGAGCCTTCCCACTCCACGCATTGTGCAACACAATGAAAATAATCGAACAAACAATTTGTTACAGAACTACTACAGAACTAGATCATATGGTGTTAACACAAGTAATTATGTAGATGCAAATAACATTTCACTCACATCGCTGTTTTATAACACCAGATAATTTTAAGAAATCAGTGTTATTATTGATTAGTTTTGTATAATTTAAGTATAATAATATTAGTATTTTATCAGTTTTAGTAGATCCACTGTAATCCTAGTAGATAGAAAACCATAATGGGACACAAAACAATGAAGGAATAGTAATGTAGAGCAGATGGCCATATTACATTTTACTGATTGCGGATACTCTTAAATCTGTGCAGAGTCCACAAGACCGCCAAATAATCTGGGATCCCCTTTTGCTAGATGGCAATCCCTACTCGCAAGACACAGCGGATAAATTATCATGGGGCAACTGTGATGGATATAAGAGGGTTCAGGAAATCAACAGCCAAGGAAGAGGGAGATTACAGGTATAATTATAACAAGGCAATGGTTTGAACTGAAGAGCTATGGAGCGCATGCTCCAATGGAAACTTTTCTAGTGATCTTATTACCCATTTCTTATTTTTTAAATTATCTTAAATACTTTGGGTGTTAAATTCCTCCACTCATCTAACTGCAATTTTTTAATATTAATTTTAAATTCCTTCAGCATTAATGGTCAGCATTAGCATTCAGGGTGAGGTTCAATGTGTGGAACTAAAGCACTAACACATTATAAAGTAAGTAAGAACAGTTGAAAGAGATAGTAAAAATAGGGAAACAAATGTTTGTCCACCCACGCCGCCCCCCTCCCCTTCCCACCACCACCAAAAAAGAAAAAAAAATTGAAGATGGTAAAACCTGCATACTACAATAGGGATTTGAGGAGGCTGAAGAAGTTGCTGAGAAGGGAATATAACAGATTAAAGCAGGGTAATAAAGAATGTATGAAACAACTAAACAGAGCATTAACAGCAGCAAAGAAAGAGGCTACAGATAAAATCAGTAAAAATATTATGCCTTGGCAGGAATAATGGATGATGCAAGTAGAAACTCCTATAGCTATGTAATAAAAATAAGAGTGAAGAAATGTATTCAAATTATAATGGATACAGATTATAAGATAGGATAGGGAAAATAAACAGTTACCCGTCACTTACCACAGATGAAGGCAGGAGGGCGAAACACGTAAAAACACAAAAACAAAAGAATTACACAATATTTCGACTTTTCAGTCTTACTCGTGTAGGAGGCGAGACATATGGCAGGGGGAAAGATGTGGTCACATCCGAGCCCGCCACATGAATGAAGCACAGGCGGAAAAAACGCGTGGTAGTGGAAGAATTGCCGGGAGGGGGGGGGGGGGGGGGAATAGGCCTGACCAGCGATAAAAGTGAAACAAATAAATATAATGTCTGTGTAGCTTAGTTAAAAAAGTTATAATTGAAAATATATACAAAAAATTAAAAAAATAAATAAATAAAGAAGGAAAAAAAAAATTATATAGAATAAAAAAAAAAAAAAAAAATATAAAAATAACCGACTGTAAAATGAAATGAGAGATGGCAAGTGACAGGTTTAACGTAGGTTTAGGCCAGGGGTGTGTCTGGTGTCAAGGATATGTTGATAGGCTAGTTCCCATCTGCGGAGTTCTGAAGGGGTGGTGGTATTTGGAAAAACTCTAATAGCTCTGACTGTGAAACAGGTGTTGAGGTTGTTTGAATTATGGAAGTTCGCATGAATTGCCACGGGATGGTCTGGGTTGGAAGTATAAACTGTTTGCCTGTGGCCATTCATTCTGTAGGAAAGTTGTTGAGTGGTGAGACCAATGTAAGAGGCAGTGCAGTGGATGCAGGTGAGTTGGTAAATAAGGTGAGTGGTAGCACATGTGGCATGTCCAATTATTGGGAAATAATAGGCGAATCTTTCCCAATAATTGGACATGCCACATGTGCTACCACTCACCTTATTTACCAACTCACCTGCATCCACTGCACTGCCTCTTACATTGGTCTCACCACTCAACAACTTTCCTACAGAATGAATGGCCACAGGCAAACAGTTTATACTTCCAACCCAGACCATCCCGTGGCAATTCATGCGAACTTCCATAATTCAAACAACCTCAACACCTGTTTCACAGTCAGAGCTATTAGAGTTTTTCCAAATACCACCACCCCTTCAGAACTCCGCAGATGGGAACTAGCCTATCAACATATCCTTGACACCAGACACACCCCTGGCCTAAACCTACGTTAAACCTGTCACTTGCCATCTCTCATTTCATTTTACAGTCGGTTATTTTTATATTTTTTTTTTTTTTTTTTTTTTTTTATTCTATATAATTTTTTTTTTTTTTCCTTCTTTATTTATTTATTTTTTTAATTTTTTGTATATATTTTCAATTATAACTTTTTTAACTAAGCTACACAGACATTATATTTATTTGTTTCACTTTTATCGCTGGTCAGGCCTATTCCCCCCCCCCCCCTCCCGGCAATTCTTCCACTACCACGCGTTTTTTCCGCCTGTGCTTCATTCATGTGGCGGGCTCGGATGTGACCACATCTTTCCCCCTGCCATATGTCTCGCCTCCTACACGAGTAAGACTGAAAAGTCGAAATATTGTGTAATTCTTTTGTTTTTGTGTTTTTACGTGTTTCGCCCTCCTGCCTTCATCTGTGGTAAGTGACGGGTAACTGTTTATTTTCCCTATCCTATCTTATTTTCAGTGCCTCGCGGCAGTTTCTTTGTTTCCTTTATCCAATGGATACAGATTGACAGAAGTGACAGAAAATATGAAAATGACAAATTGAGTAACTGGTTTGGTAAGACTATTATGGATTATAGCACAGGTATAGCTAAAAAAATGGGGGCATGGAAGAAAAGAGTAGGAAGGATAAGGTTCTGCTGCTAAGTAGTAGCCGTGGGAGAGGTGTAGGCTCCCTTATGTAGATCAGTTAGGCACAGTCTACCAGGTCACAAGTTTTTTTTCAAATCTAGTGCAATGTTAGGTTAAGTAATAGAAGATATAGGATCATTTTGTAGGAGATACACTAATGACAATAGAGTAGCAATCGTATGAGGTGTTGGGAATAGTATTAGTATAAACGCAGGTTACAGTACAGAAAATGACAGGAGAAAAGTGGTGAAGGAGTACAGCATACTGGGGTTGAACTCATTAAGGTCCTAAGTCACCATGACCGGCCACAGTTGAAACGCATGGTGAGGCAGGTAAATGTGGGAATAGGATGCTTCTTGGGAAAGGCACTAGTACTGCCACGGGGGTAGTGCCTGTGGACAACATTGATAGGTTGAGTTTCACTAGGTATCGCCTAATCCTAAGTAGAAGGGGTACTTTCTGAGTTGTTAGATAAACCTATAAGGGAGCCCAATTCCAGTGATAAAGGGAGCAGCACTGTGCCTTTTTTTTAGGTTAGATGCTGCAGATGGGGGGATAAAAATAGGTGAAATAGGCAACTAAAGAGCTATGATGGGGAAAAGCACAAATGCTAAAGAAACAAAATTAGTTGTTGAAACAATAAATGACAGGGGGCAGAACTGTGAAGGTTAGTACTGAAAATACCACAAATCTATTAATATGAGTGTCACTGATGAACTGTAGAAGCTCAACAGAGATACACAAACCACAAATAATTATAGGGTTGAGTCTTAGCTAAAAGAAGAAGTACTAGACAGTGGTTTCCCCAATGATTTCAAAGTGAAATGCAGAGATACAGGAGCAACTGGTGGAGGAGTATTCACACTGTTTAGCATAGCCTACAGCAGTTCACTGATTTTATGAATCATGACCGAGAGTTACTAGGGGAAGATTTCTGGGGCAATAAAAAAGAAATATCAATATTGGCTACTTACAGTAGTGAATGAATGAATGATAAAGGCGAGACACCTGGGGAGAAACTAAATCCATAGATGAGTGTAGAATGATCATTATTGGTGGGGATTTAAACTTACCAGGTTTCAACTCGGTATGAACCCAACATGTGTATCCCATTCAACACCACCATATTCAAGCAATGGTCTGACCAGAGTTTCATAACCTGATTCCCGTGCTTCTCTGGTACACCCCTTCCTCAATCTTTCCAACAATTGAAAGATTTTGAAAACTTTTCCTACTACCAGTCCAATCTGTCCTGTTCAGTTGCGTTTGTTATCAAAATTTATGTCAAGGTACTTACATTTCAAGTCTTCAACAAGCAATTCTTTCTAAACCTTATAATCATAATCAGTCATTAGTTTTTTATATGTAAACCTAATAAGCTGACTCTTATTTGCATTTATCTCCATCCGACATTTATCTACCCAGTTAGATATCCTGTCCAGATCATCTTGCAGCTGTTCACAGTCTTCTACCAATTTTATCCTTTTACATAGATTATGTCATTTGCAATTAACCTGACTTCTGATAGACCATCAACACAACCGTTCATTAGAATAACAAATAGCAACTGTCCCAATACGATACCAGGTGGTACTCCAATTTTCACTTCCAGTTCTTTTGATATTGCATTTCCTACCCTGGCTTTCAGCTTTATGATTTTTAAGAAGTCTTCTACCCAAAAAATAATATTTTCATCCACTCCCATAGCTTTTACCTTATTTAGCACCATTTTATTGCTCACTCTGTTAGCAACCTTTGAAAGATATAGTTTTACACTATATATTTGGTCTTCCTTTTCCATTTCATTTGAAATGTCTTCCATATGAGGTTGTATACCATTCCCTCCATTAATTTACTTACCACTGATGTCAAACTGACTGGCCTGTAATTTTCAACCCTATCTGTCATAACTCCTTTATGAATCGGTAGTGCTATTGCATTTTTCAAGTCCTCTAGTAAGCAGCAAGTATCCATACTCAATTTAAATAACATTTCAAGATAAGGTACAATGTCACATCCTGCTATCATTAAAGACATCCGTATTAATATTATCTACACCAGCCCTTTATGCTTTTTTAGCTTTCTTGGTTCCTACATGATATTCTCAGGATGAATTTCAAATTTCTTAGTCTGCTCATGGATAAGTTTGTTCTCCGATTTACACCCTCTCATTCCTGAAGCATAGTTCCTAATAATCTCACTAAATCAGTTTCTTAAAATCCCTGCCTTTCTCAAATCCTCATAATTTCTTCTCCATCTTGATCTATAACAGTCAACACCCTCTCTTCCCCTAAAGGCCGCCACACACGTGCGGGAAACCCACGGGATTTGGACGGGATGGTCACAGCCTTGCGGGATCCCGCCACGTGTGTGGGCACTTTCTTGAGGCCGTGACCGCACCCCGGTACGGCCAAATCCCCACCGAAAAACAATTCTTATTTCCTCGAAGGCCAGGAGGGAGGGTGAGAATCTCAGCGTGTGTCCTGCGGTCAGTCGGCCTTCCAGGATTTCTTGTGAGTGCCTGCATGTGTTGCGATTTTGTTTCTCTGTTTTGTTTCTAATGTTCCATTTCGTGATGTTCCGTGTTTATAATTATGTATTATAGTGAGCCCTGTCTATAGGAATTGAAGTACCAGGAATACAACGACACAAACAAACGAGAAGCTACCTATGCCAAGCTGGCATAAATATTGAAGGAGAATGAACCAAATGCAAAAAAATAAAAAGAATCAATACTAAAAAAAAAAAAATCAGCAACATTAAACCATCAGGAAATGAATCTTTGCGAAGTGATGTGCTGAAGAACATTAAAAAAAACCGGCTGCAAGAAGATCACTTTGACGTTGTTAACAAAACCGTTGCCATAAAATTACGTGGCCTTCCGACCAATCAAATGCTAATAGCAGAAAAAATAATTGACATCCTGTTTCAAGTCGAAATGGGCTGTTTAGGAATGTCTTACAGTGAGCAACGGTTACCTACTTCTGGCCTGTACTATTCTGCAGGCAGCAGTTCTTGATATTTTTTATCCAGGAACCTCATCGAATAGTCTCAGCCCACAACCTTTTCAAGCAACACCCGTAGGATCATTATAAACCACCAGCAGATTTTGATAAATTACCTCAAAACAACGACACAGCAGCAATTGTTCTATCAAATTATAATGCAAATGATGTTATGTGATTTGAATTTGAGTTTACATCACATGATCAACTATATTAATTGCAACATGATTTTAAACTAATATTATTTTAATTTAGTTTTTATGTCATTTAAACTTAATTTTATGTTGTTGATGTATTTACGAATGTGAATAAATCAATTACAGTAAAAGTCCGGTTATCCGAGTTCCGATTATCCGAGCCACCTGGTTAACCGAGGCAAATTTTTGAAATATTATAGGAAGCTTTTATGAAGATATGGAACTACAGAAAAAGGCTGCTTCAAGTTTTACTAGGCAACTTAGAGAGAGGTAGCACTGTGACAGATTCAATAAAGAAAATAGTAACAGCAGCCAATGCGTGAACATCATCGGATGCTGCCATCGTGAAGCCAACTCCGAGACTGAGAAACCCTTGAGGATTTTAACCCCCCGTGTGTGTGCAGCGCCACTTCGATGAAATCCCTGCGGCCCGGCCTCCACGTGTGTGGCTACCTTAAGGTATCTAATATAACCATAGAAATTTGATACATCCATCAGTAGTTGCCACACATCAAAAATATTCTTCATAAATCCATCTTTAGCCAATATCTTTGCTATTATAATTCTTTATTTAGTTGTTTGAAGTATTCCCTATTGCCTTGCTATCTCTTAAGTCTGTTATGTTCTCGTCTCACCAACTTCTAACTGCCTCATCACCCTATTATAATATTTATGTTACTAGCTTCTCTTTACTTTCTGTTTTGGAATATATATTTCTTCACCATTATTTACTACCTACTTCAACTCTTCCCATTTCAACTCTACAGTACTTGTGCCATCCTTACATTTACTGAAACTTCCCTGAAATACAGTATCTCTTTCATTTCGAAATTTGTGCCTTTTTATAAATGTACCTATTTCCCTCCCTCTATTTCGGCCACTGGTTTACTTAATCCTCTAATATTCACCAGATCTGCACCACTATTACATATTCCTTTAGTTACTTAAAATGCCACAAGGTTATTATCCAGTTTTATCAGGTACAATACAATACAATACAATACATTAATTTTCCAATATAAAAGATTGGTTCTATGGGATATGGAAAGATGTCAATTTACAGATAAACAATTGCAAAACAAAATAATACATACACCAGAAGATGTACAGTCATAGCATACAAGGTACATTAAGCAATTGCATAATAAAATAACACATACACCAGATGATTTACAGTCATAGTATACATGGTAAATTAATTATTACAGCTACATTTACACTAACTAGTGGCAGTTTATTTTGTAGATACCTCAGGCATAAAATCTTCGGCAGAGTAGAAGGAGTTGTCAATTAAAAATTCTTTCAATTTTTCCTGAATTTATTCCTATCATCTGCTAGACATTTAATGTTTGTTGGGAGCTTATTAAAGATACATATCCCTGAATATCGGACCACTTTTTGAACAAATGACGACGACTTGTAATCCTTGTAAACATCATTTTTCACTTCTAGTGCCATAATTGTGTATTTTACTATTTGTTTCAAAGAAAGTATAATTTGTGGCTACAAACAACATTAATGTGTATATATACTCAGCCACCAATGTTAAAATCCCTAACTTCTTGAACAGCTCTCTAAATGCTAACCCCACACATAATTCTTATTACTCACTTTTGGGCTCTGAACACTTTTTCTCTATGAGTAGAATTGCCCCAGAATATTATTCCATATGACTTAAGGAGTCAAAACAAACTAAACTGTACCTTCCAATTTAAATTATGATCCTACCTCTTGAATGGACTGGCTGCAAATTTTATGTCTATATCTGGTGTTAATCTGTGTGATGTACTGAAATGCATATATCGAGTTTTATCAAAGTACTAGCGGAGTTCCCGGCGTTGCCCGGTATAGTTGGCGTAGATTTAACAGTACCCTATTTTTATTCCCGCAAAACATTTGTACAAAGTTTCATAAAATACGCGCCAACTTTTTTTCAATTAAAGCAAACTTACATTCACCTGTCCCCTACCAAGAAACTGGTGGGCTGAAGTTTATTTGCACGTATACTATTTTCATTCATCCGAAAAGATTCATGTATATCAAGTTTTGATAATTTGGTTAAGAAATTTCATTACTACATTACTAAACAACCCTAGATTATGTTAAAAACTCACGTTTGATTCAATTGCAAAGTGAATGGAAATACTTGTAGCTCGAAACACCAGATCCTTTAACTCTGCAGATAAAATATCAAAAGTGAATCCGGAATAATATTATCATAAACAGAAGACTAATGCTGAAGGCCAGAGATATTGTCCAGAGATCGTGCTTAAAGAAAATCTGTTGTTTTTACGGCTATCTATGTCGCTTAAAAATTGACATCCCGAATTAAAGGAAAGGATACTTCAAGCTATGGCTTTTAAAAATTGAATATATTGAATTAAAAGAAAGAATACTTAAAGTTTTGTTTAGTGTGCAAAATAGTTATTACTATAAGTTATCTTATTGCTTTAACTAAAGGCTATGGTCAGAGACATTGTGTTGTGTGTTTAGTGCGGAGTATGCGGCATCTAGTTATTCCTCCTGTGGAATTTCTCACCATACGTTCAGAATTTCATTTAATGCTCCTACATTATTTAACGTTGAAACATAAGACATGCCAGACAAGTGAATTAAGATTCTAAGCTTTAAAATGGTGAAAACTCCATCAAAATCTGCCCCGTAGTTTCCGAGTTTTTATACAACCAATATGTCCGGTTTTTATTTTATAGATATAGATAAAGACAAGCCATTAGCTGTAAATAATTTGTTAATAATTTCAAAGATATAATTTGAAATATATTCTGCAGATAAAGCTGGAGTATTTTTAATTCCTATGTTTGTGTCATCTGGAAATTGGACAAATTTTGAGTTTTTAGATGAAACACAGGGTAGATTATATACATATATGAGGCAATCTCCGGATGCACCCACCTCCCATAATGTTCTCTTGTTGACGAAGGGTTTTTTTCCCGAAAATTACTTTATTATTTGTGTTTGTGTCTTTTCTGTGTGTTCGCACCCCACATCCATCATCTAAAGGTAAGTGGTGGCTCATTTCCCTATCCTAATTTGATTCCTGTATATATATACAATAGTGACCCCAATATAGAATCCTGAGGTACTCCACATCTGATTAATTCCCATTCAGAAAACAGAGAACCACTTAAGGCAGCCTTAAAATTCTCCATTGACACTTTCTGTTTTTTATTCAGAAGGTAAGAGCTAAGCCATTTATTGACAATGCCATCTACACCATAATACAATACAATTCTGTATCAGAATTTTATGATCTACACAGCCAAATGCCTTGGATAAGTCACAAAAATTCCCACAGGAATTAATTTATCATTTATTACTTCTAAAATATTGTCAGTGAATGCAAATATAGCTTGTTTTGTTGAACTTTGGAGAAGGCTGTTAGTAATGAAATAGGGCGGTAATTTGATTTGGCTGACTTATCTCTCTTTTTATAGTGGTATATTTAAGCCTTTCTGGAAAAGTACCCTGAACTAAAGATATATTAAACAGATAACTAAGTATATTGCTTGATTCTGTGGAGCACAGTTTAATTAATCTGCTGGAAATCCCATCATAACCACTTGAGTATTTGCTCTTAAGGGGCCAGATAATTTTTCTTATTTCTTCTAGAGTAGCTAAATTTACAGACAACATATATATATATTATTTCTATATGGTATTTTTTGTCACAAGCCTGCATCTTCCATCATACATAACCAAAATCAATTAATGAGGTGACATTTTAAAGCTTATGGTCTCCACTTTGGTCACAATATATTTTAAGAAAGAAAGTTTTCGGAACTCGACCCTTAAAGGGCAAAAATGTCAATATTTCTAAAATGCTGTTTTCTGTGTTACGAGCCATTTATTTCAATGGATACCTATCTGAAATCGTTTAATGTAGTATCATTTTAAAGATTAAGATCTCTGCTTTAGTGACGTCATATACTAAGACAGAAATTTTTCGGAATTCAACCCTTAAAGGGCAAATGTATCAATATTTTTGCAATGCATATTTGTGTCGCGAGCCATTTATCTCCCTTCATATAAAATTGATATAGATAAATGAGGTATCATATTAAAGACTAAGGTCTCCGCTGTGGTAACATTATATTTTAAGAAATGATTTTTTCGCAATTGGGCCCTTAAAAGGCAAAAATGTCAATTTTTCTAAAATTGCATTTTTTTGTGTCTCGAGCCATTTATCTCCCTGGATATCTAACCAAAATCGATAAATGAAGCAGGAGTATGAAGAGTAATGACTCAGCTTTGGTGACATCATATATTAAGTAAGAATTTTTTTGGAATTTAACCCTTAATGGGCAAAAATATAAATGGTTCTATAATGCATTTTTGTGTCACGAGCCATTTTCTCCATTAATATCTAACCAAAATAAATAAATGTGGTATCATTCTAAAAATTAAGGTTTCCGCTGTGGTCACACCACATTTTAAGAAAGAAATTTTTCTGATTTGAAGGGCATAAATATCAGTATTTCTAAAACGCGTTTTTTGTGTCTCGAGTCATTTTTCTCCCTTGATAATTTAACAAAATTGATAAACGAGGTATCATTTTAAAGATTGAGGTCTTCGTAAGGTCTTCAGGACCATTACACCACATTTTAAGAAATAAATTTTTCAAAATTCTACCCTTAGAGGGCGAAAGTATTAATATTTCTACAACGCATTTTTCTGTCACGAGCTATTTATTTCCATTGATACCTAACCAAAGTTAATAAATGAGGCATTGTTTTAAACATTAAATTATCCGCTTTGGTTGCAATATATTTTAAGAAAATACTTTCTCCAAATTCAACCCTTAAGGGGCAAAAATATTATCATTTCTAAAACTTTTTTTTTTCCTATCTTGATAACTAACTGAAATCGATAAATGAGGTTTCGTTTTAAAGACCAAGGTGGCTGCTTTGGTCACACCATATTTTATAAAATGAATTTTTTGGAATTTGACCCTTAAAGGGCAAAAGTATAATATTTCTACAGCGTGTTTTTTTTGTTTTGTTTTATTACAAGCCATTTATCTTCTTCAATACCTTGCCGAAATCGATAAATATCATATCGTTTTAAAGATTAAGATCTCCAGTTAGATAAAAATCATAAATTAAGATTTTTTTTTTTTTTTTTTTTTTTTTAATATGGTGCTTTAAGTGGTAGCATGTATGAGACAGTTCAGAGCCAAGTCCCTAGATTGCAGCAGCAGATATCATAGGTCAATAAACCTCTTTTTTTATGCAATAAGTAGCTTTTCGGTTATTTTTTCTGTCATGGAAACACTTTTGTTTTGCTATGCAATTCCAATGTAAACATTTTATTCACACAGCAACAAATATCACAGAGATGTTGATATGTTGTGTGCATTTTGTTCAGGTTGGTTGTATTCCGTTAAGGTCAGTGACAGTTTGTCGTAAATACAGAGCGTTTTAAATTTTCGTAATATGTTGTAAGTATTTTGATGCGTACCTATTACACTAAAAAAATAAATATTTGCTATAAAAGTACGATTCTACTTTTCATTATATTACAAGCATTCAGCCTCACTGTTCATCGTGTTTTATTCGAGAAATTTTCTCACGGGTCGCCTAGTAGTGTTAAATTTTTCTCTGAAGCCTGTTTTGACAAAATCTATACTGCCTGTCACTGAGTTATTGGCAGTCAATTTATCAGCAACAGAAACAAAATGTTTATTGAATATATCAGCAATTGAATAATTAGTTTCTGCTGAATTTTTCTTTGATAAAAATGTAATTATTTGTTTGATTATTTTTTCCTATTTCCTTTTTTACAATGTCCCATATTGTCTTAATTTTGTTTCCAGAAACAGAATTTTATGTTTGTAGTACATACTTCTAGATTCTTTAATAACATTTTTCAGTACTGTTTGTAATGTGTTTAACATTAGCATTATGACTGTTCCTAGAGGCAATATATAACCTCCTTTTATAAATGCACGATGTTCTATTGCCCATAGTTGTCCATGGTTTTTGTTCTTTTCGAGAAGCACAACACTTTTTCAAGGGGAAGCAACTTTCAAAGTAATTTAATACCAAGCTACTAAAAATGTTGTATTCTTCACTCATACTTTGTGCACTGTAAACATGTTCCCAGTTTGTGGTATTGAGGCACTTTCTGAAACAAGTAACTGGCTCATCATTTATTACATGCTGAAGTTAGAATCATTACTCTTAGAGATAGTTCCTATTGAAGTGTTGATAGTTAATAACTGGACATCGTGATCCCAAAGTCCATTGATAGATGGCTTGATTGTATAACTGAATTCTGAGGTATCTATGAAAACATTGTCTATAGCTGGGTGACTATTATTCATTACTAGACAACCCGTGCAAAAATTTTGTGAATAAAATAGAATGAATAGTGAGGTATATATAATGAATAGTAGAACCGCACTTTTGTAGCAAATATTTATTTTGTTTAGTGTAATAGGAATAAAATACTTACAACATATTAGGAAACAGAAAATATTTAAAACGCAGTGTATGTACGACAAATGTCACTGACCTTAACAGAATACAACCAACCTGAACAAATGCACACAGCATGTGATGTGTGTTGCTGTGCAAGTAAAATGTTTACATTGGAATTGTAAATCAAAACAAAAATGTTTCCCTAACAGAAAAAACATGTGAGAAGCTACTTATTTTATAAAAAAACAGCTTACTGACATGTGTGAAATCTGCTGCTGCAATCTAGGGACTTGGCTCTGAACAGTCTCATAGGCGCAACCACTTTAAGCATCAAATTTCAAAAATTCTTTCTTAATTTTTTATTTTACCTAATTGGGGACCTTAATGTTCAAAAATAATATGCGATTTATCGATTTCTGTTAGGTATCGAAGGAGATAAATGACTCGAGACACAAAAAACGCATATGAAAGATAAGTCTTTCCTGGCGTATCTTTCATACAAATTCTTAATATTTAAAATTATACTGCATTAAACAAATTCAGATAGGTATCCAGGGGAATAAATGACTAATAACACAAAAAACAGCATTTTAGAAAAATTGACATTTTTGCCCTTTAAAGGTCGAATTCCGAAAATTCCTTTCTTAAAATATGATGTGACCAAAGAGGTGACATAAGTTTTTATATGACACCTCATTCATTGATTTCGGTTAAGTATGAAGGGAGATAATGGCTTGTGACAAAAAAATACCTTATAGAAATAATATATATGATTCTAGTTGGAAAATTAACTACCCGAGCTAAATTGAATGAACTGACTAATGATTCAAAGATGACTTTACAGGATTACTTAGTTATTTAAAATCACCACATACAACTGTTAACTTCTCTTCTGCTTAAAAATGCTAATAAGAGTTCAGAATGGTTCAGAAAAAGAGATAAGTTTCCTGAGGGTGCTCTGTATACAGTAAATATTATGAAAATTTCATTACTGAAATTTAGCCGTGTAGCACAGGCTTCAAAATGTTGATAAAGACAATACTTGCTAATACTTATATCATCAAAATTACAACCATTTTATATATACGTGACAACTCCTCCTTTCTCCAGGTTTGTTCTACAGTAATGAGAAGCTAAATTAAAGTCAGTTTCATTTGACATACCTATTCCTGTAGTTATATGGTGTTAAAACAAACATTCTATTGATAGCTTTTAATTCATTTAAGTTAACTAGCAATGTTTGATAACCCTCCGATATTCTGATGTAATAAACTCTCTGCCTAATGCTTGACCATAATATAAAAAAGGAGTTGCCCTAACATCATGAACAACAGGCACCTTTTCCATGAGAATTTGTGGCCCCAATTAAACGTCCTGCTATCAGATCTAAAAGAACCCCCTTCCCTCTACTATTGAGGTGTATGCCATGTATAGTATAACCCCACCTATCAACAGCATCTAAAGGTACCAAGCCCATGCCAGAACCAATATCAGACATAAGAAGTCGTTCCAGTTCCAGATTCATTCGCCTCACAGCAGAATTCATATGTGGCGGATCACAGCGTCTCAGGATTGACGTCATACTGACCCGAGTGTGGCATGTTGCTTTTTCTATTTTCTCAAGGTCATCTCTGATACTATAACTGTCATCCCTGCCCTAAGTATTTCCCACTCCTCCCACTATCACTACATGATCCTGATCAGTAAAAAACCTTTACACAAAGAACCTATAACTTCTACCACCTGACCAAGACTAGCACTAGATATGAAGCAGCTCATGACCTGGAAACCTGATCCTCATTTTTCCTGCACCAAAGGGCCCACACCTCATCCATGACTACTACCTAGCAGCAAGATTTTCCTTTCCCTTGTCCCTCCCTACCATACTTAACTACACAGCTTTTCCTGTAACTCTGCTGCTTTTTCCCTACACCTATAGCTACAGGTAAATCACAAAAGTAAACAGGGGAGGAATTTAACACAGAAAGTATACAAGATAATAATAATAATACAAAGAAACATGTAGTTAGATGATTAGGGAAATTGCTACCGGAGTGTGGGCTCCATCGGAAATCGGAATTTAATTTCATTCAATTCAGTTGAAAAGATATCCAATGTGTTTTGTCCCCTTGTTTTCTGATCTACAACTTGAATAATGCCTCTTTCCATTACTACAGTATTTTCAATTATTTCCCTTGTGTTATTAATCCTTTTTCCTACCCAGTTGACATATGTAATTTTTAAATTCCTGCCAATAATGACTATTCTACTAAAATTTCTGAACTCCGAGAATGAATTTAGTTTCTCCTCAAGAGCCTCATCTTTGTCATTCATTCTTTCACTATGGTAAGCAGTCAATAACTTGATTCTTTCTTTCATTACTACATACGTCTTAAAGATAGCAGGATGTGACGTTGTACCTTATCTTGGAGTGTTATTTAAATTGAGTCTGGGTACTTGCTGTCTACCAGAGGACTAGAAAAGTGTGATGATAAGTACCATCCACAAAAGAATGGTGACAGACAGTTAAATTAATGGAGAGATTTATATGCAACCACATCAAAAAATTTTGCGAGGAACCTAAGTGGTATTCAGTTGACAACATAGCTTAAAGCAATGATATTCAAGCAAATCTCAGTTAGTAGGATATACGCAAGATATTTCCGATGAAATAAACAGAGAGGAGGGGGGTCAAATTGATAATGTCCCACAAGATCCTTGAAAGGCTTTTGACAGAGTAACCCATAAAATTGTGTGATATATGGTAAAAACTATTAGAGTAGATCAAAAAGTGATTGGACGGGTAAAAAAATCTTAAAAGTTAGAAAGCAAAAAGCGAGGGTAGGCAGAAATGGAGTAACAACAGAAGTGGAAGTGAAAATGGGAGTGCCACAGGGTAGCATATTGGGACCATTGTTATTTGTTATTCTAATGAATGACTGTGTTGATGGTCTACTATCAGAAGTTAGTCTGTTTGCAGATGACATCTATACTACTATAAATCTGTAAGCAAGCTGCATGTATTTGAAGGTTTGAATAGGTATGAAAAAACTACTGCAACAATCTGGTGTTTTCAAATTTTTAGAGCTAATGGTTAAGGTTAAAATATCCGAAAATGGCTTATGACTTATACATTCCGAGGGATGGAGAAATTAATTAAAATAATTTCTAGACAGAATAATTATGGGCCATGGATCACTCTGTAATTGAGATGAGCACACCTTTCAACAAAAATTGACAAAAGATCTTAGGAATATGTTTAAGTTCTAAATCCTGGCTATTGATTTATTCAGTTCTCTGAAATGTAAAACATTAAAATTAACCGATGTGTTAGTTAAAGGTAATAAGTGTAAGAAATATTTAAATTACATAAACAACTTTGTACTTCAAAAGCTACCAAAAACCATGCTACTATACTACTCTTTAGATTCTGTTACATTAGTCTCCAGTTTCTGTAATACAGAAAGTGAAAATAAACAGGATACGTTAATCAAATCACTAGTTCATCAATGCGGTTCAGAAAGCATCACTTAATTGTGAATTTAATTTAAGGTTAACTTATGGTAAATTCGATGTTTAGACACAGTAATTGTAACTTTATTTTGGTAGCAATTCAAAATAAACATTACACGAAGCAAAATTTTTATATTGTGTATGAACTATTAGCAGTATTAATTTCCATTGATGCTATTTAGTAGGACACAATCTTATTTAATGGGTGCTATAATTTGAATCTATTTTCATAAAATTAGAAAAGCATCCCAGACACTGAATGTTGTTATTAGAGCTTCAGGGTGCATCAACGGCGTGGTCATTAGTGCCCTTACTAATATCTGGAATGACAACATGGTGTAAAATACAATTGCCATCTGTGTGGCCGACTGTAAAGGGGTTGGCAACACAGACAGCAGAATAAGATAGAATACTAAAATATGAACTGCAATACCGTCTGCATGGGCAACTGTAGAGTGCAGCCACACAGATGGCAAAGTAAAACATGGTACAGAGACTATGGCTGTGTAATGGCCATAAAAAGTAAAAATACAAAAATTGAAAAGTTGGCTGTAAAAGGGCCAACCAGTTTAAAACAGTGAACTACCTGGCTGTCTGTAAATGGGCCAGCAAGATATATGGTAAAATTTAAAACATCAGTACAGTTCTTGGACTGATGGTTGTAAAAAGCCATCAATCCAATTTAAAACCTAGGCCGGTCTGCCCAAAATTTTTGGGACAAGACTGGGCAAGCTACAATACTTTAAAACCTTAACCACGTCGTCATTGTCATCGTTTAAAATGAGGGACAGATCGTTTGCTAGGCCAACGTCTGCCCTTAAATCTAAAAATATCCCACAGTCAATTAAAATGTGGTGCACCGTCAAAGTTACACCACAAGCATCACACACCAGAGGGTCCTCTCGGGGGAGAAGGAAACACTATACGGAAGCAGTAAGGAGAACCTCATTGTCCCTTGCCCACTGGAAGGAGCTGCTCCATGGCTGAATGGTCAGTTTGACCAGCCGGAGCTTATTATGCTCAAAAACATATCTCCTCGCCACTGAGGCAAGGTCTGACTTCGGGACCGGAGCAAAGTCAGTTCTGACCTTGTCGCAGGCTAACTTGGCATCAGCTGCCTCGTTCCTCCTGATTCCCACATGGCCCGGTACCCAGCAGAATAGAACCTCCTTTCCGTGAGATTGGAGGGAAAGGGGGCTTCCTGGATGTCCTGGACTAGACGGTCTGCTGGGTACATATTTCCTAAGGCCTGAATACAGCTGAGGGAATCACAGCATATTATGAACCTCTTATCGCGCATTACTTTCATATGCTGGAGCGACTCAGCAATGTAAACGCTGCACCTGCCACCTAGTTTGTATGTGTAAGTCACTCGAGGCAACACTACAGAGCAACCTACTCCATTAGCCTGCTTAGACCCATCCGTATATACCAGGGTAAAATCACAATGCTGGTTTAAAATATCATAAATACCCTGTCAGCGGTAAACAACTTACTCTACTGCAACAGGTCTAAAATCGTTCTGGGCCTCTTTAAAAGCCAGGGAGGAGATTTACTCCAACTCTGGTGATAAAACGAGGGCAGCTTAAACCCATATTCATTTAAAATAGCCCTTGTACAGTAGCTTAACAGTTTGGTTGTTCTTGAGTGATTATTATACAGTCGTTCAAAGTTTGGGCGAGTAACTATGTCGTACACGGGACTGCCAGGTGTTGTGGCAATGTGCAGGTAGTGTCGCACCATGAGGAGGGGCCGGCGGATGGAAAGCAGCAGCTCACCAGACTCAGCACAAAGGCTGGGTTTCAGGCTGGTGCAGTAGGCACCCGTGGCGAGCCGAATTCCTGCATGGTGGACATTATCCAGTATATGTAGATAACTACCCCGTGCCCAACCGTAAACTATGCAACCATACTCCAACAGTGACCATACAAAGGCTCTACCAGTATAAAATTGTAGCAGGCAGGAGCGATCAGCTTCCCATGACCTGTCACTTCACAGACATTTTAAAACATTTAAAGCTTTTAGGGCTCTGGCTTTCACATTTTTAAGATGCGGAAGCCAAGTTAGCATACTGTCTAAAATGAGGCCCAGAAACTGGACAGTATCAGTAAAATGTGAAACAGTGTTCCTCAAGGTAAGGTGGGGCTCAACTTAAAGGCTTCTGCTATGAGTAAAAAGTACACACTGGGTTTTCTCGGCAGAGAAACAAAAATCAGTGTGCACTAATGATTCATCCAGCATGTTCAGCACATGTTGCAGCTGCCACTCAGCACTTCTCAGGCTGGAAGAAGTACAAAAAAATTAAAAAGTCATCCACGTATAAGGAGTACCATATGGGACTCCTTATAACGCTTGAGATACTATTAATCGCAATAGCATATAGGGTCACGCTTAAAACTGACCCTTGAGGAACACCATTTTCCTGAACAAAAAGATCAGACACCTCACTACCAACTCAGTACCGGAAGCAATGACCAGATAAAAATTATTTTAAAAAACAGGGCAGGTTACCCCTAAAACCCCACTTGTGCAACTGTTTCAAAATAACATACTGCCAGGTAGTATCGTAGGCCTTTTCGATATCGAAAAACACATCCACCAGGTGTTGGCTGCATATAAACACATCCTGTATTGCCGCCTCCAACAGGATCAGGTTGTCCAAGGTGGAACAGAACTTCCTGAATCCACACTGAAAGCGAGTGAGCAGATTACGTGATTCAAGACACCAGATGAGGCGGCAATTGACCATCCTCTCCAGTGTCTTCCCCACGCAGCTTATCAAGGCAATACTACGATAGCTACCTGGCAACAATCTGTCTTTCCCAGGTTTTAAAATAGGAATTAGTGTTGCTTCTTTCCACAAGTCGGGGAAGTGTCCTCTGGTCCAAATATGATTAAAATATCTAAAAGGTACTCTTTAGCATCATTACTGAGATGCCTCAGCATCTGGTGCTGGATCATTAAGGCCCTGGAGCAGTGTGATTGGCGCTGTTTAGTGCCGACTCCAGCTCCCAGAATGAAAACGGGCTATTATACACCTCTGTGTCCGATGAATCATAGCACAGTATGTGCCTTTTCGCAGCACTCCTTCACTGCTGGACCTTAAGGTCCAAGATGGCAGATAAAGTGATGGCAGCAAAATTCTCCGCCATCAGCTGGGCTATGCTTCATTCATCGGTAACTACGCATCCTTGATCCAGTAATCCAGATACTAGTGGGCAGGAGAACCTTCCAGATATACGGCAGATGAACTTCCATACTTTGGATGATGATTTGGAACGATTGGTTGTGCTCACAAAGGCCTGACATGACATTTTCTTGCTCTCCTTAACAACACAACACACCTTTGCTCTTGAAATACAGAACGCTGCCACGTTGTCAGATGTTGGCTGCAACCTAAATCAACACGACGCGCGTCTGGATTGACATTCATCGTTCCACCAGGGGACGGGCGTCCTTCGCAGCGTTCTGGAGCTTTTCGGCATGGAAGCGTCAGCCGCCTGGTTAATCGCATTTGTGAAATGATTCGCCATCTCCTCTATGTCTTGGCACAGACGGAGGTATAGTGATCTGTGGTATAGCGGCTTTGCTGACGTTCCAATTGCGTCGGTTATTGCCTCCTCCTCGTTCAGACTCTACGCGCATCCATATAGAGAAGTGGTCACTTCCATGAAGGTCACGATCCACTTCCCAATGCACGGAGTCTGCTATTGAGGGAGAGCATAATGAAAGTTCAATGGCAGAAGACGAACTGGAAGCAGTGGTGAAATGAGTCATTTACCCTGTTTTCAGGATACAAATGTCCTCCTGCTCTATCAATCTACCAACCACTCGGCCCCGGGGGCAATCGGTAGTGGAACCCCATAACGCACAATGGGCATTGAAATCTCCTAAAAGGAGAAAAGGCTGAGTGAGCCGTATGATGCCAACCAGGTCGTAGTAGGCGACACACAAACTGGGTGGCAGATATATAGAGCATACAGTTAGCTGGAATAGACAGTGTATTTTCACCGTTACTGCTTGCAATGAGGAGGTGAGAAGAATGGATCAGAATGGATCAGAATGGACGGTGTTTAGGACAAACACCGCCACATCCCCTTTCGCTCGATCACCCTTGGTATCGTCTTTCCTGTACAGGTCATAGCCTCTTAGTACAGGTTGGTGTGTAGGTCTAAAGTGTGCCTCTTGTAAACACAGACACAATGGTTTAGACCGTGCTAAGAGTTCTACTTCCTCTTTGTGAGCCTGACAGCCATTTAAGTTCCACTGTAGTAAGGGTGCCATCTTACCTATTCAAACTCGCTGCCCGGGTCGGGTGGGTCATTGTCGGGTGCCTGCTGATGAACGGGACCAGGTTCCTCCACCAACATTTCGGTGTCTTCAGGCTCTGAAGACACTTCAGATTCACTAAGGGCCTCAGAAACTCACGGATTCTTCTTGTGCCGAGGCCTTTTCCCCTTCTCCCTGCCAGTTGGGAATCTGGGAGGAGAAGAGGAAGGGGACTTCACAAACTTAGTGGACTCCGAGTGTTTCAACTTCGGACCCCAAACCTACTGCACAGTTTGCCATCCACCGCTAGCTTATGATGCTGTCAGTACAGCTTCTCCTGCAGGTGCTATTGCTACTATAGTGCTGGGACCCGCAGTTGTAACAATAGTAGTGGATGGCTGTACTTCTGCTGGTGGAACTTCTGCTGTCCTAGTGGTCGAGGTTGCAGAAGTGTTGCTACCGATATCCATGATTCTTGGTGTTGAGACCTAGATGGGTGCAGCACCACATTTCCACTGACAAGTGCACATTGGACTTGTGCCCATGTCTGTGACAGACGTCTGTGTAGCAACACTTTGTTTCCTGATGGGAGCTGACAACGTCTTCGCAAAACTGGTTGTGACGACGGGTGGTGCGAGAGCCTTATAGTGTTTTTTTGCTTCGCCATATGGTAATTGCTCTTTCGTTTTCAGCTCCTGTATCTTCTTTTCTACCAGATACACTCAACGCTCCCTGCTCCAGGCTGGGTGTGATACAGAGCAGTTTATAAGCACCTGTGGGAGGGTGCAGACGGCACCCGGCTCATGCACAGCTTTTCCACATTTTCCATAGGTAACATTGCCTTTACAGTTTGCCGTCTTATGCCCAAACCTCTGGTACTTGAAGCAGTGCATTGGGTCTGGTACATATGAGCGAACGTTCCGATTTAAAAACCCAGCCTTGATGCCTTTCGGCAACGTAAGAGTGTCGAATGTCAGGACGAAGGTGGCAGTCATCTCCAGATTGGCGTTAACCCTTCGTGTGATCTGATGAACCTCAACCACATTCTCTGATCCGGAGTTCCTCAGTCTCTATATCACTCAAATCGTGGCAGGTGACTACGCCTTTGCTGCTATTGAGAATTTAATGGACTTCTCACTTTACTGAGAACTCCCCGAACTTCTCACACTTAAGGAGTAAGACAGCCTGCTTATAGGTAGACGTTTCCAAAAGCAGTGTCCCGTTCCTCAGCTTTTTCACACTTTTCAACATTCAAACTATCCCTAAAAGACTTTTTTGTATATAGAAAGGAGAGACCATCTCAAAGTATCCTTCCTGTTACTTTTCTCTGCCTCAGGATGGCTTTCGACCCTCGCCCGCTAACCACCAACTTTTTTTGACGTTAGAGTAACATTTCCTCTGCGGCTTGCCCAAGCCAACAGAGTGAGAATTAGGGTGATCTGAAATTTTGACCCCACAAGTTCGGAGGAACTAAATGTCGAGTGACGTGGAGCCCCCCCATCATGCCACCAAGCCCAGTACAACAGGGGTGCACCAGGTGCCCATGAGGTTGTACGCTAGCGGGTGGTTTGCTTCACCACCCATCCACCTCCTTGGCACATTACTCACCTTCAGGTTGAGGTTTTTTTTATAGAGGTTAGTATCGTCCTCGCAATCCGGGCGATTAAGCCTAGATCCCTGTGCTCCTAGGCACACAACGTTCCCCCGTCATGCCCTACGGTGGTTGTTGAAGCATGGTAGGAGTTTACGGTGTGCGCTCACAAGTTTCCAGCTCGGGTACCCGTACCTGGCATTTGCGTACCAGGCCCCTGTGGGACCAGACATTGTAAAACTTAACCATATTCAGGCAAATTTAGATGGTGACCTCATAATGCGAACCATCTCAGTCAGAAAATCCTTTTGGTATGAAAATTCCTTGGGAAATATCTAAGAATATTCATATGGTATTACTTTCAAATATATACTAGACGAGTAAAATAATTCAAAATGTGTACAGTTCCTGTAAGGGACTAAACCAATATTGGGGTTATGATATAGTTTATCACCTTAGCTCCAACCGTGTAGTACGTAGCCGCTGGATTATCGATTGCTTGAACTTACTTCGATTGCCACCTGGCTTGATTTAAACCCCAAGCAAGGAAAGGTTGGGTTAACATTGTAATGAAAGTCACTACTATTGTTTCAAAGTCAAAGCTCACTATATTCTTGAATAAATTTACAAGTTCACAGAAATTGAAGGCAATCAGATATTCTCTACCAAGTTTTAAGACTGCAAGTAATGAAAAGCAACCAGACCAGACCAAACACTGTTTTGAAATTTTTAAAGTCACATGTTAGTTAAAAATGTTTACTTGAGATACCAAAATTTCCATCATGGTCGAGCCGAGTACATGTCTAATGCACTCTACTTCCTGCAGAGAGCTCAACTCTCGACACCGACCTACAACCTTAATGCACTGAGTGACCACCAGCAAAAGGTGATGCAAGCCTGTGTTGCTCTTATTTATAGGCTAGGAATCCCTCCACGGGTCCACAGTTCAAATACGCAAAATATTTCTTCAATCTCAGCTTCTACAGCTACTAACGTTCTGAAACTTTACCAGTAGATAGATTTAAATGTAATTAACAATTCCAATCCTTACAAATTTTTCTGTAGTTTTGATGGATGTGCCGTAAAAATTGATTTTGTGGTGTGATGCAATCTGTTAATAATGTTCGCAGTTTAGGTGCTAGAACATTCAAAGTGCTTTTTACAGCTTTTGACTTGGTTATTTACCTGTAGCTAAAAGTGATGACATCTTTTTTCCTACGCAATATACAAATTCCTCGGTTGTGCTAATATTATCCAGATGACTTTAAAACATATTTTACTGGATTCTACAGGTTCTCAACTTCTTAAAAAGCTTTTAATGTAGTCTCGAGCTGCCTTTATCTGCTTCACAACAATTTTTGAAATAACGCACTGCCGGGTCTCCTAATAACATCGCAGCCATATGCAAAATATCACTATTTTCTGTAATTATAATTAGGATAAACCATTAATATATTTTTCTCGGGGCTGGAAGCCCGAGAAAAATATATTAATATTCAACGCCGTGAAAAATTATGATCGTACATCAATAGGATAAACCATGTTTCTCAAAAAGGCTTACCAGATATGGTGTAAAATTCACTGTTTCCCATTCTAAACATCATTTCTCCCACTGAATTTACCCGACTGGCTTGGGATAATTAAAAGTTTTTACTATCACATGTCGACTTTGACATATTTTATTTAAAAACAATATTTAAACTGTATAAAACTGTCTCAAATTTAAGAATGTTGTGTTGGAGAACATTAAACTTGTCTCATGCTATCAACCGACTTCTAATATAGCTCCTATCATATGGTTTCATGGATTTTACAGTGCCTATATGTGTGATAAATTACCATACCGGCTTTTTAGGCTTTTAATGACTTAAAACTTTTTATTATGCTTTCATTATAACAAAATTTATTAAATTTAGACTGTTTCTTATTATGAAGAACTCATACAGTGAAGAAAATTGAATTATAGTGAAATTATCTCATAGCAAACTATTGCATTTACTATGATGGATTATAGTTTATTATAGTTGTTTAGGTAAGTTTAGAACTGAAATTTACTATTTAAAGGTGATTTATTATCTATATTTACTGTTTCATTTACTTTGTAGCTTTAATTAGCTATGTAAATGGCTCAAAGGCTGCGGTATTGGTTCTTTCGCCTATGCATGTTCCACTGTAAACAAAATTCCTTGTTAGAATTTGAAAAATTCTAAGGTAGCTTACATTCTGCACAAGTTGTTATGCAAGAAATGTGTATTATTACCCATTTATGTTGCTGTTAACTGTTTCTCAGGCTTCATTAATAGGAGAAAAAAAACAAAAAAAAAACGACATTCCGCGTCCATGTGACATGTAGGGGAAAATTATCAGCAAACAAACTTTTTTTTTCTTTTTAAATGTACAGCATTGAACAATGATAGCTTGAACCATGGATTAATTGTTGAAGTGTCTAGGACATTACTAATCTAACGCATTTCGCATGGTAGCCACCCTCTTATGACAATAACAAGCAGAGCCAGTTTTCATTTTGGCCTAGGCTGCATTTCAACTATGGACAGTTCATGGAAAATGAATGTATTGTGTTGTATTGTATCGTATACAAAATAAAATAAAAATAATAGTTTCTTGGCATAATGTCTGCTCTCAATTCCTACCAAGTCTTTATTTGTGGGTGTTTATTGTTGTGTCTGCCCATACAAACTTCACTGTGAAGGTTATGTAATCTGAATGGATCAGCATCATAGATTTTTACTGTTTCGTTTAGTGATATATATATATATATATATATATATATATATATATATATATAGAGAGAGAGAGAGAGAGAGAGAGAGAGCTAGGAAACTTTTCTGTCTACCATCATTAATTAGGTCTTATCTGTTGTCTTAAACTCCACAGAACTGTAATATTTTTTGCCTCTCCATGATAATATTTGGTACTAGAAAACGGAGTAAAGCATTTATACACAGACCAAAGACTACACGCATGAAGCAGTGAGCATATGCTAGTAATCACAATATAATAGGATCAAAATGGTAGAAGACTGAACAATTGCAGGGTGATCTGGACAGGATACCTAGCTGGTAGGTCAACATGGGATGATGATAAATGTAAAGAAGAATCAGTTGTTTGTTGAAAGCTTGAAGAGTAAATATCTTAGCTCTACATTTGATAGTAAATTCAACTGATAGTGATACATTTGGTAGGTGGTAGGAAAAGGTTAAAAAAATTATTCATTTCCTGGAGAGTGTGGTGAAAGGATGTACCAGAGAAGTGAGGGAACTGATTTACAAAACTTTAGTCAGATAATTGCTTTAATATGGTAGTGTACAGGAGTTGGAAGGCATGCAAAGGTGGCTAGATTTGTTTGTGGAAATTACTGCAGGACCCAGTCAGTAAATGATTTGATGAAGGAGCTAGAATGAGCTATTGATTGGAAGTTAGGAGGAGGGTGAAGAGAGTCATGGGAGTCTACAAGGTATGGAAAGATATTGGTGGAAGAATTAAGAGAGGTGCATGACCAAAAGATGGCACTCAATTTCAAGCTTAATCAAGCGGAAAGATTTTCTTTTGTAGGTAAGGTGATCAAGGAATGGAATAAATTGCCCAGAGAGATGATAAATAATTTAATAAAAATTCTGAAAGAATTAAAAGTTGAAATTTGTAGAAGGCAGGTACAAAAAAAATTGTTGTATAGGAAATTTCCATCTTAGTACAACTTCATCACTATTAAATTAAAGAACTAACTGAGGAGAATCATTCCCATAATAGAGAAGATGAGCATACTGGTAAGTCAGAAGTAAAGTCACTGGGTATTATGAGAAACATGTATATATTAAAAAGAGAGAGAGAGAGACAGACAAAAAGACGAAAGTCTAGTGACTGGTGTGCATAACATTACAACAGATGTGTAAAATGTATGTGGTAATGACATTGTACCAAAACTAGAAATAGTTAGTTCATGTCTGGAGGCTTATATTCGAGAAGACTGGAAGTGTGCCAAAGTTGAAACGATTCATATGGAAGAGGCAAGCTGATGGAGTGCAAAAATCTGTAAGGAAGTAAAGTGGTATGTAAGTTTCATAGATTTAGAAGAGATTTTTCACATGAATCTCAATTAGGTTATGTACAAGATATATCATATGAAATGATTAGGTAGTGTGGCACTGGATCATTCTGTGACATTTACCAGAACGGTTGTGAATAATATTAAGATCATTGGGATAAACCAAGACTTAATGACTGGAGGAATTCCTAAGATGTGAGAAGCAGAGTGCAAAATGGACAGTTGAAAGTCAAGGAAGAGAGAACATTTCTGTCGATTATTGACATGAATTATTCTGCTGTTGATATGAAGTCAGAAGTTAGGCTGTTTTACATGTTATAAAATTGCATCAGATTAAGAGAGGATCATAATCAAATGTAAAGCAATATAGACAAGATGGTTTAATTCTAGATGGGGATACCGCTGCCTCACGACTGTTAACGTGACGTCATCGTGACGTCACGTTCACGTACAGTCATCATTTATTATTGTATTGTGCCCTCGCTACGCTCGGTCACAATAATTTAAAGCTACACAATATCAACATAAACTGATATCCCGAAGATAGATCAGAGGCAGGCAGCCGCTGTTAAGCGGCCGCAGATGTCCGACAACACAACCGGATGTTCAATGTTTCAGGTGAAGCTCGCATTTCAATAATAAATTATCTGCTGTTAACTTCGACAAGTAATAACACGTATTTTAGGCAGATGACTGTACGTGAACATGACGTCACGTTAACAGTCGCGAGGCAGCGGTATCCCCATCTAGAATTAAACACACGTCAGACAAGTGTGAGATTTGTTGGTTTGCTTGAGCGTTACGATAAACCCTGGATGTGGCATAACATCAGGCGTACAAATGCATCCTTGGAAAGGGTTCTCTGGCAGCCGGCTAATTCACACATTGGTTTGATTGATGTGGCCTGCATTGGTAGGGACAGTTATACTCGCCATGGACTCCATCTGAATGTCAGAGGTAAGAGGAAGCTTTCGCTTCTTATTGCTGATGAGGTCAGAGGATGCCAGGTGAGGGAAAGAGGTATTCCTGTGATAAATGGTGTTAAGTCGCGGCCTTTTTTAGGGTAAATAAAATAGATTTATTAAGATGTCTTAAGGAAATTAATGTCTCTGATGATCATAATTTGTTGAAATTAAAAATTCCAACTGATATACCAGTATGTAATAATAAAATAAACAATTCAAAGTCATTGCGTCAAAGTGTTCAGACCAGTATTTTCCACCAAAATATAAGAGGAATATTTAGTAAAACTGATGACATTACCTTAAGCCTAGAAGAGATTCAAAATTCCAGAAATTTTAATGTAGACGTTTTGTGTATATCTGAGCATCATTTGTCTGATACAGGAATATCTCAGCTGTCCATCCCAAATTATAAATTAAGCTCTCATTTCTGCAGATGTAAAATGGAGAAAGGGGGAGTTGCCATTTTTGTTAAAAATAATATTGAATGCAGTAGTGTAGTTGTAAGTAAGTATTGTATAGAACAACACTTTGAATGTTGTGTTACTAAACTAGAATATGATAAGGAAGAGCTGATAGTGATAGCAATTTACAGGGCCCCCTCAGGTAATTTCAGACTGTTTTTATCTCATTTAGAGTCTTTGCTACTAAGTTTTACAAATAGCAAACAAATAGTATTATGTGGAGATTTCAATGTTGACTTTCTAAATCACAGCAATGATAGATTAGATATGGAAGCCTTGATGTTGTCTTTTAACTTAACAGCACTTGTAAATTTTCCTACGAGAATACAAAATAATAGCAGGACTGCAATTGATAATTTTTTTATGGATATTTCTCAGTGCAGTAATTACAGCATACATCCAGTAATAAATGGTATCTCAGATCATGATGCCCAGCTATTATGTATCGAGTCCAGGAACACTGTTAAACAGATAAAGAAAAGCTGGGTTTATAGAAGAAATATTAGTGAAAATAATATAAAACACTTCATAGATACCTTAACAATGAAAACTGGTTAGAAGTATATAATGCGCAGGGTGTTAATGCGAAATTTGATTCCTTTCTGAATATATTTCTAACACTTTTTGAAGGTAGTTTCAAAAAAAAAAGGAAAATTCTCAACACTCCAAACAATGAACTGGGCATGGGATGGATAACAAAGGGTATTAGAATCTCTAGTAAAACAAAGAGGGACCTTTATTTAAAAATGAGAGAATCGGATAACTATGCGCTGAAAGTTCACTATAAACTTTATTCTAAAATACTAAGAAATGTAATAAGGAAGGCCAAGAACAAGTACATATCGGCGAAAATAGAAAATTCAGACAATAAAATGAGAACAATATGGAATATAATAAAGACTGAAACAGGAAAAACTGTAAATCACTCTAAAGACATAAAAATAGAACAAAATGGACATGTGTATAGCGAAGTAGGGGAGGTTTGTGAAATATTTAACAAACATTTTACGTCAGTAGTAGATAAATTAGGCATAGAAAAGCAATCCCCACATAGTGCTCTAAGGCTTCTTGAGACTGCTTTCCCAAATAGCTTTGTGGAGATGAAATTGCCACCAGTAACAGTCTCAGAAATAAATAAACTCATTAAACAATTAAAACCTAAAAATTCTTCCAGCTATGACAATATTTCAAGTAAATTACTGAAAAGATGTTCAGACTGTATCAGTCATGTACTTGCTCACATTTGTAATGAATCCTTAATACAAGGTGTTTTTCCCGATAGACTAAAATATGCTGTTGTAAAACCATTATTTAAAAAAGGAGACGTAACATGTATAGACAACTATCGTCCCATTTCATTACTTTCAACATTCTCAAAGGTTTTTGAAAAAGTCATGTATAGTAGAGTAATAAAACATGTTACACACTATAATATCCTAACTAATTCACAATTTGGGTTCAAAAAAGGATCATCCATAGAAATGGCTATATATTCATTTTTAAATAACACATTTGAGGAACTGAATAATAAAATGAATCCTGTAGGAATATTTTGTGATCTTGCAAAAGCATTTGACTGTGTAAATCATGAATTACTTTTGAAAAAAATGGAATACTATGGTATTTTTGGGACCGCAAGGTTCTGTCTTAAGACCCCTCCTCTTCTTATTGTACATCAATGACCTTCCTGGAAACTTATCTGACAATGTTAAGAGTGTTTTATTTGCAGATGTCACTAACCTGACTGTGAGAAAAACACCAAACAGAAATCTAGAATTTAATGTAAATGAAGTACTTAGTAAAGTAGCAAATTGGTTTAAGGCAAATTCATTAAAATTAAATTTTGAATAAACACATTATATTAGGTTTAAAACAAAAAATTATGCACAGCCAGTTTTACAGGTAAGCTATAAAAGTAACACAATATTAGAAACAAAGAGTATAAAATTCCTTGGTACTAAAATAGATGAGAAACTCTGTTGGCACGAACATATTACTTCACTATTGAAGAAGTTAAGTAGTGCTGCAATGCAATACGAACACTTTCTTTAACAGCAGATCTAGAATTAATGAAATAGATGTACTCCTCATATTTTCATTCAGCTATGTCATATGGCATAATCTTTTGGGTAAACTCTTCACAAAGTAAATAAGTTTTCGTAGCACAGAAAAGAGCTATTAGGATTTTGTGTAGGGTACAACCAAAAACTTCTTGCAGACAACTTTTAAAAAACTCAATATTCTTACAATGTCTTCTCAGTATATACATTCTCTCATGAGCTTTGTCATAGAACATTTTAACCTGTTTACACCTAATTCACAGGTACACAGTTTCAATACAAGAAACAGAAATAACTTGCATAAAACACAAACATCTCTGTCATTAGTACAAAGAGGAGTTAATTATTCTGGGATACATCTGTTTAATAAACTACCTAATTGTATAAAACAGCTTTCAGATAATAAAGATGTATTCAAACAAAAACTTAGAGATTATCTTATTGGCAACTCCTTCTACTCCATTCAAGAATTTGAAGAAAAATAATTAATTGTACTCATTATGACGTTAGCAAAACTCAGTTGCAAAAATGTATGTTTATTATTATTTCTTGTATTTGTAAAATATGTATACATATATATATATATATTTACTATGATATGACTCATATTATGTGTATATGTATCAACAATGACATGTTTCACATCCCAGAGGTACTTCCTCAGCAGGGATCCATGGAACAAGATTGATAAATAAATAAATAAATAAATAAAACCGACAAGATTCTAATTGAACAGATAAGCACGAAGTGAAGATAAATGCTACAAAGAGTCTTCTAATCACATATACAGGTTTTCTATCATAATTCAGCAGTATGGCAATTTCTTGCAGTAGCAATAAAATATAAGAACATAGGAATGTAAGAACATAGGAATGTAAGTTAAACTGTGTAGGGAACACTCTGGCACTTGATTTCAGGCACAAGGGTGTGGGAAGATTTTCTTTTTTAGGTAAGGGTGTCAGGGATTGGAATGAGTTACCAAGAGAAATGATGAATAACCTACCGAAAACGTTAAAAGAATTTAAAGTTAAAGTTTGTAGAGGGCAAATGTAGGTGAGTGTAGGATAGGGGGAAGTTGGGTGTGTAGGGAAATTGCCACCGGAGCCTGTGCTCCATTGCAATTAAAGATTTTAGGTAAATGGTTCACAGTATTACACAACTATGGCAGGATAATGAAAGGCCAAATGTTGTGGGATGACTTTGGACCCACATTATTGGTAGCCTACCAACTATAAGAACTGAAAGGATGACAGCATGATTTATCCGTGAAAAGTGGCAAAAAATGCACTCTGTAACTGAAATGATAAAAGATTTGGGTTTGGAGTCACTGCAGGATAGAGGTAGGTGAAAAGAATTGTGGACAAGTACATGGCATATAGTGGCCAAAAGGGCTGGATAAATATTGGAGGAAGATTTAGATGTGAAAAGGATGACAGGTCCGGGATGATATATTAGCAATTTGATTTCAGGCATAAGGTAGTGGGAGAGTTTACATCTGCAGTTATGGGAGTAAGAGACTGTAATACATACCTAATAAAAGGGCATCGCAATTAATTTAAAAAAATTAAGAGTATTAGTATTCACTCATCATTTTATGGCTGGTAAAACTAAGTGCATTCCTGGAGATTGCGATTCCTCAAGCAGTTAGCATCATAACACTGCAGTAATCAAATACAAGACACCACTAGAAATACTTTTCAAAGTTCATGTAACGATGTCATGCTGGTCCGAGATGTATTACAACCTAATTTCTGTTTCAAAATAATGGTCCATGCTATATCGCAACGGAATTACTGCTTGAAAATAATACATCTTGTGACTGACTACAGCAGTATTGTGAAGTCATTAGTGAATGTTATTGCAGCGGAATCCCGATCCTCAGTAGACTCAAATTAAATACTAAATCATGACCATAAGGTGATTTAAAATATAAGGTAGGTAAAGGAATTCGGGGTTGACGTAAATTCGTAAACGTCAAGACTTTTTTATTTTACTTACTGAACATCTCCTTGACGTATTAAATCACATATTTGAAGTATTGTAGGCCAGTCTGGCTCCAAACGTAAATTACTAGTGGCTTTGTCTAGAAAGAAAAATATTGGGTGGCTTTCACATATAATGAAACATTTTTTTTTAATACGAGCAAAGTAAGGCATGAATTTCAATATCAATAAACCACACATTTTCTTACCTAGTAATTTATCAAAAGTAGATGTCGGTCGAAACATTATTCCTCTCTATACTCCTATTAAAGTCTATAGCTCTCTGTAACAATCGCAATAAGTACCAATCTAATACCATACTAATAAACAGCTGACAATGACGCACCGTTTCCAAAGATAATATTATTTTCGAAAAAAGATTCTTTCCAATCATCTTGCCAAAAGCAGGTAGTGCTTTACATACTGTTTTAAAGATAAGTACACTATAAATTCTTTTATATTAATAATTTTGTTCTTATAAAAATCTGATACAATTTGCCTACAAAACCACACATTCACTTTTCAATAGATCCGTATATATTTCTTTATTTATTTTTATTGGCATTTGGTGTGTACCATACAGCCAGCGGATTACAACTTATCAAATACTGTATATTATCCTTTGCTTAAGTACAGGATCAGATTTCCAATTTATAAGTGCGAATACATTTACCGATAAATGTCATACCAATAAATGTACAATATGTGGCATACAAATTTAAAAATAAAATATTTAACGTGCAAGATATGTTTCAGTCGGATTATTCTGTTGGTCAGCGTTGTTATATGAAGCGTCTGTGGGTACACCCATGGAGGAAGGAATTCCTTCCTCCATGGGTACACCCATGGTACACCCATGCTAGTGCGAGAATCCTCCCACTCCCTCGCCACGCGCCTCCCACTCCCTCGCCACGCGGAAGTGACGTAGCAATGACGATACGTGTATCTGTTTGGTATTGAGCATGGAGGAAGGAATCCTCCATGCTACTGAGTTGCAGCGCCATTACATTATGTGTTTGTTTTCATTGTCTCTGTTTGTTTTTGTGTGTGGTGGAGTGCGGTTATAAGAATTTAACGCTGAAAGAGTTACTCCTTCAAGACGGAGCACGTAATCTGTTGAAGTGCACGAAACAAGAACTGATTAGCAGGTGACAATTCACAAGATCAAAGCGAATAATTTACTACACACGTTCCAAAATGCATATTATTTCATAAAATCTATATGTGAAGCCGTTAAACGTATGTAAAATGTAGAAATTTGTTTGAAATATGGCTAAACCCTCTTGAAATATGGCTTAGCCCTCTTGTCGGTTTTTCTCTACTCGCTTCTTGAACCGCTTGAAATCATTTTTAAAAATCTATAAATGTCTGATTTTAGGCCAAAGTCTTTTATTCCTGTTTTTGTTTTTAAGTTTTGCGTTGCATTTACAGGTTACAGAGGATAGAACAACTCCCAAACCTCAATAAAACATTATTTCAATTTGAGGTAGTGCTTCCGGAGGCAGTGAACTAATTTCCCGAAGATGGGTTTAATGAGATGTGTGCCGAATGAGATTATCTTCATTGAAGCTTTGTGTTCGGCTGCAACTGCAAATAATATGGATTATAGGGTGAAACTGGTGCTCAGTAGAGAATCCAGAGAAATTTATCAGGCTATGTGCCATCTATGTCCAGCGGGATCTGGGTGGTCTGTAACATCTAAACATGTTACTGCAGTAAGCTACAGCTTAGAACATTATCACTTGTGTGACGAATCCAGGGAGCTTGTTTCCAAGATTAGCCAGCCACAGGTAAGAGCTTGTTAAATTGAGCTTGTAGTATTAATTACTGTAATTTGCCTAAATGTGCATTATGTAAGTTTGAGAGAGTGAAATTTCTAGGTTTGTATATTGATCATAATTTAAATTGGAAAGTACATGTTTCTGACTTACTAAAGCGATTGGGAGCAGCCATGTTTGCAATTCGTACAATTTCAGCTTTAGGAAATCTCCGTATGAGGCAGCTAGTTTATTTGGGATTACTGGAGATCGCGATTCCGCCAGGAGTTTCCATCAAAATACTGCAGTGGTCAATCGCAAAACTCCACTAGAAATTCTTTCCCAAGTACATTTAATGGTTTCATGCTGGTCCAGGCTGTATTACAACCTAATTTCTGCTTCAAAATAATGGTCCAGGCTGTATTATATCGTAATTACTGCTAAAAAACAATACGTCTTGCGACTGACTACAGCAGTTTTCCAACGATAATACTGAATGTTGTTGTAGCGGAATCGCGATCTCCAGTAGACCCGTTTATTTTGCTTATTTTAACTCCCTATTTTCATATGGAATAATATTCTGGAGCAATTCTACCCATAGAGACAAAGTGTTCAGAGCCCAAAAGCGTGTAATAAGAATTGTGTGGGGTTAGCAATAGAACTATATGTAGAGAGCTGTTCAAGAAGTTAGGGATTTTAACATTAGCATCTGAGTATATATACACATTAATGTCCTTTGTAGTCACAAATTATACTTTGTTTGAAACAAATAGTAAAATACACAATTATGGCATGAGAAGTAAAAATGATCTTCACAAGACTTACAAGTCACTGTCATTTGTTCAAAAAGGGGCTGATATTCAGGGATACATATCTTCAATATGCTCCCAACACATACTAAATGTCTAGTAGATGATAAGAATAAATTCAGGAAAAAATTGAAAGGATTTTTAATTGACAACTCCTACTCTGACGAAGAATTTATTTCTAAGGTATCTAAAAAATAACGGGATTACTGGAGATCGCGATTCCGCCAGGAGTTATCATAATACTGCAGTGGTCAAACGCAAGTCTCCACTATAAATTATTCCCTAAGTACATTTAACGGTTTCATACTGGTCCAGGCTGTATTACAACATAATTTGTGCTTGAAAATAATGGTCCAGGCTGTATTACAACGGAATTACTGCTTGATAATAATACGTCTTGCGATTGACTACATCAGTATTCCAACGATATTACTATGTGTTGTTGTAGCGGAATCGCGATCTCCAGTAGACCCAAAATAACTGCCAGTATCTTGTGTAAATATAGTTCACATAATTAATTTACCATGTATGCTATGACTGTACATCTCGTGGTGTATGTATTTAGTTTGTTATGGAATTTTTTTAATGTACCATATATGCTACGACTGTACATCTTCTGTTAGCCTATATGTATTATTTTGTAATGGAAGTGTTTAATGTACCATGTATACTATGACTGTACATCTAGTGGTGTACTTATTATTTTGTTATGCAACTGTTTATCTGTAAATTGACAACTTTCCACATCCCACAGAGCCAGTCTCTTATATTGGGATCAATGGAAAATGAATGTATTGTATCGAATTTACTTTAATTTGCAGCAGTGGCCAATCAAAGTAGTTTGAGAAGAAATGTTCAAAGGTATGCTGCTTGCCATGGAGCCACAAAGCCCATTTACTTGCCCTTTCATGGCACAACTCCTCCTGCAGTGATTCTGGACCATCAAACTGTACACTGGAAAGGGACCAAGCCAACAGTGTTGAATGGAATTCAGCCCAGACAAAAATGATAACAGGATCAATGGCGTATTAAATATTGAGAACTGTGGAAGCAGGTAGTGTACTAAGTATGAATTGACATAATAATAAATATTTTAGCAGATTTCTTACTTACATAATTGTTGATCTAACTTTCATGTACTCATTTTAGAAACATTGTAAACTTGTTGCAACACGTAATTTCTGTGAAGGTCCAGCCAGGAGACAACTAAACCAAAAAGAGCCTAAAAAATGATCCATCTCTAAAATGTGGATTTAAGAAAAAAAAGTTTCCAGATCTTATGAGAACTCATGGGGTTGAAGGTTATGGTGTGATTTTTTTGCCTTTATTTTGATTTTGTTATTACAGTCTCAGCCACTGAGCCAAACTGTTATTTTGTGCTATATTTTTGTGGTGTGAATAGATATAGTCATCTTCTGAATTTTTTAAAAAAAATGCTATTTACTTTTCCAACAGGTGTAATCATGTGGACTCTTCCAAAGTAATGAGTGGGATTACTTTGGTGCTGCTTCAGATAGCATTGCTGAGGATGGAAAGACCATAGTTGAGCTTAAATGCCCATACAGTATGTGATTTGACAAACCATCACTATGCCTTTCTGTGCCCCCAAATGGAAAAGTGATGTACAAAAGATATTATGCGCAAATGCAGGCACAGCTGGTAGTGACTGGAATTGAAGATATGATTTTGTTATATGGACAACAAAGGGAATTGTTGAGCAGTGTGTTCTTTTAAATAGATCCTATAAGAATCATTTGATGAATGCTGTTACCCTCTACTATCATGGGTTATTTTTGCCTCTTCTACAAGCCCAAGGTTCAAATTCTTGAAGATTGTCATAATTGTCTTTCTCACAACATATTTGTGAAAACCTTATCATCATCATTAATAATTATTAATTCATTAATTGTGATGGAGCGAATGCTCTGGTGGCAATCTCCCTACACGCCCATCCTTCTCCCTTCCTCCTCCAACACCCTTTTGCCCTCAACCAATTTTTACTATGATGCAATAACAAGTTTATTTTTGAAATGGTTGATTTTTATGAAAGAGCTATATTTTATTTATTTATTTTTAAATATGTTTACCCTAATTTATATAATCACTATATCAAGATTATTAATTTTGTTATATTAAGCTATTGAGAAGACTGCCATTTTAGTCTAATATTTATAGTAATATTCATTTAAATTGCAATGGAGTGCATGTTCTGGTGTCAATTTCCCTACCACCCATCGTCCCCCTTCCCTGCCCACACCTACCCTGCCCTTGCCAAATTTTAACTTTAAATTCTTTAAAACTTTTGGTAAATTATTCATCATTTCTCTTGGTAACTTATTCCAATCCCTGACACCCTTACCCAAAAAAGAGAATCTTCCTACACCCATGGGTGTGAAATCGAGTGCCAGCTTGTTGTCATGGTCATCTTCTCTCTTCCATGCATTACGTTTAGTTCTTACACCATTATCTTTCCATGATTCATCACCAATATAGGACTTGTACACTCCCATGACCCTCTTCACCCTCCTCCTGTCTTGCAATCCAGCTCTTTTATCATATCTGTAACTAATTGCATTCTGCGGTAATTTCCAGAAACAAATCTAGCAGCCCTTTTTAGTACCCTCTCTAATTCCTGTATTTGATACTCAAATGTGGGTCCCATACTACAATACCATATTCGAGCAATGGTCTGACCAAAGTTTTGTAAACCAATTCCTTTACATCTCTCGTACATCCCCTCATCACTCTCCAACAAGTGCAGAATTTTGAAACCTTTTCCTACCACCTGTCCAATGTGTCCTGCCCAGTTAAGCTTGTTATCAAAAGTAATGCCAAGATATTTACATTTCAAGTCTTCAGCAAACAATTCTTTCCCCACCTTATATTCATAATTAACCTTTTGTTTTTTATTTGTGTATCTAATAAGCTGACTCTTCTTTGCATTTATCTTCATTCCATGTTTACCAACCCAATTAGATATCCTGTCCAGATCACCCTGCAACTGTTTACAATCCTCTATTGTTTTGATTCTTTTATACAGCATTATGTCATCTGCAAACAATCTAATTTCAGATAGTAAACAATCAACACAATTATTCATTAGAATAATGAATAGCAATGGTCCCAATTCGCTACCATGTGGCACACCCATTTTTACTTCCACTTCTTTTCATACTACATTTCCTACCCTAACATTCTGTTTTCTACCTTTTAAAAATTCTTCTACCCAGCAAATGACTTTCTTATCCACTCCAATGGTTTTTACCTTATTTACTACCATTTTTTGTTCCCACTCCAGTATAGTTTGTATCCATCATCCAACATTCTTGTGTTGCAACCTTTCCATTTTGTTTCACTTAGGCCTAGAATGTGAATATGTCTACGGTTCATTAAATCCGTAATTTCGTTGCATTTGCCTGTTAGGGTGATAATGTTCAGGGTTCCGATGCGAAGCTTAGTTCTACGGTTGGTTCTTCTTGTACATCTTGGATGATCATCAGACATAATATCATCATTAATTCCAGTGGGAAGACCAAGAAGAAGATGGACAGACCAACTAAAGGAGGACGTAGAGAGAAGAGGCTGGAATTGGGAGTACATCACAGACAGAGAAACCTTTCTGGACAGGAAAAGGTGGAAAACAATCGTCTATAATAACCAAGGCTCGTAAACCACACCCGGGAAACTGGAGATGGTCCCCATCGATAATGATGATTACTACCATTTTATGGCTTACTCTGTCAAACGCCTTAGACAGATCTAGTGCTACACTATCAATTTGGCCTCCCTTGTCCATTTCATCTGAAATATCTTGCATATATCCCACCAACTGAGATTCGCATGAATATCCTTGCCTGAAACCATGTTGCCTGCTTGAAAACCACTTACGTTCCTCACATATATTTCTGATGTGGTTGCATATCAATCTTTCCATTAATTTACCTACCACTGATGTCAAACTGATTGGCCTGTAATTCTCAACTCTATTTCTCACCCCTCCTTTATGTACCGGTACTACTATCGCACTTTTCCAGTCCTATGGTAAGCAGCAAGTATCCAGACTCATTTTAAATAATATTTCAAGATAAGGTACAATGTCACTCCAGCTATCTTTAAGATATCTGTAGTAATATTATCTACACCAGCCCCTTTGTTTTTTCAGCTTTCTTATTTCCTTCGTAATGTACTCTGAATGAATGTTATGGAATTGTTTAATGTACCATGTATGCTATGACTGTACATCTACTGGTGTGATTATTATTTTGTTATGCAACTGTTTAGCTGTAAATTGACAACTTTCCACATCCCACAGAGCCAGTCTCTTATATTGGGATCAATGGAAAATGAATGTATTGTATTCAATTTTTTTTTTGATCTGTTCATTTTAATTGTGTTGTTAAGCTTGTTCTCCGAGTTAGATCATGCCATTTCTGATTCATTCTCGTTAATGCTCTCTCTACACCAAACCCTCATTATGGCACAAATCTTGTTTGTCTTTATGGAAGGAACATTTTGTACATGTTCTTTGTACTAATATTGTGTCCTATTCATGTGATCTCAATCAAAATTTTATTATTGCTTATAAAAGTAAATGATTTGTTTCTCTATTAAGTAGTAATTTTAAAAGTTGACAACTCCCTCAGAACCTGAATCTTTTTGCATAGTCACTAACTTGAGTGGATGGATTTGATATTTATTTTTAATACTGGTTAATCATTTTGTATTGCTTAATTATATAGCCGAAATGGTTGTGTTTATTATTTTGTGTGAACATTGCTGCAGAGCGCAATTAGTAACTGATATCATAATAGAGCTAGATTTTTTTAAACATTGGAAGACAGCAGAGGTTTCAAGAGAGTACTGGGAGTGTACAAGGTATGAGGTGTTGAAAGATATTGGTGAAAGAATTTAGAGTAAAGCATGGAAGGGAAAATATGATCATGACCACAAGCTGGCACTTAATTTCTGTAAAATATTCTTTCGCACATAAGGGATCAGAGATTGGAATAAATTACCAACGTAAATTATGATTAATTTACCAAAAATGCTCACAGAATTTAAAATTAAATCTGTAAATAGCTTCTTATCAAAATATGCTTGTCCTTAGGGTACTTGTTTTACTTTATTATACAGTAATTTCTGTAACAACTTATTTCTGAGATTTTATAATTTTTGTACAACAGAAAAAGAGGTAACTGTAAATACGATAAATACTCCATATTGTAAACCACAATTGTTTAAATTGGTCATTGAAGTTGTGAAAAAACCTGTAAATAAAAGTTGATGTAGCTTTTAATACATAACTGTGTTTCAAGCATTCATAAAAGAAATTGGAACTGAAGAAACATTGAATTTTTCTTTTTATAAAGGCTCATATACAATTAAAAACCTAAAGTTTAAAATGTTAGAAACAGTGGTGGAATTCAAACTGCTATTTGTTTGACGTTACAAACGTTGAAAACAATGTAAAATATCTTATTTGCAAGAGGACATGTGTATGTTGGCATTGCTTGGGGTAAAATAGCGTATATCACTTTTTTCACCACAGTATACAGATTTGCGATAACCCTGCTAGTCATTTGGACCTTATGACACTCTGAAAGGTGTAATGTTAAGAGTGGCTCCTTTTGCTTCCAAAAAATCAAACATTAAAAACCCTTGTCAATAACAATAAAATGTCCTCCTTTTAAAAGGTCAAGGAAGCCTGATAACTCTACCATTTGAGGATCAGTTGTTGCTCCACCATATAAATGGGAACAATATAAAGCTACTCCAAACTCACTAATACCTACTAGTGCTTTGAGAGTATGAAAACCTTTGTAATGTGAGTATGTTCCTTGACCATGGTCAGGGTAACCACTACTTTGTATTGGAATCTCAGTACAATCAATAACAATGTTTTATTCTCCATCCACCTTTTTGTACATTGCCTAAAAATTTAATTATTTGAAAGCATTATACACACAGGTGGCAACAGTTAACCGAAAAGTTAACTTCGTTAATGGTTAATCCACTACTTAAAAAGTTAACTTCAATAATCGTTAAAGCGTTACATTTTTGCAAAATTAGCGCAAGTTAAAGTTAACCATTAAAAGTCAACCATCCAAGAGTGGAACAGATGCTTATGTGTTGTAATAGGTATTACTGCAAGCAATACCAAGGTGCTATGTACCATGAAGTGAATCAATAATACATCTACCAAATGTCATTCTGGAAAATGAGTTTTTACTGGGGTTCAGCGTTTTCACCAGATTCTCAAATGTATCGGATTCTTCAGCATGTAGTGGAATCTTGTTGTCAACAAAAAGGATTGCAGTACATCACTCCACATCAGCTTGTAATATGATGGTCCCGATAGCTATGATACCAAACTTTTTGTTGACGTAAACTTTTATTAGCAGATTGCGATGAAAACAAATCAATCCTGCTGCTATATATATCAGAAGAAGCCACAGCACTTGAAGGCTTTGATTTATTTTTCTTTTTTTACCAATTAGTTGGCTCTGTTTTTACTTTTTCTTCAAACAATTCATACCTATTTGGATATATGCAAAGGCTAGATATGTGTGCCTTGATTGTAGAATGTTTAGGAAAACGCAGTTTGAATGAATAAATCAAATGTTTCAGTCTAGATTTAAGTGCAACATAAACGCATAAATGTGACCTAGGATTTTTAATATTCTAGTTGCTGTTGTTAGCATTGCTGCTTTCACTAACTGATTGAAGAGCTAAAGTTTCAATTACGTAATCATGTAACGAATGTCAAGATTAACTTATTTCACTAACAAATACCAAATCAGTTACAACTAAAAAAGATAGATTTTCAAAACCTTCTTTCCTAGTATAAAATAGCATGGTAGCAGTAATGGCAAAAAGAACTAGGAAATAAAATTCAAATACCCGTCTGGCATTGAGATCTCGATTTAAAATGTCTGTCTCAAAATGTTTCCAGGCAAACGCCAGGATGACTGCTGCAAGAAGCAATGGCTGCATTTGTTGCTGTTCTTGTCCCGAAATCTCCTCCGTCATTAATAAGGTCGACGGCAATGAAGCGTAAAGCCATAATAATTAAGAATAGTTAAAGTATAAAACAGAAGAGTGTATGTGCGTTTTAAAGAGGAGAAATTATATTTTTAACATACTATCAATCCATATCACCATAACTGAAATTCTTAAATGTGGAGAAAGTTCTTTCTTTGTAGTAAAAATAATGTACTTCTACTATTACTATTACAATTACTCCGCGATTCACCAAAAGTGTTTGGCGGAGGGTGCATTGCACCTGTCAGGAAAGGTAATGGTTTGGAAGGGATATACGGGATATGGCAGGAGGCGCCCATGGGCTATTGTGAGGAACCATCCCAGCATTCGCCTGGAGCGATCTAGGGAAACCATGGAAAACCCAGATCAGGATGGCCGGAGTGCTTTATCGGAAGCTACTCCTGTCCGATTTTGTGTTTACTCGCCCGGTAAATCTATTCTATTCCATTCCCTAATCGCTCGTGGAAAAAATGAGTAGAGAAATGAATCGGTTCTGGCCCTGATTTCTCTTATCTTATTTTCGTGGTCATTCCGAGATATGAATGTTGCTGGTAGCAATATTTGTTTGCTGTCATTCCGAAATACGTCAGTCGAGAATTTTTCAATTAGCTTCCGTCGAGAGCAAAGCCTTCGGTGCTCCAGGTCTTCCCAACCTAACTCCTTCAACATGGCACTTACGCTTTCCCTCCAACTATATATACCTGTCACGAATCGGGCGGCTCTTCTTTGGACCATCTCTAATGCCTCCATTAATCCCTTTTGATGAGGACCCCATACAGAGCAACAATATTCCAGGTGAGGCCTCACTAGTGACTTGTACGCAATCGATTTAACTTCCGGAGTGCATTGTTTTAAATTACGACCTAGAAATCGAAGCATACGATTTGCTTTCCCAATTACATTCTCGATATGCTCATTCCACGACAAATTATTACGAATTGTTACCCCTAGGTATTTAGCGGAATCCACCGTTCTAAGGACAGTGCCATTAATTGTATATTCAAAGCTAAATGGTGTCACCTTTTTACTTACACGCATGACTTGGCACTTTTTAGCGTTTAACTCCAACTGCCAATCTTTACACCACGCAGTTATTTTCATAATATCGTCTTGTAACAATGCGCAGTCGTCCTGGGTTGTGATTTCACGATAAATAATAGCATCATCGGCAAATAATCTTTTCATTCCCCTTATTATGTCGCACAAATCATTAATGTATATGAGAAACAACAGAGGCCCTATCACGCTTCCTTGGGGAACCCCGGACTTCACTTCGGCAAGTGATGAACGCTCACCGTCGAGAACTACACACTGTGTTCTGTCCTTCAAAAAGTCTGCAACCCAATCACATATTTGTCTAGATATACCGTAACCGCGAAGTTTCCTAAGTAACCTAGTGTGAGGCACAGTGTCGAAAGCTTTTTTGAAGTCTAATAAAACTAAATCAACCTGGGATTGCTTATCTATAATACGGCTCAAGTCGTGAATTAAGAGGGCAAGTTGTGTTTCGCAGCATCGGCCTTTTCTGAATCCATGTTGATTTGGGTTTAAAAGCTCATCTTCATCCAAAAACCGCATGACATTTGAATAGATGATGTGTTCTAAAATCCTGCAAAATATTGAGGTTAACGAGATCGGCCTATAATTTTGAGGATCATTAACATTCCCACTTTTGAACACTGGACTTACGATGGCGGTCTTCCATTCGGCTGGTATTTTTCCTTGATCCAAGGAGGCGGTATATAATTTCATCAAATACGGCGCAATTTCCTTTGCGTACCTAGAGTAGAATCTTGTAGGAATACCGTCTGGTCCTGGAGCCTTGTTGGGATTTACATTCATAAGCAGTTTAGTTATTCCCTCGACATCGAGAACGAGATCATTCATAATTTTGTTGGTTCGATTGTTAAATATCGGAATCTCCTCCGAGTTTTCTGACGTGAAAGCTTTTTTAAATACATTATTCAAAATTTCTGTTTTCTCGACGCTAGTTTCTGATAATTCCCCATTTTCATTAATCAACGACGGCATGACCTTTCGAGAGCCTCTTATTAATTTGACATATGACCAGAACTTTTTTGGATTAGTAATCAGATCTTCGGATAAATTTCTGGCTTGGAATTCTTTAAACGCATCACGCATTGCCTTACGCACATCCGCTCGCAAGTGGACTAATTTAGCGCGATCAGATGAGTCCCCCGATTTCTTTACCGTCGCATGTAAACGCCTTTGCTTCCTGAGCAAACATTTCACTTCCCTATTGAACCACGGGAAGTTTTTACTAACCTTAATAAACTTCTTGGGAACAAATTGATTTAAGCCGGTCTTCATAGAAGGTAGATCCTTCATTCGTCCTTCACGAAACCACATTACAGCCTAATATACTTTTTATTGACATCTCAATAATATAATTTGGTTATTTTTAAAACATTATTCGTTATTGGGTCGGTTCAGCAGTCATAGAAAATTCTCATTCCCTTTATTTGTAGCACTCATTGTATGTAGCATTTAACATTAATTTACAGACCGAAACGGTAGTTATAACATACTGTTATCATTTTGTAAGCGATTCCAACCTAGTAGTCAGGGGGGGGGTCTAGGGGGCTCAAGCCCCCCCCCCCAAAAGCATCTAAGTCCACCCCCGACATTGTATTTTTGGAGACTTTTTTTTTTGTTTTGTTTAGCTTTACGGATTCGATGCCCGAGGAGGCTATAAAGACTACCCCATGCCGACTCAAGCCCCCCCCCCAAAAAAAACCAAGATCAACTGAAGGCAAGCCCTCTGAAACAAAATTCTCTCAAGTCAAGCCCCCTCCCCCAAACCAAAGTCAGCTTAAGGCCCCCTCCCGCACAAATAAAGAAAAAATCCTGGATCCGCCCCTGCTAGTAGTATTCCTGTCAAAACATTTAACAGTTACCAAATTTCTATTTTACATTATGTAGTCAAGATTCCAATGAAGGAAGATGTAAATCCATCTTGGGTATGACGAGAGAGATGTCCGAAGTCAAAATGAAACGAAATATACAGGCGATTTGCGCTATAGTTCTATTTCATTGTCACGCTAAAATAGATTGAAATTACTTGCTTTACGTGTCCCATATATGTATCATAGAAACCGCTGGAGTAGATAACGTATATTGGATGTCAACACGGCAGTATGGAAAATATTTATCGACAAGACAGGTTCATAAAATAGAAACATGCTCAAAAGGTAATTTTTTTTCACTTTTGCTCCAAGTAGTACAATTACTTGACAGTAATTACATAACAGCTTTCATTGGGAAGCAAACCTGACCGGTAGCGTGGTTTGTTTGGTTTGCGTCCTCGCGAATTCGGGCGAGTTGCTGTATAGATCCATTTAATCGTTACGCTAAAATAGGTTGAAATTACTTGCTTTTCGTGTCCCATATGAGTGTCATAGAAACCTCTGGGGTAAATAACGTTTATTCTAAGTCAACACATGGCAGTACAGAAAAAGAAAAATTAACGGCTAGTGTACTTATTTCGTTTTTCCTTAACTGCGAGTTCCATTTTTTTCTTCGTGTTTTGAATTGATTGTACCTATTTGCTGGTGGTGGTATCTAGTGATGGAATTATGAAGTACTGAAGAAGAGTTATTCACTTGTCTAATTTGCAACCAAAGATGTTACACGTATCGTCAATGTGACGTCACTTCCTCATGCCGTGGAGTGGGAGGATTTTCGGCTCGGCATCGGGTGTACCCACAGACGCACGTTTGTTATAGGATATGTTGTTTTGTTGGGTGAATATGGTTTTGTTTAAACTCCGCCCGTGTGACCTCTTTATTCGGCTTGTTCAGGTGTCATATTTCGATGTTGTTCCTCGCAGCAAACTTGAACAGCGTCATGAAGATTTCTGCTTCATTCTTTTTAAGGAGGGTCTGCACCTTGGTAGGCAGTTCTACCCCGAGACTGCACAAATCTGCTATTAATATTGATGATTCATCCCAATGTCGTCTGCAGGCAAAAAATATGTGGTCAATATTCCCAAAGCTTCTACCATCACACTCACACATGGGGGAGTTGACCACGTTGATTCTGTAGAGGTGGCTTGGATAGCGACCGTGGTTGAATTTCAGACTGGAGACAAATGATGTGAACTTCCTTGTAGTTAGCGTGTTGTCGTACCAGTGGGTCCGTGGGATTGTTGGGTGGATCTGCTTATAATGACTAGCTTTGTATAGGTCTTTTGGTATCCACTCTCTGTTCCATTCCGTTCTAGCTTTATTACGGAGTAGGGGGATCAAGTCTGAGGCCGGAATATGTTTTATTTTCATGCCATGATGTGGTGCTCCCTTAGCCAGCCGATCAGCTAATTCATTGCCTTCTACTCCGCGGTGACCTTTAGTCCAGATAAATGTTACCTCCGAGCCCTTTTCTCTTACCAACTGTAGGACCTCGTATATTAACCAGCTTATTCCGTTGTCCGCTGCAAGGTTGTATAATGTCAGTAGGACAGATTGAGAATCTGATAAAATAACCAGCCGACCTGTCCGCAACTGTAGGCCGTATTCTAAAGCTTTCACAATGGCTTGTAATTCAGCAGTGTAGACCGAAGCTTCTTCTGAGAGGTGATATAGGCCCCACTTTTCATTCGCAGAATTCGCAAAGGAGCAACCCACCATGTTTTCGGATTTAGAGCCATCCGTTTATAGGCGTATGGGATTGCCTGCCAGATTCGCAATGTGATCCTTCGAAATAACTTCGTTATTACCAGTGACGTAGCTAGTTCAACAAGGGCCCCGGTGCAAAAAAATTATTTTGGGCCCTTAGGCCAGATGGGCGACCTTTCTTGCTTTGTGTTGCTGGTAAGGGCCCCCTGAGCTGAGGATGGGGCCCTTGAGTTGTGCTTAGTGGCCCTCTGAGCAGTGGTTGGGGGCCCCCTGAGCGGTGAGAAGGCCCTTAGTGAGGTTCTTCCTATGTCTCAGCTCAGGAGCCACCTTAGACGACTGTAGAGCTAAAAAAAAAAAGGTCGCCAGTTTGCCATGAAGGCTCGTGGCCTTCTCAACTGCGCTTGGAGGGCCCAGAGGTGCACTTTGGGGCCCCTGACCGTAGGGGCCCCGGTGCACTGCACCGCCTAGCCCCATAGTAGCTATGCCCCTGGTTATTACTACCTTCCGTCGTAAATTTTATGTTTAGGATAATATCTAGTCTCATCGTGGCGCTTATAGCTCTATGTAAATGTACTGGAAGGAGGCATGACCTATGTTATTGTATTGTTTTACCTCTGAGAAGGCAGTTGCCAGTACCTCCGATTCGTGAGCTGAACTGTTAGAGCAGATATTTTTGCAATGAGTTGGTTATCCTTTATTTCAAGTAGTCTTAGGTTGAACTTCCGACTAAGGAATGCCCAACGGATGTGTAGGGGCGGTTCTAAGCATTTCACCAACAGTGCGTTTGTAGGTGTGGATGTCATAGCCCCGGTGCACAGTCTGAGCGATCGATACTGGCATCTATCGATTTTGGTTAGTAATACGTTAGAGGCAGATCCAAAAAACATATTGAGATGAGGACGGACGAGTGATCGATACAACATTAGTATAGTTTTAATGTCTGCACCCCAAGCTTCATCTGTCACTGCTCGAATTATGTTTATCGCCCTCAGGTTGGAGTCTAGCTTTAGACCAAGGTATGATACGGTATTCCGCACTGGGAAGTTAAAAGGCCCCAGGGACATATTTGTCGTCTGAGGGAGTCTATGTCGTGTAAATATGATGACGGACGACTTTTCAGGGAAGAGGTCGAAGCCGTTGTTCAACATCCAAATCGCCAATCTGTTAGTGGTAGCACTTAATGCTCTTTTGCAGGCCTACAATGATAGGAAACTTGTATAAATGCATACGTCGTCCACATACTGAAGGATCTTAACATTCAGTAATGTAATTTCGTGTAGATCACTGGAGTAAATATTAAAGAGTAGTGGTGACAGGATCGAGCCTTGTGGTTATCCTTTGGACGACAGTCTAGGACCATATGTTTTCTTCCCCTATCGTATGATCAATATTTGTTCTCGAGTAATGCAACCATGTTGTCTATAAAACTGTCCGGGAGCTTCAATCTCCTTAATTTACTAGCCAGGATAGGGAAAATAACGTTGTCATACGCCTTAGAGAGGTCAGTGAACAGTGCGGTTAGGTACTGGTTATTACCATGACATAGCTGAATATCGGTGACTAGGTGCGTTAAGATTTCGTTTGTCCACTTGCCTCTACGGAATCCAATCTGCGAGTCTGGCAATAGGCGCTTATGTTCAATCTAACACTCCATTCTTTCCTTTCTCATTCGTTCCAACGTTTTCAGGGAACAGGACAGTAGAGAAATTGGACGAAACGACGAGCTGTCTGAAGGGTCCCTGTTTGATTTAAGAATTGGAACTACTCTTATTGTTTTGAGGGATGGTACACGAGTTCTTGATGTCCATACACTGTTCATAATCTGCAAGTAGATAGCTTTTCCGTTTTTTTGGCAGATTGATCAACATGTCGTAGTGCATATGATCTGGGTTCGGGCTGGAAATGTTTGTTTTAGTAAGAGCGTTTTCCAGCTCCTCGAGAGAAAATGGAATATTGTTGTCCCAGCTGGGTGCAGATTCTTCTCTACACCAGTCTAGAGGGCTAGAGACCTAAGAAGGTTCATAGCGGCGGCCTGTGGGATTTGGGTATGGTGGCTTCTTGTCTTGTTCTGGAATGATCTAATCTTCTTCCATAGATGGTGAGATTTGAGAGTTAAATGCATTACAGAAATTTTCCCAGTTTTCTCTCTTCTTCCTCTTCAGTAGTCTTTTCGTACTTGCTTGTGTCTTGTTGAGGAGGATGTAGTTGGTATTGGTTGTAATGCGACAATGCTAATCTCCTATCTCTAATGGCTTGATTGCACTCTTCATCCCACCACCTGGAGCAGATTCCCCAGCGCGGACGCCTTGGTTTGAATTCCGGGATGGATGCTGAGGCCGTTTGTTCCACTATTGTCATGAATTTTGTATAATCTTCTTTGTTGCCCCCTGCTGGCTGGAAATTTTTGAACTCTTCTGTAGCTATCTGTTTATATTCCATCTATATGTAGGAGTTAACGCCGGGTTGTCTCCTATCTGAACTGGAGAAGACATCAAGATGGGATAGTGGTCGGAGCCCGAGGGGTCTAGTAATCTCTTCCATTCGAAACAGAATGCGCGTTCCGGAGAGATAAGCGTTATATCCACAGCTGATTTTCTTCCTTTTGGTCGTTGTATTCTAGTCTCTGAACCGTCATTTAACAAGACCGAGTTCAGTTCGTCTATCAGTTCTGTAAGAACGCTACCCTGGTGGCAGTTGTATTCGCACCACCAGTTCTGGTAGTGGGCGTTTAAATCTGCCATTATTAATGTACGGGGAGGAAGTTGGAACAGGATCCGTCGGATTTCTCGTTTTGTAAGTCGGACATGTGGAGGTCTATAGCATACCAATATGGTAATTTTTCCAAAATCAAGGTTTATACTTGCCGCGCAGGCCTGGATTTCTGGATCGTGTACATTTAATTTTATTTCCTTAAATTGAAGGTTTTCTTTCATCAGTAAGGCTACGCCACCATACCGTCTTCCCGGTCTGCCTGGATGAGGTTATAGCCTGGTTTCGAAAAGTTAGAGGATGATTTTAACCATGTCTCTACCAGCCCTGTGATTGAAATGTTATGCTCATGTAGGAGGTGGTGCAGATTTTCTCTGTTTGAGTGGAGCGGCTCTGTGGGATTTCGAAAGTAGTCGATTTACATATAATCAATTCCTTAACATGCACTTACATCAATTATATTATAACAATTACTTTTAATGACAGTTTCCAACAATCTAGTAATCACACAGAAGAAAAATGTGAAATAAAATACTCACAATACATCGTCTACCTCAGATTCTAAACTGAGTATCTTAATCTCTGGTCAAGAATTTTGAAGTTATTTTTGCTTTTGCAAGGAACCTTAAATATTTCCAGGATAAGAAGTATCCTACGATACTCAACATATGCAATTCAGGACATCACGCAGATTAACACCAGAAACAAACATAAAATTTGTATGCCAATCCATTCATGGTTTCTATGCCAAGGTGAACTTTTTAAAGTAAACTTTCAGACATTAACCTTGCCAAACAGCAGCGGAGGTTTGAATGTTCACATCTCAATTAGTGAATATATACAGACCCGCAAGTGCAGAGGCTCCTATACGAATTGACCACATCGATAAAAACTTCCAACATATCAGGGACTATTTTCTAGAAATTAGTTACATAACAGCAGCTCAACTACAAAAACCACCACAAACAACGAAAGAAATCTACAAAATCTTAACTATTAATGCTCCACGCAACAAGATAGAAACAAAATATGTAGATACTAATTGGGGGATTGTTTGGTCAAATATTTTTAACAAGAACCTGCCTTCAGACATACGAGCTTTATGGTATAAAGTGGTTAATGAGACAATTCCAACAAACGGGAAATTATTTCGAATACACTTCAAAGCAACTGATAGATGTGAAAATTGTGGAAATATCGACTCACTTCTACATCGTTTTCAATGTGGTGAGGCATACCAAATATGGATGTGGACAAAGCATGCTATAGCAGACCTTTTACAGGTATCACCGATGAATGTAAACACCAGGATAGTAGTACGACCAGTAACAAGACAGCTCCTCAGGAAAAACATAACTCGTGCATTTGGATACTGGGCCAAACCATGTTCTATATTCTACAGAGCAAGACGAAGAATTTAGAAGATTACCTGTCCACAATGAAAATTAAGATGTGGACGATGAAAAGGTCAACAAAATACAAAGAAAAGATCGGAGTTTTTTTTGGAAAATGCTATAACCTCACAAATTACACGATGATAAAATATATAAATCTAAATTACATATTTGTGCGTATACATCAAGGTTAAGGATGAGAGACCAGTATCTTTGACTTACGTTAATCATGTTACTAATGAATTGTAAGTAATTTTATGTATTATAAATGTAAAACTTTATTGTGAATAAAATATATATATTGTTAAAAAAAAAATTGTAGTGTGTGAAATTTCTAAATCGATCATAATTTAAATTGGAATGTTTATCTTTTTAAGGTGATTGGGTGCATGGAGGTAGGAATAGAGGGGAGACCAGGTGTTGCTTAAACTGTGAAGCAGCCTTTCTCCGGGGCCGCCATCTTCGTGAGTTCAAAACATTGGTCTGTTTTTCTTAAATTCTAATGTTTGTAGGTTATATCAATTAGGGTATTTATAAATATGACTACATAAGACTTCATTTTTGGTAATGCGATGATTAAAAACGAAGAAATTCTTCCATTTTGTGTACATTCCTTGTGTTTCTTGACCCTACCAATATGGCGACCTCCTACCCCACCGCACTCCACTCGGCGTCACGTCGTTATATGGAGAAGGTCCCTTACGTCGTCTCCTCTCTTTTCTTTGCTCCATGATTGGGTGCAGTACTGATGGGCAAACAGCATCTTTCCAGTAATACGTTATTCAGTTAATGCTTCTTTTTTTATCAGCGTTTTTTAACCGTTATGAATAGTGTAATTTTTTCCGAAGTAATATCTGTGGACACGCCATTAAAATCTCTGCTCAGAAACGCTCTTCTCTTGAAAATTGACGGATATAACGTCAAATAACTGGATATCACCAAAATAGCGACCACGCCCCCCAAAAATAGCGAAATAACTCTGACGTCACGAAAAGCCGCTTAATAGCGTTTAGCGATAACGCCCTCAAAAGTAGCTGAATAGCAATTCGTCAACAAAAATAGCAATACGTCACCAAAAGCGGCTTCCATAATGACCACCGGATGTTCACGCAATACGGCGAAGTGGGGATAGTAATCTTGTGGTAGTAGTTCATGTGCCCGTTCGTTTGGGGCGCTGACATCAGTAATCTGTCTTCACGCAATCAACGTTTCAACCGCTAGGTACCGCTAAGTGAGGAGACGTTTTCAGTTGACGGAAACAGTTTGAATACTTTATACAATACAATACAATACATTCATTTTCCATTGATCCCAATATAAGAGACTGGCTCTGTGGGATGTGGAAAGTTGTCAATTTACAGATAAACAGTTTCATAACAAAATAATAAGTACACCACTAGATGTACAGTCAGAGTATACATGGTACATTAAACACTTCCATTACAAAATAATACATACACCAGAAGATGTACAGTCATAGCATATATAGTACATTAAAAAAAATTCCATAACAAAATAATACATACACCACAAGATGTACAGTCATAACGTATATGGTACCGTAAACAATTACGTAACAAACTAAATACATACACCAGGAGATGTAAAGTCATAGCATATATGGTAAATTAATTATATGAACTATATTTAGACAAGATACTGGCAGCTATTTTTTAGTTACCTTAGAAATAAATTCTTCGACAGACTAGAAGGAGTTGTCAATTAAAAATTCTTTCAATTTTTTCCTGAATTTATTCTTATCATCTACTAGACATTTAATATGTGTTGGGAGCATATTGAAGATATGTATCCCTGAATATCGGACCCCTTTTTGAAAAAATGACAAAGACTTGTAATCCTTGTGATGATCATTTTTACTTCTAGTGCCATAATTGTGTATTTTGCTATGTGTTTCAAACAAAGTATAATTTGTGACTACAAAGGACATTAATGTGTATATATACTCAGATGCTAATGTCAAAATCCGTAACTTCTTGAACAGCTCTCTACATGAAGTTCTATTGCTAACCCCACACATAATTCTTATTACACGCTTTTGGGCTCTGAACACTTTGTCTTATGGGTAGAATTGCCCCAGAATAGTATTCCATATGACAATAAGGAGTGAAAATAAGCAAAATAAACTAGCTGCCTCATACGGAGATCACCTAAAGCTGAAATTTTACGCATTGCAAACGTGGTTGCTCCCAATCGTTTTAGTAAGTCAGAAACGTGTACTTTTCAATTTAAATTATGATCAATATACGAGGTGCATTCAAGTTCTAAACCCTCCGATTTTTTTTCTAACTAACTACTCACCCGAAAACTATGAAACTGGTGTTACTTCTTGACGTAATCTCCCTGCAGACCTACACATTTTTTACAACGTCGACGCCATGATTCCATGGCCGTGGCGAAGGCTACTTTAGGAGTCTGTTTTGACTACTGGAAAATCGCTGAAGCAATAGCAGCACGGCTGGTGAATGTGCGGCCACGGAGAGTGTCTTTCATTGTTGGAAACAGCCAAAAGTCACTAGGAGCCAGGTCAGGTGAGTAGGGAGCATGATATATCACTTCAAAGTTGTTTTCACGAAGAAACGGTTGCGTATCGTTAGCCCAATGTGCGCGTGCGTTGTGGTCTGTCAGCATTCGTGGCACCTACCTGGAGGACTCTTTTCGCATTTTCAGGTCGTCATGCAGGATTGTGCGTACAGAACCCACGGAAATGTTAACACTGGAGGCGATCTGTTCAACAGTCATTCGGCGATCCCCCAAAACAAGTCTCTCCACTTGCTCGATCATGTCGTCAGACCAGCTTGTGCGAGGCCGAGGTTGTTTTGGTTTGTTGTCACACGATGTTCTGCCTTCATTAAATTGTCACACCCACGAACGCACTTTCGACACATCCATAACTCGATCACCACATGTCTCCTTCAACCGTCGATGAATTTCGGTTCGTGTCACACCACGCAAATTCAGAAAACGAATGATTGCACGCTGTTCAAGTAAGGAAAATGTTGCCATTTTAACTATCTAAAACAGTTCTCATTCTCGACGCTGCCGCTAGAGTTCCATCTGTCGTACAGTGCTGCCATCTTTGTCACATATTAACAATAAGAGCACACTCATTTTAAAACAATGCGCATGTTTCTATTTATTTCCAGTCTGGACAAAAAAAATCGGAGGCCTTAGAACTTGAATGCACCTCGTACAAAACTATAAATTTCACACTCTCTACCTCTTGAATGGACTGGCCTGCAAATTTTATGTCTATATCAGGTGTTAATCTGTGTGATGTACTGAATTGCATATACTGAGTTTTATCAAAGTTTAAAGACAAGCCATTAGCTGTAAACCATTTATTAATCAGTTCAAAGACATAATTTGAAATATATTCTGTAGATAAATCTGGAGTGTTTTTAATTCCTATGTTTGTGTCATCTGCAAATTGGACAAATTTTGAGTTTTTAGATGAAACACAGGGTAGATCATTTATATATATTAGAAACAATAGTGGCCCCAATATAGAACCCTGAGGTACTCCACATCTGATTAATTTCCGCTCAGAAAACATTGGACATCTTAAGGCAGTCTTAAAATTCTCCACTGACACTTTCTGTTTTCTATTTAGAAGGTAAAAACTAAGCCATTTGTTAACAATGCCATCTATACCATAATACTTTAGTTTCTGTATCAGAATTTTATGATCTACACAGTCAAATGCTTTAGATAAGTCACAAAATATTCCCACAGGAATTAATTTTTCATTTATTCCTTCTAAAATATTGTCAGTGAATGCAAATATAGCTTGTTTTGTTGAATGACACTTTTGAAAAACAAATTGTGATTTAGTTAGAATATTATATTCATTTAATATGACTGTTTTAGAGTTTATACTAAGTACTTATCTTACTTTTAAATCTACTGTATCTTTCTGGTTCAGTAGAAAAAAAAATTACAAAAATATTGGTAACATCGACTGAGGTTTTCTTTTACGAAAGGGGACTTCCCGAAAAGGCTAGGTTGCGTGAGAAGGAATCCCCGTTCCCCATTGTTTGGATTGATACTCGCTATTTGAACTAGTGCTGCCAGGCCCTACAAATTTATCTGTAGACCTACGAATCTTTTCAAAAAATTAGGAAATTTAGCTACAGTTTTTTGCCACTTTTTATTACTTGTTGTGCTTTCCTTATTTTCGTATACTTGTTAAACTCGCAGCGTATAGTGATAATACTGAGTCATTGTCAGTAATTATGAATAATTTCCTTGCAACCGTTGGCGTAAACCAACGATTGAAAACAAATAAAGCTCGTATTTTGTAATTTAATATATTTAAATTCAAACTTACAAGACCGTAATACAGAACTATCGGCGCAATCTTCATTCACAGTGTGTACTTTGCTCACAATTTAAAAGTGCAATCTCAAAAGCTTTTGCATGCAATACAACCAGTAAAAGATAATGTAACTATTTCTGAAGTTATGGATCTAGAGGGGACAGAAGAAGAAACAGAAAATTCCAACTCCCACCGAACTAGTGTTGGTAGTACTGATACTAGTGAATGTGGTTCCGACATACAAGATGAATAAAAAATTATTTTACCTATATAGATACATTTATGAATCATTATGTAAGATATTTTATGATTTCGTAAGGTTTAAAACTCACATGTAAAATGTAAGTTCCATAAATAAAACTATAATTTATCAAATATATAGTTTTCTGAAAAAAAAAACCAAATTTAAAAAAAAAAAAAAACGAGGTTGCTAGGTTTTTTTTTCACAAATCTGAAAAAAAACATTTTCTTTTACAGTTTGCAACACTAGGCATAAATCAAGATATGAACAAGAAATACCTTCGTTTTCTTCACTTTGAGGAAAACTGCAGGATGGGTCCCAAGAGCAAATATTTGATGCCCTATGCTGTCCCTACTAAAGGTAAATGAAATAGCACTTTTATTTTGTGTCTTTGTTGGATGAATTTCATTAATTTACAAGTTTGCATTATGCTGTTTGAACGAAAGTGAAATTGTTAGTAATTACTTCGAAGAGTAAAACGCTGTAATGTATTAATTTTTTAATCTTTTTCGTCTATCAAGGCTAGAAATTGATTCTGTTCATTACACATAGGAAACAATTGCTATGTGGAATCGTAGTTATAGTTCAGTTGGTTTATATATTGTCATGTATTACGAAATTTTCTTTTGTTGGTAAGGGTGTCAGGGACTGTAAAAATTACCAAGTGTAAATGGGGTATAAGGTATTGGGAGAGACTATACTAGTCTTTTCCAACCAAATGTCAACCTCTCCTTCACGTGGTGCACCCTGTTTGCACGGACGAGGCTCTGGCGACTGAAAGATTCCCGGTATAAGGAATCACCCACTGCTTTCCAACGGCCTCCGAAAGGAAGGCGGAAGAGCGGGGAGAGGTTCAGGCCACCATCTTGCCCTTGGGGTTGGAAACGGCCTCTAAAGGCGGATGAATCAGAAATGATCAATGGCATGGGGATGCAGAAGGCAACGGGAAACCACTGCATTAAAGACCCAAAGGGTATCCCGAGGACATGTAATCCTCTCAAATTACATATATCATGATGGCTTCTTCCTGGGTAAAATATTCCGGAGGTAAAATAGTCCCCCAGTCGGATCTCCGGGTGGGGACTGATAAGGGAGGAGTCATCAGAATGGATAGAAACATTCTACGAATCAGGAGCGTGGAATGTTAGAAGTCTGAATAGGGCAGGTAGGTTAGAAAACTTAAAAAGGTAGATGGAAGAACTTAAGTTAGATGTTGTTGGGATTAGTGAGATTAAATGGAAGGACGCACAGGATTTCTGGTCTGGGGAACACTGGATAATTAGCACACAAGCTGTCAAGGGCATCACTGGTGTAGGATTTGTAATGTTTTTTTTTTTTTTTTTTTTTTTTTTTTTTTTGTAACAGTTTAACGTCCCTTTTTAACAACGTGGTCTTTAGAGACGGGAAAGGATGGGGGCAAGGAATGGGAAGGAATTCGGCCATGGCCTTTTTGAAGGAAGCATCCCGGCATTCACCTGGAGTGATTTGGGGAAACCATGGAAAACCCAAATCTGGATGCCCGGACGGGGATTCGAAGATTTGTAATGAACAAGAAAGTAGGGAAACGGGTGAGTTATTATGAACAGTTTAGTGAAAGGATTATTTTGACGAGGTTAGAAACTAAGCCCGTCCCAACCACATTAGTGTAAGTATATAGGCCAACGTCACAGGAATATGACGAAGAAATAGAAAAATATACGCTGAAATTGAAGAATTAATCCAAAATGTGGAAGGGGAGGAAAATCTAATAATCCTGGGTGATTGGAATGCAATAGTGGGAGAAGGAAAAGAGGGGAATATTGTAGGAAGTTTTCGTCTAGGAGAAAGAAATGAGCGAGGAAGCAGGTTGCTAGAATTTTGTGAAAGATATAAGCTGGTAGTGGCGAACACACTGTTTAAGAACCATGCAAGAAGAATATATACCTAGAAACGTCCTGGGGATACAGGCAGATATCAGCTAGATTATATCATGGTCAAACAGAGATCCAGGAATCAAGTTCTAGACTGTAAAGCGTACTGTAACAGCCCTCATACCTGAATTTTGAATAGCATTGTACTGTATGAAGTATTTGCAGTGAGCTAAGTTTGCTTGAAAGTGATTTGATATGTTTATTTTGTAAATTCTTGTAAATCAGTGTATATAGACTTTGTTTTATGTAAGAAAATTATTTAAAGTCCATTTAATATGTTTAAGAACCGAATGGTGCAAGAGAATTTCTTAAAAGTTTGTAATTCCATGTATTACTGTAAGTTACGATGTCTACAGGACAATTTTCTACCGTTTGAAGGATTTCTGTAAATAATTTTGTATTTAAGTATCTATAATTACCATTTCTGATCATTTTGTAATGTTGTTAATTAATTTTGTATTAATTTCCGATTGTTTTTAATATGTTAGATTGTTTGAGTGATTGTTAATGATCGAGAAATATCGGGCGGATGCCTTTGAAGAATTCTCGTAATTTCGATAGAGACTATATAAACAGATCGCCTGGACAGAGAGAGTGAATCAGTAAGGAAGTTAGTCAGTTTAGTTGACAGTATTCAGTGTTACAGAGAGTTTCAATCATTCAGTTGAGTTCACAGAGATTATCTTTGCGATTATTCAGAAGTGCATATCTGTATGTATCTATGCTTGTGAATATCGCTGACTTGATTTGAAAGAAATAAACGAACATCTTCACATAATTTTTTGATGGACTTTTAATTAATTAATCAGTGCTCAAGGTATGGATGAAAAATACAACATTTTTAGTGATTGTATTAAATTTCTTTGAAAGTTGCTTCCCCTTGAAAAAGTGTCATGCTTCTCAAAAAGAACAAAAGCCTTGGATAACTATTGGCATTAGAACATCATGCATTAATAAAAGGAAGTTGTATATTGCCTCTAGGAACAGTGAGAATGCTAATGTTAAAACACATTACAAACAGTACTGCAAAATACTGAAAAAGGTTATTAAAGAATCTAAAAGTATGTACTACAAACATAAAATTCATGATTCTGAAAATAAAATTAAAACAATATGGGACATTGTAAAAAAGGAAACAGGAAAGAGTAATCAAACAAGTAATGATATTTTTGTCAAAGAAAATTCAGTAGAATCTAATTTCTCAATTGCTGATAATTTTAATAAACATTTTTTATCTGTTGCTGATAAGTTGACTGCTAATAGCTCAGTGACACACAGTATGGATTTTGTCAAAAAAGGCTTCCAAGAAAAATTTAACTCTATGTCTATAAAATTAGCTACTCCAGAAGAAATAAGAAAAATTATCAAATCCCTTAAGAGCAAATACTCAAGTGGTTATGATGGGATTTCCAGCAGATTAATTAAATTGTGCTCCACAGAATTAAGTAATATACTAAGTTATCTATTCAATATATCTCTACTTGAGGGGACTTTTCCAGAAAGGCTTAAGTATGCTGTAGTTAAACCACTCTATTAAAAAGGGAGATAAGGCAGCCATATCGAATTTACCGACAAATTTCATTACTAAAAGCCTTCTCCAAGTTTTGAGAAGCAATGTACAATAGAGTTTATGACCATCTAAAAATAATAATATTCTAACTAAATCACAATTTGGTTTTCAAAAGGGTCATTCAACAGAACAAGCTATATTTGCATTCACTGACAATATTTTAGAAGGAATAAATGATAAATTAATTCCTGTGGGAATTTTTTGTGACTTATCTAAAGCATTTGACTGTGTAGATCATAAAATTCTGATACAGAAACTTAAGTATTATGGTATAGATGGCATTGTTAATAAATGGCTTAGTTCTTACCTTCTAAATAGAAAACAGAAAGTGTCAATGGAGAATTTTAAGGCTGCCTTAAGAGGTCCACTGTTTTCTGAGTGGAAATTAATCAGATGTGGAGTACCTCAGGGTTCTATATTGGGGCCACTATTGTTTTTAATATATATAAATGATCTACCCTGTGTTTCATCTAAAAACTCAAAATTTGTCCAATTTGCAGATGACACAAACATAGGAATTAAAAACACTCCAGATTTATCTACAGAATATATTTCAAATTATGTCTTTGAACTGATTAATAAATGGTTTACAGCTAATGGCTTGTCTTCAAACTTTGATAAAACTCAGTATATGCAATTCAGTACATCACACAGAGTAACACCTGACATAGACATAAAATGTGCAGGCCAGTCCATTCAAGAGGTAGATAGTGTGAAATTTCTAGGTTTGTGTATTGATCGTAATTTAAATTGGAAAGTACATGTTTCTGACTTACTAAAGCGATTGGGAGCAGCCACAGTTTGCAATTCGTACAATTTCAGCTTTAGGTGATCTCCGTATGAGGCAGCTAGTTTATTTTGCTTATTTTCACTCCTTATTGTCATATGGAATAATATTCTGGGGCAATTCTACCCATAGAGATAAAGTGTTCAGAGCCCAAAAGCGTGTAATAAGAATTAATGTGTGGGGTTAGCAATAGAACTTCATGTAGAGAGCTGTTCAAGAAGTTAGGGATTTTAACATTAGCATCTGAAGTATATATACACATTAATGTCCTTTGTAGTCACAAATTATACTTTGTTTGAAACAAATAGTAAAATACACAATTACTGGCACTAGAAGTAAAAATGATCTTCACAAGACTTACAAGTCATTGTCATTTGTTCAAAAAGGGGTCCGATATTCAGGGATACATATCTTCAATATGCTCCCAATACATATTAAATGTCTAGTAGATGATAAGAATAAATTCAGGAAAAAATTGAAAGAATTTTTAATTGACAACTCCTTCTACTCTGTCGAAGAATTTATTTCTAAGGTCTCTTAAAAATAACTGTCAGTATCTTGTGTAAATATAGTTCAAATAATTAATTTTCCATGTATGCTATGACTGTACATCTCCTGGTGTATGTATTTAGTTTGTTATGTAATTGTTTATAGTGCCATATATGTTACGACTGTACATCATGTGGTGTATGTATTATTTTTTTTTTAATGTACCATATATGTTACGACTGTACATCTTCTGGTGTATGTATTATTTTGTAATGAAAGTGTTTAATGAACCATGTATACTATGACTGTACATCTAGTGGTGTACTTATTATTTTGTTGTGCAATGGAAAATGAATGTATTGTATTATTGTATTGTATAAACCACCGAAGGACCTTAATATGGCGACCGTTTGACATTGACGAGAAGTTATTAACATCTGGGAGATGTTAATCTTCTAAAAGAATCGGCAGCAAATTACGACGAATTATCGGCAGACTACAAGTAGAGGTTACAAAAGTTGCCCGATTTGGAGGATTTCGACGATTGAATTATTCGGCGATAACTTGGAGCAGAGTAAAACCAGTGACTAAACGCAGCAATCATCGGAGATTTTCCATCGGCGTCGGGAATCAGGAGTAATTTTCCAACTGCAAGAGGATTTTCTGCGGCCTATAAAATCGTCCTCTTCCAGCAGTGCAGTGATTTGAGTGTGGAAAGTGGGGTTAAGTGATGTAATCAGTGGAAAAAGTGCTACTAGCTGAAATTTAAGGTGACGAAAATTGTTTAAGTGATACAGAAGTAAGTACTGGACATTCAAATTTTGTTTTTGCATGTGATTTTGTGGCAGGTTAGAAAAATTTTAATTCTTCTTAACCTTGTTTTTGTGTTGATTTTGATAATTACTGAAAATGGCTGAGAGTCAAAATTTGCAAACAAAGTTAGAATCCTTGGTATTACGCGTATGTAGTTATTTGAATACAGAATTTTCTGAAATTAATAGTAAGTCAAATATAAATGTTACTGAGGAACCATTATACTCTGATAGCAGGAATGGGGTGATTCAAGAGATAGAAATTGTTCCTAATCATGACGATTGTGGCTTCTCAATCATTTCAGTAGATGAGAATAATGAATTTTATGTTGAAGATTTGCGGGATGGTCATTGTTTGATTACTAAAAACAATGCTGAATTCATAGTTCATAAGACAGTTTGGCTAGCAGAAACTTGGGGGCCACAACATGGCATTATTGGGACTATGTCTGGTTGTATTGGTGGGAAGAAGGTTTTTAAAAAAGCTGAGATTAACGAATTTCTTAAATATCTTGAAGATGAGGATGATACTATAGTGTCAGTAGAAGATTTATATGCGGAGGAGAGTCGGGAGGTAGGATGTTTTTCCACTGAACCAAGGAAGAATGAAAGAAGTTGGGTACAGATTCCTAAGTTGGAAAATTTCTCTGAATTTGACTTAGATGACACGATGCTTGGCACTTTATTTGATGTAGATGAGGGTATAGAAGAAATGGGTAAGAGTTTGGGTCCAGTTACTGTCTCCCATGAAGTAAATGCTATAGTTAATAATAATAGTGGGTCAAAAGTTTCTAAAAATTTGCTTAGTGGTGTCTCTGATAATAATAATAAAATTGCCGAAGAGATTAAACCCATTCCTGATGAGGACCAAGTTGTTGATTTAACCATAAAGGAAGTAGTTTCTGATAGTAACGTTTCTGTAGTAACATCTCCATACTGTGACAAAGTTATAAATCCAGGATGTGTTGAGAAAGTTGCTAAATGTAATGTAGAAAATAATCCCATAGTGGTAGGTAGCTTGGTGGAGTTAGCAGCAAGTGAATTTCAGGATAGGGTTATGATAGATGTAATTAATGATGTTGATGATGTAAAGGTTGATAATAAGATAAAACGGGAAGGGGACCACCGTAGTACCTTATCACTAGAATCAGTGTGCGAAAGTAATAATTTTCATGTAGAAGATTTACGAAATGGTCAAAGCTTAATTACAAAAAGGGGTGCAGAATTTATAGTGCTTACTACAGTGTGGCTATCGGAAACTTGTAAGATCCAGAATGGCATAGTTGGGACTATGTGTGCTTGTATAGGTGGTAATGAAGTTTGTAGAATTGCTGAAATCGAGGAGTTTCTCAGATATCTTGAAGATGCAGGTGATACAGTGGTGTGGATAGGAGACCCAGATGAGGAGGAGGATTGTAAGTCAAAGTATTTGTCTTCTGAAGAGAGAGAGGTTGAAAAGCCTTATGTACCAATCCCTAAGTTGGAAAAATGTCCTAATTTTGACTTAGCTGATACGTTATTTAGCCCTTTATTTGGTGTAGATGATGACATTGAAGAAATGGGTGGGAGTAAGGATTTATTTGAACCAGTTACTGATTTGGAAAAAATTGCAGAATGCGACTTAGATGACACTATGTTTTGTACCCTCTTTGATGTGGAAGCTAATAGTGAAGTAGTAGTTGCTGAGAAAAATAATTATTTTGTGGAGGAAGTCAGTAAGTCAGATGTTAGAATAGTTTTAGGTACTGATTCAGATAATTTGGTAAGTTTAAGTAGTAATCAGATGATAAAGAGTGGGGTTGGGAGTAATGATGGACTAAACTGCAGTAGTGAGAATAATAAATTTGTATTACCAGTTGAGTCAGCAACATTGCTTTTAAGTGACAATCAATTTGCTAAAAAAGAACCATTTTATGTCTCAGCTGTTGTGTGGTTATACCAAAGTTTGTTGTTAGAGATGATTGAAAGTTTGTATATCTCTCTTTATATAGTGAAGCTTTGTATAAATAGAAATGTTGTATTAGATGTGTATTCAAAGGTAGAAGAGAATTCAATTGATGCATGTAAATAGTTTGTGTGAGTACTTAAGTTCAGATACAGATGTAAACATTTCACGGTATAATTTGTGACAGTTTTGTGTAGAAACTTTTGATATTTTCATGATGTTGTGATTTTCTACATTGTGGTGACAAATTATCAGCTGTAAAATATAAATAGACTGTTGTCATTAACAAGCAGACATCAAGTGTGTAATGTGGAGTAAGAAAATTGTAACTTAAGGTGATGGCATTGAACGTTTGTTGTGTAAAAACAGTAACTGAAAAAATGATTGGATCTGAAAAAAGACAATAATTGTAACCAAAATCAGTGTCATGGACTATGCGCAGATGTTGCATGTAATGAAGAATTGTATTTGTTCATTGTAAAAGTCAATATGGTTGATTGATTGTAATCTGTTTATGTTGGCATTATGTGTACATTCAACCTGCTTAGATTCGTGACGGATTCAATCAATTTTAACTGTCTAAAATTAAGTGAATCCTGGGGAGGGGTTGTAACAGCCCTCATACCTGAATTTTGAATAGCATTGTACTGTATGAAGTATTTGTAGTGAGCTAAAGTTTGCTTGAAAGTGATTTGATATGTTTATTTTGTAAATTCTTGTAAATCAGTGTATATAGACTTTGTTTATGTAAGAAAATTATTTAAAGTCCATTTAATATGTTTAAGAACCGAATGGTGCAAGAGAATTTCTTAAAAGTTTGTAATTCCATGTATTACTGTAAGTTACGATGTCTACAGGACAATTTTCTACCGTTTGAAGGGATTTCTGTAAATAATTTTGTATTTATGTATCTATAATTACCATTTCTGATCATTTTGTAATGTTGTTAATTAATTTTGTATTAATTTCGATTGTTTTTAATATGTTAGATTGTTTGAGTGATTGTTAATGATCGAGAAATATCGGGCGGATGCCTTTGAAGAATTCTCTTAATTTCGATAGAGACTATATAAACAGATCGCCAGGACAGAGAGAGTGAGTCAGTAAGGAAGTTAGTAAGTTTAGTTGACAGTATTCAGTGTTACAGAGAGTTTCAATCATTCAGTTGAGTTCACAGAGATTATCTTTGCGATTATTCAGAAGTGCATATCTGTATTGTATCTATGCTTGTGAATATCGCTGACTTGATTTGAAAGAAATAAACGAACATCTTCACATAATTTTTTGGTGGACTTTTTAATTAATTAATCAGTAATTAAACCACCGAATAACCTTAATAGTACCCAGGAGAAGACATAGACTCGGACCATAATTTGATACTAATGAAGTGCAGGCTGAAATTCAAGCGTATAAGGAAGCAGCTTAAGCAGAACAGACTGGAACTGAAACAATCTAACACAAGAGAAAACTTTGAATAAATGGTAGACTTAGGTGTAAGAAGTAACTGTGAAAGGAGCGCAACCGAGGACGAATAGAATGCATTAAAGACCGAAATAATGAAAGCTGGTAATGAAACATTAGGCTTTAGGAACAAGCTGTCCGAAAACCTTGGATCACAGAAGAAATTTTGCAGCTGATGGATCAGAGGAGAAGGTACAAAAATGCTCAGGATGAAACAGGAAAAGAGCAGTACAGGCAATTTAGAAATCAAATAAATATGAAATGCAAAGTAGCAAAAAAAAAAAAAAAAAACATTGGCTACAAGAAAAGTGTGAAGAAGTAGAAAAGGAAATGGTCATAGGTAAGTAGATGTTGCATATAGAAAGATCTAACAGAATTTTGGAGAAATGGAGAAAAGAGATATGAAAATTAAAGCTGCTGATGGGAAACCTCTTTAAGCTCAGATGATAAAGCCAACCGATGAAAGAAATACATTGAGAAACTGTATGTTGGGGATGACTTAAACAATAGTGTAATGGAAAAGGAAGAAGATGTCGACGTTGATGACTTAGGAGATCCTGTTTTAAGGGCAGAATTTAATAAAGCTCTGAATGACTTGAATACAAATAAAGTAGTTGGAATTGATGAGATCCCTGCAGAACTTCTTAAATCTCTAGGAGAGGAAGGAATCGAAAGATTGTTCAAGCTGATATCAAAAAGTTATGAAACAGGAGAAATTCCAGTGGATTTTAATAAAAATATCATCTTCACACTTCCAAAGAAAGCACAAGCCGAAAAATGCGAGAATTATCGCACCATTAGTCTAACAACACATGCTTCAAAGTTACTTACCGTAATAATATACAGAAGGATGGAAAGGGTAGTAGAAGAGATAGTAGGTGAAGATCAGTTTGGGTTTAGGGAAAATCGCAGTACAAGGGAAGCAATTCTGTCTTTAAGATTAATACTTGAAGGGCGGATCAAGAAAAACAAAGATACTTTTATGGCATTTGTTGATTTAGAAAAAGCTTTTGATAATTTTAGGTGGGACAAGATGTTCAAAATTTTAAAGAAGTCAGGTCTAAAGAATCGAGATAGAAGAATACTCTATAAACTATATAAGAATCAAGTGGCTGTAATAAAAGTAGAGAATCACGAGGGACATGCATCAGTTAAAAAGGGTTGTAGTCTATCCCCGTTAAAATTCAACTTGTATGTAGAAGAAGCAATGATGAAAGTCAAAGAAAAATTTCCATTTGGCATAAGTTTTCAGGGAGAAAAAAAAGTATGCTACGATTTGCTGATTACATTGTCTTGTTAGCAGAGAGTGCTGAGGATATTGAGAAGTTATTGAGTGGCATGAACAAAATACTGACGGAAGATTTTGGAGTGAATATAAATTAAAGGAAGACAAAAGTGATGAAATGTAGCAGAAACGATACCGATACTAGCAGATTAAATATAAAAATAGGATCGGATGCAATTGGAGAAGTGAGCGAGTTCTGTTACTTGGGAAGCAAAATTACAACCGATGGCTGAAGCAGGAATGATGTTAAAAGCAGAATAGCACTAGCAGAAACAGCCTTCATGAAAAAGAGAAACCTTTTAGTTTCAAATATTGATCTAGTAATTAGAAAGAACTTTTTAAAACTCTATGTGTGGAGCATCAGCACTTTACGGTAGCGAAACATGGACTTTAGGAATACCGGAAAGAAAGAAACTTGAAGCAATTGAAATGTGGTGCTACAGAAAAATGCTGAAAATTAGGTGGACAGACAAAGTAAGAAATGAACGAGTTTTGGAAATGATTGGTGAGAAATGAAGTTTATGGAAGAAGCTTACAGGAAGAAGAGACAGGCTGGCATGTCATATTTTGAGACATGCTGGATTGGTTAATTTGTTAGTGGAGGGAACAGTCGATGGTAAGAACTGTAGAGGAAGACAGTGATTAGAATTTATGAAGCAGATAATTGAGGACGTGGAATGTAAGGGGTATGTAGAAATGAAGAGGTTAGCACAGGATAGGAAGGGATGGAGGATTGCATGAAACCAGTCTAAAGACTGATGAGTGCAAAAAAAAAAAAAAAAAAAAAAAAAAAAAAAAAAAAAAAACATGAATAATTTTCGAAAAAACGCTTTAGGAATTTAATACTTGTAAATCAGAACTGTAAATGGGGAGGAATTTAAAATTCCAATTATAAAAGAAAATTTTTAAAACATATCTATTTAAAAAGGGGACTTGCCAACAGAATGTGGGTTAAAATTAATAATAAAAAACATTGTTTCTCAGTGCACTATCCCACCAAACATCAGCTGTCAATTTTGTTTCAAATATTACTTTGCTGTCACACTTGAAAATAAATAACATTTTTCCCACTACTTGAATGTTACTGTGACAGTGTTGGTCTCTGTGTTATATGAAATTGTACTGAATAAATTTTTTTGTGATAGTTAATTGCTTAGTGTCATTTTCCCTTACACAACTATTTTTGCATACGTATATAATTTACTTATTTTTGTGCATTTTCAAGAACTTATTAATTTTGATCATTATGAACTTCAGCTCAAATCCATTGTGTTTCTGACATATTATTGTGTAGTCCCCAAGGTAATTGATTTTAATTCCTTACCTACAAAAAGTTATTCTTCTGCTCCCTTACATCAAAAATAAAGTGTCAGCTTGTCATTGTCTCCTCTTCCTTCCTATTTACTAATAATTCTTTACCAATATCCATCCAGACCTAATCACCAATGGATGCCCAGTTATTTCTTTGTGTGATATTATTCAGAAAGAAGAATTGTTCTGAAATATTTTATTATGAGATAAGTACACAGTCTCTGGGGTGGGTGTGGATATACATGTGGAAAGTTAATGTTGTCTTCCAGAAGTGGTTACCTCACTTACCACAGGTGAAGACGGGATTGCATGGATGAAAACAAAACCATGAACTCACTTGACAAAATTTCAGTAAAAAAAACTTAGTTGGTTATGAATGGTTCATTTGGTGGTCAGTTTCACCTTGCCCCATATCTCTCCTTTAGCTTGACTAAAGTTCTTTCCAAAATATTGTAAAGCATATTCTTGTCTTCATCCTGGCCCCCTGCCTTTAACTGTGGTAAGTGACCTGTTACTTTGTCTATCCTTTCTCGGTTTCATTGCCTAACAAGTTACATTGTTACCATTGGAGAAGTACTTACTTCATGTGATTTAACTGTGCCAGTGTCTCCTCTGTAAAAATGAGTAGTACACATTTTATTGGTCGTAGTTATGTATTTTTTGTTTAACTAGGCATTAGTTCCATTTGTAGTATTTACAGTTATGTATAGTGCTTTATAACCATTTCCCCTTTAGTTTCTATTAACTGTACATATCAGAGGTTTCTCTTAATAATTACTTAATACTTAAAAACGATTCATTTCCATTATAGTTTTGATGCAATGGTTTTTTTTTTTTTTTCCTTTGGGTTCTCTGGAAGTTTCTACTTTCCAGGAATTTTTTAGTTTCTATTTCAAGTGGATCTATACTTATGGGCAAATGGCTGGCTGCATGGAATAGTTCGCTTCCTTGTGACCCTTAATTTTACTAATTTTCATGCACGTGCAGAGGTGAGCAGTAATAAGAGGATGGCCAGCATGCTTGAGGAGGGGGGGTTGGAGCCTCTTCAGTAGTAAAAATATTTTCTCTTTTCTCTTCAGTATTGGAGAACAGAAATTTTTATCAATTCTGGATGTTATAAACTATTATGTATATTTGTCTAAAGCATAAGCTCAATATATAATGTAACATGTAATGTGTATGTGAAGTATAAGCTAAAAATAAATACGTAATTTTGGTGTGTTTATTTCTATAATTGTAATATTTGTTTGTCTTTGAACTGAAATAATAAAAAAAAAGTGATGATACATTTGTTTTCTTTTCAATTCCCCTTTAATTCATTTTCCTACTCTTGAAACCTGCTATTCAGAATTGAAAAAAAAATGTGAATGCAATAAAACTGAAACCAAATAAAAAGTATAAAAAAGTAAAAAATTTAAAACAAAGAATGAAAATAGAAATAAAATACAAAGGAAAAATAGAATCTTTAAAGTAATGAAGCATAAGCATTTTGAAATCCGCGCACTCCGGTGACGTCATTGAATGTTTCATGTGCCCCGCCGCTAGTTGCGCTAACGTCGGCGGCAGCCGATACTTCGCCAAGGATTTATACGTCCCATGGAGGAAGGAAATATATGGAGACGACGCAAGAGACCTTCATCACGCATTGAAGTGAAGCAGGGCGGAGGAGGAGTGGGGGGGCATGGCCGCTTCCATACAGACACGGGGAATATGTACAAAAACCTCAAGGGGACTCTCGGATAAAGGTGACGCCGCAATCTGGTGATGGATTATTATGTAACTCGATATGACAAATAAAAAATTAAGAATAAAATTTTTTGATATCCTGCTTAGTTTTCGAGATATTCTGTCCCAAATGTGAAATGGTTTTGGTTGAAATTCAGAAGAAAAAATTGGTCAAAGTCAAATTTGATGATGGATTCTTATTTAAAAAGACGAGACAAATGAAAAATAAACAATAAAAATTTTCGATATCTCACCTAGTTCTAGAGATATACTGTATCAAAAGTGAGGTGTCTTGAGTTGAAATGGAGAAGAAAAATTTCGCAAAAGTCAAATTTAATGATCGATTCTTATGTAACACGACGAGACAAATCGAAAATAAACAATAAATTTTTTCGATATCTTGCTTAGTTTTCGGGATATACTGGGAACATCGCAATTGTTTGGAAGCGCAATATCAACACAGCGCATGCGCGAGCCTGCTTCACCAATTTAACGTCAATTCTCCTCCATATATTTCCTTCCTCCATGATACGTCCCATGGAGGAAGGAATATATGGAGACGACGCAAGGGACCTTCGCCACATACTGGAGTGAAACCGGGTGGAGACAAGTGGGGAGGGGAGGCCGCCATATTGCTTGACCAGAGAAACACGGAAATATGCACAAAAACCTCAAGGGAATCATAAGACAAGCGTGGCACCGCAATTTGATGATGGATTATTATGTAACTCGACGAGATACATCAAAAATGAAGAATAAAATGTTTTGATATCGTGCTTAGTTCTCGAGATATACTGTCTCAAAAGAGTGGAGTTTCTGGTTGAAATTCAGAAGAAACGTATCCCCAAAGTCAAATTTAGTGATAGATTCTTATGTAACACGACGATACAAATCGAAAATAAAGAATAGTTCGCGAGATATACTGTCTCAAAAGTGAGGTTGTTAGGTTATGAGGGGATTCAACGATAACCGTGGCGCCGCAATTTGATGACGAATTCTTATGTAACTCGATGAGGGAAACTGAAAGTAAATAATAAATTTTTTTGATATCTCGCTTAGTTCTCGAGATATTGTACCTTAAAATTGACGTGGTTAGGTTGAAATGCCGCCCGGACCAGAAAAAAACTATCGCCATATCCACATTTGATGATGAATTCGGACGTAACTTAATGAGCAGGTAATCATATATATTATTTCTATAAGGTATTTTTTTGTCACAAGCCTATATCTTCCTTCATACTTAACCGAAATCAATGAATGAGGTGTAATTTTAAAGCTTATGGTCTTCACTTTGGTTAAATCGTATTTTAAGCAAGAAAGTTTTCGGAATTCGACCCTTAAAGGGCAAAAATGTAAATTTTTCTAAAATGCTGTTTTCTGTGTTACGAGTCAGTTATCTCCCTGGATACCTATCTGAAACCGTTTTATGAAGTATCGTTTTAAAGATTAAGATCTCCGCTTTAGTGACGTCATATATTAAGCCAGAAAGTTTTCGTAATTCGACTCTTAAAGGGCAAAAGTATCAATATTTTTGCAATGCGTTTTTGTGTCACGAGCGATTTATCTCCCTTAATATCTAACCGATATAGATAAATAAGGTATCATATTAAAGAATAAGGTCTCCGCCATGGTAACATTATATTTTAAGAAAGGAATTTTTCGTAATTAGACCCTTATAGGGCAAAAATATCACTTTTTCTAAAATGCGTTTTTTGTATCTCGAGCCATTTATCTCCCTGTATATCTAACCAAAATCGATAAATGAGGTGGGATTATGAGGAGTAATGTCTCAGCTTTGTGACATCATATTTTAAGAAAGAATGTTTTTGGAATTCAACCCTTAAAGGAAAAAAGTATAAATTTTTCTATTACCGATTTTTGTGTCACGGGTGATTTATCTCCCTTGATATCTAACCGATATAGTTAAATGAAGTATCATATTAAAGAATAAGGTCTCCGCCGTGGTAACATTATATTTTAACAAAGGAGTTTTTCGTAATTCGACCAATAAAAGGCAAAAATGTCAATTTTTCTAAAATGCGTTTTTTGTATATCGAGCCATTTATCTCCCTGGATATCTAACCAAAATCGATAAATGAAGGAGTATGAAGAGTAATGACTGAACTTGGTGACATTATATTCAACCTCACTATTCATCGCATTTTATTCGCGAAATTTTCGCACGGCTCGTCTAGATCTTTTTAACAAACTGTTTATTTCTACAGTCCTTAAATTTTAGTTGATGTTGAAATAGGTTATATTTTCACATTCTATTTCAGTAATTGACAAGGAAGATTTCAAAATCTAGAAATATACTTGTAGACAAATTTACAAACAGAAACAAGTCATATCTGAAATTTAAAAAAAAAGCGTAAGTCAAAATTTAGAGCTTTTAAAAAAAATTAATACTTCATAAAACCTCATAGTTTCTGAGCTTACTTAGAAGATATTGTACTGGTAGTGGCCTATATAATTTTGCTAGAAAAATCAGTACATTCAAAAATCAGAAGCTAACAGCTAATAATAAATAAATTGTTTGTTCTCTTCAGGTATACACCGCATTTCAACCTGCCAACATTTCCATTAATATTGCCGCTACAAAACCAAACTATGTAGACACATCTAAACGCAAGAAATGCATCGCGAACTACATTTCCGTCAACAAAGTTTATTTCATCACGTTTAGTAGTTCGCACAGCACAAATTATCACGATTAATTTCATCGTGCAATTTCAGTGTAAACTTAAACGTGAGTAATGCATGCAGAATACCATATTCCCTGTGTCGCGATGTAAACATGACCCGTTTAAATTAAATTTCCAACATTTGTCTACAATAAGGCTAGCTTTTCAGGTGCAAAATAGTAACATATGCTAATTGTCTACACTACACCAACAAAAATTTGAGAATAATATGATCCTATTGAGAGCAATGAATAAATTTATAGCGAATGGCACTAATGTTCCGGTTGCCTGTCAGATACTTCAAGAACGATAATTACAATGTGACTTACTTATGAAACGCTATTCCAGGTTTTTTCCTATCTCGTCTGTTTGTGCGACCATATGCATCACAACTTGGCATTATAGAAAACTTTAGAATATTAGAAAATGAAATATTCTCAGCTGCTGACACAGTGCAAACAGCCCAATGTTTTGGTACTCCTACGATGTCCGCCGCGCAGACACAGTTTTTTCACGAGGTTTCACGGATTTCGCGTTATCTCGTCTCCATATATTCCTTCCTCCATGATACGTCCGTGTGCAGTCTCTATAATTGTCTCTGATAATGACTGTCAGAGACGTTATATACGCCTTCGTCTTGTTTTTATTTTCTTTTTAGTAACTGGCGGTGATACTTTTGTAAAATAATATCGAATTGAAACACTTAGATCAGCATCAGCTGTTCGTGTATAACAGATCAAACAGGATGAAATGAAATATAATGAATTTGTGGTAGGAGTTTTACAAACATATGACACTACAACAAATATAACATTACACATCGCCAACTCGAAAAGGACAGGAATTTAACTTTGCTGAAAGTAAAATATTTTTTCAGCCTGGCCATTAATTCGCATTAAGTTTAGTTTGGCTGTAGTGATTTGTATTTCATATTTTACATATGGAGAATATATGTTCAAATAACAGACCAGCTGCAATTAAAATAGGAATTCACAGGTTTACATTAAAGTAATCCGTAATGCAGCTATGGTGTGCTGTTTGAAACTAATTAACCTGTGGGAATAGTGTGAGTAAATTGGCGTCGGTAACAGTAAACACTACTGATTAGTCGTGTAAAAAATCATTTAAAATTGTGGAAAAGTGTTCCGCTTGTAAAAAATCAGATGCTGATGGAAGCTCGAAGTGTCGTGCGTGTGAAATTAAAACAAAAAATCTCAATACAGTGCAAACGCGCTCCAAATCAAAGGATTTAAAATTGCCGACCGGCAATGCAGACACGAAACCAGATGAAAAGGAACACACAATTCAGCACCTTAAAGAGATTATTTCAAGTAAAGATGAAATCATTAGATTTCTTAAGGAAGAAATCAAAGACCTTAAGGAAAAAGTGAAATTTTTAAATCATCCTATAGTTACGGAAGCAAACTGTGAAAAATAGACACATGTTAAGGCCGGGCGCACATTGACGTGCAGTTGACGCAGGCGGCGCAGCACAGTTTCTGTGTGTCTATGTTTTGGGGCGGAACAGCGCCTATTGAGACGCAGGGCAGGGCAGCGCAGTATTGCGCCGCACGTAGCCTGCACCATGTTGTGATCACAACACAGAAATCCGGGGCGCACATTGAGCTGCGTGGCGCAGTAGGGGCAGCGCAGAGCAGGGCAGGGCAGCACAGACAATGAAACTGTGTCGGGCAGTTACCCTCGCATATTAGAGCGCAGTACAAAAACATGTCGATGCAAAAACTCGATTATTGATTTCTGAATCAAACTGGAATGCCGAGCTTGGAAAATTGTTATTACTTTAACAGAAGCTGAGTTAGATAAAACTATGCAAAAGAGAGTATATGAAACGAAGAAACTCTCATCTGGCTTTTGCAGTGACAAGAGAATACTTCGGTACTTCACTTACGATCTACACAGATTAAGGGCCACAATTCGAGTCAGCGCTCTTAAATGCACTATCGCACCTGATAGGAGCGCAGCAAATTCGCACCTCGCCATTCCATCCGCAGTTCAATGGACGCGTCGAACGCTTGTATCGTTCGCTAAAGATCGCCCTGATGTGCAACCTCACCTCCATTGGCCGAACCTGATACCAACCGTTCTCCTCCGCCCAGGGTCGGCCCTAGCCAGTTTTTCAGGTGGTGCGAGATCTCATTGTGGCGCCCCAAATGTTCAGTCGCTTATTCGTGATTAAGGTGTCCCTATAGACAGGCTGAAGATAACATACATCTTTTACATCCTACTATTATAAATGTAAATGTTTGTATGCTTGGATGCTTTTACTGTTTCACGTCGAAATGTCTGAACTGCTTAGGCTAAAATTTGGAATAATGTATTAACTATCTACTTTTATCTCTATCGAAAAAGTATTTCCCGTGGGATTTAAATATTAATACGTGTATGAATACGTTATGAACTCCACTCGCGCAAATCTGAAGGCAGAATATATTAATAATAACTCAAACCTCAGAAAGATTAATATGTAACAGCAGCGGTATGAGTGGGAAACAATAGCTGTAAAAAGGAACACTATATGTTTGAAAGGTTCATTTAAGCTACTATGGCGTACAGAAAGCTCACATCACGTATCCGTTATATTCACAGAGTTTTTAATAATTTTTTAAACAAACAAATGATGAAATAACATCATACCTACAACCTCGCTTTTGTGCATGGACAATATTATTTTCTATAGATAAAATTGTAAGATCTGACAGTCCATCTAGAGTCCGCGTTTACCGTAAGTAACTTTTAATTTACTGAAGCTTTTTTCTCCTTTAGCGACAGTTACATGTGTGGTTGGCAAAATTCGAATCACTGTCCACACATTAGGAAATATATCCTGCCAACCATTTTGTTTCATAAGGTGAACTTTTATTGGTTCTGCTGATTCAAGCCACATAAACAACAGTCTCCAGTTAGAAAGTTCCTCAAACAATTCACAACCAGATATGTCACATTTTTCTCCATCAGTTAAACTTATTTCTAAATCTGCACAGAATTATTCCAATTCTGACTTTACGAGAATTGTTTTGATAATGTGTAAGAACGACACTGTATCATTAAATCTGGATAGTTGTGTATATTGAGTGATTGACGCATTTTAAATTTTATCGAACATGTGCCAAAACACGTTCATTGTAAACAATTCTTCTGGGCCCTGTTGCTATCTCATTTACGGCCTGATACCAAAAAAGTCTTTGCTTTCTTCGGTATCAGACTGGCTTAATAATGGAATATGTCACAGTCTGAGAAGCAATTTCTCTATATGTTATCAGAGCAGACGAATAACCCTGATAGTTTTCTCAAATTCCGAGCTGTTTTCCAGCAATTGTGAAGCGTTTCGTAAATCCACTTTCAGGCTGCATGGCCTTGCTTAGAATATTTTACTTGAAACAATGTACTATACCAAGTCACTGTTGAAACTATGAACTCAAATTGCTCCATGATCCGGCTCAGGGACAAGGCCTCTGTTGCTGCAACTGAATAATTCGTTTCCAGAAGGGCAACGCGAACTGAAGAGTAGTGATAACGAACTGCAGCGAAGCTAGAAACTAAATTTTCAAAACAACCTTCACATTTTTTTAATTTTTTTTCTGGCGATATTCCTTCTTAGTGATTGGATACCACTTCCCATCGCTTTGTTGATCGAGAGAATAGAACAAATATTTTAAAAATAAATCTGAACAAAGAAACTGATTTAACTGATGTTTTGGTAGCTCCTGCTATTACCAAATTTAATAACAGCTACATAGATTAAAAAATACCCGAAGATATTGGTTCAGAATTCTTCTTTGTACACCTTTGTTTCTTCCTACCATACTGTATCTATTGTCATATCTTTGGCCTCGACAATCATACATATCAAAATCGAACTTTTACGAAGTATTCTCTATACACAGGTCATTGAATACAGCTCCCGAAGAGTCACTTTCGGCTTTTAAAAGCAACGAAACGCTCACGCAAATGGGCTTCGTCTTCAAGAGTGTCAACAATCACAATGTTAAAGATAAATTGTTCAACCCAACTGACATGAGGAGTTCAATTAAGTGTAATGGAAAAGTATTTAGACGACTTATCCATAGTCAAATTTTTTACGAACTTCTTTAGTTTTGAATATGTTTGCCAAAATAGTAGATATTAGTCTATTAACAATACGGCGGAGATGCTCCATCATAACAGGATCATATTTTCCCAGCATTTGCAATGTACCTAGGAAGTTACCATTAAAAGAAGTATTTAGTGTTTCAGATCCAAAGCTTCCTCTGAACAAGAAATTATTGCATATAAAACGAATTCATTCATTTGAGGTTTGCAACCTATCCTGATTTTTTGTTTGTATTTACAAATGCTTGTCTATTACACAGAAGATCTTTAATCGAATCAACTCTTCTATCCAACTGAGCGTGGTGCGCTGGTGATTAGAGGAAGGTTCACGAGTTTTGAGACGCTGTGATAAGTTGCTCCACTCATCAAATCCTTCTTTTCCCAAATAAGAGTGAGACATTCTGTTGAATAAACAACAGAAAGAAAAATATACTTTATCTGCAGATTTAAAGTAAACAAACCATCTTCTTTTATAAGCTTCGAATTTGGCATTACTCTTTGAAAATGCGTGTTTGAAAGATGGAGTCGATGGGTTTTTATATTCTATTTTTTTATTTTTCCGTTGCTCCAATAATTATTTCATCTTGGCTGCAGAGTCAAAGAGAGACCGTTTTGAAATATCATCATAAATTGTACTTTGTACAGGCGACAATGGTGGTATGTCTGACATTTAATTTAATTGATATATCCCATTCTGTAATATTTTTAACAGCAGACGACGTTACAATCATAGGTAAATATACTCGCACATGCTCTCTTTATCATGATCCTCGTCTGAGTAACTTCCATTAAAATTCTTCTTCCACCGCGTGTTGAACTCGTTCTGGTGACGACGATTCAGATAAGTTCCCAACTCTAAAAAAATTTTCAAGCAATTTTTAAGACTTCTCAGTTTTGGCTAGGTTTTGTTTTCTTTTTAAGTAGTTTTTTTAGGTAGCGACATAATCTTGTCTGCAAAAGACACCTTATGCTTTGTAAATATTTCCAATAGGAACGTTTGCTGCAGTCTCCTTAGGTATAATATGGCAGAAATAGATAAGTAGGTTAAATATCTCCCCATGAACATGTACCCGCATGTGAATGAACTCCAAGACTACAGCCCAAAAGGTAGGAAAAAGGTGTGGGACCCGATACCGGAGAGTGCTAGTTATGTGAAGAATTGTAATTTCTTTGAAAAACGGGAAACTCGAATCACAACTCGAGGCTACGCGATTCTATGACGACATACGGATATGCATCAAGCTGGAGCTCTTACACTTATAAACTCTTCTGGATAACAGTGTGTTAAAATAATATGTGAACAGCAAACTGGGTTATTGCAGAATTTATTTTTCATTTTTCGCGCACACGATCTATCGCTGCAATTTCGGCGCCCCCCGTATGACGGCGCCCGGTGCGTTCGCACCACTCGCAACGCCCTAGGGCGCCACGCCTCCGCCTACGCACCACCTACAAGGAGGATCTGGAGGCTCAAGCTGAACTGCTCTTTGAGACACCGCTTTGACTGCCTGTCGAATTCTTCACCTCTGAAGACTATGATCCACAGTTCTTCCTGGAGGAGTTCCGAGAGCACATCCGCACCACCAGGCCCACACAAAGGGCTCACCACACCAAGGCTCGCCTGTTCCTATTAAAAGATGTATACAGCTGTACCCACGTCTTCAAACGTGTAGACTCTGTGAAGTAACCTACAGGGCCACATGATGTCGTCAGGCGCATCAGCGACAGAGTGTTCGTCATTAAAATCAACAGGGACGACAAGACATTGTTATTCGTTGTTCTAATAAATGATTAATGTTCCAAATACGCTATCGTGTGACACATTTTCACTTCCAATTCTTTTGATACTGCATTTCCTACTTTCATGAAATAATGTACACTGGGGTACAGCAACATTCGCACATTAACTTGAACGGTGATGCCTGTTATGTCATATTTCTGGTACCTTTTTTTACCGAAAACGTTGAAAGAATTTAAAGATAAAATTTGTAGAAGACAAATGTAGGTGGGTGCAGGATAGGGGAAAGATGGGGGTGTAGGGAAATTGCCACCGAAGCCTGTGCACCATTGCAATTAAATGAAATTAATTAATTAATTAATTCTTTCTTTTGGTCACCAATCTGTTTACTATTATTACCGCAATTGATAATGGGGGAGAGGTTATACATTCAAATAAATAAAGTCATTACTATTACTGATTTGATATATTCTTGATAGTTTGATGAGGTTAATACTGTTATCAGCTCACACGTTGGAAATACCTATGAAGACTGAATCAGACAATCGAAATCACATATTAAGATGCAGGTTATTCTTCAATTCACAACACTGTAGAAAAGCATTCACTCCTGTAAAAATACTTTATATTTGGAACCCCAAAATTGGAGTGAGCTTTGAATTGTTTAAACACTCCTAGTATTTATTTTAAGTAATAGTAAATTAAGTTTCGGTCACTTCCTTTTTCTATGGAAACGACTATGATAGTCCACGAAACATTTCCGAGGCAAGATAATAAACTTTCAGCGACTACATTTTGAAACTTTCAATAGCGGCGCCACACGCATAGTACGATGCATAGAACTGTACTATACTATCGCGATGGTTAGATTAAGGCTGTCGGTCCTATACTATTGGTTTAATACCGACGGCCGAGGCAATCTAATAAACGTTTAGTATTTACATTTTGATAATATCCGTCGCGACGCGATCCCTGCAGTCTGACTCTTAGACTATGACTGTCCGTCACAAGGAAAAGCGGGCGCATTATTTATATTTTAGGCTAACCTTGAGCTGGATTGATCTGAAATATCGGTGTTCCCCCGGAGGAAATACTATTCTCTTGTGAATTACAAAAATCCCATTTTCTAATAGTTCATCATTTTAATCGGATTTTCTCGAAACTTTTATATGTTTTAATCTGATTCATTTAAAATATTTTAGACTATGGCGAATTTTCTCATAACTTTACTTGTTTAACAGCTAAATTTCTAAAAGTCAAATGTGGCGATGCCATCAAGTTTCAATACTAAATTTCAGTTTACCTCATTTAAATCTCAATTAACTGTTAAACTGTTTTGTTATTATTATTAAATGATTTCATCTCTCTTATTTAAGTCTACTTTTATCTTCCAAACTCTTTTATTTAGAAAATTCGAATTCTTTACTTTACTTAAAGCATATTTAGAATTTATTTACAGACTCTGTTTTCTTGTCATAATGGGTGTTTTAATACCAACAATATACTGCCATAGTAAAATTTAAGTTATCTCTTTTCATTAATTGATATTTCGTTTTTAATGCGTTTTACGTGGTATGCCCCACGTTAATGGTAAAAAAAAACTTGAAATCGGAATATCTTTTAAAACAAACTATTTAGGCAATACATATTACACATCAAAATAATCGTAATTTTAAGCTTTTTGTATACAAGTGAATGTAGTAAACTACATTCAGTTTGAAAAATTAATGTTATAAATCTTATGTCCTCGGCGAAAATAGCTCTAAATCACGTTGAAAAGTGCTTTATTATTAAGAAAATGGTTATAAAAGTTATTTAATGTATAATTTGAAAGTGATAGGCCCCCTTCTAAATGCTTTGGGCGAGATTATGGATATATGACACTATTCTGACTTGATGTTGGGTAACCTCTGAACTCGTTATAGCCACACAAATATTCGTTTTCCTGTGCTATTCTAATTAGACCTTCGTCAAAATTACGCAAAATTATGATGGCGAAGGTTACACCACATCTGTACAATAGAAAAATTGGGGTTGAGTGAAAAATGTGTCAAAAATTACATCAGAATTGGTCCGCCTATCTCATTTACTGCTGGCTGAGGTTGCAATAATTCCTGTCGACATCTGTCAGCATTTATATATCCAGAAAAAGATACTTAGCCTTAACTTATCTATGGTTACGGGCGTAACTCGTTTAGAATGAGTGTGAAGAGATGTAGTAAGCTGTGTTTACTATAGAAAATTTGAGAAAAACATATAGTATAAGGTCGTTATTGATCCATGCTATAGAAATATAATAATAATAATTAATAAAACTACGATCTCCATACATACCTGTCTATCTAATTTCCTCTTCCCACCTAGTAGAGAGCAAAAGTAGGTGGGAAGAGGAAAGGAGATAGACGGGTGTGTGTAGGGGTTTGACGGGTGTGTGCGCTCCAAAGCAACTTTATCAATTATTATTATTACTATTATTCCATAGCTTGGGACTAAAACAACCCTGTACTATATGTTTTTCTCAAGTTTTCTTCAGTAAACACAACTTACTACATCTCTTCACATTCATTCCAAAAGAGTTAGCCACGCAACCATTGTTAAGTTATGGCTAAGTTTCTTTTTCTAGATATGTAAATGCTGACTTATGTCGACAGCAATGCTACATGTATTAGAGGAAAACACATATCCAGTGGAAAATAGATTGTTCTATTTAAAATAAAGGTAGTTGCTTTTCTGAGCCAGTGAATTGTGGAAAAGTGATAGAATTAGCCTATTGCGGTAGTTACTTCATGACTTTTGAACTACTCTCCAAAATACATATCACCAATTGCTTAACACTTTGTTTCAAAACCAGCTTTTCTAAGATTCAGTAGTGAGGAAATGACGCCTGAGAATGGCTGTACACTCACGTTGTAGGGTACATAATACTTGCCAGAAATGATGGTTTGTGTTGAAATGTGGTGAAGTCGCAGAATATGTATTTTTAACTTTCATAATTTAGTTTAAAGGTCAAAGACGTACATAAAGACAGTGCAGAGCATTTTTGAAAAACAGAAGAAGAGTCTAAAAATAAATGGCTTTGATGAAAGCACGAACGGACAATCAATGAAATGAAAGAGTAACTTTCGAAGAAGAAACTTTCAATGAGGTTGTATTTTGACAACTAATGTGTACATCCAAAGGGAGTAATGAAAGAGAATTAATGTATGGTTTGTCAGACGTATTACAATAGGAAGGAATGTATGATGAAAATAACCAACATCTTCCCCTTTTCCTACACCCACCTACCTTTGCCCTCTACCAATTTTAATTTTAAATTCTTTCAACTTTTTTCGTAATCGTCAGGTAAAAATTACAGAATTTAGTTTGTGACAGTTTCATTAAAGTACTGATTTAAATGTCCAGGAGTAAACTGCATTGTTTTCACATTTTTACGATAAACTTAATAATTATTGAACGTTCCCGTGAACAAATCATCAGAAAGAAGTATTTTCATTGAGAAGTAAAAAAATTACATGACCGAAATGGTTATATGATTAATGATTTGCATTTTTTCTTATAAGAATATTTTAAACTTCTAAAATATTTGGCACTGAAGTTTAAAACATCTTTATAATAAAAAATGCAAATCATTAATCATATAATCATTTCGGTAATGTAATTTTTTACTGCGCCATGACAATACTTCTTTCTGATGATTTGTTCACGTAAATGTTCAGTAACTATTAGATTTATGGTTAAAATGTGGAAAAAAATACAGTTAACTCATGGACATTTGTGTGCGGAAATACTTTCACGAACAATACTCGAAAGGAAGGGAGTAGAGAAAATAGTGCCACACGCCAGCAGCAACTCCTCACAACGTGATTGCCAGGCGAACAGTTCGAGGGTTTTAAAGGCACTCTATGTGTTATCGCGCTGTTACTTGAGTTCTCAGAAAAATGTACAAGGGTGGTCTGTCCTTGGAGCAGGAGTTGTATCGCACGCCAATAAGAGCGTTGGATTACTTAGGGTAGCTTTGCTCAGAAAATTCAACTGCCTATCTTAATGTTAATAATTACCACAAAAGCTTCCCCATAATGGTAGCCAAACATATCTCACTCTGTGAAGAATTTTAAGCAAAGAACATGTATCAACTGTTAGTTGATATACAGCGGGACATGAGCTACATCACAATTAAAATTAATAATTATTTTACAAATAAGTTTCTATCCTATTACCCGAGGTGCCCTTCATCGAATGGTAATAACTATAGTCGCACTCACTAAAAGTAGGCCTACCTCATTAAATGTGCGTATAGACTCGTCGTATTTAAATTTTTCTCATGTACGCCTTATCTGGTTAAGATATAGTGAGTGCTGAACCAAGTCACCCGCCTTCAATCGATAGTGTCTTTAAACCGTCTAAAAATTACAAAATTAATAAAGAAATACTCGAATGGTCAGAGAGTTATAATGTTTCACTACTTAACGTTTAATTCACAGTTTCTTTTCGTGCTGACTCATGGACCGATAATATATGAAATACATTTCTCTTGATGATTCCACCAAACAGTTTTTACTATATAATCATTTCTTCTTCTTTTCTTACTTCCTGATACGTTCACAGTTCTTAAAGTATCTTGAATATTTCATAAGTGTCCCCAATATCTCTTTTCCAGTTGCATGGACGCATGATGATTAATATGTGTTTCCAGTCAGTATTAAAATTTCATAACAATTCCTCTCATTTACATATGTTGCACAGCGATGGATAACATTAGCATTCTTATGCGATTTCAGGCTTCGCTGAATCTAAGTAGTGCCAACTAATTCGCATCACTAACTAATGAACGTTACTTGAGTTCTCGGGTAAAGTACACGGGTAGCCTGTTCGTATCGCACGCAAATACGAGCGTGGATCCTACTAACACGGTATTATTGTTTTTTTTTTTTGTCGCGGCCACATGGGCTCTGTTTATGTATGTCCCGCTACCTTGGCAGCTCTACTGCTAACCGTCCCATGTATTTGATAGGTTGTCTGGGGACTCTTTATTTTCGCTTTGATGGCTATGGTCGTCTACGTTTTCTTATGTATCATCCCAGTGTTATTCAGGCTGGTATATAATACTTATTGGTATTCTGTGCGAGTGTCAGTGCCTTGGCAGGTATGGAGCCTCTCGTCTATGTCTCTGTAGTTTTCAGTTCGACGGTAGAAATTCTCTGTCTGGCGGAATATTTCTATCCTCATATTTTCGGTATCTGTTTCATTGTGAATGTGGGCTGTTGAGGTAAACCTGGGAGCTATGAGGATGGTCCTGAGGCACCGGTTCTGAAGTCGTTGTAGGTGTTGGATGTTATAGTTCGCCGCCGTTCCCCAGACTTGGCATCCATACAGCAGAATGTATGGGCGGATGATGGATTTGTATAGTCTGAGTTGGTTGTGGTCACAAGTTCCGTGCTGTGCAATACGGGAAAGAGGTTATGGATAACTGCCATACCCTGTCTTCATCTGTCTAGGATGTGGTTGCGAAAGAGGAGCTTTGAGTCAAGCGTGATACCGAGGTATTTTGTTTACTTCTTCCATTCAATTTCTTGGCCCATTATTTTTAATTTTGTAGTAAGTACTGGCCATCTTTTGGTGAAGAACACCACTGCATACTTTGTTGCATTGACTTTTATTTTGTTAAAACGGCACCATTTGTCGAAAAGGTTGAGGCCCCGTTATATTCGGTTGATTGTAAATTTGTAAATTGTTGTATCATCAGCAAACTGTAGGAATTTAATGAAGGGTGCTGCTGGTGGATCGCTAACATAACAATTGAACAGGATTGTTGCGATCGGAGACCCCTGCGGGATGCCCGCCGGGATGGAGTGGAGTGCGGACCTTTGACCATCAAGGGATATATAGAATTTCCGGTTGGTGAAGTAGCTTCCGATTAACTGAATGTAGCAGTGGCGGATGGTCATCTGTGTTCTTAGCTTGGTGATGAGGTTGGTGTGACACACCTTATCATACGCCTTTTCTATATCTAAGAACACAACGGCTGTCGAGTTTCTCATATTAAATCCCCTGGACACATCTTCAGTTAATCAGACGAGCCGTATTGCTCTTTGCGTATGGTTTACTCCGCCTCTAGGCTGGTGTTAATTCTCTTTAGTAATAAACGTTCTAGTATCTTAGAGACGGCGGGGAGTAGGCTGATAGGCCTGTAACTGCTTGGAAGTCGCTGATCTTTCTCCCTTTTGGGAATGGCCGTGACCTTCGCGACTTTCCAGCTTTCTGGGTAATATCTCTCCAATATACATGCATTGAATATTTTGGTTAAGAGGACTATGACCTTGGTCAGCAGGTTTTTAAAATGCATTTTGGTGATTTGGTCTGCCCCCGGTGACTTATTTTTGTGTAGTTTCTTTATTACTCCGCGGACTTCTCCTGGTGTGGCGAGTTCGGGTTCGTCCTCCATAATGTCTTGGGCCATTTCTCTGATATTGTCGGCCGTCTGTTCTTCAGCATCTGTAAGATTGTAGTCCACCTCGGTGTATTTTAGTATCATTAACCTTATCAGCTAGATCAAAACAAAACATGAAAACAAAATATGTTGCAACAAATATTTGTATTAACATAACAATTCATCAGTGTTTAAAAATTGCTAAATTTTAACCTCCAGACTCATCGAAGTACATAGCTAACATGTATTTACAAATGTTAACTTTATCGTCATTGTTATTACTTTCTTGACCTTTACATATTTTTCTTTCAAGATATATGTATATATTACATATAATAAATACAATACTGATTCTTCAAATGTAAAATCCATATAACCAGCCACATATGTTACTGAATAAACACTTCTTTTCCAGGAAAGAAGGTCCCTGGACCTTAAAAATATATAAAAGCATCATAATCTTGAGGAAATATACAGCAATGTTTCACAAAACAAGTGACTCATTTACACCACTTCTGTGATCTCTGCTCCAAAATACTTTCATAGCAGTTCCTCATAATAAGAGTCAACATAAAACATGTCTTTTAGTGTCTCTATTTTATTAACACTAGACTACATCTACATCAACTTATTAACTGTGTGGTATCTGTTTAAAGGGTTTGAGGGCAATCAGGGGCGGATCCAGGATTTTGTTTTGGGGGGGGCTTGAGCGGACTTTGGTTTGGGGGGGGCTTGGCTTGAGTGAATTTTGGTTCAGAGGGCTTGCATTCAGTGGATTTTGGTTTTGGGGGGGGCTTGAGTCGGGAAAAAGGTAGAAAGGTAGTATTTATAGTAGCCTCATCGGGCCTCAAATCCGTAGAGCTAAAAAAAAAAAAAAAAAAAAAGGTCTCAAAACTACAATATCAGGAGTGGACCTAGATACGTTTGGGGGGGGGCTTGAGCCCCCTAGCCCCCCCCCCTGGATCCGCCCCTGAGGGCAATGACATTATATCTTTTTCTAATCTTTTACTTATTTGTGTAGGCTACTGTATACTAGTTCTCATTGTCCCTACTAATTACTTGATATGATCCTTCATTTAAAAATTGATACATCTTTATCTCGTTGTTTCCTTTTTAAACATGAGTTCAAAACTTGTTACCGAAGTAGAGTTGTGAGATGACGTTAATAACATCTTCTTCCTTCGTTTCTTCCAACTTTCTTCTTTTCTTTCTTCCTTCGTCCTACTCATATTCTTTGCTTTTTCACACAAAAACAACTTCTTCTTCTTTCGCTTTTTCCAACTTTCTTCTTTCTCTCTTCCTTTCTTCCGAATCACATTCTTTGCTTATTCATGCAGACGCAACGTTCTCCTCTTTCGTCTTCTTCTGAAAATATTTCTTTTCTCCTTTTTTATCATAAATTTCTGCTGCACTGAGTTAACGAGACTGTCAAAATGCCTAGCCATATCTTGATAAGACACATCTACTTCCTTCTTCAATTCTGCTGTTTTCTCTGCTTCCATAGCCTCTTCTCGTATTATTTCTTCTATTTCAGGATTCATGCCATGAAAGGTCAAACGCGCAAAAGTAAGGTCTTCACATGGGATGTAACTTGATTCAAGTGTATACTTATTTTTTCCATGTTTCATATCTGCTGTAATAACCTATGAAAATAGTGCTTGGCTGTCCTCTTATTCAGGGAGTGGAATAGTAAAGAAATCATTCTTCGCTGCTCACTTGCAAAAAAGTCTAAATACAAGTCTCACCCTTCTTGAAATCGTCTTCCCTTGCAAAGTTCTCTCTTTTCATTGTACTGCCTTTGCTGAGCCCAGAAATGATTCAAAAAATTATTTTTTAATTCTTCATTGGTTTTGCACTTCTGAATTTGTCGCTCTCCCCATACGCGAGCTCTACCTCTCAGATGCTGATTAAAAAAAAAAAAAAAAAAAAAAAAAAAAAAAAAAAAAAAAATCTATATTATTCTGATTTTGAAATGTCCTATAGGTTTCAAAGCTCTTTATGAATGTAACCGAGTGAATGTTGTCATTATCCCAGAATTTAATAATTTCTACTTTATTATTAGAAGTAATTGTAACTTGACTCAAATTACCACATGAGTTTAAAGTTTGTGCCTCTTTACATTTTTCCTGTACCTCTGCTAATTGCAAGTTATGTAATTGTAATGTCTGTTGCAAGCTATTAACTTCAGTTTCCATATCTTTTAGTTTATCTCCTAGTGTATCAAAGTTTTGGACTAAGCAGGTGGTGGCTGTTTTTTTCCTTATTTTATTATGTTTATTGTCATCGTATTTAATGTGTTATCGTCGTGTTGTTATTCTAATAAATATTCTTTCCAAGTCTTGGGTCGAAACTTCAAAACAAACTTATTCCTTAAACACTTGAGTGACGACAACCTTTCATTTAATTCATCGATCTTTATTTCCTTTACACTTTACTAATTCGTATCCGAAAATTACGAAGGTCCCCTACGAGTATAAGCAGCAACTATATATCTTCAACCCCAAACGTTCACACTAAACCTTCTTGCTCGTCCGCTGGTTCTTGTTACGCTGCTGTTTCCCTAGCAACCAACTCCTTTTATAACTTATCCATGTTATGCCACAATGTCTCCTCGTCGCCGTCTGTCATGAGGGATATGAGTTGGTTCCTTTGGTCCCAGCACATGTATGTTCCGTCTTCCTGTTATTTCCTGGAGTCGCTCCCCCCTCGCATTGCTGGTTCTAGAATTCCACGATTGATGCTTGCAGTTCAGGTCCCCACCGATAATGACCTTTCTTCCCGTCGCCATCAGGGAGTCCGGGTCGAATTCGTGCCGCGCCCTGTTCGGCGAGAGGTACGTCGAAATGAATACGATGTGGGCCTCGATGGTGTGTATCTGCACTGCTGTGGCCTCCATGCATTACAGTTGGGGTGTCTGTATGTGTTAGTGGGATATCTTTTTCCTGGTTAAAATAGCCGTCCCACCTCCCTTTTGCCCGATCCTGTCGTTCCGGTATGCCTGGTATCAGGAAATGTTGAATTTAATGTTTGACTTTAAGCATGTTTCCGTGAGGAGGACTATGTCTAGCTCATTGCGTGCATGAATTCTTGTAACTCTAACTTCTTATTCCCGACATTGTTCGCGTTCCAGATGGCTATCTTGCAGTCAGCTTGGCATACCTGTAGGCCCGCCATTACTTTAAGAGCAACATTACACATTTCATTAAGGCGAACAGTTTTCCTGTGTCGACCTTTGCTTCGTTTATCATTTTCATAGTTTTCATCTTTTTTTTTTTTTTTGATGAATGATTTCCCGTTGAGACTCTCTTTGACATCATCTGCTTTTGCTGTGTGCTTATATTTCTTCTTTTTGTGACTTCGTTCAGGGTTGCTATTGTGGATTCCGGAAGCATACGTTCTTTTCTTATCCTTCTGTAGTTTATCCTGTGGGTTTATCTGTTGTTTCTTTATTGGTTTGTTCTCCTTGTTTTGTTTCTGGTTTGGTTTGGTTGCTCTGATGTTTTTTTCCATTCATTTTGTTGCTTTCCTCGATTCCTTCTTTTTTCGGTGATCTGGGTGGTCGCAGTGCTTTTTGGTATTTTTGGCAATGGTGGTATGATGCTGGGAGATCCCCATTGCAGTTTGCACACTTTGCTGGTTGATCCCTTGGGATAATGCAGTCTTTGGTGTTGTGTGGTCCTGCACATTTTACGCATCTGGCAGTAATTGCGGTTCTTTGGCACCTAGCGCATTGTGGTGGACCGTTCCCAGGTTTGTGCCTCTCCACTTGGATCTTGAGGTACAAGAGGGATTTTTCGTTATAAATCTCGTATGACTTGGAGTTTGGTTCCAACGTGACTGCAAAGATTGATAATGGGATGAGTTCCTTCCTTGGTCCTTTCTTTTGAACTGATTAACAATTTTGATGTTTTAGCCACGGCTGATGAGATCTTCTCTAATGTCCTCCACAGCCGCATCTCGAGGGAGCCCTTTGATTACTACTTGTAGTGGTCTGACAGTCAGGAGTTGGTGGGTGAAGCGTGGAATCTCATTTTTCAAGAAGAATGATCGGATCACGTCGTAATCACTTGGACTCTCAGCGTAGTAGCTAGTGGTACCGTCATTTCCACCGACGATCAGTTTACCCTTTCATGCTGCTTTGTAGGGGCTTGTTCAGTGCAGCATAGTTAGTCGGGAATGAGATCTCTATTGGAGGAATTCTCGCTCTGGGCAGAGCGCCTTTTTCTTCTGCCTGTTCCTCCAAGACTTCCTGCTATCAGCTCCGTCCCCATCGTTTCCTGTCTGTCTGTCTGCAAGTACCTCGTACTGGTTGGTTGTCAAGATGTCTACAGTGTGTCTCAACTGGTTTTCTGTTATCTGTTTCCTTCGTCTAGGTCTTTTCCTTCTTTGTTCGGCCCACTCCTCAGATGATCCGAGTGATTGTCCATATGAGGAGCCCATAGTACACGTTCTCTTCAAGGGAATTTTTCCCGTGAGTGTGTCGTCACTCGACTCGTCGAAATTCTCACTCTCATTGTTTTCGTTGTCCATTTCGGACTCACTAGGGGAAGCTGGGGTATCGACTGATGTCCTTTTGCTAGACGAACTTGCCGCCATTTTATCCCACTTTAGGGGGTGCTGTTCTATTTCCTTGTTAACACCGCAAGGTTTAACGGAAATAGGTACAGCCCTAAAGAGCACGCTGGGGGGTCCCCACTTCGCGTGGGAGTGGGCCGTGGATCCGTATTTCTGGGAGGGCAGTTGGAAACAGTGGTGTGTCCATGTCGCCTATGTTCGGCAATGGGCGCCAAGCCCCGAGCGCTTCCCTAACAGGAGAAACAGCTCAGAGCAGTACGCTCGCCGTCGGTGCCAGACGACGACTAAAGCCAGCCCCTGGCGCGCACGAGTAGTACAGGAAGCGCGGCGCTCCTTCGCTCTGATGGCGCTACTTAGAAGCTGCGTGCGGAGGGCGAAAGCGCTTGCGTCTCCTTCGCTCGCTAGCCACAGATTGACCTCCATTCTATGCCTCAGCATAGGTTAGCTAGGCTGTAGTCTATGGGCCCACACCACAAAGGTGCCCGCACCACATTCAAAGAGATAAGTCCTGAAATTGTTGTGAAAACTGAAAACAATATTCGTGCATGCGCCCTTCAACCCTTTGAAGTACGAGTGTACTGTAAAAAAACGTTTCAGTACACCTATACCAAAAATCTTTGCAGCACAACGATGAAGACTTGTAACCATGGTATCATAAAGGTGCAGTATAGAGTAGTATAGTGTAGTCACGGGGTGTGAATGTAGAGTGCAGTCACTTCCTTGCAACTGCAATATCACCTAAAATTCCCTAGCTTTCGTGTCCGGTAGGTTAAGTAAGGTAAATTCATTTCAGCCCAACGATGAAGACTTATAGCCCTTGTAACATAAAGGTGCAGTATAGTGTAGTCGCGGGGTGTGAATGTAGAGTGCAGTCACTGCCTTGCAACTGCAATATCACTTAAAATTCCCTAGTCTTCGTGTCCGATAGGTTGAAGCGGTCCACGTGCGGAAGATTCATATTTTTCTAGCAAGCGTTGGTCGGTGTGAGCAGCAGAGACTATTTCGCAGTGCAACCATCGAGGCACCCTTTGTAGTGCAGTGCAGGTATTTGGAGATGGGAAACGAGATAGTGGAACCTCACATTCCTTCAGTGGGGACAGTCCGCCCGTGCTAGCGGTGCGAGAAGTACAGAGCAGTTGTGTGCGTGTTTGCATGGAAGGATAACCCTATTATTTGATAATAAGTTCAGACAAGATTTTTTTTTTGTTTCACGCTAAAACCGTCGTTTTGAGGAGACGATTGCAGCTGGCCAGTGAGACGCCGTTCGAAAGGATAATCATCGAATGTGTTCCAAAGCAATTGCTCGTCTAGTGTAAACACAGTGCGACGATTGAATTTTGTTTTGTGTGTGTTGTGCACAAAAATTCCAGAAGAACGGACAGCGCTGAATACAATATAAATATCAACTAAATGGTAATTACACAATTTTTATTCCGCCAGAACAAACCGAGTCAAAGTGTGGCACATTGTATCCGAAAGCGAAAACCTGTAGAGAATTGTGCTCTCTGATTTTATTGTGAGTTAGTCGGACTTTGTTCATGATCTGTCACTGCATTGTTTATTTAATCAATTTTTATTATATAGATTTAAATTTCTTGTTATATATGTTAGTCAATGCAAATCATCTTTCCTTATGTTAATAATGATAAATGCAAATGTCAGTATATAAAATTAATATAAATTTCCTTATAATAAAACAGATAGATACATTTATAAATGTTTATTGAAAATTCTGGAAGGACTCCTTCCATGGCACACAGGCAAAATTGAACAAGGTATTCTATATACAAAATTTTAATGATAGAGAGTAATAGTAACTGGTGGCAATCCTTACTCCCGGGTACACCACAAGGTTAAGTAAGGTAAATTCATTTTATAAAAGATATAAACAGCAGCGGAATAGAGATGCGACTTTTAATGCTTTATTTGAAAGTAGGAATAAGTATTTATAAAAACAATTCTTTATTTATAGTTGAAATATGTCTATTTAGAATTCAATATTATATTTTTAATTCATTTTCATTTAATTTGTTGTTTTAATTTTTATTTATTTCTAAAATTTTATTTAAATAGTTAGGAATATTAATCGCTTGGTGTGGCGTGGAATACTCTGATTAGTAGAGCGGAGGTTGAGTCGCAGTCTTCCTGTTGAAATAAGTGTGTGAATAATCAATATTGTTTTCATTTTTAATCTTTCTCTGCTGCATTCTCTCGTGATCTTAATAATGATTTATCGTTTTTTTATCTTAATATGTAGGACTACTATTCCATAATGTTATTAAAACTTTTGAGTTTGTAATTCCGAGGGCTTTTGCTTAGTGTGTTTGTTTGTAACGACACAATTACGATAGGCAGCATCTTAGCTTAAACGAGCGAGTATCATTCGCTAACCTCGTTCAATTTATACTTGGAAACTATTCTGAAGGCACTTTTCAATCTTTCAGTTCTTTTCGTTTATTTTTACAATAATTTCAATATCCAATTGAAAAGGATTAGCCGTGGTTGTAGTGGTCTTTCACTTTGTGGGCGTTTTATAATATTATTATATTGAGCAACTACCAAGTGGGCGGATTAATATAGAATTATATTGAATACACCAGGCGAGTTTAGTGTAGCAGATTCGCCAACTGCATTAATTAGTAATCGATGAAGTTAACATTACTTTTAGCAATAGATAAAAGACATACATCTTACCTTGTGGACATATTACTCGCATCATATATATTATATCTGAAACAACTGGGTAACTTACTCTAACGACTGATAAATGATTTGGGAACACCAGTAGAGTGGATTGAATGAGAGTATTTATTCTTTAGATACCGAACATAATAGATGCGTCCGCACATTGTAGTAACTGTAGCGGCAGAGTCACCAAACGGGCCAAAGTTTGGATTCGTCTCTGAGCAACCATCTTCCTTACGATTAGCTTTCGAAGATATGTGGCCCCCTAGGAATCAGAGTGACCTACGTTCTGCCCCACACTTAAAGCTAGTAATGGAGCAGGAATCAGCCGATGCCAAATGAAAACATGTAGTTGAAAGAAATTGGAGTGGACTTTAAATAACTTCAGTAAAAATGGGCACATAAAAATACACTTGAAATATACTACTGCCGAGAAACTAGCTCTCATAAAGGCATCTGCTACTTAATAAAATCCTGTCACCTCGGGATAATTCTTTCCTCAGCCAGCCAGCAGGGTATAGGAATTGCATTAGCCATTATACCTAATAAAATCTGCATGCCGTATGGCCGACGTGGAATCCATGCCTTTGAAATAGGCGAAATAACTGGCACCCCTGGAGGACCTGCTTCCCGACTGCGCTCTCCAGAGTAGAAACCGTGGTGGGGAGAAGTCAATGGTGGACCTAGATCCTATTCGTTCTAAAATCCCTGGCTAAGGGCTTTCACCAGAGTTAACCTTGTAAAGGGGGACTGTGCTTCCCCACGGGGAAGTGGACTTTGCCCAACCTTGAAGCTCTGGGGCTTCGTTGGGGTGGAATTACATTACATGCCTGCAGTCCTGAAGAAAAAATTATCGCCGAACGAACAGTTAGAAACACATATTATAGCTAAAATCTCTCAATATACTAGTGGGCAGGAGCTCCAAACTAAGTTATGATGGGAGGAATAACACGCACAGTAGCTCCCAGATTCACCAATAGGGTATCAACAATAATGGAACCATGGAGGAAGGAAATATATGGAGAAACGAACGCAAGAGCGCCGAACCTTCACAAGCGCAATTGAAGTGGAAAGCCGGTCGGAGGAGGAGTGGGGGGAGGTGGGGGGGAAGTGGTTAGGCATGGCCTAACCCCATACAGACACTGAAACGGCGTAAATATGTACAAAAAACTGCAAGGGGACACTAGGATTAAGGTAACGGTCGCAATCTGGAGATGGATTATTATGTTACCTACTGGATGAGGACAGAATAAAAAATGAAGATAATTTTTTTTTGATATCATGCTCAGTTTTCGAGATATTCTGTCTCAAATGTGAAACGGTTTTGGATGAAATTCAGAAGAAAAAATAATGTCAAATGTGATGACGGATTATTATTTAAAAAGACGAGAGAAATTAAAAATAAAGAATAAAAATTTCGATATCTTGCTTAGTTTTCAGGATATACTGGATTGGGTTGATATGCGACCAGTACTAAAAATTAATTCTGCCAAAGCCACAATTAATTACATGGTGGACATGCAGAATGGATATTTCAGTTGTTTTTACTACCACTTGTGGTTAGATTGAAATGAGGCCTAGACCAGAATAAAAATAGTTTACCTATTTTGTACCATAAATCGTAAGCTAAATTCAGAATAGCTGGAAGTGAAAGTAGTTTCCATCGCTATACTCGTTTTGTCACTAACTTGGTTCTCATGAAATTACTAATAGTAATAGATAAATTCTTTCGTCCCTTATGGAACAATAAAACCACTCTGGTACAGACTGCATTTAGACCTAACCACAATCTCCATTAAATTGCCGTTACAGAATCAAACTATGTAGACATACCCACACACGCGTATTTGAATCGCAAACTGTATTTGCGGGTAACTTCGTTTGCTTCATCAAGATTCCTATATTGCATAGCATAATTTAACATATTTAATTTCATCATACAGTATAAAATACAACGTGACGAAGGAAAAGCGCAATACTAAATTAACTGAACTCGCGATGTAAAACACACCCCTTTAAATCTCATTTTCAACACTCGTTTAAAAGTAATACTAGTCTATTATGTGCAAAATAGCAAGGTATGCTGATTTTCTACACTACACCAACAAAATTTGAGAACAAAGTCATCCCATTGAGAGCTATTAATAAATATTTATAGACATGCGCCAAAGTTTACAATTCCCATTGACCACTTCAACAACAATTATTAGAATACAACTTACCTATGAAATGATATTCCAGGTTCTTTACTCTCTTGTCTATTTGTGTAACCGTATGCAACACCAGATGGCATTATAAAACACTTATGCACATTACAAAATGAAATAATTGGAACATCAGACACAGTGTGAACTCGGCAATTGTTTGGGTTACAATACCGCTGCTGCCACCATGCGGGAGAATTTAGAGCCTGCTTCACAGATTTAACGTCACTTCTCCTCCATATATGTATTTCCTTCTTCCATGAATGGAATTAAGTCTCCTTCAGACGAGTGGTAATGATTTAACTATGGCATGATTTGGAACCAATGATAACTGTTAAGATTATGTATGACCAATTAAAACCCAACGCGAAAACTATAAGACATTAATGCAAGGCTCAAGTTATAAGTTAAATTATGAATTAGGAATGCGTGATGATATTGGAACTTAAGACAGACGAGCTATATAACAGAATGAATTACTTATACTACAAGAAGAGTAGAAACAGACTAAGTCTAACTGCCATGCGGCAGCAGACCGATTCGCAACTATTACTTTGCTACATCGTGCCAGTCTCGTTGGTCAACTGAACTGCAGAGAGCGAGACAAGATGGCAGTCTCCCTTTAAATACTATCAGGTTACTGAGGCTAGTCAGGGCATTGCTCCGCGGCATGTGTATGGAATTCGCGACTCAGCAACTGAGGCCGCTACGGCTGAGCGGTAAGGTGGAGCAGCTCTCTCGAATTTTCACGAATCAATCTTACAACATTTATTCTCATACCCATAATAATATTTGGACCTTTACACAATATTTTATTAGTTGAATGCTAAATAATCGATTTTAAGGAAACTTTATTATATGTGGGCCTGCACCACTGGAATGGCCTAGGGGAGCCTACGGATCCTAAATACTGCCCTGACTCAGTGAACTAGTCTAACTTCGAGTGACTACTTAAACGTTATCACTTTCGAAAAAAACCGATGAAGCACCAAACGAACTCCCAAAAATATATCCACTTTAACTAACTCAGAAAACAGTCCTAAACACACACTTCTCTACTTTGGAAAATTTAAATGAGCGGACACATACACTACTTCACTGCCAAATGACTCACCCGCATATGCTCATGCGCTGACAACTGGTGAAAGAATCACTGACTATGTATGTATATCTTTAAGCTGGCAACTAGTGAATGAATTCCTCTCTCACTTTCATCGTGTATTTATACGTTCTACCTAAACTTCTCCCTGTGATTCAGTTTTGACGTTGCTTTTCTTGCACGAAATACCTTCTAGTGCAATATCATCCTTCGTTTTTATTTTAACATAGCGCCACGCGCTAAAACCACAAAAGGTACTGTAAAAAGCTTAAACAAAATCCTTATTTCATCAGCCTTGTATCATCACATCCTGTACCAGCAAAATCCTCAATAGAATAAACTACTCTTCCCCCTACTACAAGAAATCTCCCCAAAACCAGTATTTGTTATATACTACTTCATCATCAAAGTTAGATTCAGTAACCCGAAATTTCTCAATTCCTTCCCCTGTTTCCACATTTTCATAGACAGATAATCAGCCTTCTTAGTAAATAAACCTGACACCCTAAAAGCACCACTTGTATAGAAATCTCCAATTATTATTACATAACCTCCAGTACGCATGTACACTGGTGTGCAGAACGTAAGGACGAAAGTAACATTCGAAAGCTGTATCACTGCCAAGTAATGTAATTCGATGAAACTTGAACTATAGATAGAAAGAACTGTTACATCATGGTACAGAAGACAACCGAAAGGAATACGTGACGAGATAAAAAGAAATTGCACTTTTATACAGAGAAAATAAGCTACGCTGAACTCACTGCGACTCATGATAGTCTCCTGGACCTTACAAAATTAGGTACATCGATCTTAAAAGGGTGTGTGATCACCTCGGACAGTGATGCACGCTCTGCAACGTGTTTCATGCTGGCCTCGAGTTTGGTGAGGAGATCTGATGGTGAGGCGTTCTATTCCTCCACCAACATCATTGACAAATGCTAGATCGTCGAGCTGCAATAACTCCCCCAAATGCATCACACACGTGGAGAGACCAGGCAGGCAGGCCAGTGCATTGATCGAATGTCCTCTCGTTCCAAGAGCTTCTTCATCTGCACCGTTGGATGCGATTGTGCATTGTCATTCATAAAAATGGAGTCATACCCGAATAAACCTCTGAAAAGGCGCTCATGGAGTTGGAGTATAGTGTTGCAATAACGATGACCGGTGAGTGTACCGCGTTCAGATTTTTGTAAGTCGGTACACTAACTCAACATTATTCCTCCTCACACCATTACACTTGGACCATCAGAAGACCATATTTGACAGTGTTCCTGGGCACTCCTCTCGCCAGATGAGGGTACAACCAGAATCACTACTCAAACCGAATCTGCTCTCATCTGAGAAGAACTCCTCGTCGGTCCAGTCCCTATACTCTTGGCACCATCACAAACGGTGTTGCCGATGTGCAGGGGTCAATGGAACCCAGTGAAATGGCCATTAGGCAGAGAGACCTACCCAAAGCAGTCGCCGTGGCACCATGGAATGTGACATTCTGTGCCTTGCAACCTTGTTAACGTGTACAGTTGCACCCGCTGTTTGAGGTGGGTCCCTTCTTGCATGTTGTACGATGTAGGGATCATCTGCTGCTGTAGTTAACCCTGGTTGATCAGCTGATCTTCTTCGGGTAGTTGTGGCTTTGGTTCGGAATGATCTCCATGCACTTGAAATAATGCTGTTAACATTACCAAAATCCTGGGCTATATTTGTCACACTTCGTCATTCTTTCAGTTTCTAGATGATTTTTCCGTGTGTGATGTCGTCCAAACGTTGTCTCCGGCCCGCGTTGTAATGAATAACACCACCACAGCGTACCGTAACAGTTCGCTGATTGAAACACACAGTATTATTCTGTCCCTTTATGTTGCGGGCCAAGCACATTTGCCACTATAGTCATGCTGACCTCACGCCATGTGACGTCCAGCTTTCTGTGCACGTGTGGGAGATCTGCGGGAACATGCTCCTGCATTTGAATATATTTTTAAAAACTAGGTTACAATTTATCTTAGTATCTATTTTACTCAAAAACTTTTTTTTTTTTTTTAAATCGAGCAATTAATAATTTTTTATTTGCGGAGCGATTTTAAAGTCACCAGACGTCTCATATCCTTTTAACTGAAACACAATCACTACGGAAATATGAAATACAGTTTTTTTAAAAAAAGTAATACTGTCGCATAATCAGTTTCCCTCTTTTCTAATGGCAAAAAGCATTTTCTGTATTGTAACAGTTCTAAATTTTTATGTATTTTCTTAGAAAGTTCATATTTACTTAGAAATTCCATATCTATAGCGAAATATATACAAATTTAAACCACATTTTTTTTTCCAAGATATATTTTTTAAAAGCATTTTAATTTACTAAAAGCCGGTAGCACTAATTTTAACAGAAAAAGAACATCGATTTTTACACACTTTATATTAGCTACACCTGTATGTATGTATGAATGTAAACGGAATCTTTCAATTCAATTTTCACTCTCTTCCCGATGTCGTGTTTTGAATTTTGCACACATATTAAGAACTGGTGACAATACAATATTTTCGTTAGCAACGTCCTGCTATTTTTATTACTTTGACAGTAACAATAGAAAAATAACGGAATCGTTCTATAGAATTTTCACCCACTTCGAGATTTCCGAAATTGTGTCAAATTTTGCACACATATTAAAACCATGGACAATACAATAATTTCACAGCTATGTCCTGATATTTCCCATTACTCTGACAGTAACAACTGAAAACAGTTTGAATGCAATGGAATATTTCATTTCAATTGTCCACCCATTTCCTGAAGTTAGAATTGTTTGAACTAGTGACATTGCAATAATTTCATAGCAGTGTCCTGATGTTCTAATTACTTTGAATGTACACAATAGAAATGTGGTTGAATGTAATGTAATTTAATTTTAACCCACTTCTAGATGTCGAATTATTTGAAATCTTTCTCATGTATTGAGAAGCGATGACAATACAATAATTTAATATCTATGTCCTGATATTCTTTGACGGTTATAATAGAAAAATCGTTAAATGTGATGGTATTTACAATTGAATCTTAACCCTATTCCAGATGTCCGAATTGTTTGAAATTTCTCACATGTATTAACCAATGACAAAACAATAATTTCATGCTGTGGCCCGATATTCTTATTACTTTGGCAGTAACTGTGGAAAATGGCTGACTGTAATGAAATCTTGTAATATATTTTAACCATTCCAGATGACCAAATTGTTTGAAATTTTGCGCCACGTATTAAGATCAGTGAAAATACAATATTTATGTATATGAGTCCTGAAATTCCCATTGTGAACTAAAATTTAAAAATAAAATTATAGTTTAAAAATCTAAATTGCGCTTTTGTAGCAATGTGAACCAAAACGTTAAAAAGAATCTTCAAATATAAAAATTTTGTTCAATAGCGCTAGGATGTCCCACAATTAAGTATTTATTATTGTTTTATTTATCAATCTTGTTTCATGGATCCCATGCTGAGGAAAGACCTCTGGGATGTGAAACATGTCATGGTTAATACACATACATACAATATGAGTCATAATCATAGTAAAACAAGTATATGTTCCAAAGACAAATAATCGAGAATAATAATAAACATACATTTTTGCAACTGAGTTTTGCTAACGTCATAATGAGTACAATTAATTATTTTCTTCAAATTCTTGAATGGAGTAGAAGGAGTTGCCAATAAGATAATCTCTAAGTTTTTGTTTGAATACATCTTTATTATCTGAAAGCTGTTTTATACAATTAGGTAGTTTATTAAACAGATGTATCCCAGAATAATTAACTCCTCTTTGTACTAATGACAGAGATGTTTGTGTTTTATGCAAGTTATTTCTGTTTCTTGTATTGAAACTGTGTACCTGTGAATTAGGTGTAAACAGGTTAAAATGTTCTATGACAAAGCTCATGAGAGAATGTATATACTGAGAAGACATTGTAAGAATATTGAGTTTTTTAAAAAGTTGTCTGCAAGAAGTTTTGGTTGTACCCTACACAAAATCCTAATAGCTCTTTTCTGTGCTACGAAAACTTATTTACTTTGTGAAGAGTTTACCCAAAAGATTATGCCATATGACATAGCTGAATGAAAATATGAGGAGTACATCTATTTCATTAATTCTAGATCTGCTGTTAAAGAAAGTGTTCGTATTGCATTGCAGCACTACTTAACTTCTTCAATAGTGAAGTAATATGTTCGTGCCAACAGAGTTTCTCAATCTATTTTAGTACCAAGGAATTTTATACTCTTTGTTTCTAATATTGTGTTACTTTTATAGCTTACCTGTAAACTGGCTGTGCATAATTTTTTGTTTTAAACCTAATATAATGTGTTTATTCAAAATTTAATTTTAATGAATTTGCCTTAAACCAATTTGCTACTTTACTAAGTACTTCATTTACATTAAATTCTAGATTTCTGTTTGGTGTTTTTCTCACAGTCAGGTTAGTGACATCTGCAAATAAAACACTCTTAACATTGTCAGATAAGTTTCCAGGAAGGTCATTGATGTACAATAAGAAGAGGAGGGGTCTTAAGACAGAACCTTGTGGATTTCTATGTTTTATTTTCTACCAGTCCGATGAAGCATCTTTACTTATTTTAGGATCAAAAATGGAAACTTTTTGCATTCGACTTTCCATGTATGATTTAAGCCATTTACCTGCGGTTCCATAAATACCATAGTATTCCATTTTCTTCAAAAGTAATTCATCATTTACACAGTCTAATACTTTTGCAAGATCACAAAATATTCCTACAGGGCTTATTTTATAATTCAGCTACTCAAATGTGTTATTTAAAAATTAGTATATAGCCATTTCTATAGATGATCCTTTTTGGAACCCAAATTATGATTTACTGAAGATATTATTTTGTTTAACATGTTTTATTACTCTACAGTACACGACTTTTTCAAAAATCTTTGAGAATCCTGAGAGTAATGACATGGGACGATAGTTATCTACACATGTTGCTTCTCCTTTTTTAAACAACGGTTTTACAACTTGTAATGAATTAAAAAGTACAGTCTTATTAGGCACCAAGTCTTCCCACGGTATGTGTGATTGTTGACGGTGCGACGTGCCTAACAAATACGTGACGGAACAAAAACGTCCTACATGCTGAAAACGTTCTAGCCAACTAAAGGGGATTTATTGCCGCCATAAATAACTAAGACCCGCTTTCTATTTTCCCACGTTTCGGAATAACTGGTGCCGGCGTGCTAAAATATTCACAAGGGCCGTTTCTTAGTAAAGAAGCGTTTCTGAGAGGGGTGAAAGACGATCCAGCCAATAGAGAAGCCGCCGCAATTTATCTGACGTGTTGGTGTTTTTTTCTTGTATGTTCTCGGGGCCAATGAATTTCGGATCCTTTGGCGCGGAGTGCTGTGATTCGCCAAGGGCCGGACGAGACACCGCATGGCAAGATGTACAGAGTTGCTCCGAGCGGAGAAAAAAGAGGGAGGACATTCTGGTTGGAATCATCATCTGGGAGAGACGGAGGTGACCTTCGCGGAGGTCTGACAACGAGAGGAGCTGTGGCCTGCACACTGACACCACGCGGTGCCGGACGAGAAAACTGGACGACCCCATGCGGCGCTTTCGTGCCTGGTTGCAGACGCGGCCCGTTAACAACGGTAAACTCTACGATCAAGACGGAAACTAATGCAATCGTTCCACCCAGTGATTTGACCCTGAGATTTTGCTCTATCGACATTCAATGATATGTAATGGTTAATATCATAATATAAACAAACTTCAGGTTTGCATAATTTCGCAATGATCAATTTTAATAAATTGTACACCCAGTTTTCAGTTTTCTACTAATTACAATAATATTTCATGTGGTTAGCTGAAAATTAAATAGTATTTTGTTATTCAAAATTTGATAATTTTGTAATGGTTGAAACAGTATGATCTAGAAACCACTGTCCCAATAAGTAGACATCACAACATGGCACCCTTTAACGTGGGGCTTTCGAAAAAAGAATGATTGCAAAAGTTTTCAGTGATTTATTTTTTACCATCACATGTTTAATCATTATTTCAGTGAACGAGCAGAGAGTTTTATCCAATATTTTATCTCAAATGTTATAAAGTATTAACTGTTTTATTTTAGTCCTGGAATGCGGAAGGAAGCAGTCAAAAACAATCTGTAATTTGTCATATAAATATGTGTTCCAATCGACGTTGAGAATTTGTTTTTGTTTGTCAATGGTGGAAATATGATGTGTCTTTCGTCGATGTGATGTTGTTTTGTGGTAATATTATGAATTTGTTTTCTTTCGATTGTCGTTGTTTTGTCAATATGTTGGTACTAAATGGTAATGGATCTGTTGAAGTGATTTCTCGAGACTGGTTTTTAATGGTAAGATTGTTTTGTCGGTTCAGCGTTGAAAAACGGCATGTTTGATTTTTGAATGTCTTCTGAGACGGCTATTACTTTTTATTTTTTTCGTATCCTGCTTATTCATATTTTATGCGTGCTGACGTGTCGACGAAATGTTCATTGTGTTTTACCTGTGGTATCGGGAGAAAAATTACGTTTGCTGGAAATCATATGTCACGAGAAGTGTTACTGCACTGATGTGTCTTTAAGTTGATGGTTGATTTTAAATTAAAGCGGGCTGACATATATTTGTGGTTTGATTTCTTTCCATATGATCACGAAACCCTTGTGTTATGCTGAAATTTTTTCGAATTGGTTTTAATGAAACAAATTCCAAAGACTAATAATACGAGATCTATGATGCACGCAAAGGTAAATTCTGTAATTGAGTTTTTAATGTCTTGATAGGATATGCGGAGGCTGGTCTCGGTTTGTTTTCTTTGATATCGTTGTGTGATCGAAATTCCTACTGATTCTGATGATCCAGAAGCTTGTTCAAGTTGTTTATTTTGTTTTCCGTGTGTCATTCGAGTAGTATTCGCGGTGATTGCAATTACGGGGGGCGGTAAAAATAATTTAAAGAATGATTTGACTAATTTTTTGGCGTAAACGATTCTCTAAATTAACACAGATTTCAAATGCGATCGCTAAAAGTTAAACTGAATGCTGCTCCGGAATGGAAAGTTTATTAAAATGGCACAAAGTTTGAATCAAACGGAGTTAGTAAATCTTGACGTAGCGATGGAAGGAATTCACGCGAATTTGATAGATAACTCCGCGATCGTGAATTTTGAACAAACTTCTAGTGAAGCGGGTAATATAGTTTGCGCTCCCATCAATGATTCCCGGGACGAGTCAACGAACCAATTGCAATGCAAGCCGGACGAAACACTAGCGCCACCTTTAAATGTTTAAGTATTTCTGGCCAGATTTTGGGGATGTTACAACACATGAACGAAACGTTTACTGCGCAAATGAACGAAATAAATGAAAAATTTACTGTCCAAAGAATGGAAATGAACGAAAAACTTACTGCTCTTAGCGAACGGCAAGAATAATCCAAAGAGCAATGAACGAAATAAATGATAAATTAACTGTCCATGGAGCGGAAATGAATGAAAAACTTACTGCTCTTATCGAACAGCAAGAAAATCCAAAGAGCAAATGAACTAAATAAATTAAAAAATGGACACCAAATTGGATGACTTCGGGAATAAACAGATTGAAATAATGGAACAATTTAAGGTAGATTTGCGGAAAGAAATGTCAGAAATGATCCTTGGCCATTCCGAAACACTACAGTCTTCCGTAATGAGTGATATAAAGATTGTCAGGACGGAATGACTAGCTATAATTAAAGTGCAACAAAATCAAAAGATTGAAGAGGAAAGTTTTAAATACACTGGAACCAAAGAAATGGACAGAGAATATATATCTAATGTGCGCACAATAGAACCAGGCAGAAAATTGGTTGAAACTGAGAAAAAATAGGAAGACCGCGTGTGTGAAGATAACAGTTTTGCATTTTCAATTACCGAATCTACAAAAATCAGGATGGTGGAGGAAATCAAGTCCATCCGGCAAAAGCTGTGCGCTATCACACCATAACCAGGAAAAGGAAAAATCATAAAAATAAAACCATGGTTATATGGATATGGGGAAAGAGGATATTTGAAATATGTGAAATTTTTGCAAGTGCAAGAAACATTTGACGTGACACGAGAAGATTTTAACACTTTGCATATCCAACGGAATCGTAAATGTTGCGATAGAGTCCTCGTAGAACACCGCAGGGAGTCCGGATTAACGACCCAAAAGATCTTTCACAGTGAGCTAAAAGAAATTCCCGACACGACTGCGGTGTCAGAACATAATTATCGCCAAAATGCTTGTGTAGATATAGAGAAATCAAGTGACCAAAAAAACTGTAACAGATCGTTGATCGTCGCTGAACAGATATGTTTGAGGCATCGAATAAATTTTAGTTTCGATGAGCGTGAGAGCACAAATTTTAATTGCGAAAAATGGATTCAAAGGTTGCGTGGGCGGTTAAAATATTAAAAAAGATGACGGAGATAGTTTTGAAATACCAGATTTATGTAAATGACAGTGCAAGATATTGGTTAGGTTGTAAGGGAAATTTAAATGCAGTATAGATGTCGTAGTTTTATAATTTTGTCCTGCTAACTAAGGAAATGCATCAGAATCCGTAGAGGTAATTTTAAACTGATAAAGTAAAGATATTTTACGTCTAAGAATGACATTTTAGTTTGTTTGTAGAAAACATTTCAAACATATGACGAGCGGCAACAATAATAATACAACCCTAGTGTGAAAAATGAAATGTTTATTGTTTATTAATATAAAACATCCATGCGCAGCAAATGCTATTAAAGAAATAATAATAATAATCCTCGGAGAATTTTTAAGAAGGGAAAGATCGTGTTTGATTACGGTTTCAATTCGAAAAGCGTTGGCCGAATTGATCGCAACGATTGTAAAATTATTAATATTCCGTGTCATTGAGTTGTGGATTAAAATTGGTTGGAGTTTGAACAGTGAGAAGAATAAATATTAGCAGTGTGTTGATGTGTTAAAATATTAAGAGCTGAAAGAAATGACGTGTTCACGATAGCGCAGAATAGATAAAGTTCGTTAAATGTAGATCAAGAAATGATCGTCTATGAAGAGTTTATATAAATGAAACAAAAATATTGCGGACCGTGAAACCAAGGAAGATATCGGCCAATATTATTGTAATGACGAAAGGAATCGTCAGTTTGAGTTTAGAGGATGACAGATAGTCATCGAACTTAATAGCCGAAGCTAGAATGAACATGTACTTAATAAAATGTGAGTAGGGCTTGTTCCAACACGTTAATAATTTTAAGAAGGGAAAGGTTGGAACCGTTCTTAGATGAAACACTCATGACACGAAGTTATTTACAGAGAAAAGGATAAAGATTAATCGTTTGTTGATTAGAAATAGAGCGTTTGGAGAACTATGGACATTAAGAAACTAGAAATACTGATGAAACCGTGATGAAAATAAATTACTGAGTGTAGAATCACTGAATCAGAGGATTTGGTGTAAAAACAATAAATTGTTGTATACAGAGAAGAATATTTAATTAAGAAGTATGAAAATGTTGGTTGCCGCTAGAAATATGTCATTATCTTTCAGTCTATGGTTAAAAGAGCGTATAAATAGTAGTAACAAAAATTAACAATACGAAATAATCGTAGGATATATTCTGTAATTAACGATAGTAGTCAACCCAGAAGCTAGGGATGTTCGGAAGTTATCCTTTATAAATAAGAGCGCAAAAATTGATTGTCATAATTGGCGAATACAGCCGGAAACCGAACGGCAGGCAGCTATAACCTTTTGTTCAAAAGCCACAATAGGGAAACGACCCGTGGCGCTGTCGAAAACCAGTGTCTCTGCTACAATGGACGAAGGAAATATATGGAGACGACGCAAGTGACCTTCACCACGCAATGAAGTGAAGCCGGGCGGAGGAGGAGTGGTGGGAGTGGGAAACATGACCTAACCCATACAGACACGGCGTATATGTACAAAAACCTCAAGGGGACTCTAGGATTAACGTAACGTCGCAATCTGGAGATAGATTATTATATAACTCGATGAGACAAATAAAAAATGAGGAATTAATTTTTTTGATATCATGCTTAGTTTTCGAGATATTCTGTCTAAAATGTGAAATGGTTTTGGTTGAAATTCAGAAGCAAAAATTGGTCAAAGTCAAATTTGATGACGGATTCTTATTTGAAAAGACGAGCGAAATAAAAAATAAAGAATAAAATTTTTCGATATCTCACCTAGTTCTCGAGACATACTGTATCAAAAGTGAGGTGTCTTGAGTTGAAATGCAGAAGAAAAATTTTGCAAAAGTCAAAGTTAATGATCGATTCTTATATAACACGACGAGACAAATCGAAAATAAAGAATAAAAATTTTCGATATCTTTCTTAGTTTTCGGAATATACTGGGATTGGGTTGATATGCGACCAGTACTAAAAATTAATTCTGCCAAAGCCACAATGAATTACATGGTGGACATGCAGAATGGATATTTCAGTTGTTTTTACTACCACTTGTGGTTAGGTTGAAATGAGGCCTAGACCAGAATAAAAATAGTTACCTATTTTGTTACCATACATCGTAAGCTAAATTGAGAATAGCTGGAAGTGGAAGTAGTTTCCATCGCTATACGCGTTTTGTCACTAACTTGGTTCTCATGAAATTACTAACAGTAATAGATAAATTCTTTGTCCCTTATGGAACAACAAAACCACTCTGGTACTTATCCACACACGCGTATTTGAATCGCAATCTTTATTTGCGGTAACATCGTTTGCTTCATCAAGATTCCTAGATTGCATAGCATAATTTAACACATTTAATTTCATTATACAGTATAAACTACAACGTGACGAAGGAAAGCGCAATACTAAATTAACTGAACCGCGATGTAAAACACACCCCCTTTAAATCTTATTTTCAATACTCGTTAAAAAGTAATTCTAGTCTATATTATGTGCAAAATAGCAAGGTATGCTGATTTTCTACACTACACCAACAAAAATTTGAGAACAAAGTCATCCTATTATTATTATTATTATTATTATTATTACTCCGCGATTCACTAAAAGTGTGTGGCGGAGGGTGCATTGCACCTATCGAAAGGGGTTATGGTTTGGAAGGGTTATAAGGGATATGGCAGGAGGCGCCCATGGGCTATTGTGAGGAACCATCCCCGCATTCGCGTGGAGTGATCTGGGAAAACCATGGAAAACCCAGATCAGGATGGCTGGAGTGCTTTATCGAAAGCTACTCCTGTCGGATTTTAAGTTTACTCGCCCGATAAATCCTTTCTATTCCATTCCCTAATCGCTCGTGGGAAAAATGAGTACAGAAATGAATCGGTTCTGGCCCTGATTTCTCTTATCTTATTTTCACGGTCATTTCGAGATATGAATGTTGCTGGTAGCAATATTTGCTGACTGTCATTCCGAAATACATCTGTCGTGAATTTTTCAATTAGCTTTCCGTCGAGAGCAACGCCTTCGGTGTTCCAGGTCTTCCCAACCTAACTCCTTCAACATCGCACTTACGCTTTCCCTCCAACTATATATACCTGTCACGAATCGGGCGGCTCTTCTTTGGACCTTCTCTAAAGCCTCCATTAACCCCTTTTGATGGGGAGCCCATACAGAACAACAATACTCTAAGTGAGGACGTACTAGTGACTTGTATACAATCGATTTAACTTCCTGAGTGCATTGATTTAAATTACTACCTAGAAATCGGAGCATACGATTTGCTTTTCCCATTACATTCTCGATATGCTCATTCCACGACAAATTATTACGAATTGTTACCCCTAGGTATTTAGCGGAATCTACCGTTCTAAGGACAGTGCCATTAATTGTATATTCATAGTTAAATGGTGTCACCTTTTTACTTACACGCATGACTTGGCACTTTTTAGCGTTTAACTCCAACTGCCAATCTTTACACCACGCAATTATTTTCATAATATCGTCTTGTAACAAAGCGCAGTCGTCCTGGGTTTTGATTTCGCGATAAATAATAGCATCATCGGCAAATAATCTTTTCATCCCCCCTATTATGTCGCATAGATCATTGATGTATATGAGAAACAACAGTGGCCCTAACACGCTTCCCTGGGGAACTCCAGACCCCACTTCAGTAAGTGATGAACGCTCACCGTCGAGAACTACAGCACTGTGTTCTGTCCTTCAGGAAGTCTGCAACCCAGTCGCATATTTGTCTAGATATGCCGTAACCGCGAAGTTTCCTAAGTAACCTAGTGTGAGGCACAGTGTCGAAAGCTTTTTTAAAGTCTAATAGAACCAAATCAACCTGGGATTGCTCATCTATAATTCGGCACAAGTCGTGAATTAGAAGTGCAAGTTGTGTTTCGCAGCATCGGCCTTTTCTGAATCCATGTTGATTTGGGTTTAAAAGCTCACCTTCATCCAAGAACCGCATGACATTTGAATAGATGATATGTTCTAAAATCCTGCAAAATATTGAAGTTAACGAGATCGGCCTATAATTCTGAGGATCATTAACATTCCCATTTTTAAACACTGGAGTTACGATAGCTGTCTTCCATTCGGCTGGTATTTTTCCTTGATCCAGAGAGACGGTATACAATTTCATCAAATACGGTGCAATTTCCTTTGCGTATCTTGAGTAGAATCTTGTAGGAATACCGTCTGGTCCGGGAGCCTTATTGGTTTTTACATTCATAAGCAGTTTAGTTATTCCCTCGACATCAAGAGCGAGATCATTCATAATTTTGTCGGTACGATTATTAAATATCGGTATCTCCTCTGAGTTTTCTATCGTGAAAGCCTTTTTAAATATATCATTCAAAATTTCTGCTTTCTCTACGCTTGTTTCTGATAATTCACCATTTTCTTTAATCAGCGACGTCATAACCTTACGAGAGCCTCTTATTACTTTGATATATGACCAGAACTTTTTTGGATTAGTAATGAGATCTTCGGATAAATTCCTAGCTTGGAATTCTTTAAACGCATCGCGCATTGCCCTACGCACTTCCGCACGCAACTGGACTAATTTAGCACGATTAGATGAGTCCCCCGATTTTTTCACCGCGGCATGTAAACGCCTTTGCCTCCTGAGCAAACGGTTTCACTTCCCTATTGAACCAAGGGAAGTTATTACTGACCTTAATACACTTCTTAGGAACAAACTGGTTTAAACCGGTCCATATTAGTTCTTTTAAATTAAACCAAAGTTCCTCAACATTTGTATTTAGCATGTACGTTTCAAAATTCTTCGCAAAGTGATCAACCATACCCGCATCGTTTGCCTTATCGAAGCAAAACACGAGTTTCTCTTTGTCATGCTTCAGACTCAGACTAGAGTTTAACGTTACCACAACCGCCTTGTGATCACTTATACCGTCTTCTATACAAACTTTATCTACAATATCAGGATTGCTAATTAGAAAAAGATCCAGAATGGAAGAGGAATCTTTGTCGCACCGTGTTGGCTCTTCGACCATCTGTTCAAGAGATCTTTCTGCAAATGATTCTAGGAACGTTTCGGTTATTAACCTATCTCTTCCACCCAACCTGAACGTGTATGTGTCCCACCTAACCGACGGTAGGTTAAAGTCACCACCCACGATCAATATATGTCCTTGAAATTTTTTGTAAATGTTATTAAGCGACTCTCTGAAGTATTCCGCGTTAGCCAAATCAGAATCCGGAGGTCGATAAAATGACCCGAGTATGAACTTTAAATTTTTGCCAATTTTTACCTTGACCCATATTAACTCGCAAAAATTTTCCGTTTCAGTTACGACAGAGCAATTAACGGTTTTACTTACGGCCACGAACACACCCCCGCCCATTGAGACAGTTCTGTTCCTTCCGAAAAACATTGAAATGAGGGCCAAATACTTCGCTAGATTCAACTTCAGGCGTCAACCAGCTCTCGGTTCCTAGTATTATATCGACATCATTAGTCGCAACTGAGGCGTGAAAATCCGCTACTTTCCCTCTAATACTCCGACAATTTAGTACCATTATCCTTAGCTGCTTCGTACTGTTATTTGTGTCTAAAATAGCATTTTTCATACTCGCACTCTGACGGTAAACGGGTGAAGTAATTGGAGCTGTAATATTAAAATTATTCGCGCCATCACTACCGGGACCAGCTTCTATGTTATCAGCACATCCTCTTCGGTGAAATGAAGGATCCTCGGGCCTCACGCTGTTCCTAAAAAATAATTCATATCAAGGCGGTTCCAAATTTTAGCAGCCACCTTGGACGCCATTCTAGGTGTGTAGTGGACGCCCGACCTGTCAAATGCGTCCCAGCTGGCAGCTATCATCGGACGAAGGTCGACGAAGCCCCAGTTGTTTTTGCGACACAGCTCCTGCAAATTACTATTTAAATTAAAGATCTTCCACCACACAGCCTCCCCACAATCGACACGCGGCACCACACTGCAAATTGAGAACTGTAATGAAACTGAATTTTCCCGGGCGGCTTCATACGCCTTTCGGCCCAACTTGTCCATGGATTTAACTATATCTGGAACAGAAACACGACACGAGTCATTAGTGCCGACGTGCGCAGCTACTCTTAACTGACGGCAGTTCGATTCCCTAATCGCTTTTGGAATGGCCTCCATGACACGTGGTACGGTTGCTCCTGAAAGAGAAACGGAATGAACGTTAGTATGAGGATCTGCACCGTTCTTCGTGGCTAATTCCCGTAGCGGTTTCTCCAGCCGTCGCACGTTGGAGCTGCCAATGACCAGTAAACCTTTTCCTGGCAAGGCTCGGGGTCTGCGGGTAAATCTTCCCTGCTGCTCTTCTGGGTCATTCGCGCTTGAATCCTACAACTTCCTGCAACACAGAAAACGCGTTACTTAGGGGCAAGGTATCATTTTCCCTTCGGCTAATTGAGAATTTCGACGCCTTTCTCCGATCCACACGATGCCAGACGTTTTCTGCAACTGGAACCTGAAAATCAAAACTTGCCGGTTCCACTACAGTTGGCTGCGGAATTTCTTCGACGCACTGCCGCTCCTCGTCTAGGATGCTCCATACCTGCGCTTGAAGAGACGCCATAGTATTAAGAATCTCCTCGAGAACCAGACGCCTACCAGAACACTTTGCACAAGCCATGTCACCTGAAACAGACAAAACCGGGACTACAAATGAATACTCAAAAATCGGCGACCGCTACTAACAGCTGCTAAGGCTCGTGGCTACTGCTGCTACGGCTGCGGAGGCTCAACTGACTGGCACACTACCTAAACAGGAAATATTCAAAGATAACGACAAAAACTAGCACAATTTAAATCACACACAAAAGTTGGCTACTGCTGCTACGGCTGCGGAGGCTCAACTGACTGGACACACTACCTAAACAGGAAATATTCAAAGATAACGACAAAACTAGCACAATTTAAATCACACACAAAAGTTGGCTACTGCTGCTACGGCTGCGGAGGCTCAACTGACTGGCACACTACCTAAACAGGAAATATTCAAAGATAACGACAAAAACTAGCACAATTTAAATCACACACAAAAGTTGGCTACTGCTGCTACGGCTGCGGAGGCTCAACTGACTGGCACACTACCTAAACAGGAAATATTCAAAGAAAACGACAAACTAGCACAATTTAAATCACACACAAAAGTTGGCTACTGCTGCTACGGCTGCGGAGGCTCAACTGACTGGCACACTACCTAAACAGGAAATATTCAAAGAAAACGACAAACTAGCACAATTTAAATCACACACAAAAGTTGGCTACTGCTGCTACGGCTGCGGAGGCTCAACTGACTGGCACACTACCTAAACAGGAAATATTCAAAGAAAACGACAAACTAGCACAATTTAAATCACACACAAAAAGTTGGCTACTGCTGCTACGGCTGCGGAGGCACAACTGACTGGCACACTACCTAAACAGGAAATATTCAAAGATAACGACAAACTAGCACAATTTAAATCACACACAAAAGTTGGCTACTGCTGCTACGGCTGCGGAGGCTATGACTAAATATTTATAGAAATGCGCCAAAGGGTGTGCCACAGGGTAGTGTATTGGGACCATTGCTATTCATTATTATAATTAATAATTGTATTGATTGTTTACTATCTGAAATTAGATTGTTTGCAGATGACATAATGCTGTATAAAAGAATCAAAACGATAGAGGATTGTAAATAGTTGCAGGGTGATCTGGACAGGACATCTAATTGGGTTGGTAAACATGGAATGAAGATAATGCAAAGAAGAGTCAGCTTATTAGATACACAAATAAAAAACAAAAGGTTAATTATGAATATAAGGTGGGGAAAGAATTGCTTGCTGAAGACTTGAAATGTAAATATCTTGGAATTACTTTTGATAACAAACTTAACTGGGCTGGACACATAGGACAGGTGGTAGGAAAAGGTTTCAAAGTTCTGCACTTGTTGGAGAGAGTGATGAGGGGATGTACGAGAGAAGTCAAGGAATTGGGTTACAAAACTTTGGTCAGACCATTGCTCGAATATGGTAGTGTAGTATGGGACCCTCATTTTACGTGTCAAATACAGGAGTTGGAGAGAGTGCAAAAAAGGGCTGCTAGATTTGTTTCTGGAAATTATCGCAGAATGCAATCAGTGACGGATATGATAAAGTAGCTGGAATGGGATTCATTGCAAGACAGGAGGAGAATGAGGAGGGTCATGGGAGTGTACAGGGCATATACTGGTGATGAGGCATGGAAAGATATTGCAATAGGTATGAAAAGTAGTGCATGGAAGGGAAAAGATAACCATAATCACAAGCTGGCACTCGATTTCAGGCACAAGGGTGTAGGAAGATTCTCTTTTTTAGGTAAGGGTGTCAGGGATTGGAATTAGTTACCAAGAGAAATGATGAATAATTTACCGAAAACTTTGAAAGAATTTAAAGATAAAATTTGTAGAGGGCAAATGTAGGTAGGTGCAGGATAGGGGGAAGATGGGTGTGTAGGGAAATTGCCACCGGAGCCTGTGCTCCATTGCAATTAAATTAAATTAAATTTTCACTGACCACTTCATCTACAAATATTAGAATACAGCTTACCTATGAAATGATATTCCAGGTTCTTTCCTCTCTTGCCTATTTGTGCAACCGTATGCAACACAAGATGGAATTATAAAACACTTATGCACATTACAAAATGAAATAATCAGAACATCAGACACAGTGTGAACTCGGCAATTGTTTGGGTTACAATACCGCTGCTGCCGCCTTGCGGGAGAGTTTAGAGCCTGCTTCACAGATTTAACGTCACTTCTCCTCCATATATTCCCTTCCTCCATGTCTGCTACCTGCTAGCCTTTGAAAGCGAAAGCGTTAGCGGAATCGCAGTTGGGTTTGTTTACTTCCGTCAGCTGGCCTGGCAAAGCTGAACAGAGATGATCTTAATGCCACTGATGTTATGGAAAATATTCAATAAAATAGTATCTATTTTAAATAATTTAATAAAAAGATACCAGTCTGGGAAATGATTTCAACAGAAGTTTTTTTAAAACGGAGGCAGTAATAAAATTTTGTAATTAATTACATGCATTAGGATTTACAATGCTAGTTAACGTCATATATTGATTAGACAAATATAAATGTTAGGATACTTTTGTGATGAAAAGGTGAATTAATACTAAATTATAAGAATAATTGTTAAAAAAGATCATAGATAATAACTAATCTTGCATATTATAATAATAAAATGATGTAATTTTGTTTTAATTGAATATTTGTATATCTCGAATCAATAAGGAATATAGAAAAAAGGGAAGCTAAGAAAGATTTTAAATTAGTTGTATAGATAAAGATATATGTCACATGCAAATCATAAGATATATAGTAGCTCTATGTAGTTTTAAGACATGCTGGATTGTCTCGCGAGTTCACTGGGGATCATGTAGGGCACAAGAGAAATTCGCGAAGTACAAAGCTATCACATGTTGTATTAAAATAGGGAACTGAAGATGGGTATATCTTAAGAAGTTTGTTATTGTAATTTTGAGCCATATGTGAGTATAACAGACAGATAGAGAATATTATAACGAACTAATCTCACCCAGAAGGAACATTAACCCAATGACCTGAAATAAGTGAAGTTATAGTGAATTGAAAATTATCCCATAGAATAATTTTCAATTGTACGGGTGATGGTGTAGATGTAATAAATTAAAAAGTACAGTCTTATTAGGCACCAAGTCTTCCCACGGTATGTGTGAATGTTGACGGTGCGACGTGCCTAACAAATACGTGACGGAACAAAAACGTCCAGATTTACACGCACCATGGGGTGCTGAAAACGTTCTAGCCAACTAAAGGAGATTTATTGCCGCCATAAATAACTAAGACCCGCTTTCTATTTTCCCACGTTTCGGAAAAACTGGTGCCGGCGAGCTAAAATATTCCTAAGGGCCGTTTCTTAGTAAAGAAGCGTTTCTGAGAGGGGTGAAAGACGACCAGCCAATAGAGAAGCCGCCGCAATTTACTGACGTGTTGATGTTTTTTCTTGTATGTTCTCGGGGCCAATGAATTTCGGATCCTTTGGCGCGGAGTGCTGTGATTCGCCAAGGGCCGGACGAGACACCGCATGGCAAGATGTACAGAGTCTTGCTCCGAGCGGAGAAAAAAGAGGGAGGACATTCTGGTTGGAATCATCATCTGGGAGAGACGGAGGTGACCTTCGCGGAGGTCTGACAACGAGAGGAGCTGTGGCCTGCACACTGACACCACGCGGTGCCGGACGAGAAAACTGGACGATCCCATGCGGCGCTTTCGTGCCTGGTTGCAGACGCGGCCCGTTAACAACGGTAAACTCTACGATCAAGACGGAAACTAATGCAATCGTTCCACCCAGTGATTTGACCTTGAGATTTTGCTCTATCGACATTCAATGATATATAATGGCTTATATCATAATAAAAGCAAACTTCATGTTTGCATAATTTCGCAATGATCAATTGTAATAAATTTTACACCCACTTTTCAGATTGCTACTAATTACAATAATATTTCATGTGGTTAGCTGAAAATTAAATAGTATTTTGAAATTCAAAAATTGATAATTTTGTTATTGTTGAAACAGTATGACCTAGAAACCACTGTCCCAAAAAGTAGATGTTACAAACTGCATATTTTAGTCTATTTGGAAACACGCCTTGCATTAAGGATTCATTACAAATGTGGGCAAGTACACGACTGACGCAATCTGAACATCTTTTCAGTAATTTGTTTGAAATATTGTAATAGCTGGAAGATTTTTTAGGTTTTAATTGTTTCATGACTGTTACTGGTGGCAATTGCATTTCTACAAATTTATTTGGGAAAGCAGTCTGAAGAAGCCTTAAGGGATTGCTTTTCTATGCCTAATTTCTTTACAACTGAAGTAAAATGTTTGTTAAATATTTCACAAACTTCCACTACTTCACTATGAACCGATCCATTTTGTTCTATTTTTATGTCTTTAGAGTGATTTACAGATTTTCCTGTTTCAGTTTTTATTATATTCCATATAGTTTTCATCTTATTACCTGAATTCTCTATTTTATCTGATATATACCTGTTGTTGGCCTTTCTTATTACATTTCTTAGTATTTTAGAATAAAGTTTGTAACGACCTTTCAGTGTATAGTTATCTGATTCTCTTTCTTTTAAGTGCATGTCCTTTTTTGTTTTACGAGATACTCTAATACCCTTTGTTATTCATCCCTTACCCAGTTCATTGTTTGGGGTATTGACAACTTTCCTTTTTTTGAAATTTCCTTCGAAAAGTGTTAGAAATATATTGAGAAAGGAATCAAATTTTTCATTAACACCCTGTGCATGGTTCACTACTGACCATTGTTCATTATTTAAGGAATCTATGAAATGTTTTATATTGTTTTCATTAATATTTCTTCTACATACCCAAATTTTCTTTATCTGTTTAATAGTGTTTCTGGACTTGATACATAACAGCAGGGCACAATGATCTGAGATACCATTTATTACTGGAAGTATATTGTAATTACTGTACTGAGAAATATCCATAAAAAAATTAGCAATTGCAGTCCTGCTATTATTTTGTATTCTAGTAGGGAAATTTACAAGTGCCGTTAAGTTAAAAGACAACATCAAGGCTTCCATATCTAGTCTCTCATTGCTGTGATTGAGAAAGTCAACATTAAAATCTCCACATAAAACTATTTGTTTGTTATTTTTGAAACATAGTAGCAAGGACTCTAACTGAGATAAAAACAGTATAAATTTTACTGAGGGGGACCTGTAAATTGCTATTACTATGAGCTCTTCCTTACCATATTCTAGTTTAGTAACACAGCATTCAAAGTGTTGTTCTATACAATACTTACTTACTTCTACACTGTTGCACTGAATATTATTTTTAACAAAAATGGCAACTCCCCATTCTCCATTTTACATCTACAGAAATGAGAACTTAGTTTATAATTTGGGATGGACAGCTGAGATATTCCTGTGCCAGACAAATGATGCTCAGATATGCACAAAACATCTACATTACAATTTCTGATATTTTTTATCTCTTCTAGGAATAAGGTAATGTCATCAGTTTTGATGGAGAATATTGGACTGAACACTTTGATTCAAAGCATTTAAATTGTTTACATTACTAGTATATACTGGTATGTCAGGTGGAATGTCTAATTTCAATAAGTTTTGATCAGGAGAGACGTTAATTTCTTTTAGACATTTTAATACATTTTTTTTATTTACCCTAAAAAAGGCCGCGACTTAACACCACTTATAACAGGAATACCAATTTCACTCACCTGGTATCCCCTGATCTCATCAGCAATAAGAAGCAAAAGCTTCCTTTTACCTCTGAAATTCAGATGTAGTCCATGGCGAGTATAACTGTCCCTACCAATGCAGGCCACATCTATCAAACCAATGTGTGAATTTGTTGGCTGCCAGAGAACCCTTTCCAACGATGTATTTGTACTCCTAATGTTATGCCACATCCAGGGTTTATCAGAACGCTAAAGCAAACCCACAAATTCCACATTCATCTGACGCGTGTTCCTGGAAATGTGAGCAGTGTCTTCCTCAATTGAATAATTGAGGTCCTTATCAATACTATTCCGTGGTCCCCCACAATTACAATACAATCTTCCTTTGAGAAATCTTTCCCTAAGTCTTCCACATTTGCTACAACACTTCCAAAATCTGCATTTGGTTTGAAAATACTGCAGACTTCATAATCTGGCCCCAAGTCAGACTGAACCATCTCACTAATTCCCATTCCATGACTGCTTCCAAGCAGCAGTACCTTCCTACGTTTAGACACCTCCTGAAAAGTTCTTCCTTTAACTTTATATGATCCCAGATCGTTCAGTCCAACTTGACGGTCCTCAGATTTACCATCTAGATCCTCCAATGGCCGAAACACATTGGATGTCTCCAGCTGGAAACCATCAGACAGACAGCGTCTCCTGCCTCTCCTGCCAGAGCTGAATTCGCTCCACTCATTGTTCCACCTAAGAACTGACTTTTCTGCCTACAGGGCCTTTAAATCCCTCTCCGCAGATGCCAGATCTGACTGAAGCTTCAGAATCCGCTGCTCCTGATCCTTAATTCTGCAAGTGTGACAGTTCCAGGCAATGCTGACACAAGACTCACTGTTAGTAACATCGCTGCACCCCCATTCAAAAAAACCAGCGCCGGCAGTCCCGGCACGTCACTCCTTCTCTTACTGGTCTTACTGGCAATTTCCACACTTAGTATCCATCATGATACTTTCAGGAAAACTTAATAACTTAGGAGAATAAAAACTTTAAAACGTTTACTTAAACTATTTTTTTAAAAAACTTAAGAACTTTGGAGAAAAAAAATCTTTAAAACGTTTACTTTTAATTAACTTCTAGTGTTTCAGTTGCCAAAGAAAAGCAAAAGTAGGATTCTGAGAAAAATGCTAAACAAATACTACGTAGATCACTCGAATCTTTTCCGAAATGTGAATAAAAACACTAATCAACTACTAGACTTACAACAAAAACAAACAAATGATATGAAAATAACTTTTTAAACAATTATACAACCTAGACCTGTGATTCTGACCTAACCTCAAATGAAAACAAATAAAATTTGTTAAACCTGTACTGATTTTCTATTTAAACAATGGTTCACTATCACTTAGTAGCTTTCAATTTACTGCGAAATAAAAAGTAATGCAGTCAAAACAAACTTAATATGAAATTCTGTTACGCTAAAACAAGAATATTGGGTTCAAGTATACGTCGCGATACACGACGTTTCTAACTTAGGATAAAATGATTGTATCAATGAGCGTGTGATTGAGGCTTTAAGGGTAATGTTGCGCCCTGTGGTTAGTACAATTTTTGCGGCAGTAACTATACACACCAACGATGTACGATGTAAGCAACCAAAGATGTAAACATCCAAAGACATTTTGAAATATTATTATTTATTTATTGGCTTTTGGTTTCCTGACCATACAGCCATCCTATGTATACAATTTTACATTATGTATTTGCAGATACTAATACTAAGCAGAGTTAACATGACATATACAATTACATTATAAAATTTTTTATGTTTTCGTATATTACACTAATACTAAACAGACTTTAATTTACAGTATAGCATATACAATTACATGCTTTCCCAATTTCCCTGTCCCATATTAAAATTAATACAAGAAAGAACAATATACAACATAATCTCAGAAACATATCTATATTGTAATTCCCATCGTTATAAAAAATTCATATATTATTTTATGCGTTCTGACGTCCTCAGTGGCCAGAAGTGTGGTGACCCTGGTTGGGCCCACGTAACCCAGGTCGCGTAGTTTCTTGAGGAGCTTCTCTGTTGCTGCTCTTCTCATCGGGCATCCTAATAACAGATGGTTGGTGTCCTCCACCTCTCCACACTCACAGTAAGGCGTCTCTTGGGCTCCGATGCGGTATAAGTGTTTCTTAAAGGCTCCATGGTTGGCTTTCAGACGCATAATTGTTACATAAAATTTTCTGGTTATCCTCCATTTTTTATACCAATGTGATTTAGGTATATGCGGGTGGATTTCCTTTGTACTCTGCTGTACGTGCCCACTAGTCTTCCCATCTAGATCTCAATGCTTCTTTGAATTTCTTCAGGTGGTCCGACGCAGGTATCTTGTGTGGGCGTCTTCCTCCGTCCGTGATAGCTTTCTTGGCTAGGTTGTCTGCCATTTCGTTTCCTCGCATACCACAGTGGCCTTTAACCCATGCTATTGTTACTTCTTTCTCCCTGCTTTGTAGCTTATCTACTTCCTTCATTATATCATAGACTAGTTGGTTGTTGTGACGCTGGGCTATGTGGTTCTTCAGTATCATTACTGCTGAACGAGATTCGGTTAATATAATAATCTTATCTTCCCTACTTCCTCCCGCATATTTTAAGGCTTCCAGGATTGCTGTAAGTTCAGCTGTCATTACGGATGCTTGGTGGTTGAGATTGTAGTATCCGAAGTCTCCTGTTTTGGGGTCTATGAAAGCGCAGCCTGTCCCCATTTCGTTCTTCGCTCCGTCCGTGTATATAGCTTTCGTTGGCGACGTTTCTTGCAGAAACTCTTGAACTTGTACGATGTGATCGATGGCATTTTTATACTGGCATGAATCGTCTTTTATTTTAGCTACTATGAGCGAAAGCTTGTATCTATTTTCATAGATGGGTAGTTTTCCTGACACCCGTATCTCTTTTTGTAGGTCTCTGACTTTGGAGTATTCCATTGCCAGAGGAGGTGCCTGTTTCCGTTTCCAATACCTTTTCATGTGATATGCCATAGCAATTTTCCTAATGTTTTCCATAATTGATGTATGGCTGTACTGTGTTTGCTTGAGCATAAATTTTGCTGCTAGATAGCGTCTTCGCAAATCTAATGGTGCCTCCAATGCTCCACCAACAGAACGTTTGTTGGTGTCGTCTTCATCGCTCCTATGCATACACTCAAGGCTTTGTATTGTACTCTATCCAGTTTAATTAGATTATTTCTACTCGCCGATCCATAGCAGATACATCCGTAGTCCAGCTGAGAGCGTACCAAGGCTCGGTACATGTTCAGTGTAACAGTAGGATCTGAACCCCAAGACGTACCACAGACTGCTCTTATGACGTTTATAGCTGCTTCACATTTATTCACTATATGTTTTATTTGCTCCCGCCATGCCAACTTACTGTCTATAGACATGCCCAGGTATTTAACCACCGTTCTTATTGGGACTTTGTAGGGTCCTAGCGTCACATCGGTCCCGTAGGGCTGTCTGTGCCTCGTGTATACTGACACTACTGTTTTTTGTACTGATATTTGTAGGCCATTGTTTATTAGCCAATGCTGAAGTTTCCATATAGTTTGGTTAAGTATTGCGATGCAGTTGTTCAGTAGCTTATCGACCACGTAAAGCACAGGTCGTCCGCGTATTGGAGTAGCCGGATATGTTGTGGTATCAGCTCATGTAGGTCTATGGTGTAAATGTTGAATAATAGCGGGGAGAGGATTGATCCTTGTGGTAGTCCATGACTGGTTGTTCTTGGGCCAATTATCTTCCCTCCGTTGTTAATGATTATTCGTCTGTTTGATAGTAGACATTGCAATCTTTGTGTGAAGGTTGCAGGTATTCCCATCTTTATCATTTTTCTTAGTAGTACTGCTATTGATACATTATCATTTGCGCTGGTCAAGTCTGTAAACAACGCTAGGAGGTATTCATTGTTTCCAAAGCATATCTGGATGTCCGTTGTCAGGTTTACTAGGACTTCTGTGGTTCCCATTCCTCTCCTGAAGCCAAGCTGTGTGGTTGGCAGCCAGTTATGGTGTTCCACCCACCATTCCAATCTGTGCTTGATCATCCTTTCAAGTACCTTGCATATGCACGAGAGAAGGGTGATCGGTCGATATGATTCTGCTTCGTTATCTTTTTTCCCCACTTTTTTCACTGGTACTATTCTTGCCGTCTTAATTGTTGGGATGTCGATTCGCTCCCCCCATACCTTGTTCAGTATATTCAGCAATCGCTTTTTCCCAGTCGCCGGTAGCCTCCTGATCATACTATAACGGATGTTGTCTGGCCCTGGGGCGGTACCTTTGCCAAACAATAATGTTTTTTCAAGTTCTTGTACGCTGAATGGATGCAGCAGTTCATGGTTTGTATCTTCCTCCGTCCACAATTGTTCCGGGTTCACTGAGGGAGGTGCCATTTTTATCAGGATCTCCTCTGCTAGATTTTCGGGCAAGGGTTCTCCATACTTCTCGTTCGTTTTTTTATGTTTTAGTCTTTTAATTGTATTCCAAACTTCTTGAATTGGTGTATCCTTATTTAATGTTGAGCAGTAATTTTCCCAGTTTTTCCGTTTCTTTTGCTTCCGAATTATGATTGCCGTTCCACCGTAGCCGTCGTTTCTATCTGCTCTTACTGTATGGTATCCTGGTAGTTCAAAGGTTGTCTCAGGTTTTAACCATGTTTCGCAGATAGCACCTATTTGTATATGTGCTCTATGGAGTAGTTCCAGTAGGACTATTTTATTGCTTCTATAAGAGCGGGCGTTCCACTGTAGTATTCTATTAGCTGCTTGTTCCATTGTTATATGGTTCTTCGTTAACAGGTTGGGATATCATGCTCCTTTCTAATAATTGTCTAATGTCTTTTTCTCCCAATTGTTCTCCTATTTTAGTCCTCTCTACTATCTTCGTGATCAAGTCCACTAGTTGCTCTATAATGTTTTTTTCTGTGTTCTCCGACTCTTCTGACCGTTGTGGTCGATAGGGGTTATTACCCATAAATGTTCCCGGTGTACCCCTTGGGTCAAACACATGCTGGTACATCATAGAGTATGTTGGTATGTTCTGTGGCTGTGTGGTCCGGAGCGCACCGTGCCTTTGTTCTAGCCGCGGAGTTTGTGTGGTGTTATATCTCTTCGTCTGCTGTCCTGCCGTTTGTTGCTTATTCAGCGACCACTCATCTGTCACTGGTTTCTCCCAGTGTGGCTTGCACGGTAGCAACGTGTTGTTCGGTAACAGTGGCGGGAAGTCACTATCGTTAGTGATGTCTGGCAATATGTTCGGGAGCTGTAGTCCATCTGAAGTGTCTTCTGGGTAGCGCTGCTGCCACTGTACTGCCCGCGCATATGGTCTATGTTTTAGATAGTCTTCTGCTTCTCTAATAGACATGTTGTCCCTAGCTGCTAGTTCATGTGCTTGCTTACGTCTTATATACATCGGACATGCCCTGTTTGTCGCGTTATGTGGGCTGCTACAAATTGCGCAACGTACCACATCCGAGTTGCATTCGGCCGTACGGTGTGCTTCACCACACATGTCACAGCGGGGCTTTCCGCGGCATTGTCTTCCTATGTGACCATAACGTAAACAGTTATAACAAATGCGTACGGCTAGGATATAAGTTAATATTATCTATGGAATATCATGGTCGCACGTACCACGCGAACGTTGTACTTAAATTATAAATAAATATAGTTAATAGTTAGTTTTTGTTATAATAGTACTTTCAAACCCTAAATTCTAATACATTCTACTACTGTGAGTGTTTTAATAGCGCAAAAACAATTATTTGTGTTTTAGTGCTGTGATCTGTTCGGGGTTTATTTTCTTTGTTTGTTTAAAATTTTGAACGCTAGGCTTAAGTTCAGATTTTTGTTATAGAGCGTTAATATCGTTTATATTAGTTTTTGTTATTCGTATTATCAGTGATTTTTTTCCATAGGCCTTGTTAACTCAGTAAATTGTAGATTCAGTGTTTCGTGGCTTTTGTTTACATTCGTGTTTAACGTCGAGTATCAATATTCGGGAGTAGTTTACGTCGCGATACATGACGTCACAACATGACATAGTGCTTATGAAAGGTGCTTAAATAACTGATAACTAAATTCCTCACGCCATTGGATGTAACAAAAAGGTTTAGTTTTCATTATGGTCCAGGCTGAATTTCAACCTAACCACAATCTCCGCTAATATTGGGACTACAAACTTAAAGCCGGTAATGTTGCGCCCTGTGGGTAGTACAATTTTTGTGGCAGTAACTATACACATCAACGATGTACAATGTAAACAACCTTCCTCCATGTAAACCATGGAGGAAGGAAATATATGGAGACGACGCAAGAGACCTTCACCACGCATTGAAGTGAAGCAGGGTGAGGAGGAGTGGGGTGGCATGGCCGCTTCCATACAGACACGGGGAATATGTACAAAACCTCAAGGGGACTCTAGGATAAAGGTGACGCCGCAATCTGATGATGGATTATTATGTAACTCGATATGACAAATAAAAAATAAAGAATAAAATTTTTTGATATCCTGCTTAGTTTTCGAGATATTCCGTCCCAAATGTGAAATGGTTTTGGTTGAAATTCAGAAGAAAACATTGGTCAAAGTCAAATTTGATGATGGATTCTTATTTAAAAAGACGAGGCAAATGAAAAATAAAGAATAAAATTTTTCGATATTTCACCTAGTTCTAGAGATATACTGTATCAAAAGTGAGGTTGAAATGGAGAAGAAAAATTTCGCAAAAGTCAAATTTACTGATCGATTCTTATGTAACACGACGAGACAAATCGAAAATAAAGAATACAATTTTTCGATATCTTGCTTAGTTTTTGGGATATACTGGGAACATCGCAATGTTTGGAAGCGCAATACCGTTGCTGCCGCCATGCGGGAGAGTTTAGTGCCTGCTTGATGTAAACAACCAAAGATATAATACATCTATGAAATCAAGGAAGCAGTGGAAACGATATTGTACATTTTCTCCGTAGCCGTGAGTGAATTATCAAGGAAGCCGCGAGAGATTCTCAATTTTTGTCCAAGTCGGTATTATTAGAGGCGGAAAAGGTTGAGGGAGAAGGACTTTATAAACAATTTTAATTAATTTTCGTAGCTGTGACAATATTAGTTAATGTCTTGTATGAGCTTTATTCGCAAATGAAGAGAGAATTTAGTTTCTCAAATTACCACTGCTGGTAAACTGTAGCGGTATATTTGAATCTAAACGAACGCGACCAGTTAGTTTCGAACGAATATAATTGAAATCAGATTGCTAAATTTAAAAATAAACAAATTTATAACGATGGATGAAGCAATTAGTAATTTCTGTTGGAATCACTAATTTATTTTTGGGAACTTATTAAGTTCTTAGTGATCAGAATAGTTGAAAAACAACAACTTACAAAATCTTTGAAGCATACTCTATTCAATGACTTTGATCATACATCATTCGTTTCCTGATCATGGCTTCACTATTTGAACCGTAATGTTTGACGAAAGAACCCTGGACCACAGTAAATTCTAACCATATAGACACGTAGCGTGAATGCTGCTAAAAAAAAACATCAATCTGCCGTCCTTTACTATGGTTCAGGATTCATTGCACCATAAATCGAAAAAGATAAATCATAAACAGTTATCCTTTGCCACTATCTGATGAGTCGGCTGCAAGAGCATTTTTTATTTTTTCAAAAAAATATAATGAAATGGGTATTTGAACTGTAAAATTTGGCGAATGCATCTTGAACCACAGTAAATTCTAACCGTAAAGAAACGTAACGTGAATGCTGCTAAAAAAAACACCAAGTCTGCCGACCTTACTGTGGTCCAGGCTTCATTGCACCGTAAATCTAAAAAGATAAATCATAAGCAGTTTTCTATTCCCGCTATCTGATGAATCGGCTACAAGAGAATACTTTTTATTGCAAAAAATTAAAACGGGAATCTGTTCCGCCATATGTGGTGTAATGAGGCCTGTACCTTAGGATATTATCTCTCTAGACGTACGTTAATAAGTTGATACGCATGAAATTGATAAACAAATCTTTTGGGCAGATATTTCCATAGAAAAAGACTGTAATTGGAAGTCTATGCCTGTATTTAAGTTGACTTTGCAAATGATTTGTCTTATGTACGCTGGCCACTTCATTTTGTCTCCTACCATGTCCTGAGTATTCACATAAACTTCGTAAAATTCCCGTCTACACTTGTTAATGCGTGCCATAAAATAGGCTACCTCTAATGATTAGGATACCAAAATATACGCTGAATACCAAATTATAAATTAAATATCCGCTATAAAATAGGCTACATCTAATGATTAGGATATAATAAAAACAAATATTTATTTAACTGCTCACTTGAACTAAATTAACTACGCTATCAATCTCTCATATTAACTAAATCCAGTACAGGCACTACCTCAGTTTGTATATATTCATGGAACGCGGTGCGAGGTATCACCTTATATCCTAGCCGTACGCATTTGTTATAACTGTTTACGTTATGGTCACATAGGAAGACAATGCCGCGGAAAGCCCCGCTGTGACATGTGTGGTGAAGCACACCGTACGGCCGAATGCAACTCGGATGTGGTACGTTGCGCAATTTGTAGCAGCCCACATAACGCGACAAACAGGGCATGTCCGATGTATATAAGACGTAAGCAAGCACATGAACTAGCAGCTAGGGACAACATGTCTATTAGAGAAGCAGAAGACTATCTAAAACATAGACCATATGCGCGGGCAGTACAGTGGCAGCAGCGCTACCCAGAAGACACTTCAGATGGACTACAGCTCCCGAACATATTGCCAGACATCACTAACGATAGTGACTTCCCGCCACTGTTACCGAACAACACGTTGCTACCGTGCAAGCCACACTGGGAGAAACCAGTGACAGATGAGTGGTCGCTGAATAAGCAACAAACGGCAGGACAGCAGACGAAGAGATATAACACCACACAAACTCCGCGGCTAGAACAAAGGCACGGTGCGCTCCGGACCACACAGCCACAGAACATACCAACATACTCTATGATGTACCAGCATGTGTTTGACCCAAGGGGTACACCGGGAACATTTATGGGTAATAACCCCTATCGACCACAACGGTCAGAAGAGTCGGAGAACACAGAAAAAAACATTATAGAGCAACTAGTGGACTTGATCACGAAGATAGTAGAGAGGACTAAAATAGGAGAACAATTGGGAGAAAAAGACATTAGACAATTATTAGAAAGGAGCATGATATCCCAACCTGTTAACGAAGAACCATATAACAATGGAACAAGCAGCTAATAGAATACTACAGTGGAACGCCCGCTCTTATAGAAGCAATAAAATAGTCCTACTGGAACTACTCCATAGAGCACATATACAAATAGGTGCTATCTGCGAAACATGGTTAAAACCTGAGACAACCTTTGAACTACCAGGATACCATACAGTAAGAGCAGATAGAAACGACGGCTACGGTGGAACGGCAATCATAATTCGGAAGCAAAAGAAACGGAAAAACTGGGAAAATTACTGCTCAACATTAAATAAGGATACACCAATTCAAGAAGTTTGGAATACAATTAAAAGACTAAAACATAAAAAAACGAACGAGAAGTATGGAGAACCCTTGCCCGAAAATCTAGCAGAGGAGATCCTGATAAAAATGGCACCTCCCTCAGTGAACCCGGAACAATTGTGGACGGAGGAAGATACAAACCATGAACTGCTGCATCCATTCAGCGTACAAGAACTTGAAAAAACATTATTGTTTGGCAAAGGTACCGCCCCAGGGCCAGACAACATCCGTTATAGTATGATCAGGAGGCTACCGGCGACTGGGAAAAAGCGATTGCTGAATATACTGAACAAGGTATGGGGGGAGCGAATCGACATCCCAACAATTAAGACGGCAAGAATAGTACCAGTGAAAAAAGTGGGGAAAAAAGATAACGAAGCAGAATCATATCGACCGATCACCCTTCTCTCGTGCATATGCAAGGTACTTGAAAGGATGATCAAGCACAGATTGGAATGGTGGGTGGAACACCATAACTGGCTGCCAACCACACAGCTTGGCTTCAGGAGAGGAATGGGAACCACAGAAGTCCTAGTAAACCTGACAACGGACATCCAGATATGCTTTGGAAACAATGAATACCTCCTAGCGTTGTTTACAGACTTGACCAGCGCAAATGATAATGTATCAATAGCAGTACTACTAAGAAAAATGATAAAGATGGGAATACCTGCAACCTTCACACAAAGATTGCAATGTCTACTATCAAACAGACGAATAATCATTAACAACGGAGGGAAGATAATTGGCCCAAGAACAACCAGTCATGGACTACCACAAGGATCAATCCTCTCCCCGCTATTATTCAACATTTACACCATAGACCTACATGAGCTGATACCACAACATATCCGGCTACTCCAATACGCGGACGACCTGTGCTTTTACGTGGTCGATAAGCTACTGAACAACTGCATCGCAATACTTAACCAAACTATATGGAAACTTCAGCATTGGCTAATAAACAATGGCCTACAAATATCAGTACAAAAAACAGTAGTGTCAGTATACACGAGGCACAGACAGCCCTACGGGACCGATGTGACGCTAGGACCCTACAAAGTCCCAATAAGAACGGTGGTTAAATACCTGGGCATGTCTATAGACAGTAAGTTGGCATGGCGGGAGCAAATAAAACATATAGTGAATAAATGTGAAGCAGCTATAAACGTCATAAGAGCAGTCTGTGGTACGTCTTGGGGTTCAGATCCTACTGTTACACTGAACATGTACCGAGCCTTGGTACGCTCTCAGCTGGACTACGGATGTATCTGCTATGGATCGGCGAGTAGAAATAATCTAATTAAACTGGATAGAGTACAATACAAAGCCTTGAGTGTATGCATAGGAGCGATGAAGACGACACCAACAAACGTTCTGTTGGTGGAGCATTGGAGGCACCATTAGATTTGCGAAGACGCTATCTAGCAGCAAAATTTATGCTCAAGCAAACACAGTACAGCCATACATCAATTATGGAAAACATTAGGAAAATTGCTATGGCATATCACATGAAAAGGTATTGGAAACGGAAACAGGCACCTCCTCTGGCAATGGAATACTCCAAAGTCAGAGACCTACAAAAAGAGATACGGGTGTCAGGAAAACTACCCATCTATGAAAATAGATACAAGCTTTCGCTCATAGTAGCTAAAATAAAAGACGATTCATGCCAGTATAAAAATGCCATCGATCACATCGTACAAGTTCAAGAGTTTCTGCAAGAAACGTCGCCAACGAAAGCTATATACACGGACGGAGCGAAGAACGAAATGGGGACAGGCTGCGCTTTCATAGACCCCAAAACAGGAGACTTCGGATACTACAATCTCAACCACCAAGCATCCGTAATGACAGCTGAACTTACAGCAATCCTGGAAGCCTTAAAATATGCGGGAGGAAGTAGGGAAGATAAGATTATTATATTAACCGAATCTCGTTCAGCAGTAATGATACTGAAGAACCACATAGCCCAGCGTCACAACAACCAACTAGTCTATGATATAATGAAGGAAGTAGATAAGCTACAAAGCAGGGAGAAAGAAGTAACAATAGCATGGGTTAAAGGCCACTGTGGTATGCGAGGAAACGAAATGGCAGACAACCTAGCCAAGAAAGCTATCACGGACGGAGGAAGACGCCCACACAAGATACCTGCGTCGGACCACCTGAAGAAATTCAAAGAAGCATTGAGATCTAGATGGGAAGACTAGTGGGCACGTACAGCAGAGTACAAAGGAAGTCATTACAGGGAAATCCACCCGCATATACCTAAATCACATTGGTATAAAAAATGGAGGATAACCAGAAAATTTTATGTAACAATTATGCGTCTGAAAGCCAACCATGGAGCCTTTAAGAAACACTTATACCGCATCGGAGCCCAAGAGACGCCTTACTGTGAGTGTGGAGAGGTGGAGGACACCAACCATCTGTTATTAGGATGCCCGATGAGAAGAGCAGCAACAGAGAAGCTCCTCAAGAAACTACGCGACCTGGGTTACGTGGGCCCAACCAGGGTCACCACACTTCTGGCCACTGAGGACGTCAGAACGCATAAAATAATATATGAATTTTTTATAACGATGGGAATTACAATATAGATATGTTTCTGAGATTATGTTGTATATTGTTCTTTCTTGTATTAATTTTAATATGGGACAGGGAAATTGGGAAAGCATGTAATTGTATATGCTATACTGTAAATTAAAGTCTGTTTAGTATTAGTGTAATATACGAAAACATAAAAAATTTTATAATGTAATGTATATGTCATGTTAACTCTGCTTAGTATTAGTATCTGCAAATGCATAATGTAAAATTGTATACATAGGATGGCTGTATGGTCAGGAAACCAAAAGCCAATAAATAAATAATAATATTTCAAAATGTCTTTGGATGTTTACATCTTTGGTTGCTTACATCGTACATCGTTGGTGTGTATAGTTACTGCCGCAAAAATTGTACTAACCACAGGGCGCAACATTACCGGCTTTAAGTTTGTAGTCCCAATATTAGCGGAGATTGTGGTTAGGTTGAAATTCAGCCTGGACCATAATGAAAACTAAACCTTTTTGTTACATCCAATGGCGTGAGGAATTTAGTTATCAGTTATTTAAGCACCTTTCATAAGCACTATGTCATGTTGTGACGTCATGTATCGCGACGTAAACTACTCCCGAATATTGATACTCGACGTTAAACACGAATGTAAACAAAAGCCACGAAACACTGAATCTACAATTTACTGAGTTAACAAGGCCTATGGAAAAAAATCACTGATAATACGAATAACAAAAACTAATATAAACGATATTAACGCTCTATAACAAAAATCTGAACTTAAGCCTAGCGTTCAAAATTTTAAACAAACAAAGAAAATAAACCCCGAACAGATCACAGCACTAAAACACAAATAATTGTTTTTGCGCTATTAAAACACTCACAGTAGTAGAATGTATTAGAATTTAGGGTTTGAAAGTACTATTATAACAAAAACTAACTATTAACTATATTTATTTATAATTTAAGTACAACGTTCGCGTGGTACGTGCGACCATGATATTCCATAGATAATATTAACTTGATTTTTTATTTTATTTTATTTTATTTGGCCTGAAGCGCCAAATGGCACTATACAGGCATCAGCTATTTATATAGATAATTGGCTTGGTACAAATGAGTAAGCATTGTACAGATAAACAAATTTACAGGATAATTATACATAAACTAGTAATTACACATCAGCTGGAATATTTCTCAAAAAAAATACATGCAAGTTTACAAAATCAAGGATTAGTAAAACAAGTAACTAGAGGACTCTGTACCAACAGTGGGGGGTACAAGGCTCTCTGTGCACAAACAATAATTACAGTATAATTAAAAAATAAAGGAGATTGTTATATACACATTAAATGATTATTTATATACAGGAATTAAAACATTATAAAAATGAATAATTTGCCTAAATCTTAATGTTTGTTGCTTTTGTTAAACTGGCTAACAATTTATATATAATCATATTTTTGCCATGCAACAGACAAGAAATACTTGTTGGAAAAGGTATACCAAAGTTGTTTAGATCTTTCAAGAATTTAGGTCTGTGGGCTTTATATCTTGGACAAGCGAAAAATATATGGTTTGTATCACCTACTTCCGAATTGCAATATTCACATATATCTGAATTTATAATGGTTAGACGATGTAGGTGCTGTGCGAATATACCGTGATTAAAACGTATTCTAATTATCGTGGTGATAACCCCTATAGGTTCTAAGGAGCTGGAAAACCAGGGACGGGTAGGAATTCGGGGCTGTTTTTTTTTACTGATGTCCCATTCACTCTGCCATTTGTTCATTACCTTGATTTTTATTTGTGGTAGATAGTCCGTATACGGTAACCGTGTTTTGAGGGCGACACCTATTCTAGCTGCTTTCTTTGCCAACTCATCTACTTTTTCGTTAAAGACCACCCCTGCATGCGCCTTCACCCAGAGGAAATTGATTGCTCTGTTTCTTCTTGAGCATTCAACTACCTGTTGAACTATATTTACTATAATCTGATTAGTTCTCTTGCCCCAATATTTGGTTTGAATAGAGTTCAACACGCTCTTAGAATCTGAGATGATGAGAAACTTTGTTAGTGTTGAGCAATACTTGACTGCCTCTAAAATAGCTAATGCTTCTGCAGTGTATATAGATGTAGTTGATGGAAGTTTATACATTCCTTGGTACTTGGTGCAGGGACAGAAAAAGGCACATCCTACGTTACCTCCTGGGGCAGTTTTAGATCCATCCGTATATATATGCACCATGTTATTCCAGTTTTCCGTAAGATATCTCTTTACTAACAGACTGAGGTTTGGGTATTGCTTATCCTCAAGAGTGATATAAAATACCGGAAGTTGAATCATACTGAAGATGGAAATGGCTTTATTGGAATTATTCTGTTCGTTTGTTCTTCCCACTCCGCGTAGCTGTAATAGATCTCTGAGAGTCGCGATCTTCCTCTATTATTCCACAAGCTACTCAGCTCTTTACATTTAAAAATAGTTGGGTGGTTCCGGTATGCTAACCTCTCAACAATGAATTTTCCCGACAGCAACTGTCTTCTAATATGCAGAGGCACCAATAGAGCGTTGGTGGGAGTATATGTCATGGCCCCAAAACAGGTGCGATAAAACTATATTGCAGCTTGTCTAACCTGGACAAGATTCCGGAGCTTGCTCTGCTGTACAGAATGCATCCATAGTCAATTTTGGATCTAATTAGCGCTCTGTAGATCATCAAAAGTATACTGGGATTTTGACCCCACCAAACGCGTGTCAAAGATCGAATAACGTTCCGCGCTTGATTACAAGAGTTAATTATTTGATTAATGTGCGGTTTCCAACTGAGTTTGGCATCCATTAACAATCCCAGGAATCTTACGTTAGATTTCACTGAAAATGAGTAGTTCCCTAGCCTAACTATTTTGACCACATTGAGTTCTATCCGTTTCCTGGTGAATATAACAACGGAAGATTTCTGTGTTGAAATTTGAAATCCATTTGATTTTAGCCATTTGTCTATTTCTATCATGGTTGCGGATAGGTTATTTAAATCCATCTCCAATGAGACCGCCAAAGAGTATATACAGATGTCGTTTGCGTACTGAAGGATTCGGGTGTTAGGACCTATTACTCTTTCCATATCTCATGTATAGAGGATATATAGTAACAGGCTAAGTAAGGTACCTTGGGGTAATCCAGTAGTAAGTATTCTTGGTCCTATAATTTGATCCCCATATCGCACAAAGACCGTTCTTTCCAACAAGAATTTGCTTATGCCATATATAAAAACCTCTGGCAATCCTAGTATATTTAATTTTTTTAATAAAATAGGAATTTGTACGTTGTCATAAGCTGAGTGGATATCTAAAAACAAGGAGACCGTAAAGTATCTCCTTTTGAAAGAGGTGAAGATGTCCGTTATTAGTGTACTTATATTATCCATTGCTCCTCTCCCTTTACGAAAACCAAATTGAGTCTGAGGCATCAAGTCATTAGCTTCCAGCCACCATTCGATACGATTCTTAACAAGTTTCTCCAGGGTTTTCCCCACACACGACTATAGAGCAATTGGTCTATATGAAGAATGGTGTGTTGGATTTTTACCAGATTTTAAAACTGGGAGTATTAACGGGGTTGTCCATTCTTCTATTAAGCAATTCCTTTTCCATATTTCGTTAAAGGTGCTAAAAAGTAAATCCAGTGCTTTTGAAGGGAGATTTTTTAGCATTGCATAATGGATGTTGTCTATTCCCGGGGATGTATTCTTGGTTGTAGCGAGTGCGTTTGTAATTCCAGGATGGTGAAAGGTGTCACGATAGGGTGTGAGTAATCTTCAGCTTCAGGACGTTTCCAAGAGGCGTTCAAACAAGAGGATGGTGCTATTCTGTCAACGAAGTCTTCCAGCCAGACCGGATCAGTGTCGAAGGGTTCAGCTACACTTAATTTGTTTAAAGATCGGACTTTCTTCCAAACATCAGAAAGACTGGAGTCTTTATTCAGGCTGTTGCAGTATTTTACCCATTCCTCCTTTTTTCGATGCTTTAAAAACTTTTTTGTCCGAGCATCCTCACGTTTAAACTCCAGGAATCGTTCAAGAGTCTGCTCTTTCCGATATCTATTCTGGGCTAGTCTGCGTTTCGCCACCGCTTTCGAACACTCTGTATTCCACCAAAAGACTTTAGGTTTTCTACATAAACCAGCTGTTTTACGGCGAGTGATTGACTTGATAGCAGCTTCATTGATTGCTGAGATCAGAGCATTATATCTTTCCCTTACAGTCAAATTAGGGTCCAGCTTGTCTAGTTCCTCTGAAATAACAGAACCGTAAGTTGACCACGAGGCTTCCTGGATTTTCCATTGGCTATTGGAGTAATATCTTTTAGGCAATCTTGTTTCAATACCAATACTTATGTGTATTGGGAAATGGTCTGAACCCAGTGAATACCTTTTAATCACCCAATTATCTATTTTGTGGAAATTGGGCGACGCTATCGATACGTCCACTGCAGATGGACGTCTCAGAGGAGATGGGATCATCGTAGGGGAGCCATCATTCAGTATTATAAGAGAGAGATCTTCTACAGAATTCAACAATGAGCGACTGTCAGCATCAGAAATCTCATTGTCCCACGCAGAATGATGCGAGTTAAAATCTCCACATATCAGAAAGGGGGAACGAAAAGAAGATCACAAATGATTCCATTCATTTTTGCTGATTTTAATTCTTGGAGGTTTGTATAATAACATAATAGAATGTACCCATAGGGGTTTAAATCTCAGCTGCTACTGCCTGGAGTTCTTTTACCTCGGAGTTTAACTGAATTGGCTGAAAACAGATATTTACCCTAATCAATAAAGCCACGCCCCTTTTGCCGTCATCTCTGTCGTTCCTTAATACATTGTAGCCCCTGAAATAAATGGGAATATGAGGCTTGAACTATGTTTCACTGATAGCGGCTACAGATATGTCCCAATCATACAGTTCTTTTAAAAGGCTATTGCAGAACGAGCGTTCCACTGTAAAATTTTAAACGCCACTGGGTGAGGAAAGAATATTAAATAACATTTTTCTTATTTCGTCAGGATCTAGGTTTTCATTCGACCGTGAGCTATCCACAACAAGCAGAATGAGGCTAATAATCTTATCTATGATGGAGTCCCCAATTAGATTTTTACCTTTGTAATCACTATGAGGCCGTGGAGCGTAAGGATTGTTGGGAATAGGTTTCCCCGGCAAACCACGAGGATCAATTTCACCTCGGTAGCCTGTGTATCTGTTGGATGAAGAGAGTTGACTAATATTTGACGATTGTCTCTGACCATTAGCTCCTCTCTCCATATTTATCCAGCGTGGGGGTGTTGTTTGAAAAGTCCGCGAAACATTAACAAGAGGTTCTAAGGGTTTTGTAGTTCTGATACTTGGAAAGCGCCTGTGCTGATGTTCTATACTTCCGTCTACAGGCATATTTCCTTCAGACAGTGTAGGGAATTCCATTATATTTTTTACCGCAGGTGGGAATGGTGATTGAGGAGGATGACTGGAAAAAGTTTTAGACACAGAATTTGCATAAGACCTTTTCTTCAATAGACCTTCAGCATCTTTAAAGGAAAAGTTATGTATAGTAGCCTGTTCGTGGACCCTTTAACTGAACAAATACTCTGGACAGGACCGATCCGTAGCCACATGCTGGCCTGTACAGTTTACACAAATTGTTTGATTGGATTGACACTGCTGAAGAGAGTGAGAACCTCCACATCTCCCGCAACGCTGGCTGCTTCTACACTGTGTACTACTACGATCGCATCGAAGGCATTTATAACATTGTTTGACAGATGGAATATAAGGGCTAACCTCACATCTCATGCCGTATAAGTAAACAAATTGAGGGACTTGTTGACTGTCAAAAGTTAGTATACAAGTTTGTAATTTCACAGTTGACGCTGAGTTATCTCTTACCACACGCTTTGTTAGTCTTTTAACATTGGTTACGTTAACTGAAGACTCAATACTGGCCATAATCTCTGCTTCCTTTAAGCTCACATCTACTCCTCGGATGACACCCTGCTTTTTAACTAGAAACATAGGAATGTAAGCTTCTAAATTTCTGCTTTTAAATACAGCAAACTGAACTAACTTATTAGCTACTGAAGGGCTGTCTACTTCAGTTTTAATTCTGTTCTTCCCTGCAGAAGTGATATTTACAACATGGCCTTTTATTTCAGGGATATTGACATGAACAAACCTACCAATGCTCATTGGGTGTAAATTACCTAGGTTACGATCGCTGCTCTCAACATACACACAATAAGTGCCTGGATAAGATAGCTTGTAATAATTTGCTGGTCTTGGAAAGACTGGTGGCTTACTCGTAGCTGGTGTTGACTCCGTCTGCTTGGCCGACGCTTGTCGAGGGACTGCAATAACAGGAGAAAGTGTAGCAGTCTCTGAGGCTTCCACGGTCCGGGTGGCATCATCATCAACTACAAATTTTTTCTCTGCTGTTTCAAATGTAGTTTCACAGACTCGTTTTCTAGTAATTCTTATGGCGTTGTCTACTTCCGATATATCATCATCTGCAATGTGCATGGCTGCCGGGACTTCAACAGGCTGATTTGCTGTGACGATGACATCTCCGGCCGCATGCATAACTTCTTGTTTATTCACTGCCTCATCACCCAGTGAAAAGTCTAAGCTACCCCCTCCTTTCCATATATTCCACTGGACATAGTGGAATATGATTGGTCGTCGATAAGAAACTACCAAAAGCACGAAGAAAGACACAAAATAAATCACAATTATAAATAATGAAAGTTAATGCTGCAGGCTAACAGCACTTCGTTCACAATGCGGGGTAAACTTTATACCACCACAAAGTTGCACTCAAACAGAAGCTTATTAATTAATATCACCGAAAACAGAAAAAAGTTTAATAATCACTAATGAAAAGTTCAACAACAAAGAAATAATCTGTTTTTTCAATTGACTTGATTAAGCTTAAAATAAGAATAAAGTCACTGAATAAAAAGTTAACTTTAATGTAAAAAGCGTGCGGTGATCTCTACTTTTACATAATGACTCTTCCTTTACGAACAGCTAGCGATAAAAAAAAATAAAAATAAAAAAATAAGATTACTGATATCTATCAACCCTCACTTTTATTACATTAAAGTTAATTGGAGATCGCGATTCCGCAAGGAGTTGTCATCATAATACTGCAGTGGTCAAACGCAAGACTCCACTAGAAATTCTTTCCAAAGTACATTTGATGGTTTCATGATGGTCCAGGCTGTATTACAACCTAATTTCTGCTTGAAAATAATGGTCCAGGCTGTATTACAACTGAATTACTGCTTGAAAATAATACGTCTTGCGACTGACTACAGCAGTATTCCAACGACATTACGGAAAGTTGTTGTAGCGGAATCGCGATCTCCAGTAGACCCGTTAATTTTTTAATCGGTGACTTTATTCTTGTTCTAAGTTTGTTCAAATAAGTTATACTGAATTGTGGGACATCCTGGCACTGATGAACAATTTTTTTATATATATTTTAAGATTATTTTTAACCTTTTGGTTCACCTTGTTAGAAAAGCGTGTAATTTAGCTTTTTAAACTATAATTTTTAACACAAAAAACAGCGCTAAGAGTTAGTCGCTTCTCGACGAAATATTTAGTTTTCTAGTGTATTCCTGTTTAAGCAAATCAGCAGCGACGTTGGGTCATTCGTTTGTCGATAAAGGCCCCTGCTCCGAACCTGCAGCTGCTATTGGCACCTCTTGCTCACCATTTCCGAGAACCAAACTTCGGCTCATTTTGTTCGAGTCCAACACCCTGTAATCAATGATTCTCTGCGCTATAATATCCCCTGTACCTACTTCCAAGTAACAATTGTAGACATGGAGCAAGGAAAAGAGTGTAGACAATGCAAGGGACCTTCACCACGTACTGAAGTGAAGGCTGATAGAGAGAAGTGGGGAGGAGAGATCACCATATTGAATTTCCCAAGAAACGGGAATATGCACACACCTCAAGGGGATTCTACGAGAACTGTGACACCACAATTTGATGATGTAACTTTATGAAACAAATTTAAAAAATAAGGAATAAAATTTTTTGATATCCTGCTTAGGTCTTGGAATATATTGTCTCAAATGTGATGTGTTTTTACTTTAAATTCAGAAAAAACATTTTCTCAAAGTCAAATTTGGTGATGGGTTCTTATGTAAAAAGAAAGAGACAAATCGAAAGTAAAGAATAAAAATTTCAATATCTCGCTTAGTTCTCGAGATACACTGTCTTCAAATTGAAGTGGTTAGGTCGGGATGCGGCGTGGACCAAAAAATAATTTCGCCAAAGCCACAATGAACTACACGCTGGACATGAAGACTGGGTGTTTTTTTTTTTTTTTTTTTTTTTTTTTTACTACCGCTTTTGGTTAGGATGAAATGCGGTCTGGATCAGAACAAAAACGTCACTAAAGGCGTAACGAACTATATCTACCACTACTTTTTGATAGTCGATATCTCGAGAACTATAGGAGATATATATATAAAATATTGCTCTTAATTTTCGTTTTGTTTCGTCGAGTTACATAAGAATCAATCATCAGATTGCATCGCCATGGTTATGATAGCGCTGACCACCTCAACAAATTAAATTAATTGCGAATTACATTTCGAGTAGCAACAACTTTGCCAACATTAGGCGTCATTAAATCACGTAGCACAAATTATCACAGTTAATTTCATCATATACCTGTCAGTATGAACTGCAGCTGGACTAACGCATGCGCAATAATAAATTCACTGTATCGCGCTGTAATCTCGACTTGAAACTTATCTTATGTGCTTTATTGTACTAGTCAATTTTTGTAGTCTTACTCAGAAGATATTGTACTAGCATGACAGACCTACATAAATTCGCCAGCAACATCAGTGAATTTATCTTGTTACCATACCTCAAATGTCAGAAGCTTAAATTAGACTTTCAGTAATCGTATACAATAAGGTTAGCCTATTATATGCAAAATGTAAAAAAATTAAGAGATACTGGTTGTATACACTACGCCAGCAAATTTTTTACAACTGGCCCTACTCTTGCAGACACTTCAAGTTACAATATTAAAAACTACCGCCCCATCAGCCTCCTTCCTATCATATACAAAGTATTTACAAAGGTCATAAATAACCGCATCAGTTCCACCTTGGACATAGTGCAACCAATTGACCAGGCTGGCTTTAGGTCAGGATTCAGCACAGTAGATCACATCCAAGTCATCCACGAAGTAATAAGTCGAGCAAATGATTACCAGATGCCACTCTGTTTGGCCTTTGTTGATTTTGAAAAAGCTTTTGATTCAGTCCATCACTCAGCAATCATGCAAACCCTTTTAGAACAAGGAGTGAATCCAGGCTATATCGATTTACTGTACAATATCTACACCACTTCCACTGCCTTTGTCAACATCGCTGAAGCCACCAAAGAGTTTCCAGTAGAAAGAGGGATAAAAAAAAAGGAGACTCTATATCCCCCAAGGCCAAGCTATTCACATCAGTCCTAGAGTTGGCAATGTCAAAATCCAATGGTAAAACCGAGGTTTGAGAATAAATGGAAGAAGTCTCAACAACTTAAGATTCGCTGATGATATAGTTTTACTCTCAAACAGTCTGGAAGAGCTCAAAGAACTGATAAATGAACTAGAGGCAGCGTGCAGTGAAGTGGGCCTTAAATTAAATATATCGAAAAGCAAAATCACGCAAAACAAATGGGCAGAAAAGATAAAGACAAGGCAGACACGAAAGATTCTGGTATTGAGTCCGTAGATCAATACATCTATCTTGGCCAACTGATCAATATGAATGGTGACTCAAAGCCTGAGATCTACAGACGGATAAAGCTGGGCTGGAGAGCATACGAAAGAACTTCCATAGTTTTTAAATCTAACATGCCAGTACATCTTTAAAAAAAACAGGTATTTGAACAATATGTATTACCGGTCCTCATATATGCCTGCCAGACTTGGACCCAAAAGAAAAACTGAGAACTGCCCAGTGAAGTATGGAAAGAGCAATGCTAGGGTTTGCAAGAAGAGACAGGAAAAGAGCCGTGCACATTCGTTCAATAACTAAAGTAACAGACATCTTAAAAAGTGTCATGATCCAAAAATGGCAATGGGCCGGTCATATTGCTTGCAAAAGAGATGAAAAATGGACTACGGTAGTGCTGGATTGGATACCGAGAAACCTGAAAAGAGCAAGAGGAAGGCCCCCGGATCGCTGGGATAAGGATATACTTCGAGTTACAGGCGTGAACTGGAAGAGGGTGGCTCAAGATCGATCAGCCTGGAAAGAACTATAACAAAACTATGTAGAATTAAATTCTAACATATAGCTCATTAGACTTAAAGAGGCTAAATCCTGAAAAAAAGGATCTATATAGCTGCAATAATAATAATAACAATTACAATGTGACTAACTTATGAAATGATATTCGAGATTGTTTCCTATCTGTTCTGTTTGAAATATTAGTTGAATGAAATATTGAGAGCAGCAAAGACAATGTTAAAAGCCAGATGTTTTTGGAAAAGCAATATGGCCGACGCACATGCGCAGTCGGCTGCAGCGTATACAGGACGCTTCACAGTTCACAGTTTTAAGGGTGCGTTGTATCCTCTCTTTTCCTACCTCCATGATTGTAGGTCCTTTTTCATGATCGCCATGTATAATGGTATTCATTGGAAGAAAGGAGGAGGAGGAGGAGAGTCACGGTAGTGTACAAGTCATATATTGGTGATGAGGCGTAGAAAGAAAGATCTTGATGTGAGAATTAGGAGTAGTGCATGGAAGGGAAAAGATAACCACGACCACAAGTTGGTTCTCGATTTCAGGCGCAAGGGTTTGGGTAGATTTTCTTTTGTACCTAAGGAGGTCAGCATGGGTGGTCCTAGCAAGTTTTTCAGGTGGTGCGAGATCTCAATGTGTCACCTCAAATGTGCAATCGCTTATTTGTGATTAAGCTGTCCATAGAGACTGAAGATAACATACATTTCTTTACATCATAATAATTTTATAAAAGTAAAAGTGTGTTTGCTTGGGTGTTTGTTTGTTACTGTTTAACGCCAAAAAGGCTGAACGACTTAGGATAAAATATGGAATAACACTTAGCTTATCTAATTTTATTCCGATCGGAAAAGTAGTTCCCGTGGGACTTGAATACGAATATGTATCTAAATGCGTTACGAATCCCACTAGAAAAAACCATGGGAAGAAGATAGTCTTTATATATTAACTATCCTAAAACCTCGTCAAAATGACGGGTTGAACGGAGTGTTCTGGCAAGTTATTTATTCGCAATCGCTTAACTAATTAGAATTTTATAAAACAATGTAGTTCCTCGTGAATTGCGCTGTAGTGAAAAGTTTCAGTTTTACCCAGTTGCAGCAAGATCTGACAGTGTATCTTGAAGTATGGTTGACCGTTAATAAGTTTTGATAAGTTTTAATTAAATGAAAATTCGTCCTCCTTTAACGGCTGTTAAAGGTATGGTTAAAAAAATCGAAGTACTGTTTGCACATTCAGAAACAATTCTTGCCAATCATTTTGCTTCAAAAATTGAATACTTTTTATTGGTTCTGCTGATTCAAACAATCGTTTCGGTTTGAAAGTTCCTCAACCAATTCACAACCTGATATGTCACATTTGTTTTCCTTTATCAATTAAACTGCATGGGCATTTACAAATTGGATTTGTTTTTATATTGTATAAAAAGGGCCATGTATCATTAAATTTGGATAGTTGTGTAAATCGAGTGACCAATTGTGTCTATCATAGGGTAGCACACGTTCATTGTAAACAATTGTTCAGGATCTGTTGCTGGTTCATCTACTGTCTCGTACTAAAAAAAAAATCTCTAATTTCTTCGGGATTGGGCTGCCTTAATAATAGGATCTATGTAATCAAATCGCTCCTTGATTTGCTCAGAGATAATGCCTCTGTTGCTGCAGCTGAATAATTAATTACTTCATGAAAATCCAGAAAGGCGTCATGAACTGAATAATGGTGATAACGAACTGCAGTGAGATGAAAAAACACTACGCTCCAAACGAGTTTCGCAAACGTTTTTCAGCAACAGCCCTTCTACGTGCTTGGATATCACTTCCATCGCTTTGTTGATCCAGAGAGTAGGAAAAATATTCTTCAAAGAAATTCGAACAAGGAAACTGATTTAAGTGATGTTTTGCGGGCATCTGCTATCATAAAATTTAAGCTATGTCAGCTACATGTATAAATACCGGTTCAAAATTTTAGTTTGGACACCTTTGTTTCTTCCTACCATATAGGATCCATCATCATATCCTTGACCTCGACAATAGTTCATATCCAAATCGTGCTTCTGCACAATATCATCAACAAAGAGACCAACGAGACCAGCACTTAACGAATTTTAAGAAAAGAAACGCTCATGCACTTGGACTTTATCTTCATCTTTAGTGTCAACAAAATGCAACGTTAAAGATAATTGTTCGATGTGACTGACATGAGGAATGCAATAAAATATGATGGAAAAGTATTTAAGTGGCTTTACCATAGTCAAAATTTTATTTACTTCCAAGAAAGCCGTTTAACTCGTTTTGAATACGTTTGCCAAAATACTAGTCTTCAGTCTTATTAGCAATATGGCGAAGCAGCTCCATCATCAAAGGGTCAAATTTTCTTATCAGTTGTCCTGTACCCAGGAAACACTATATATCAGAAGTATGTAGTGATTCAGATACACAGCTTCCTGTGAACAACAAATTATTGCATGCGAAAAAGAATATTATGGACATCATTCGTTCGAGGATATCAAACTACCGTGATTTCTTCTCTTCAATCTGTTTTTGCAAATGCTTGTATATTCCATTGAAGTTCGAATCGAAGTTCAATCGAATCGAGCTTCTATTCAATTGCACGTGATATGCTGGTAATTTGAAGAAGTTTCGTGAGTTTTAAGTGCCTCCAGTTATCAGATTCTTCTGTTCAATAGACAACAGCAAAAACAATATACTTTATCGACTGATTTTCGGTAAACAAGCCATCTTCTTTTATAAAATTCTCCATTTGGCACTAATCTTTGAAAATGTGTGTTTGAGAAATGACATAAATGATTTTTCTTGCACTAACAATTCTTTCATCTCTAGTTGCAGAGGCAATGTGTAGCAATTTTGAAAATATTTTATTTTGTAAAGGCGGCGGTGGTATGTCTTGTACACCCCCTTCTGTAAGACATGACATTTCAGTTCTGCCTAAATCTTTTTGTGCCCAGTAACGGATCTAAGAATTCTTGGAGTCGGGGCAAAAATCTGATATTGCCGGCCGGGGCACAAGAGCTAAAACAAAGTCACGGCCACGCTAATTTCGAAGTCCCTTCAAACACGATTTTGCCGCCCTCCTGAAGTTTCTGGCTGGGGCAAGTTCCCCAGCACTGCTAGCATGGCATACCTGCAGCTCTTCATCACGAGTATCGTCTGAAGAATTCTATTAAATAATTTTTAATCAATTGCGTGTTGAACTAGTTCTACTGACAACGATTCAGAATCAGATGACTTCTAAGTTTCGCATTGCTTTTATGTTTTGTTTTTAAATTTTACGCTCCAGATAGTTTTTTATTGTGGGTATACATTATGTTTTGTAAATATTTGCGATACCAGTGCCAACTGCAGTCTTACACAGTAGAAACTGATAAGTAGATTGCATCTCGCCCGGCGCCCCGTTAACATGCACCCGCATGCGAATGAACGCCCAAACTGCAGCAAACACGTGCGGGAGGCGCAGTACGGCACGGGAGTGTACTAATGATTGAACTAGTCATGGGCGCCGGGAGGGGGGTACATTTGCACCCCCCTGCTATGAAAGAAAAAACGCTGAAAAGAGTAAGAAACAAAATTTTTATTATTAAATTCAATGCTTGAATAATAGGTTGTTGTCCAAATTTGTTCACACTGTCAATAAATTCAGTATCCTTAATTAATAAGTGTTATATATAATGTATAAAAAAGATACAGAAGCATCCATGGACAATACCTCTATGCATTAAGCTGAAGCTCTGACCTTTATGAACTCTTGCGATCTCACCGCGCTAGGGCCGCACTTGGAGGTCAGGGATGAATTAAGTTACCAAAAGAAATGATGAATGTTTTACACACACACACACAAAAGCTGAAAGAATTTAAAGTAGAAATTTGTAGAGAGTAAAAGTAGGAGAGCACAGGAAAGGGGTAAAATGATGTGTAGGGAAATAGCCACCGGAGAGTACGCTCGATTGCAGTTAAATTTATTGTATATGCAACACAAGTAATCGTTTTGTATACCCTTCAAAATAAGTTGAATTCTCTTTTGGGAAAGGGGGGGGGGGCTTGAATCAGGCAAGTAGTCTACCCCCTTAAAAGATCAGGAGAGCTGTCAATGCGAATATCCAGATTTCAATATCAAAATATCGTCTTCAAAATATCATTCATAATTATTGGTGCTTTTAACAACTAACATCGATATATTATCATCAGCAGCTGTTGAACAGCCTTAAAGCTTGAAAAGCTGATTGGGAATCTAGCAAATGTGGGTATTGACCAAAATGATCTCAGTATGATCAGTAACTCACTAACTTGGACTGGAATCGGATTGCAGACATTAAAAGTAAAACCAATAACCAATCAGAAAAGTTGTTTGTCACGGGTGTGTGAGGTCACCTCCTTTGAGTGACATTTATTTCCAAACAATTCACAGGGATCAAGATAAATAGGAGAGTTATTAACAACATCAGATAAGCGGATGAAACTGTTGTCATAACCAGGGCCAGCGCTAGTGTTCTCAGGCCCCAGGTAAGTGTTCTTAGCCTCCCTTCCTTTGTTTTCTTTTCATAAATTAGGAAAATTTTAATATAAAACTCAAATAATAGGTGCAGATTTAAAACTTGTAATTAATTTTTAGTTAATTAATTAATTTAATTTAATTGCAATGGAGCACAGGCTCCGGTGGTAATTTCCCTACACACCCATCTTCCCCCTATCCTGCACCTACCTACATTTGCCCTCTACAAATTATAATGGTGTTAGGGCAGCTCCTTTTTCAGATTAGGATCATATATTAGGCAGAGAGTTTTAAAAGAAATTAGTTTAAACAATAATGAGTTTTCAGATACCAAAATTAAAAATTGTGTAGGGATTAATTTATTACATCAGAATATCAGAGGGTTAACAAACAAAGTGGATGAATTGCTAGTACACATAAATGAATTAAATGATATTAATAGAATTGATGTGTTATGCTTGTCTGAACACCACGTAACTACAGGAATAGGTATGTCAAATGTAACTGACTTTAATTTAGCTTCTCATTATTGTAGAACGAACCTGGAGAAAGGAGGAGTTGTCACTTATGTTAGAAATGGTTATAGTTTTGAGGATATAAGTATTACCAAGGATTGTGTTGATCAACATTTTGAAGCTTGTGCTACATGGCTAAATTTCAATAATGGAATTTTCATAATAGTAACAGTATACAGAGCACCATCGGGAAACTTTTCTATTTTTATGAACCTGATTGAACTCTTATTAACATTTTTAAACAGAAAAGAAGTCAACATAGTCGTATGTGGTGATTTTAATGTAGATTTTCTAAATAACTTATCCTGTAAAGTCATGTCAGAATCATTAGTCAGTTCATTCAATTTAACTCAGGTAGTTAATTTTCCAACTAGCATAATCAATAATAGTCACTCAGCTATAGACAATGTTTTCCTAGATACCTAAAAAATCCATCAAGCCATCCATCACTGGACTTTCGGATCACGATGCCCAATTATTAACCATCAACACTTCAATAGGAGCTAGCACTAAGAATAATGTTTTTAAACTTCAGTGTGTAATAAATAATGAGTCAGTTACTTGTTTTAGAAAGTGCCTCAATACCACAAACTGGGAACAGGTTTACAGTGCTTAAGGTATGGATGAAAAATACAATATTTTTAGTAGCATTGTATTAAATTAGTGTGAAAGTTGCTTCCCCTTGAAAAAGTGTCGTGCTTCTCGAAAAGAACAAAAACCTTGGATAACTATTGGAATTAGAACATCATGCATTTATAAAAGGAAGTTATTTATTGCTTCCAGGAACAGTGAAAATGCTAATTTTAAAATACATTACAAACAGTACTGCAAAAAACTGAAAAAGGTTATTAAAGAATCTAAAAGTAGATACTACAAACATAAAATTCATGATTCTGAAAATAAAATTAAGACAATATGGGACATTGTAAAAAAGGAAATAGGAAAAAGTAATCAAACAGGTAATGATATTTTTATCAAAGAAAATTCAGTAGAATCTAATTTTTCAATTGCTGATATATTCAATAAACATTTCTTATCTGTTGCTGATAAATTGACTGCTAATAGCTCAGTATGGATTTTGTCAAAACAGGCTTCCAAGAAAAATTTAACTCTATGTCTGTAAAATTAGCTACTCCAGAAGAAATAAGAAAAATTATCGGATCCCTTCAGAGCAAATACTCAAGTGGTTATGATGGGATCTCCAGCAGATTAATTAAATTGTGCTCCACAGAATTAAGTAATATACTAACTTATCTGTTTAATATATCTTTACTTGAGGGTACTTTTCCAGAAAGGCTTAAGTATGCTGTAGTTAAACCACTCTATAAAAAGGGAGATAAGGCAGCCGTATTGAATTACCGACCTATTTAATTACTAACAGCGTTCTCCAAAGTTTTTGAGAAAGCAATGTACAATAGTGATTCTGAACACCTTAAAAATAATAATTTAATTTAATTTAATTGCAATGGAGCACAGGCTCCGGTGGCAATTTCTCTACACACCCATCTTCCCCTATCCTGCACCTACCTACATTTGCCCTCTACAAATTTTATCTTTAAATTCTTTCAAAGTTTTCGGTAAATTATTCATCATTTCTCTTGGTAACTCATTCCATTCCCTGACACCCTTACCTAAAAAAGAGAATCTTCCCACACCCTTGTGCCTGAAATCGAGTGCCAGCTTGTGGTCATGGTTATCTTTTCCCTTCCATGCACTACTTTTCATACCTATTGCAATATCTTTCCATGCCTCATCACCAGTATATGCCCCGTACACTCCCATGACCCTCCTCCTGTCTTGCAATGAATCCCATTCCAGCTCCTTTATCATATCCGTCACTGATTGCATTCTGCGATAATTTCCAGAAACAAATCTAACAGCCCTTTTTAGCACCCTCTCCAACTCCTGTATTTGATATATAAAATGAGGGTCCCATACTACACTACCATATTCGAGCAATTGTCTGACCAAAGTTTTGTAACCCAATTCCTTGACTTCTCTCGTACATCCCCTCATCACTCTCTCCAACAAGTGCAGAACTTTGAAACCTTTTCCTACCACCTGTCATATGTGTCCAGACCAGTTAAGTTTGTTATCAAAAGTAATTCCAAGATATTTACATTTCATGTCTTCAGCAAGCAATTCTTTCCCCACCTTATATTCATAATTAACCTTTTGTTTTTTATTTGTGTATCTAATAAGCTGACTCTTCTTTGCATTTATCTCCATTCCATGTTTACCAACCCAATTAGATATCCTGTCCAGATCACCCTGCAACTATTTACAATCCTCTATCGTTTTGATTCTTTTATACAGCATTATGTCATCTGCAAACAATCTAATTTCAGATAGTAAACAATCAACACAATTATTCATTAGAATAATGAATATAATATTCTAACTAAATCACAATTTGTTTTTCAAAAGGGTCATTCAACAGAACAAGCTATATTTGCATTCACTGACAATATTTTAGAAGGAATAAATGATAAATTAATTCCTGTGGGAATATTTTGTGACTTATCTAAAGCATTTGACTGTGTAGATCATAAAATTCTGATACAGAAACTAAAGTATTATGGTATAGATGGCATTGTTAACAAATGGCTTAGTTTTTACCTTCTAAATAGAAAACAGAAAGTGTCAGTGGAGAATTTTAAGGCTGCCTTAAGATGTCCACTGTTTTTGAGTGGAAATTAATCAGATGTGGAGTACCTCAGGGTTCTATATTGGGGCCACTATTGTTTCTAATATATATAAATGATCTACCCTGTGTTTCATCTAAAAACTCAAAATTTGTCCAATTTGCAGATGACACAAACATAGGAATTAAAAACACTCCAGATTTATCTACAGAATATATTTCAAATTATGTCTTTGAACTGATTAATAAATGGTTTACAGCTAATGGCTTGTCTTTAAACATTGATAAAACTCAGTATATGCAATTCAGTACATTACACAGATTAACACCAGATATAGACATAAAATTTGCAGGCCAGTCCATTCAAGAGGTAGAGAGTGTGAAATTTATAGGTTTGTATATTCATCATAATTTAAATTGGAAAGTACATGTTTCTGACTTACTAAAGCGATTGGGTGCAGCCATGTTTGCAATTCGTACAATTTCAGCTATAGGTGATCTCCGTATGAGGCAGCTAGTTTATTTTGCTTATTTTCACTCCTTATTGTCATATGGAATAATATTCTGGGGCAATTCTACCCATAGAGACAAAGTGTTCAGAGCCTAAAAGTGTGTAATAAGAATTATGTGTGGGGTTAGCAATAGAACTTCATGTAGAGAGCTGTTCAAGAAGTTAGGGATTTTAACATTGGTGGCTGAGTATATATACTCATTATTGTTGTTTGTAGCCACAAATTATACTTTGTTTGAAACAAATAGTAAAATACATAATTATGGCACTAGAAGTAAAAATGATCTTCACAAGAATTACAAGTCATTGTCATTTGTTCAAAATGGGGTCCGATATTCAGAGATACATATCTTCAATAAGCTCCCAACACATATTAAATGTCTAGCAGATGATAATAAATTCAGGAAAAAATTGAAAGAATTTTTAATCGACAACTCCTTCTACTCTGTCGAAGAATTTGTTTCTAAGGTTTCTAGTAAATAGCTGCCAGTAGCTTGTGTAAATGTAGTTTACATAATTAATTTACCATGTATGCTATGACTGTACATCGCCTGGTGTATGTATTTAGTTTGTTACGCAATTCTTTACGGTACCAAGTATACAATACAATACAATACAATACATTCATTTTCCATTGATCCCAATATGAGAGACTGGCTCTGTGGGATGTGGAAAGTTGTCAATTTACAGATAAACAGTTGCATAACAAAATAATAAGTACACCACTAGATGTACAGTCATAGTATACATGGTACATTAAACACTTCCATTACAAAATAATACATACACTAGAAGATGTACAGTCATAGCATATATGGTACATAAAAAACCAAAAATGCTATGACTGTACATCTTGTGGTGTATGTATTATTTTGTTATGGATTTTTTTTTAAATGTACCATGTTTGCTATGACTGTACATCTTCTGGTGTATGTATTATTTTGTTATGGAATTGTTTAATGTACCATAGAGACATTAAACATAGAGACATCTACTGGTGTACTTATTATTTTGTTATGCAACCGTTTATCTATAGACAAGCAACTTTCCACATCCTACAGAGCCAGTCTCTTATATTGGGATCAATGGAAAATGAATGTATTGTATTGTATACAACCTGACCAGCGGATCCGCTTCGGAGGTCCGGGGTGCTTTTGTCTCACCCCCCCCCCATCTCCCCTAAACAGCGGCCCTAGTTTTAGCAGATTAACTGTCTGCCCTTCAGTGCATGATAAATCACTTAGTTCAGCATAGTGATAGTGTTGAAAAAAAAAGGTTTTTTTCTGACTCGAAAAAAAAGAAAAAAAAAGAAAAACTGAAAAAAAACACGTTTTTTTCTGGGACATGTTTTTTTTTCATAACTACTAAATTTCAAATTTTTAAGGCATTTATCGTTTAATATGACTGTTTTAGAGTTTATACATAGTACTTATCTTAATTTTTAAATCTACTATATTTTTCTGGTTCAGTAGAAAAAAAAATTACAAAAATATTGACAACATTGACTGAAGTTTTCTTTTATGAAGGGGAACTTCCTGAAAGGGCTAGGTTGTGTGAGAAGGAATACCTGTTCCCCGTTGTTTGGAATGATACTCGCTATTTGAACTAGTGCTGCCAGCCCTACAAAATTATCTGTAGACCTATGGATCTTTTAAAAAAATTAGGAATTTTAAATTTATCAACTGTTTTTTGCCTCTTTTTATTACTTACTGTGCTTTCCTAATATTTGTACACTTGTGAAACTCGCAGCGAATTGTGGTACGGAGTCATTAAATTGTAAGTAATTATGAATCATTTCCTTGCTACTGTTGACATACACCAACGACTGAAAAGAAATAAAGCTCCTATTTTGTATGGTAATCGATTTAAATTCAAACATAAAAGACCGTAATATAGAACTATCGGTGCAGTCTTTATGCACAGTGTGTATTTTGCTCACAATTTAAAATTGTGATCTCAAAAGCTTTTGCGTACAATACAACCAGTAAAAGAAAATGTAACCATTTCTGAAGTTATGGATCTAGAGGAGACAGAAGAAGAAACAGAAAATTCCGACTCCAACTGAACTAGTGTGAATGTAGTCTGACATAGAGGATGAATAAAAACTTATGTTACCTATATAGAGACATTTAAGAACCATTATGTAAGACATTATATGTTTTAGTAAGATTTAAAACACACATGTAAAATGTAAGTTCCATAAATAAAACATTTTCTTTTCAATTTGCAACACTAGTGATAGTGAACAGTTGAATGGAATTGACATGTTATGGAAAGCGTGCTGCTGGTGTCAATTTTACAAATCACATGACTCCTTTCTTATTACTTTTTTAATATCATCTTATATTCTTTGAGAGTTAAATTCTTCCACATATCTACTTTTCCAGCTACGAATTTTAATTTCTTTCAGCGTCATTGATAAATTTTTCATCACTTCCATTGATAATTTATTCCAATCCCTGACGCACTCCCCCACATAAGAAAATTTTCCCACTCCCTTATGCGTGAAATCAAGTTACAAGCTTGTGCCCATGGTCATCTTTTCCTTTGCATGCACACTCCTAATTAGTCAACCAATAACCCACCAAGCCCCATCACCTAACTTAGGTCTTGATGAGAGATAAACCTAGAACTGAGAAGGCCACAATGAAGAAATTCTTTGCAAGATCTGACCACAGTCTGCAGCTGTAAATACACATGATCCGTTGTTATGTATTCTCTGTTCTCCTTTAAGAATGTGAAAGCTCATTCCTGGGGCCAAACACTGAAAAAGGAATTGATTATTTTGAAATATAGCTATCAGGTCAACTTTTAAAGCTACCTTGGATACTGAAAATTAAAAATGTTGATGTCCTCGGTAGGGTGACAAAAAGCAACCTCTACTTATTATAAGACAAAGGGAAATAAATTACCGTAGGATATGTTATGAGGGGCAAGAGCTTAAATATTGATGGAAGAATGCATGGGAATAGGTCCACTGGGAGATAAAAAAATTCATAACTGGAAGGCATTTGAAGTTGGTTGAGATGTGACTCAGAAGCTTTTGATTCAGTACTGTACAGATCAAAGCTGGCTATGTAGATCACAACCTTCATTCCGAGGCAATATCTTAAGAAGAACGATAAAGTAATTGGCCAGTAAGATTTGGAAGAAAATCACAAAAGCAATGGTGATTGTGTAAGATGTTTTGGCAAGGAGAAACTGTGAGGTAGAAGTTCAGGAACAGGCAAATGTTTTTTTCCAGCTTATGTTTTACATCTCATAGACATCAAGGTCATTAGAAGTGGGAGAGGATTGAAGACAAGGAGTGGGAATGAATGGTATCTTGAATGAACCATCCAAGCAGTCAGCTGATGCGATTTTGGGAAACCATGCAAAAGTGAACTCTGTATGGCCGGAAGGGAATTTGAATGAATGTCCTCCTGAACATGAGCCCTAAGGTATAGGAAGTCAAATGTGGAGGTGAGAAACTGGAGGTTACAAAAGAGTTGGAGTATTTCGGAAATGTGATAGAAAAGAATGGGGAAAACAGGAATAAGTAAATAAAATACACAGAACAGTACAAAAATTCTTCAGGTGTGTCAGAGGGCTGATATGGAGCACAGAGGAGCAACAGAAGTGGAAAGTGATTATTTACCATACAGGCCTTATTTTGTGACAATACTGACGTATGTTGCCAAAGCATGGGTGAAGTATTATTATAATTCAGGCTACTGAGATGAAGCGTCAGGTACCAGATTGGAGCATCTAGACTAGATGAGTTGCATGATGAGCATGTGACAAATGCAGGGTAGAACTGAAACATAAAGTCATCGGTGGTATGGACACATGATAAGCATGAGTAATGGAAGGATGCTAAAAAAATATATCTTGAAATTTGAAGAAAGTGGCCTTGAGGAAAGGCATGAGCTAAATGGATCACGAGAATAAAAGTAAAAGTGAATGAGATAGAGGAGATAGCTGGACAGTAATAGAAAAGGAGGAATGGTGGAAGGATGGAAAACACCGAAGAGGACTGATTGCATGAAAGATTTGTTTAGAGGCTGGAAGCTATTCAGGGTTATGATGATGACCAAAAGATTAATTAGCACACAGGACATTAACAACACAATTCAGAAATAAATTGTGACAATTGCATACCCTCATCTAGTGGCACTGACAAGATCATGGAAACATGGCTATCATGTAATGACAACATGTTGTTACCAATCTAGACACAGATATCTAGATCAGATATCTATGTACATAAGTAACACACACAATTTTTTATAAAATTGAACCATTATTATTAGAACTGTCAGTTAGATACATACATGCAAGAGAGAGGAAAAGCTGTTCTCTGTCAAAACTGCTTCTCCGAGCAAAAAATGTGAAAATCTTATGAAATAAAAATAAAATGATAAATCACAAACATATTTTCTGAATGAAAATTCAAACTAAAGCTTAAAAAAGATTACAATCAACACTATTTCACTGACAGTTATCTATAATAGAGCAGAACATTTTTCAATTACATCTACTTGAGAGCACTGGGTAATTAAAACTTTCTGAACTTTGAAGAATTTGAATCATGGTATATTTCCCATTCAAGCAATTTCAACTTTCATGCATGGATAACATGTAATTTGTTAACCTAAAAATAAGTATTTGCTGTATGTCATCCTGTACTCAGGATTAAATAACAAAGGATAGAGAAAATAACCCATCACTTACCAAAGTTGAGAGCTCCACTGAGTGAATAACATGTAAGACGGACACAAAAATACAAAATTTCATGCATTAGAAAATGAGCCATTTGGTTCTGGAGGTGTGTACACATTGAAGGTTGCCCCATGAATCTAAAGTGTACAGTTATGGCACTACTTTCATCCGTGATGTTTTTCCCATATTTTCACTGACTAACAGCATTTTCACTGTCAATACTAACAATTTGTCTTTTTTTTTTTAACTGCTTAACGTCTCTTGAGATGGGAAAGGATGGAGGCAAGGAATTCGGCCATGGCCTTTTGAAGGAAGCATCCTGGCATTTGCCTGGAGTGATTTGGGAAACCATGGAAAACCCAAATCTGGATGCCCGGACGGCGATTCAAACCGCCGTCCTACCGAATGCGAGGCTAGAATGCTAACCGATACACTGCCACAACTTGCCTCCACATACTTCACTGTTAACAGTAAACACATACAATTAACATTGAAATGTATTCTGCTGTAAATGTGTAGCCTTGAACTAAAGTAATAAATAGAAGCTGATCCACTTGTATAATCTTCACCATATATTCTGTACCATTTAATATCCCTCAAAATTCCTCTTTTCTTGTTATCCTCTGTCTCTACCCTGCTCTTTTCTCATTTTCAACTGTTCCTTCATTGACTTCTCTTTCTCCTCATTTTTGTTTTTTAGCTTGTGTTATCTGAAGAATAAAATTAGAAAACAATATTTATCATTGATACATTTATATTATTCTCTCTGTGCCACCTTCAAATGACATTTGGCAATTAGCTTGGTTATTCTCAGATATATCAATTTGATTGCGTTGGAATGCATGCTCCGGTGGCATTTTCCTTACCTCTTTCTAATTATTTATTATTATTATCTTATATACTCTGAACATCCACTTTTCTCATTTCAGAATTTTAATTTAAAATTCCTACAGCATTTTTGATATTTATCACCTAACATGGTAATTACTCTTACCACCCCCTCTCCCCAAAAAAAGTCCACACCTTACTGCATGAAACAGAGTGCCAGCTTGTGCTCATAGTTATGTTTCCCTTCCATATATCTCCTTTACACGCCCTCCAACTTCTGTATTTAATACCCAAAATTTGGGTCCACACTATACAATCATATTCAAGAAATGGTCTAGCCAAAGTTTAGTAGCGCAACTTCTTCATCTTTCTGGTAGAGTCTCTAATCACCCTCTCAAGAAAATTAATAATTTTATAACTTTTTCCTACCACTTGCCAAATTGAGTTTCTTATCAAATATTATGCTTAGATATTTACATTTCAAGCCTTCAACAAGAAATTTTGTCCCCACCCAATAATCATAATCAACTTTTAGTTTCTATTCATGGTATTTATCTTCATTCCACATTACCACACCCATTACTCATTTTGTCCTGGTCACTGTCCAGCTGTTTACAGTCTTCTCCAATTTTGATCCTATTATGCTATCTGCAAACAACGTATTGGGTATAAACCATTAAAACAACCATTTATTAGAATAATGAATAGTTCCAAATACTCTACCCTGTGACACTCTCATATTCACTTCTGCCTCTTTGATACTGCATTTCCTTTTTACCTTTTAAGAATACCAAAACGCAGCAATAATTTTCACTATCATGCACCATTTTATAGCCCACTCTGTTAAATGTCATAGAAAGATCTAGTGCTATACTATCAACTTTGTCTATTTCTTTTGAAATACCTTTCATTTAAACCACTGAGATTTACATGAATATCCTTACCTTCTAGTCCTACCATGTTGTTGATTTGCAAACCAGTTTCATTCCTTATAGACATTTCTAATGTAGTTGCATATTATTCTCTCCCTCATTTTGCCCATCACTTTGGCAAACTAATCAGCTTGTATTTTTCAATCGTATCTGTCATTCCACCTTTATGAACTGGTACTACTATTCCTCCCTTCATCTTTGTAACTCAATCTAAGTAGTATTTCAAGGTAAGGAACAAGATTGTATCCTGCTATCTGTAATAAAATTCTATACACTGTCCTTTTGAACTTTTTTAGTTTACTTAGTTCCTTCGTAATTTGTTGAGGATCTATTTAAAATTTTGTAACTTCCTCATTTCTACTTATATGGAGACTTTCATCTGATTTACTCCCTCCCATCCCAGTATATCTACTATTTTTAAATCCTCAGTAATTTCTTATCCATCCTTATCTACAAATGTCTGAGTACCTTCCCTTCCCCTAAATTTTCTGACATGGCAATAGATAGTTCTAGAGGCATAGTTCGATGGTCCCCCTTTTCCTTCATAAGCCCATATTCAGTATCAACTTGCTGTCTCTTAACTGTTTTCTGTTCTTACTAACCTGTCCAACCTCCCCACCTGCCTATTGTAGTAAGTAGGTTCTGTATCTCTTTTTTCTGTTCTGAATAGATATTTCTTCACCCTTGTCTACTATCTTCTGGGCCTCTTCCCACTTCACCTCCACTGTATTTATGCCATCCTTCCCTTTGTTGAACTTTTCCCTCAAATCTCTCTTCAATTATGAAATATGTGCCTTTTTGGATACTGGTTTACTGACTCCTCTAACATCCAACAAAATTGCTTCTTGATGCCTTTCCCAAGTAGCATCTTGATTTCCATGTTTACCCACCTCAGTGTGCAGTGGCATAGCTGGGTCAACAAGGGCCCCCGGTGCAAAAAATTTATTTTGGGCCCTCAGGCCAGTTGGGCGACCTTATTTTTGCCTTATGTTGCTGGTAGCCCCCCCCCCCCCCATGAGCTGAGGATGGGGGCCCTTGAGTTGTGCTTAGGGGCCCCCTGAGCAGTGAGAGGGGCTTCCTGTGTCCCCCTTAGAAGACGGTAGAGCTAAAAAAAAAGTCACCAGCTTGCCGTGAAGGCTCGTGGGCCCCGGTGCACTGCACCGCCTAGCCCCATAGTAGCTACGCCGCAGTCAGTGTGGATCATGGTGACAAGACCTGGTATGCTGTGCCTGCTTCAACACCTTTCTCAGGTCAATGTCTATACTAGAAGTTCCCAACCTAGGGGGCATGAAGACATAACATAAGTCAGGGGGGCGAGATAACTTTGCTGCCTGCATGGGTTATACCCTAGCTCTACACCGTCGCAAGTACTATGCTTTCGTTCAAGTTGAAAACCTTTATCCTAACATCACATACTTAATAACTTTCCTCTAATGTCTGATTGTTATTACTTATTAATAATAAGTTTTTGGCTGGGGGTGTGTGGGAAGAATTCATTTGAGTGAATTCTTTTGATGGGAGGCACCGTAAGATAAAACATTGGGAACCCATAATCGATACTATAACTTCTGATTCTATCAATATTTTTCCTTGCACTTCCCACTATCACTACTACTCTATCCTCTTTGGTGGAATTACCACAAAGTGATCCTATATCCTTTATTACCTGCCCTAATATAGCACTAGGTTTGGACTACTGAGTGTAACTGTGACTAACTGATTCTGAAGAAGAGGGCTTACTCCTCTCCCATGGTTATTAGCTAGCAGCAGAATCGTTCTTCCCTTCCATGCCTCTATTCCTAGAGGTCTGCTCCTACATCTACACCGGGCTTTTCCCCAATCTGACTTTGTCAGAGGACAAACCTATTTCTCTCCACAATTTCTGAAGTATCTGCCACCTTGTTCCTGCTTACCTTATTCCTCCTATGACCTGATGCCAGATCCCAGCCAACCTTTTCACCCATCCCACTGTAATTTCTTTCTGCCTTTACAGGCTGAGCCCGAAGGGCCCTAATTGTTTCACCATCTTCCTGAAGCTTTTTTCCTGTTCTGAAATTTCCTTATCCTGCATAATCTTCCTACCCTGTTCCGAAAGCTTCCTTTCAGCCAGGGCTCATCATTACTCCAATTCTGTTAAGTGAAGTTACTCTCATCAGTTTTATTGTAAGGCACCAAATCTAGCAGCAAGGCATAGAAATAAAAAACATGAAGATACTTGCCATTATTTTACAGTAACTATTCCTGTCTCTGTTCTCATATAATTACCTTAACCACAAATCTTTCGTTTCCTGCCAAACCTATTTTCTCTACTGTAATGTTGCTAATAAGTGAACTTGCGAATCTTTCAAAGAAATCCACACTCAATCAAATCATTATTTTCATTTTATAAATCATAAAACATTTTCAAAATAAACATTTTTGTCAAAACTGACAGTATTTCAATAAAGACTTCATTTATTGCTTCAGGCCTCGATGTCATTAGAAGCTGGAGAGGATTGGGGCAAGGAACGGAAAGAAATTTGGCAGTGCTTTTCTCCTTTTTTTTTTTTTTTTTAAATGAATCATCCCAGGATTCACCTGTAGTTATTTTGGGAAACCATGCAAAAATGAAATAACAATAGCCAGAAGGAACTTGAATTGGTATTTTCTCAAAGAATAGGCCAGATTACTAACAGAAAAATTCTGAGAGCAGGTATAGCAGCTTGATGAATACAAATGTGGCAATTCAATCCAATTGCATTCAGCACTACCTAACCACAGAATGATAGTTTTACTTAATACAAAAAAATTCTGTTTAGCACAGTTATTTATAATCCAAAAATATGTTTTAAATTTAATGGGAAAAAACTGTTACTCATCTTTAAATCTATGGATGTATCAAATATGTTTACCACCGTCTACTGATGTTCTGTTTTTTTAGACAGATAAATATGAAAGATATTTTATAAAAGATTTTATCATATTTATTTTATGAAAGATTTAATATGAGATTTTATCTGGCCCATTGTACTGAATAAAATTTTCCTTCATATACATGTGAGGAACATGGTTTTCAAGCAGGCAACATGGGTTCAGGCAAGGATATTCATGCGAATCTCAGTTGGTGGGATATATGGAAGATATTTCAGATGAAATAGACAAGGGAGGCCAAATTGATAGTGTAGCACTAGATCTTTCAAAGGCGTTTGACAGAATAAGCCTGAAAATGGTAGTAAATAAGGTAAAAACTATTGAAGTGGATGAGAAAGTGATTTGCTGGGTAGAAGAATTTTTAAAAGGTAGAAAACAGAAAGTTAGGGTAGGAAATGTAGTATCAAAAGAAGTGGAAGTAAAATAGGGAGTGCCACAGGGTAGTGTATTGGGATCATTGCTATTCATTATTCTAATGAATAATTGTGTTGATTGTTTACTATCTGAAATTAGATTGTTTGCAGATGACATAATGCTATATAAAAGAATCAAAATGATAGAGGATTGTAAACAGTTGCAGGGTGATCTGGACAGGATATCTAGTTGGGTTGGTAAACATGGGATGAAGATAAATGCAAAGAAGAGTCAGCTTATTAGATACACAAATAAAAAACAAAAGGTTAATTATGAATATAAGGTGGGGAAAGAATTGCTTGCTGAAGATTTGAAATGTAAATATCTTGGCATTAAATTTGATAACAAGCTTAATTGGGCAGGACACATTGGACAGGTGATAGGAAAAGGTTTCAAAATTCTGTACTTGTTGGAGAGAGTGATGAGGGGATGTACAAGAAAAGTGAGGGAGTTGGGTTACAAAACTTTGGTCAAACCATTGCTCGAATATGGTAGTGTAGTATGGGACCCTCATTTTATGTATCAAATACAGGAATTGGAAGGGGTGCAAAAAAGGGCTGTTAGATTTGTTTCTGGAAATTATCGTAGAATGCAATCAGTGACGGTTATGATAAAGGAGCTGAAATGGGATTCATTTGCAAGACAGGAGGAGGATAGGAGGGTCATGGGAGTGTACAGGGCGTATATTGGCGATGAGGCATGGAAAGATATATGAGTAGGTATGAAAAGTAGTGCATGGAAGGGAAAAGATGACCATGACCACAATCTGGCACTCGATTCAGGCACAAGGGTGTGGGAAGATTCTTTTTTTTTTTTGGTTAGGTTGTCAGGGATTGGAATGAGTTACCAAGAGAAATGATGAATAATTTACCAAAAACATTGAAAGAATTTAAAGAAAAAATTTGTTGAGGGCAAATGTAGGTGGGTGCATGATAGGGGGAAGATGGGGGTGTAGGGAAATTGCCACCGGAGCCTGTGCTCCGTTATAATTAAAAATTAAATTAAATGAGATAAAGTTGTATGCTTGTGTATCTTCAGTAAGTGCAGCTGTCAGAATAATAATAATATTCAAGGAAAAAACTCAGAAGTAAACATGATTGGGTTAGGCACCGCAAGATGTCATATGAAAGGAATTTTTAAAAAAATCAGCGAAAAAGATACAATATGAGGACATGACATCACAAAACTTATTTAAGAAAGGATGAGGGTATTTTTTAATTCTGTATTTTCAAAAGTGTTGGGTTTAATTTTTAAACAGAAGAAACTTGATAAGCACTGAATGTCATCAAATGGCTACTCTGAAATTTCTAGCAACAGGTGACAGGGATAGAGAATGTCACAAGGAAAGAGAAAAATCAGAAATTAAAACATCAGGGAGAGACTAAAAGTTGAAGCATTGGAATAGAATAAGGAAAATGCTGCACTGGCTGGGGCATGTTATCAGGACGAGGAGGAGAGAATGCCGAAGTTAGCACCATTGAACAGCGGAAAGGGAAGGAGACCAATTGGAAGAGCTTGGACAAAATGGATGGATCAAATGAAGAAAGACGCAGAGGTTAAGGGAGTTGTTTGGAGCCAAGTGGTGGAGGAAAAATCTTGTAGTGACAGCCAAACTTGGAAGAGGATATGCTGAATGATCTACAAAGAAAGAAATGTCTAATGAAATTATGATGGAGAAATAGCTATACCAGTGCACTCTATTACTAACCTAGAAACCGGTGAACAAGTAAATTTAATATTATTTTTTACATCATGAATAGTACAGACTCCTTCAATAAAGTTAACTGCCTGCATAACTTTTGAGTATGTGTCGAGTCTTCTATTCCTTATTTTTTAATATATGTTTTTAGGATTGTACAATATTCCATCTGTTTGTTCTATGAAATAAAATAGTTTGGTTGTTTCAATAGTCCAAACAAATTTCAGTAAATTCACACATCATATTCTCTTTGTTTACTTTGACAAAATGAAGAAATATTTTGTAAAATGCGATGCCAACGTATTACCTTTTAAAAAAGAAATTTTGAAAATATGTTTCATTACACTGTAAAATATTTCAGTATAGAAAAACCATTATAAAAGATCTATTACAGTTTAACACCAGTCTAATAGAAATACTATAAGTTCATATAATTTTATAGTGTTATTGTTTCCACTCGTACTCAGCCATTCGTTATTGCCATCAACTGAGAACTAAAGTTTTAAAAAGGTGCCTAATATCCAAAAGTGAAAATATTTCACTCCAGTAAAGGAAGAAAAAAGGCAGCTTTGATTCTGTATTTTTCATGTAATGTTTATTTTAAAAATATGAATATTCAGGAAAAAATGGAACAAAATTTAATATCAATTTTTATGAGTAAATAAACATACAATAAACTTTTGGGACATATAATAATCAAGTACAGTAAAAAATGAAAGAATGTCATATTAAGTTTTAAGTGCTTTTAATTAAAAATGGTTTTAATGTTACATATCTGAAAAAAGTACACACTAATAAAATATTACTTACAAAATCTACAGATATAAGTTTTCTGCTAAGTATCAGAGGATATATTATCTACCAAACATTGTGGGTGACCTTATTTTCATATGTTTAGACAACCCCTCGCCTATTAATACGGCAAATATAATTATTACAGAGGACTTGATGATGATTATGGGTATGTAAATTTTATTTTGTGCAAACTAACATTTAAAATCCAATTAATGATTCTGTGTCCTTCAATAACATAAATTTATGCTGACCCCTAGTACAGAATACCAAGAAAAAATATGAATATGAATACAATATATACAAACAAAGAGATCTTTGTGGAGTTGAATACCATTTAACTGAACTCCTTTCTTTTATTAACACTGGCCTGCAGTATTTGGAATATGTTACACATTTGTATCTCTTTTTCTGTTTTGGTAAAATTTTAATTTGAACTGTAGCTTTAAATTATGGAAGCTGAATGTCCTATTAACACTCTATGAATTCATGGACAAACAAAATTGATTGGAGAAATGACATACTTTTCTCCTAGCTTTGGCTTGTGCCAATGTGCAAGTTGATATGAAGCTAAATGCAGCCAGGTAGCAGCACTGAACATCATTCTTTACTAGTTTGTATGAAACTGTGTATTTATATGATGGTTTTTTGCATAATGGAGATACAGAATAAATTTCTGTGATCATGCTAACTGTAACATATACATTTATAACATTAGTGTTTGGTTAATTTGACTGGGGCTGTTAACACTTCATTCTGTATTATCTCTAAACAATTATGTATCAGCATAATTAAACAATGCAAAATAATTATACTTAGAGTTAAGATGAAGTACAAAAAATTAATTTCGGCTCTTAAAATATGGCGTTGACAAACATCATCAGTCACCCCAACCAAAAACAAAAAAAATAAATCAATAAATAAATAAAAAAAATCCTCAAGACAAGAGGAAGACCTAGGACACAGTTCCATAAAAATTCGATAATAGTGTCAATGTAGCTGCTGTAAGGTAATGAAAAAAAAGGAAGCACATTAAAATAACCAATCACTTACCACAGATGAGGCAAGTGATGTGTAATTTCCCCACCCTTCCTTGTTTTCATTGCTCTCCAACAGCAAGACTTGCTTAACCACACAAATTACCATTAAACTGACGTATACTTTACAGCACAATCAAGCATTCCACATGCTAAGTGTCAATATCATTACACTAACATATGCACAAACAGAACACAAATTTTAATAGGCGATAGTGATTACCTGCAGTCATTTTACATATGTTAATCACTACTTTATAAGGGATAGTTCAACATCACATCTTGCCTTGCAAGCTCCAACAACATAGGGTCATCGAAAAACTTATTAATTGAGACATCTTCACTTAGACCTTTACGGCGACGTGTCTTGATCATAAACTCTCTTGCCAAATGTGTAGCTGGTTGAGGTTCCAAAGGGCGAATGACAATACTTTTATCCAAAGGGTCTCCAGGGACAATCTGCCAATGATGAAATACTGACAAACAAAATGCTTGACCCTGAGTATGTGTACGGAGGTCTGTTTCAAAACCAAAAGAATCAATAGCTGGAATAAATGCTTTAATTGTGTATAGAGGTGATCCTGGAACAGGAGCATCTTGTGTAACATGTCCCCTGCGTTTTGCTAGAACAGTGTATACTGCTGACACGCAGTCAGCTGGAGCCTGTACTTCCACAAATAGATATGGTTCCATTAAACGAGGTGTTGCCATTAAGAATGCAGAATATGCCACCCTCCGTGCAGTGGGAATTATCTGACCTCCACCTCGATGTAATGGTTCTTGTGCAATCACTGCATCTAGAATTTTGAACTTCACATTACGAATTGGCTCTTCACAAAGTGGGCCTTCTCTTGTGCCCCACTGAAAACCCTGAACAATAGAATCTTTCACAGAATTCAACAGACTCTTGTCTACCTCAGAAGGCAATGTGTCATCAACTAGAATATTGGGACCAATAGGATCTGGACCAAATGCCCAAATTGAACGTGCAGCAAGAAGATCCCAATCATATTTTGTTTGAAAAAACTCGCCCAGCCTTCTTTTGTTCCAAGAAATCTGCACAACTTCATTCTCGATGTCTTCTGCCAAGCCTTTTTCTAATGGTTCTGCAATCATTGTGATTTTGTTCTTCTTATTTGGAGTTTCTGCAAAACACTTTAGTGAAGATGTTTCAACCACAGTTTCACAAAAGGCTACAACTGGATCTGCAACTTTAATGTCAATTTCTGAATACATTTTTCTCAAATCATGCATTACACAATCCAGATAAAGTTCTCCTGTTCCTAAAACAACATGCTCACCAGATTCTTCAACTCTTGTTGTTAAAAGAGGATAGGATTTGTTGACCTTTCTTAAACCATCAAGCATTTTTGGCAGTTCTGATGGATTAACAGGTTCAACAGCAATTTTAATAACAGAGTGTGTGTTGAATTTCAAGGGTCGAAAAATATAGACATCGTCTGATATGTTAAGGTCTGTGATGGTTGCAGTTTTCACGATTGGTTGATCAATACCTTCAATGAGAACCCAATTTCCAGCAGGTATCCTATTCAGTTCGACTTTATACCTGGCCTCAAAAATCCAAAGACGTCCAATAGTTAGAATCCTGGAGTCTTCTTCATCTGTCAATGTGTAGTTTTCTCCTAAAACCCGGACTTCTTGACCTGCCTGTAGTGTTCCACTCATTACTCTTGCCATAACTTGAAAGAAAGTACAGTCATCTGTGGGATACATTTTTGTGCTGTAAACCATCAATTGTCCATCTGGGTTGCAATTACACATATCTTCTGCCAAGCCTGTATCTGTTGGACCAGTGTAAATGTGTTTAACTTTGGCTGTTGCATTCTCTAAAGGTGATGGAATATGTTCAGTGCACATCTCTACAAACCCACTGAAATCACCAAGAAACCTATTACAAATTAACCTCAACAATGGTCTAATATTGATTTTCATTTCTTCTTTTGTCAACCGGATATTTAATTCATCTAGCACATTAGGCAATGTGGTATCAACGTCACCAACTACCTGCGCAAATATTTTGTACAAAGGTTCAAGAATAAATTCAACGAAACTGCGTTGTGACGAATTGTGAGGTGCCTTTTTTGTAAATCGCCTCGTTTTACTATTGAAATAAATATCACCCCACAGACGACGTGCAAATTCAGAGATATTTACATTTGGATATGATTGTGAATATATGTTGGCAAATGATTTCAAGGTAAAACAAACTGAATATTGTGAACTTGCAAAGCAAACATTACCTAGAATTGGTGAACAACAATTGGACTGTTATCTTCTGCATACAATGCAAGCAAACCATTAACCTCATCAACAATATGTCTAAGTTTGTAATATGCATCCTGAGGAGGGAGTTTTAATTCAAGCATTAACCTATCAATTTTATTTATGCAAACAGTTATCGCTAGCTTCTCCTGTACAGCATGCTTCAACAGTCGTTCTGTGTTTAGCATCACACCTTCCGCAGCATCAACAAATAGTACTACACCATCACAGAGTCTCTGTGCTGCAGTTACTTCATCTGAGAAGTTGACATGGCCTGGAGTGTCATAAACATTGATTAAATAAGATTTATTCTTTATGTTTGGTAAAACTAAAGTAACAGGCATAGCCTTTATACCAACACCACGTTCTTGTTCTGTGAACAAGGTGTCAGTATATCTTAAGTTTCGTTCTTCAAGTGACCGCATGCCTGGATGTGTTTGCTGAATTAAACAATCTACAAACGTTGTCTTACCATGGTGTAAATGACCAATTAGCGCCACATTTCTTATAAGACTTGATGTGTCCATTAGATCTGCCAAAAATTCCATATTATACACTGTTTCTGGCAACTCTTGCTCTTTAAGTTGAAACTTCTTTTTCTTAATAGGAGCAATTAATGGTGTGTCTAGGGGTTGATTATCTTCTTCCTGCACAATTGTTTCCACGTCGGGGCCAAAAACTTCTAATGCTGCAGGGTAGTACCGCTTATCCTCATGCAAAACAACCGCCATGGGTGCCGGATCCATTTCATCTTCTCTCTCGTTATCCATGTCTTCATCGTATTCACGAGCATCATTTTGTTCTCCATATCCTTCTTCTTCCTCTTCATCAGATTCCAATTCTGGACCAACATAATTTCCGAATTCATCATAAAGTTCGGCATCCATTATTCTAAATTAATTAAAATCGGTCTTTGATGAAGAGAATGGTGTCAATTAAACGGAGAATAACCAGAAGAAAAGTTGCAAGAGTTGATAATTCTCCCACTCGCAAAACAAATCATAACTTAGCAACTACCTAGACACCATCCAACCAGTACTAATAACACACAATCAGAGACAAACACATAATAATCTAAAAACAACGCTATACCAAAGATTACTTAGCCAATTAATAATCCAAAGTTATTATGGACAAGGCTCCTTAATGGTAAGAATTAATACATTTTTGACGTCACTGTAACAAACAAATAGATCATTCGAAAAATAAATATACTTTTTCAACATTTTATTTTCTAAACGCTATTATTAAATAAATCATAACACCGTCAGATCCATGGTTATTCTGTACACTGTGTAGAAGTAAATACGAAATTCTTTGCCTCTCTCCTGTGTGTGTAGTTATACTGGTGAATTCCTTCTGAAAGTGTCATTTCATCGATGAATTCGTTGATAAAATTAATATTTTAGCCATGATTTGAGAATACCTGTTAAGACAGAATGTTCCTGTGTTCGTCCTCGTTTCGTGGATGGTGTAAGGCAGCTGATAAACAATTATTGGATGTAGTTTGGTGACCTTAAATGACTGCAAAATATGTCCAATCCAGGAGTCAGCAGGCGAAATGGTGCTATGAAAATACGCTTGACAAGTAAGTTTCTTATTTATTTGCTGCGCTTGTTTTCCATCTTTGTGTTTCAGTGTTAAATATTTATAATTAATATGCGTTTTCTGGCTTAACTGCTATAGTTATTCAATATGGCTCCTAACCAATAATAAGTAAAGTAGTGGCAGTTTATTTTGTAAATAATAACATGAAGTGACTTCTTGTTACAGTTCTCTGCGCAAGAAACTTGGCAAGAAAAGATCTGTTCAGTAAGCATATCTATGTGTAAATCATTATTTTAAAATTTAATTCATTTGTATTGTTATTAAATTACTGATATTATTGGAAACTTTTAGGACTTCCTGATCCATTTGCGAAAATAAGTGTCGATGGTTCTGGTCAGTGTCATAAGACAGATACTTGCAAAGCTACTTTGGATCCAAAATGGAACCAACACTATGATCTGTAAGTAATATTATAATTTTGTATGTTGAAATGCCTTTGTGCATTTTTAGAAAGAGTCGCCTCACATGTGACCAGTAGTGAATCTTGAGCTTTTAAAGTCTTAAGGATTAAATGCTGATCATTTCTCTCTTTCGATGTGAGGGAGGTAGATAAGCTACCAAGGCTTCTCAGTAATGCGAACTACGGTTACTGTGCAAAGTACAGCAAGTAAAAAAAAAAACCTGTTAATTCGAGTTGAAAATACAGTTAACTGCTTCCTAGGCACTTACTCTTCAAGAAAGAGAGTACCCGAAAGCCATAAAATATGTATCAAAGATGTAATCAACACCGAAACATATGGTTATGCACATTACTGACTTTGCGTTAATGGATGTCGTGAGCCACGTGTGACATAATTGTAATCAGAATTTGACTTGGCTATCTTCTTCACTTAAAATCCACTAAGCATCATGGAATATTAGTAGTTATTCTGGTCCATTCAACCTAAAACAACACAGTTATGCATATTATTATTATTATTATTATTATTACTCCGCAATTCACTAAAAGTGTGTGGCGGAGGGTGCATTACACCTATCCAAAAGGGTGATAGTTTGGAAGGGATATGCAGGAGGCGCCCATGGGCTATTGTGAGGAACCATCCAGTATTTGCCTCGAATGATCCAGGAAAACCCAGATCAGGATGGCCGGAGAGCTTTATCGAAAGCTGCTCCTGTCGGATTTTAAGTTTACTCACCCGATAAATCCTTTCTATTCCATTCCCTAATCGCTCGTTGAAAAAATGAGTACAGAAATGAATTGGTTCCGGCCCTGATTTCTCTTGTCTTATTTTCACGGTCATTCTGAGATATGAATGTTGCTGGTAGCAATATTTACTGGCTTTCATTCTGAAATACGTCAGTCGTGAATTTTTCAATTAGCTTCCGTCGAGAGCAATGCCTTCAGTGTTCCAGGTCTTCCCAACCTAACTCCTTCAACATCGCACTTACGCTTTCCCTCCAACTATATATACAGACGTGGCCAAATTATTAGAATAATTTTCTATTTCAGCTAACTGATACTTAAAATGACTGAATGCACCCTTAAGAAGTTAAATGGTGGATTATTTCCCATAAGCATATTGGTATTTGATATATTTTTTTACTTGGAAAAACTTGTCCTTGACACAAGTTGGCAACAATGAGGAACAAATGAATTATTTAAAGCAAGTGTTGCTCAGCTGAGTTTTCCCTCCAAGTGACTCCTGCTGATTGTTAACAGGTTGTGTGCTTCCACTGTGACTGCTTCATTGTTTCTGTGTTATACATTTCAATTGAAAGGTATTCTAAAGTTTTTGAAGTGATTTCTTCCCCTCAGAAAGAAGTGGTGTGTCAAAGCGTGAACGAAAAATTTTGAGGTTATGGGCAGAAAATGTGACCTTTCCCCTAGGAAAATAGGGATGATAAGGACCTTACTTGCAGAAAAGTCTTACACACAGCAAGAAATAGCCCAGAAGTTAGGTATTTCACAATCTTCAGTGAATAGAATTAAAAAATCCGAAAGTGGTGGACAGTCGTATACTCAGCACCGTGCAGGCAAATGTGGACGGAGGAAGATTTTGAGCCCTAGAACTACGAGGAAATTGAAAAATATAGTGATTAGCAATCGGAAGCTCACAAGTACAGACCTGAGCAGGACAATGGAACAATATGGGGTTAATATTTCCCCCAGATCGGTGCGAAGGGAGTTGTTTAATATGGGTTTGAAGGCAAAGAGACCACAAAAAAGGCTAAGATCACATCTTCAATGGCTTCCAAGCGACTTCAGTGGGCCAAGAGGTATGAAAACTGGTCAGCAGATGAATGGAAGAAGGTATGAAGTGTTTCAGTTGTTAAAATCATTATGTGCACTAAAACCTGTCTATATCTGCCATTTACTTTTTTGTTTACCATATACACAAAAATTCTTGTCACTAATGCTACAATTTGCATCACTGTACTACACCAATTATTAGCAGGTGTTTCATTTCTTTCATCAGGTATGCTTCAGTGATGAAAGTATTTTCTCCATTGCGGAAGAAACCAGCCAATATGTGAGACGAAGGGAAGGAGAGGCGTTCAAGCTTGAGTGTATACAGCAAACTGTAAAGCATCCTACGGCAATTATGGTGTGGAGTGTCATATCCTGGCATGGGTGTGGAGAAATGTACATTGTTGAAGGGACAATGAAACATGATCAATACTTGAATGTGCTGAAAAACAAGTTGATACCACAAATGGACATGTGGTATGGGGGAGAGGACTGCATATTCATGCAGGATGGTGCTCCATGCCATAGGGCAAAAAAAATATTAGAATTTTTGGATCAGAAGGGCATAGAGGTACTGGATTGGCCTGGGAATAGCCCAGACATAAACCCTATTGAAAATATGTGGGCTGTTGTGAAGAAAAAGTTGAAAAAGTACAAAATAACGACACGGGATGAGCTCATTTCTAAGGTGTATCAAGTCTGGTTGGAGGACAATGACGTCAGAAATATGTGCCAGACATTAATTATGGGGATGCCAAAGCGAATAAAATCCCTCATTCAGTCTAAAGGATGGCATACAAAGTACTGAAGCACTGATTTTCTAGAAATGTTTATGTAATACCTAATTATGTCAATAAATTATGAAAATCCAACTTTATTCTAATAATTTGGCCACGTCTGTAACTGTCACAAATCGGGCTTTGGACCTCCTCTAATTCCTCCATTAAACCCCTTTTGATGGGGACCCCATACAGAACAACAATATTCTAAGTGATGACGTACTAGTGACTTGTATAAAAGTAAATTTAACTTCCAGAGTGCATTGATTTAAATTACGACCTAGAAATCAAAGCATACGATTTGCTTTCCCAATTACATTCTCGATATGCTCATTCCATGACAAATTATTATGAATTGTTACCCCTAGGTATTTAGCGGAATATACCAGTCTAAGGACAGTACCATTAATAGTATATTCAGTGCTAAATGAAGTCACCTTTTTACTTACACATATGACTTGGCACTTTTTAGCGTTTAACTCCAACTGCAAATCTTTACACCACACAATTATTTTGATAATATCGTCTTGTAACAAAGCGCAGTCATCCTGGGTTTCGATTTCACAATAAATAATAGCATCATCGGCAAATAATCTTTTCATCCCCCCTATTATGTCGCATAAATCATTAATGTATATGAGAAACAACAGAGGACCTATCATGCTTCCCTGGGGTACCCCGGACCTCACTTTGGTACGTGATGAACGCTCGCCGTTGAGAACTACACACTATGTTCTGCCCTTCAGAAAGTCTGCAACCCAGTCGCATATTTGTCTAGATACGCCATAACCACGAAGTTTCCTAAGTAACGTATTGCGAGGCACAGTGTCGAAAGCTTTTTTAAAATCTAATAGAACTGAATCAACCTGGGATTGCTCGTCTATAATTCGGCACATGTTGTGAATTAGAAGTGCAAGTTGTTTCACAGCATCGGCCTTTTCTGAATCCATGTTGATTTGGGTTTAAAAGCTCACCTTCATCCAAGAACCGCATGACATTTGAGTAGATGATATGTTCTAAAATCCTGCAAAATATTGAAGTTAACGAGATTGGCCTATAATTCTGAGAATCATTAACATTACCATTTTTAAACATTGGACTTACAATAGCGGTCTTCCATTCGGCTGGTATTTTTCCTTGATCCATGGAGACTGTATATAATTTCAACAAATATGGTGCAATTTCCTTTGCATACCTTTAGTATATAATCTTGTAGGAATACCGTCTGGTCCGGGAACCTTATTGGTTTTTACATTCGTAAGCAGTTTAGTTATTCCCTCGACATAAAGAACGAGATCATTCATAATTTTGTCGGTATGATTGTTAAATATTGGAATCTCCTCAGAGTTTTCTATCGTGAAAGCTTTTTTAAATATATCATTTAAATTTCTGCTTTCTCTACGCTTGTTTCTGATAATTCACAATTTTCCTTAATCAGCGACGGCATAACCTTGTGAGAGCCTCTTATTACTTTGATATATGACTATAACTTGTTTGAATTAGTAATCAGATCTTCAGATAATTTCCTGGCTTGGAATTCTTTAAACGTATCGCGCATTGCCTTACGCACTTCTGCTTGCAACTGGACTAATTTAGCGCGATCAGATGAGTCCCCCCGATTTCTTCACCATCATGGCATGTAAACGCCTTTGCCTCCAGAGCAATATTATTGAATTAGCGGCAATAGACATTTCAAGCTGTCTCTTACATCATTATAGGGGATTCTACAATAACCGTGGTGCTGCAATTTGATGATGGATTGTTATGTAACTTGCCGACACAAATTGAAAATAAACAATAAAATTTTTGATATCTCGCTTATTTCCGAGACGTGTCTCAAAATTGACGTGGTTGAGTTGAAATCTGGTCTAAGCAAGAAGAAAAATTTCTCCATAGCCAAATTTGATGATGAAGTCATATGAAACTCGACGAGACAAATCAAAAATGAAAAATAATTTTTTTGATATCTCGCTTAGTTCTAGAGATATTGTATCTCAAGATAGATATGGTTATGTTGAAATGCGGCCTGGACCAGAAGAAAAATTTCATCATAGCCAAGTTTAATGATCAATTCGTATGTAACTTGGTGAGACCAATCGAATATAAAGAATATATATATATTTTTTTTGGTATCTTTCTTATTTCTCGAGATATTGTATCTTAAAAGTTAGGAGGTTAGGGTGAGATCTGGCCTGTACCAGAATTTTTTTTCACCAAAATCACTATATCTACATGGTGGAAATGCACTATAGGTGTTTTATTTTCTTCCTAGTATTTGTTAGGTAGAGATACAACCTGGACCAGAGGAAACGTCGCCAAAAGCACAAAGAACTATACCTATATATGATTTTTAACAAGGTATATCTTGACAACCAAGTGAGATATCAAAAAACTTTATTCTTTATTTTCGATTTGTTTCGTCAAGTTCTACAAGAATTAATCATCAGATTGTGGCACCACGGTAATGATATAACTGCCTCATTATAGTTAGAATTTGTCATGTCACTCAGAATCCACAATACACCATGGAATATTGGTCTTCATTCTGGTCCAGACTGCATTTCAACCTAACCACACCCTCTGCTAATACAGCTCCTTGAAAATCAACTGTGTGGGAGAGCATATTCATAGTAATGATGGCTGCTACTTATTGGCTATTACCACATGTAAGCTGACAATTTCCAAGTCCTGCCTGTTTTATCGGCCTTGTGTACACTTTTTCTTGAATATTAATCCCTAAGGAGTGCATTAACCACATTTTCATCCCCAAATAACAATTTCTTTTTCTACTGCCCGTACTTTGCAAAGCAGCCTGAACCACCTGAGAGGAAATTGTCCTGTTGTGAAAATTTGTATGTGTGTTCCTTGAGAGATCTGATTTAAGAAAATTTTTACATTACAACCATCAAATAAATACTAAGCAAGTAAAATTGTACAGCAGTTTTTTCTTGATACGATTTCAAAATCTCTGACACGTGCAGCTCGCTTACAAATTTATAATAGTTGTCGATGAGATATATATATTTTGTGTATATCAATTCCAGCCATCGCCATCTATGGTAAGTGTCGGATTGAATTTCCCTATTCTTCCTTAGTTTCATATATTATATGTATGCATATTTATAAAATGAAAATTTGGACTGGGGAATAAATGGATAATGATGACATTGATACACAAAAAGGACATGAAAGCACAAGAAGCATTGCAGTTATTAAGCATATAACAATTCCTTAGCAATAGAACAATGCAGACGCAAGGCTGGTGTTGTGGACCAACCGTTGCAATTTGTGTTCAGTTGAGCAAAAGGTTGTTTCTGCCTTTATGCAACTAAGGGGGTTTATTTTACTCTTGTTTCAAATAATTTACGTTAATATTCTAAGTATTTTTTATCACTTATGATGATTTTTAATCCCAGAACTAAAAACATTTAACATTTTTGTATTAGTGTAGACCAGGGATGGCGAACCAATGGCACGCGTGCCGGTGATGGCACGCGACCAAATAATTTGGGCACGGTACTTAATCGGTATAAGTATTTTTTTTTCGTTTACATAATTTGACATCACATTAAAAAAAATTCCTTCTGAACGAAACTACCCGTGCCGGAACGTCTACAGATTGAGAAAAAGAGGTATATTTCAAGCAAATTTCTGACGGAACGAACTGAGTGAGCAAGCGCGGGCGGGGCGCTAAGCTCACTTATTTACTTGTTTTTGCTGATGTAGTTGACTGCTTTTACCAATCACGCATAGTTTTTGCGGTTTTTAAACTAATTTCGCTTAAACAGCTGCTTGTTTGGAGTTGTATTTACAAATATTCAGCCTGGCTAGTTTGGTTTAAAAAAAAAACGTGCAAGATAAGTGTCATAGAGAATTTCAAACTTGGTGGAGTGAGAAATATGGCATGATTAATAAAGATGACAAGGTGGTGTGTATTATGTTCTGAAGCAGTGTTATATACAACATCATCTGTAAAACGGCACTAAGAAATAAAAAAGCGAACCAGAGCATAAAGAATTCATTGAGAATTAAAGAGAGAAGCAATCTACGCCTTTGATTAAGTATGTTATCAAGGATGGTGCCGCACGATTTTCGTTTGCAAATGTTATTGTTCATCACGGTAAACCTTCTAATGAGGGACGATCTTTGAAGGAAGCCTGGTTACCATGCCCCCTTCAGTTTCTGAAGCCTTTGAAAATAAAGGTAAGATAATTCAGCGTGTCAAAGAGTCTCCTTTATCCAAAAACACAATAAATGAAACCGGCGAAAAATGTAAAAGAACAACAGACAACTGACATCAAGTCCTCTCCTTTTATATTGTTGCGTCTCGACGAAAGTACAGCTGTAACTAAATCTGCTCGTTTAACTATTTTAGCTCGATTTTGTGTAGTAAACGAGACCAAGAAAGAATTGATTGCTATAACATCGTTACCAACAACTACTAAGGGCACAGATATTTGCACGGCAGTTAAAAATTCACTTACTAAGAAAGACGTAGATTTAAGAAAAATTGTTTCGATAACGATTGATGCTGCTCCAAGTACGGTGGACAAAATAAATGGTTTTATCAGTTTATTCCAAATACATATAGGACATCCAATTCTTGAATTCCACTGCACCATACATCAACAAGCTTTGTGTGCGGAGGGTTTATTAGCCTTCGATGATAATATAATGGATGTAGTCACAAAAATAGTGAATCTTACATCGTCGCAGTCTTTAAATAATAAAAAATTTGATGCTTTCTTGGATGAAGTCAAGTCGGTGCGCAATGACTTACGAGTACTGATGTTTAACAGTGTACGCGGGTTGAGCCGCGGTAACCTACTTCAAAGATTTGGTGATTGCTTCGAAGAAATCGGACTATTTTTACAAAATGAGGGAAAAATGTAACAATACTCATAATTGATGGGTGTTATCTGGCTTTCAAAATTAATGTCTTTTACTGACAGGTGCCAGCATTTCAATCAATTGAACGTGAAACTTCAAGGCGCAAACAAAACAATTATCGTTATGATAGATCTCATTCGTACATTTAAGCCCAAACTGCAAGTTTTCAGTAACGATTTTATTTCAAAAAATTACAAGTATTTCCTGAACTTGAAAAAATGGATGTACCAAAAAACAAGACCAATCAAAACTCACTGAAGAATTATCTTCAGTAATTAATTCTTCAATCGAAGAATTTCCATCGAGATTTTCCCAGTTTAAAGAATTATCGGAACACTCAAGTTTATTAAGTATCCTGATGTGACTTCACCTGATAGACTGAACTTATCAAAATTTCATTGGTTGGAAATTGAAGAAAATTCGCGAATAAAATACGACGAATAGTGAGGTTGAATGCTTGTAATATAATGAATAGTAGAACCGTAGTTTTGTAGCAAATATTTTTTTTAGTGTAATAGGTACACAGCAAAATACTCACAACATATTATGAAACAGTTAGGAAAATTTAAAACACACTTTATTATGACAAACTGTCACTGACCTTGGTAGAATAAAACCAACCTTAACAAACTGCACACAACATATCAACATCTCTGTGATATTTGTTGCTGAGCGAATAAAATGATTACATTGGAATTGTATAGCAAAACGACAGTGTTTCCGTAAAAGAAAAAAATATATACGAAAAACTACTTATTGAATAAAAAAAAGTTTATTGACTTCTCTGTGATATCCGCTGCTGAAATCTGGGGACTTGGCTCTGAACAGTCTCATACGCGCTACCACTTTTAGCACCAAATTCTGAACATTTTTTTCTTAATTTATGATTTTACCTAGCTGGAGACCTTAATTTTTAAAACGATATGTCATTTATCGATTTCAGCTAGGTATCGAAGAAGATAAATGGCATATAATAAAAACAAAAATTTAAAAAATCAACACGTTCTATAACTAATATTGATACTTTTGCCCTTTAAGGGTCGAATTACAAAAAATTTCTTTTATAAAATATGGTGTGACCAAAGCAGCCACCTTGGTCTTTAAAATGATACCTCATTTATCGATTTCGGTTAGTTATCAAGCAAGGTAAAAAAAAAGTTTTGAGAAATGATGTTATTTTTGCCCCTTAAGGGTGTAATTTGGAGAAAGTTTTTTCTTAAAATATGATGTGACGATAGTGGATAATTTAATATTTAAATCGATACGTCATTTATTGATTTCGATTAGGTATCAAGGGAAATAAATAGCTCATGACAGAAAAATGCGTTGTAAAAATATTAATACTTTTGCCCTCTAAGGTTAGAATTTTTAAAAATTTCTTTCTTAAAATGTGGTAACGGAACCGAAGACATTACGAAGACCTTAATCTTTTAAATGATACCTCGTTTATCAATTTTGTTTAATTGTCAACGGAGGTAAATGACTTGAGACACAAAAAACGCATTTTAGAAATACTGATATTTATGCCCTTTAAGGGTCGAATAACGAAAAATTCTTTCTTAAAATATAATGTGACTATGGCGGAGACCTTAATCTTTACTATGATACCTCATTTATCTATATCGGTTATATATCAAGGGAGATAAATGGCTCGTGGACACAAAAATGCATTATAGAAAAATTTATACTTTTCCCTGTAATGGTTGAATTCCAAAAACATTCTTTCTTAAAATATGATGTCACAAAGCTGAGACATTAATCCTCATACCCCTACTTGATTTATGGATTTTGGTTAGATATCCAGGGAGATAAATAGTTCAAGACATAAAAAACGAATTTTAGAAAAAATTGACATTTTTGCCCTTTAAGGGCCCCATTACGAACAATTCCTTTCTTAAAATATAATGTTACCACGGCGGAAACCTTATTCGTTAATATGATACCACATTTATCTATATCGGTTAGATATTAAGGGAGATAAATCGCTCGTGACACAAAAATAAGTTATTGAAAAATTTAATCCTTTTTCCCTTTAAGGGTTGAATTCCAAAAACATTCGTTCTTAAAATATTATGTCACAAAGCTGAGACATTACTCCTCATAATCCTACTTCATTTATCGTTTTTGGTTATATATCCAGAGAGATAAATGGCTCGAGATACAAAAAAACGCATTTCAGTAAAATCGCCATTTTTGCCTTTAAGGGCCGAAAAAACGAAAAATTTCTTTCTTAGAATATAATGTTACCACGGCGGAGACCTTAGTCTTTAATATGATATCTCATTTATCTATATCGGTTAGAAATCAAGGGAGATAAATGGCGCGTGACACAAAAATGCATTATAGAAATAATTATACTTTTTTCCCATTAAGTGTTGAATTCCAAAAACTTCTTTCTTAATATATCATGTCACAAAGCTGAGACATTACTCCTCATAATCCTACTTCATTTATCGGTTTTGGTTAGATATCCAGGGAGATAAATAGATCAAGACATAAAAAACGAAATTTTAGAAAAGTTGACATTTTTGCCCTTTATGGGTCCAATTACGAACAATTCCTTTCTTAAATATAATGTTACCACGGCGGAAACCTTATTCGTTAATATGATACCTCATTTATCTATATCGGTTAGATATTAAGGGAGATAAATCACTCGTGACACAAAAATGCGTTATTGAAAAATTTATACTTTTTCCCATTAAGTGTTGAATTCCAAAAACATTCTTTCTTAATATATCATGTCACAAAGCTGAGACATTACTCCTCATAATCCTACTTCATTTATCGATTTTGGTTAGATATCCAGGAGATAAATGGCTCGAGATACAAAAACGCATTTTAGAAAAATCGACATTTTTGCCCTTTAAGGGTCGAAAAACGAAAAATTCTGTTCTTGAAATATAATGTTACCACGGCGGAAACCTTATTCTTAAATATGATACCTCATTTATCTATATCGGTTAGATATTAAGGGAGATAAATCACTCGTGACACAAAAATGCGTTATTAAAAAATTTAAACTTTTTCCCTTTAAGGGTTGAATTCCAAAAACATTCTTTCTTAATATATCATGTCACAAAGCTGAGACATTACTCTTCATATTCCTACTTCATTTATCGAGTTTGGTTAGATATCCAGGGAGATAAATGGCTCGAGATACAAAAAACTGCATTTTAGAAAAATCGACATTTTTGCCCTTTAAGGGTCGAAAAACGAAAAATTCTTTTCTTGAAATATAATGTTACCACGGCGGAGACCTCGATCTTTAATATGATACCTCATTTATCTATATCGGTTAGATATTAAGAGAGATAAATCGCTCGTGACACAATTACGCATTGCAAAAATGTTGATACTTTTGCCCTTTAGAGGTCGAATTCCGAAAAATATCTGTCTTAATATATGACGTCACTAAAGCGGAGATCTTAATCTTTAAATTGATACCATATAAAACGATTTCACATATGTATTCAGGGAGATAAATGACTCATAACACAGAAATCAGCATTTTAGAAAGATTGACATTTTTGCCCTTTAAGGGTCGAATTCCGAAAACTTCATTTCTTAAAATATGATGTGACCAAAGTGGAGACCATAAGCTTTAAAATGACACCTCATTCATTGATTTCGGTTAAGTATGAAAGAAGATACAGGCTTGTGACAAAAAATATACCTTATAGAAATAATATATATGATGAAATGCATCTGACTGAGTTCCTGGGTAGTGGACTCAAAAGTTCATCAAAGCGAGGAAGAAGCTGGATTTAAATGAATTAGCAAGACTATCAAGCAATATGAGTAAAAATGCCAACACTGTAATTATGAAAACTTGGAATTCAATTCCAGACACATTTAGCTGATTTTTGCTATCTTAACAATATTTTCATCTGCCTGTGTCTGAGAGTCATTATTTTCAGAAATGAATAACAAAACCGTTTGTCAGGTGAACCCACTACAGCTTGCATTCTGCCAAATGTAACAGAATGCGAACCTAGTAGAACTTATTTGGCATCTAATTTGCAACTACAGAAGTCGCACTAGTTATATCTACTTAAATAAACACAAAACTGTTGATGTTATTATTGACTAGTATAAAAAATGTGTATTTCTGGTTGCAAATATAAAGTTTTAAGGTGATAGTATTTAGTTTTATTTCTTTTCCCATTAATCACTAAGTCATGATTGTTTGATGGCACGTCATAGCTTCGTCCAACATTTGTTTAGAATAAATGGCACGTTGATCGATGAAGGTTCGCCATCCCTGGTGTAGACTTTCCCAGTATAATGATGCAATATAATTTCAGGTGCACGGCTGCATGGTATCATAGAAACATGTTTTGAAGCTGGCTCTACTGTTCTTGTCAAATGTCATGTAGCTTCAAAATGTTACAGGTTTGTTGTGACTGACTTATCCTCATATCCTTCTCCCTTTCATATGCTTAGAAAAGGCATTCAAAAACTTGGCTCCCTACAATGCCTGCTCCCCGGCTGCCCCAGTCTTGATATCGGAAAGGAACTGCAAACATCGTTAATTTAATATTTAGCCAGTGAGCAAGATCCAGTGAGTGGGTGTTGTAGAGAGCCAAGTTTTTGTGCACATTTTCTAAGCATATAAAAGGAGCATGATATGAGACAGCCAGTCTAGGCAATCATAGCAAGCTTGTAATGTATAAAAGCTACTTGACATCTGATGAAACAGAGCCAGCTGCTGAATTATTTTACTTATGGCTTTACGACTTGTTGTGGTTGACGTCATTAGATAAGGGATGAAACTGGGGACAAGGAACGAGAAGGAATTCGTCCATGGAACCATTCCAGCATTCGCTAGAGTGATTTGAGGAAACCATGGAAAACCCAAATCTGGATGCCTGGATGGGGATTAGAACCAGTGTCCTCCCGAATGTGAGGCCATAGTGTTAACTGCTCTCCCACAATGCTCGGTCAGCTGTCAAAATGTTGTGTTTCTACATCGTCCTGCTGGACTCCCGAGCAGATTACATTACATGCAAAAATCATTTGGAAAATTGTTAGGATAAATGCTGGTATCATTAATTTTGTTTTTAAAATAATACAGGATTAAGAAAACAATTTTTTGAGTATGGTTTGTAATAAATATTTTCTATATACTCCGTATCTTCTGATGTTCCACCAGACATTTAATAAGCCATGTTTAATTAATTAAATCTGACTAGCTACCATTTTCAGACCAGAGTTTTTTTTCTACCTCCCTTGATCTATTGAATTATCCTGTTTGTCTTGCCTATATTTTGTTTCTCTTGCCTGCTTTAAGCACTGTCGATTTGCTACACAAATTCGTGATCAAATTCTTGCTGGTGGTCTTCATAATACAATTTATGTTTGATTTTGACCAGTTTCTTGTAAAATTAAGTTTGATTTTGCTTACTTTCTGTGTGACTGCCTGGTGCATCTTATTCGAGCTTGGCAAATTTTTTGGAGATTAGCCAGCCAATACTTCTGTTAGAATTTCTAGCTAGTGCCATGCAACTTAGATAAAAAGGCACTTTTTTATTTTGACATAGTATTCTGTTTGCTAATAGAATACAGATGTAAACATTTGTATTGAACTTTTTTCACAGTTATGTTTTATTCTAGGATCTTACTACTGGGTTTCATATTATAACCAAAGTTGTGATAAGTTCCATGATGTTCTCATCTTCCAAAAGAATGTAAAATATTTTGATAAATAAGTGAAAAGTTTTTTTTCCATTCAAATAAACTACATCAAGTTTACGCTTAGAAAAAGTTATGGAGTATCTTGAACTTTTCATATTACTTACAAGATTTTAATATTGTTTTTTCCCCTGTTTCAGATATATTGGTAAGGATGATGGTATTACCATTAGTGTGTGGAACTACAAGAAAATTCATAAAAAGCAAGGAGCTGGATTTTTGGGTGGTGTAAGAATTATCTCAAACACCATCCAAAGACTGAAGGATACTGGCTGTGAGTGCAATTAGTGTTAGATAATGCTAAAAGTAAAAAATAAATTTCCTTCATATTAATACTGATGGTTCTTTAATTCCTTACCATTAGAGGAGAAGGTCCAAATACGGGCTACCACTTTCATTTTGGTTGTACTAATTAACCTGATCACACAGTATAAATAATTTTGATGTCACTTGCTTCTATAAACAATCATGAAGGCAATATGAGGGTTCAAAATGTCAATAGCCAATTTTAATTTTCCAGAATCAAAGGATTTTTTTTTTTTTAAAAAAAATTTAAAATGATTGCTTTTCAAGAAGTGGTTCAAATTTATCTCCTAATAAATTAAAGAACACCAAGGTTTGTTCAAAAACTTTATCAACTCGACATTCTACAATCTCTCTCTCTTTTTTAACTTGCAGAAGTTACAAATATATTTCATTTTCCATTCCAGCACATTCAATCTCTGCCCAACCTTCACACTTGTAGAACTGATACCACACTTCGAATCCGACGTCATCTGAAAATATTCCATCATAGAAAATGCATGCTGCATTGTCGTCACCACGTTTATCAACCAGAAAAATCACCAACTCATCATTGTCGTCATCAGGAAGTACCGTATCGTCTTCTTCACTGAGCTTACCTAGTGGGATTTTTGGTTTGGCTTAACAAATTTAGATCCTTTTTCTTTGCTGAAGCACCTGATTATCATCTGACGGTTATTCAAGGCTGTACGCTCCACACCTTTCTTCAAAGATTCACTGTAGGGAGATCCAGTTATGATGCAAGTCTTGGTGCATTTGCGACCACAGTTGCCTTTTCTTTGAAATGGTGGGGATTGGAAGTACCTCATATGGACTAACCCTTTTGAATGTTGAAGCGTGAGCAGTTGGTTGTTGATCTGGGATGCTGAAATCTTCGTGTCTTCAAGAGCTAGCCCGTTATTGGACCACCAACTGTAGCCTGTTTTTAGACCATGCAGTACTTCAAGTTGATGGTCTCGGCAGCCATTACAAAATAAACAAATTGAACAGGACAGGTGTCCTGTATGAAGCTTAGGTCATATACTTTGAGATAAGGTGGTAGCCATTTACATTACTGAATAAGTAAGAAAGAGAGAATTTAAATTTTACATACCTTGAAAAGTTTTAAGTTTGTCAAGAGCAAGTTTTCCGATAAAACAATTTGCACCAACACAAGTGTGTCACGGACCAAGTTCATTTGCTCGCTACTCTTCTCCTACCACTTGATGTTTCTTTTGATGCCATTCCCATGCCTGCATACAATCCCTTTCCTATAGGTGGGCACAGTTAATCGAAGAGTTAACTTCGTTCTACATCTACATCTACATACATCTACATATTATCCGCTTCTTAAAAGTTAACTTTAATAATCATTAAAACGTTACATTTTTTTCAAATTTAACGCAAGTTAAAGTTAACCGTTAAAAGGTAACCATTCAAGAGTGGAACTGATGTTTATGTATTGCAATAGGTATTACTGCAAACAATACCTAGGTGCTGTGTACCATGATGTGAATCAGTGATACATCTACCAAATGTCCTTCTAGAAATTAATTCTTTAGCGGGGGTTGCAAAGAAGAGTCAGCTTATTAGATACACAAATAAAAAACAAAAGGTTAATTATGATTATAAGGTGGGGAAAGAATTGCTTGCTGAAGACTTGAAATGCAAATATCTTGGAATTACTTTTGATAACAATCTTAACTGGGCAGGACACATAGGACAGGTGGTAGGAAAATGTTTCAAAGTTCTGCACTTGTTGGAGAGAGTGATGAGGGGATGTACGAGAGAAGTCAAGGAATTGGGTTACAAAACTTTGGTCAGACCATTGCTCGAATATGGTAGTGTAGTATGGGACCCTCATTTTACGTATCAAGTACAGGAGTTGGAGAGGGTGCAAAGAAGGGCTGCTAGATTTGTTTCTGGAAATTATCGCAGAATGCAATCAGTGACGGATATGATAAAGGAGCTGGAATGGGATTCATTGCAAGACAGGAGGAGGATGAGGAGGGTCATGGGAGTGTACAGGGCATATACTGGTGATGAGGCATGGAAAGATATTGCAATAGGTATGAAATGTAGTACATGGAAGGGAAAAGATGACCATGACCACAAGCTGGCACTCGATTTCAGGCACAAGGGTGTGGGAAGATTCTCTTTTTTAGGTAAGGGTGTCAGGGATTGGAATGAGTTACCAAGAGAAATGATGAATAATTTACCGAAAACTTTGAAAGGAATTTAAAGATAAAATTTGTTGAGGGTGATAGGATAGGGGGAAGATGGGTGTGTAGGGATATTGCCACCGGAGCCTGTGCTCCATTGCAATTAAATTAAATTAAAATTAAATTAAATGGTTTCACCAGCTTCTCAACCATATTAGATTCTTCAAAATGTAGTGGAGTCATGTTAGCAACGAAAAGGTTTCCAATACATCAGTCTACACCAACTTGGAATACGATGGTTCCAGTAGCTATGACACCAAATTTTTTATTGTCGTAAAGTCTTATTAGCAGATTGCGATTAAAGCAAATTAATTCTGCTGGTATCTACACCAGAAGAAGCCACAGCACTTGAAGGCTTTGAATTATTTATTTATTTTTTCCCACGAGTTAGCTCTGTTTTTACTTTTTCTTCAAACTTCATATTTGGATATATGCATCCTCTTCATATGTTGTTTAAGATTATTAAGGCTAGATACGTGTGTCTTGATTGTAGAAAGTTTAGGCAAACACAGTTTGAATTCATAAATTAACTGTTCTCCCAGTCTTGATTTAAGTGCAACATATCATCATAAATGTGACCAAGGATTTTTAATATTCTCGTTGCTATTGTTAGCATTGCTGATTTCACCTGATGGACTGAAGAGCTACAGTATTCATGATGTAACATGTAACAAATGTCTAGATTAACTTATTTCACTAACGAACACCAAACCAATACCAACTAAAAAGTGAAATTTTCCTGGCAGTAAAAAGATGGCAGTAAAAAGATTATAAAATATCAAAATCATCACCGATCGAATCAGAAACGAGTAGTGAGTGCCGGTTTGCATAAGTAAAATAGAAACACTCCAAAACTCTAGCTTTGCTGCCCACATCCACTCCATGCCCAGCATAACAGTTGTATATGCATCACACTCGCACTTCGTATTACCTAACCCGCTCACCATCCGACTTGCCAAACATAGGACCGTGGCGTGGAACACAATTCAAACAAACCAAACGACATGAACTATCGATGTAACAGGACTAAATTTAACAGTAGTTCAGTTTAACAGAAGTTAAAAAGACTGTTAATGATTTTTTAGGTTAACTTGAAAGTTAAGTTTTTACAATTTTGCTAACTTCGTTAATTAACTGATTAACGGATTAACGATTTTCTGGCCAGCTGTGCTCCTTCACCAACTTTCAGCAAGTAGCCTGTATTTAGACGCTAGCCTGTCTTTGAACCTTCTCCTCTACCCCACCCATACCCTCAGTTGGGTGACAAAACTTCTTACAGTGGATCAAAGTTAAGAGGTAGGATATGTAGTCATGTTTGAAGGCAATCCACTAGATTTTATTAAACACTTTATGACTGTCCATCATTTCAAACTGATTTCAAAGCAGCAGGCAGTGCTGTAGAAGCACACTAGTTTTCTTTGTTTGTTAAAGTGTGGTGAACCACTTTTGTTGTTAGGGGTTAACCATCTGAATGGCTTTAGCCAATGTTTTAGGTATACTTGTTGGGAAATTGCAGCAGAATTCCGCAGCCCCTGGTTAGATCTTCTGGCAGCTGGCCTCACTGCCCTCATGCTAGATTCGCTAGTTTGACACTACCCCCATACATCAAGTTACTAGTGGAGGATAGGTTCTATTGTTAAAATAAGAAGCCAAGTGTGAGGACACCTGAATTTATTCATTTCAGCTCTGCCAGGTTACAGTGCTTCATACTACTGTCCACAGGGAATATTAATAACCAATCAAAACTTGGAATGTAATGACCTGCTGGCTCTTGTAGCTAGCTGGTGAAGGTGGGATGTGCTGGTTGCAATGCCAAGATCAGTGGCTAAATGAGCTCCAAAGGTGACTAGCGATCAGTTCAGATCAAAACGGGCAGGAAGAGGCAATGGTTTTCAGACTTAATGTAGGGAGTCAGGTCACCTGGTGGCTCCACATGCTCAGACCTAGCCCTTGCCATCTGCTTAGTATGCATGCTTTGGTGGTCAGTCTGAGCCCGCCAAATGTGCTGGTCAGATCAGCATTTAAGCATAGACTACCTAGGCTATAGCCTAGGGGTCCGCACCACAAAGGAGGGCCAGCACCGCAACACCCCAAAAATGGTGGTCCATAAATTTTTTGGGTTGAATTTCAAATTGAAGCATTGATAGCCGAAGGGGCCACTATACCACATGTATAGCCTAGGGGCTCACAAAGCCTAAATGCGGCCCTGGTTCTGGCAAAACTCCATGTGACATCGCGTTTTCTCTGCACGCTCATCACTTTTCCTTAACATGTGACTGAGCTTTTCTTGATTAACTACAATTGTCCTACTATTCCTAAAGCAACCTTTACACTTTGCCCTCTTCAGACCATCTTTTGTCTCCAAAAGCTCAATTTTTGGGAATAACGGTGAATGAAAATTTACTCTGAAATTACTGTTGTGGACCCTTGCTCTTAGCTCACAAAGTTGTAGCAGCAATATATAATCCCATAAACTTGGGGTGGTGCATCGTCTATACCCTATAGTGAATAGTCAACATCAGAATATCAAGACAACAAATAAGTTTTACAAAAGAAATGATTTCTACATCACTATGTGATTGTAGAAGTGTCCCTGACTCTACCAACACTCATAATTGATTTATATAACATCACCATAATTTGAGAAGCTGTAGGTACTACTGGTTCTGTGTTAAATTTTGCTAATCTTTTTGGAATAACGTTGGTACACATATAGTACTAGTAAGTTTATAAATAATGCTGTTACAATGGCAGCTAGACTGATAGTAACATCTGAGGTTTTATGATTTGCCTGGGTGCGCTAACATATGGTTATATTTGATAGCATCCTGTGGTTTGCTGTAAGTGTTTCGACAGTTCGGCTGTTATAGATTGGATTTATTTGGCTCAGCTCAGCTAACTTTTGACTTTGTTGAAATCAAGTGACAAATAATTTGGAAAAGTGTAATAGGCATAGTGAAATTTTCAAGAGTAAACTGACAGTGTTCAATGATTCCAATTTCCTTAATGGATATCTTGCTAACAGTTTGATTCATGTGTTCATCCCAAAACATAACCATGACATTAAGGGGGTGTGGCATTGTGAATAACCAGTTATGATGTATAGAGGTTAGAAATGGGCATTCTAATGTTAAAATTTCGCGTTGCTGTAGGTTAGAAAAGTTATTATATAAGAACATGCTAGTCTCACAGCTCAGAAGACTCGTTTCATATAATGTAAATAGTGGACGAATGGTAATAACAAAATTGTTGCATTTATCAAGTACATTCTTGTTTAAGATGATATAGGATTTCTGGGTTTTGCCGAGTGGTAATAAATCATAGGTTTTCCATTGAATGTAATATCATGTCTGTCTCTAAAGAACTGGGAAGGTGTGGATGGAATAGTGGGTTAGCAATGAATCTGTGGTTCCTATTGGTTGATTGATCAGAATTTGAACTATAGTGACTGTGAATATCTGGTCACAGTGATAAAAATGTTTTCAAGGGTGCAGGAAATAATCGTGTAGGAACAAATTTGTAGACACAATTCGATTAGCTGCAAGTTTTGTAGATAAACCTTTGGACTTCACTAAGCTTACCACCAGTAGCCCGCACAAGAGCAATGCTTAGCCTTGTTAACTCCATTCTAGAATTAGTGATTGCTAAAACTCTCTGCATGCTGTAAGAATGAAGACTTTCCCGGTGTATGACTGCAATGTATTCTTCACAGCTGTACCGGCGGATTGAGTTGTGGAAACACGATATTTCGACGGCTAGCTCCGCCGTCTTCTTCAGGTGTAGAGACATCTGCACTGGTCGGCTGACCCACAGATACTGGGCCCCTACAGTATAGCCCCCCTATGTATAGTCTAGGGCCACCAAAATTGCTTTGCAATTCATATTTTAGCACGATTCACATTTTTGCTCGAACTATAGTTATCAAATACATTATCATGATCTCGTCACTGTCTCGCGAAGAGACAGGGGTACTGCCACCTGCTCACCTTGTCATTTCAGCCGGTACAGTATGTAGTCACATGTGATGAAATGCTTTATGATGTCACCACAGTTCACATTTCTTATTTCTGGATTGCTCGACTGGCAGCTGCACTAGTTTGGGCTGTTGTTCTGTCACTCTGACTTTTCGACTTAGACCGTCTGCACTACCTGTGTAGTCATGCTCCCATAAAAGTGGAGTTCACTACATCAGCTGACTTGAGGGATCTTTGAGGTATAATAGCCACTTTAAGGCTGTATGATCTGTGTAAATACCTCAGAAGATCCCCTTTCTCAAATAATGACTGAAATACATAATTCCCTATTTTACATTCGATTGTTTTATACCGAGATTCTGTTGGACTTAATGGATGTGATGCGAAAGACACTTGTGTTTCTTGGTTGTGAACAATCTGCGATAAAACTGCTCTGAACTGTCTCATACATGTGACATTAATAGTTATTACTTTTACCTTTTACGGGCCAAATTCCGAAAAATTTTGTTCTTAAGATATGATTTTACCAAAGCAGAGACCTTAATTTTTAATATGATAGCTCATTTATCTATTTTGGTTAGATATCAAGAGAGACAAGTAGCTCATAATAAAAAGAACTTTACGGAAATAATGATAATTTTGCCCTTTAAGGTTGGAATTCCAAAAAATTCCTTTCTTTAAATAAGATGTGACCACGGCGTATACCTCATTTATCTATATCGGTTAGATATCAAGAAACATAAATTGCTTGTGACACAAAAACACATAGTGGGAATATTGATACTTTTACCCTTTAAGGGTCAAATTCCAAAATTTTTTTGTCTTAATACATGATGTCACCAAAGCAAAGGTCTTAATCTTTAAAATGATACTTCATTTAATTATCTCTGTTAGGTATCTAGCGAGATAAATGGCTTGTAACACAAAAACAGAATTTTTGAAATTTAGATGTTTTTGCCCTGTAAGGGTAAATTTTTTTAAACAAACTACTATCTTAAAATATGATATGATCAAATCGGATACCTTAATCTCTAGAATGATACCACATTTATCAATTTAGGTTAGATACAAAGGGAGATAATAGCTTGTGAAAAAAAAAAAAAAACCTTATAGAAAGAATATATAATGATCCAACAACAAATAATGCGAGGGCAATAAACAATAGTAATAAAATTGTTAGATTATATTGTATTTTTATTACCTAATCTTTCAGGAAATACCGCTACTTTTTTTACTAAACATTGTCCTTCCCAGACTGGTCTTGTGCAGTGGTGAAGAAACATCATATATACAAGGTCATTTACGCTCTAATTCCACCAATTTTTCATCCCTCCCTGCAGTAAATAACAGTTTTCAGTCTTTGACATATTTCCACTATTCCGCTAGCGGCTGGGTCCATACTGCTCTCGGACCGGTATAGTCGCGTGGCTAAAGCGGCTGTTTTCGAGAACACGGGTCACCGCCGCTTCTTAGGAAGTGCTCCCGTTTCTTTCCATTGTAGCAGTCATTAGCGGCGGCAGATGCCAGAGGCTGACACTGTATAGGAAGTGCACCTTTAACTAATTCTCCTTTTAAACCCTTAAATGTGACAGAAGCTTTACAATTTTCATCATATTGGATATGCTTGCATGCAGCTCCCTCCAAACAGCTTCTCTAAATCAGTAACCTGACATCTGTGGGCATGTCTATTCAATCAAACATTTTTTCAAGTTAAAAAAAAAACAACAACAAAACAAAACCCCACTTATATCTTCACTGGAAGCTCCACTAAAGGTTGTACTATGAGACGAAACCATGTTGATCAGTTGCAAATTATTAACATCCTCTTTTGCCACCCTTGTTTGAGTTGCAAGGCTTCACACCCTTTAAGACTTCTACATCTTCTGTACTGAAACTGCTGGCTATTTATTAACTCTGGTATTCGCCATAAAGTGGGAAGAGCTCTATTCACTGATTGCTATTTGGAGGCGCCTTTTTTCGAAAGGGTGTGGCACAGGTATGCTCCACGCACTGCTGTAGTTCCACTCCACTGACACATAATTCTGCTGCAAGCAGATCAGTTGCTGCACTCCCTGATCCACCGTTGCCTGATGCCACCACCAGAGATGCTACTACACACCGTTCAGCCATCAAGCACTGGAATACTGATTTATGATGATTCCACCAGCCAGTTCCCAAGCTTATGTTAGCTTGCTGGCCTTTGTTAATTAGTTATCAGGCTCGAAAAGTGGCCCTATGAACCCAGTAGCTCTAGCTCTATCAATACTGGATGTAATCTTAAGTTTTTCCCTTAAGCTCCTGTGGTAAGATGCAGTTTCTGGCACGACTCTTGGGACGAACACTGAACATTGTTAGCGATTAACCAGCCGAATGGCTTTAGTCTGGACTGGTTGTTTCTGTCTGAAATGGTTGGTGTGTGAGGCTAGATGTTTAGGTACACCACTTGTTGAGAAATTACGGCAAACGTCCGCAGTCCCTTGTTGGATCTTCTGGCAGCTGGCACTGGTGCTCTTTTTATGCTAGTTTATGGACACAAACTCCATACATCAAGTTACTAGCAGCGAATAGGTTCTATTGCTTAAATAAGAAGCCAAGTGGAAGGACACCTTGATTTATTCAGCTTTAGCTGTGCCTGGTTACAGCTAAGATAGTGCTTCCAGCAAGTGTCCATGTGTGATGGACAAGGAAGCTTTTTTTCTTTTTGCCTTGCCACCTCCCGAGAGGAATACATATATACGTGGGTAACCACTATGTCATGTGAGTCTTAGCACTATAAATAATACTCCCAGTATAGATATTCACATATTTACACTTTAATACAACATTTATGGACATCCAGACTTCTCCTTAGCTCCTCCTATGACTATCTTCATACTCTCACTCTCCTTCTCTGACTTTAAGCAGTGCTGCCCACATAGCCATTGGCTATCTCCCAGCTGCATCAGTTGTAGTCTCTGACTCGCTTCATCACTGATGACCCTGCTAACCCTGCAAGCTCCTAGCCTGACCTGCAAGCTTGATCAAGATGATGACGATGGAGAAGATGACCCTTCCTCAGCTCCGGCAGCCCGGTTTTGTGTCGTTTTCCCCTCCTTGACACTCGTAGGAGGGAGTGCCCCCCAGCCAATCAGAATCTTTCCTATCCTACCATCTCCATCTGATGTAGTCCTCACTCCTAGTGTCTGCTGACACTCTATTCCACTTTGGAGTCGTTGCAACCTTCCTTGCTTACATTCCAGCCTCTGCCTTGTTTAACTCTGTGGTAACGTGCCCTGGTTTCGACTCTGCTACAGACAATCACTTTCACCTGCCGATATTAGCTTTGCGTAGAATTATCCTAAAATTCCTTGTCCAGCCACAACACATGACAAATAATAATCTCCGTCAAACGCTATTATTATATCATCAACATACCGTGCATAGAATAATATCTTGTTAATAAACTCTAAATCAGAATGTCTAAAAACATTCTACACTACAAAGTTACGACTCTCCAAAAAATAAAATTATAGAGAAGTTTATCTCGATCCCCTTTTTAGGTAATGTATTGTATAGAATAAAAAAACTTTTAACAAAGAAATACGGTTGCAAAGTGACGTTTACCGCAAACAATTCTTTAAAGAAAAATTTAATACACAACATTGATACTAGTGCATATCCATTTTCGTGTTCAGGCGTATACAAAATAAAATGCAGTAACTGCCAAAAATATTACATAGGACAAACAGGTAGGCAAGTTAAAGTAAGGTACAAAGAACACCTAGTTAAAAAGAAATGTAATAATATAATTAAATCCACCTTTGCCGAACATTTACAATCAGAGAATCACTTCCCTAACAAATTGGAAGATACGATAATCTTACACAGAGAAAGCAAGGGCCGGAAATTAGCTCTAAAAGAAGAACTTGAAATTTGCAAACATTTAATACATAAAGATAATAATCTACTTAATGATCAGATCTACCTCGCCAACAGGCAATTTTTTGAAAGTTTCTCACCCATACTCATAACTCAATAATATGACGGGTTAGACAACTATTGATCTCCTCAAAATTCTATTTTGTGCATGTCAAACATTTGTATAACGAGATGGTGTTTAATTTTAATATCATCTGTTGCATCCATACGTGTGTCGCAGGTGGCGCCATCTGCCGTTAAGCTAGTTACCGCCACTATGTACAGGCCAGTCGGCAGTAAGCTGCCGCCCAGATTAGACGCTGGCTCTGTGATGCACGCTGGCTGCGGGATGGTTAGCCAGATATTAAATTTTAATGTGTTACTTTAGTACAAAAGTGTACTATTTTATTGAAAAGTGTTTTTAGATTTATGTAATATATTTTAAATAGTGAGTATCCACAAATTTTCATGTATATATCTTAAAGTTTAATATCAGATGCACTAATAATGTATAATATCTACAGGTTTCTGAAGAAGACTCCCTTAAGGCAGGTCGAAACCGGTCAATAAATTCATTGAATATTTGCAACAGGTTTGGCTGTGTTATCATTGTACAATTATTGAAATGCAGCATTTTTTAAATACGAAAATTGTAAAAAAAAAAAGAAAAAAAAAAAAAAATATACCACTGTCAGATTTTTTATTCAGCAGTTTGTACATTACCATTGTCTACACTGGGATATAGGCAGAATAGTAAAATTAAGTATTAGCAACTGTGGAAGTATATCTTCCAATATCTCAGTTAAAAAGTAAACCCTTACTCATGTAGAAATTCACACGGTAGGTTTGGATGTGTACCTATATTTCTGCTTTCCACATGTCTTGCCTCCTATGCAAGTAAGGTTTTTTTAACCAAAATATTGCAAAGTGTTTTTTTCATGTTTGTGTCTTTTGGACCTCCTGCCCTCATTTGGTAGGTGATGGGTTCCTTTTTTATCCTATCTTATTTTCATTGCTTAACGGCTGCTTCATTATCATCACTATCAAAAAATTATAGTTTGGCAATTTGTGAAGACACGCAGTAGTCAGGTTTGAATTTTAGTTAGAGGAAGAGTAGACAGCGAGGTTTTCCTGAAGGGTTTTAGTGAACTGCAGAGATAGAAGAGGAATTAATGCAGCTGTAACCTTACTGGTAAATAATGAGTACTGTAAGTTGCAGATACACAATTTAGTGGGGAAGAGTTATATGGAACATATAAGAAAAGTCTTGTTGCTTCCTCTCAAAAAACAAAGAATCGTCAAGATGAGCACATGGGGAAAGTTAAACATGTATTAAGAGTTCAGAGTTGGGCCTAAGATGCTCTTAATAGGTAATAGGTAGTTGGGGGCTGATGGACTGGAAAAGTGTGTGTGTGTGTGTGGGGGGGGGGGGGGAGAATTAATAATATAAGGAATCAAATTTTCAAACACCTTAAGATTTTTGTTTTATATTAATAACTTTAATATCCAGTAACATTGTTCTCTTACAACAGTATCCTTCTCGCTGCCATAAAAACTTCTAGGCAACCAACCAACAACCAAGGATGCCCCATCTCACCAACCTCCATGTCAGAGTTGCTATATCACTCTTCTCAAATTAAAATTGTATCGCAGGTACAGATGATATTTCAAAAAATATAAATATACTTGTAAGTAGGGAAACTTCGTTTCCTTACATATCCCTCCTGCCAATTTGTCACTGAAATTATACAATTTTATATGATATACATTGTAACATATTTATTGTTTGTACAATCTTAGGTCACTAATATTTCTTAAACCCAAATGCTTTCCAGATTTTGGATATTTAAGGTAATATGTATTCTGATGAGGTTTCTCCACGATTATATAAGGTCCCTCGAATACATCAAAAAACTTTATCTCGGCATTTATACTACTAGATTTTTCATGCGTTCTCACCAGTACTGGTTCACCTACTTTCTGATTTTCCTGCACGTCGATCATATATCTTCTTCTAAAAGATCCTCTTCCACTTCTTGGTTAAACTATCTTTTCCCTTCTTCACTACTTCTCTCTTCGTCACTTCCTGCCTCTTCTTCAGTATCTTCACAACTCTTTTTGTCTTCAGTTACATCGTTCACTTGAGTTTCCAAACCATAATTTCTGTTATTTCTAATAGAAATAATAACCGTTTCATCTTTCCTTTCCGTCTCTCCTTTAGTATTTCCCACGTTACTGTTCCATTGATCCAATCTTGCCAGATCAATTCTCTCGTCTTCTTCCATTATATCCTTCCCAACATAAATAATCTCATTTTTTTCCTCTATCTGCTGCAAGCATTCCCACCACTTCATTGGTCCATTATTACCCACATTGCATTGTTTCCTTCATGGTTATCTCGCCGATTTTCACCGTTTTCTTCTCTCACATCCCCCTCAATTTCCATTCCTAACTTGTATTTGCATGCCCTTTTTACTTCTTTAATCCAGCAATCAGTTTTGTCTCCTGTTCCTTTGTCAATCTCTCCTTCACAATTTGCAACAGGATGATCGACTTGATTGTTATCATCTTTAATCAACTTCTCTTGACATTTTCTTCCCATAAAGTCTTCGTCAAAATATGCCGCTACTTCTTCCAAGATTACTTTTTTGTGTCTATCACTAGTATCTTTATCTAATTTCATTAACATGCATCGTTTTGCTTCCTTAGTGGCCCTTTTAACCTTTCCGGCTTGAGAACGGACTGCTTCAAAAGCTGCACTTAATTACCAATATGACATTTCCCTTCTCGCCTTCTTTCATCTTTTCCCTGAAATCTTCCACTACTTCCATTGTTAAAGCCTCTTTTTTCTTCTTTTGCTATCTTCTTGTCGTGGGTGTGACAAACCTCCTCTTGGATTGGTTACCGATCGCGCTTCGCCTGTACTTTGACTCGTGTTCCACTGGTTATTCTTATATCCTGGACACGAGTACTGCTGGTATCCTTTGCCATTGTTATACTTCCTCAACTCATTATGTCTAGATGGATTCTGCTCTCGTTCATTCGTTGCATCCCACCTGTCTTTCTTTTCCATGCCTTCTAGGAATTGCTGGGTGTTGTCCCATCTCATTAGTAGCATTTTTTCCTGTACTTGCCATGGCATCTTCCGTTCCAGTGTTTCCAGTATTTGGTCTTCTTCTATCGGACATAAGTATTTCAGATATTTCAACAGTCTCTCACAATAATTTCTTAAACTGCCGTATTGCCTTCTATAAGGTAAAGTGTTTCGGAATTCTTGTTTTACTCACCACTCTCTTTCGTCAGACCAATATTTCTTCAGAAAAGTCTGCAGAAATTCCTCATAACTCTTGTCACCTCCATCCACTTCACAAGCTCATTCAAAAGCTTCATTCTCCATCATCATTTTAATATACTGTAAGCAACTTAGAATTTGGGTAAATTCCAGTTTTCTTGGCTATAGAGCATAAGGGAGGGAGTAAACTTTCTAGTAAACATAAAATTTTTCAGTTAGCAACTACAGGATATGAGAGACACGTTTCATGCACAAGCCGATACTGCAACCTAACTCGGTAAATAAGGCGATTTAAAAACAGTAAAGTCACTCAACACACAATATAAGCTCTAAATAAACAATTTATAATAGGAAATAACCTTTAAACTAACCTGAAACAGTGTAATCCATTATTATCCAATTTGTAATCAGTCGATTTTGGTTACGTGATAATTTCATTAATTCTCAACACTTTTCGATGCAATAAAGTAATTTTGTAATAATAATAATCAGAAAGAAGGTTAAATTCACTAAAATTCAGTAGTTTCAGGTTGTGTAAATAGAGTAAATAAAATTTTAAGCACTTCGTTAGACACACTTGTAGATTCAGCATTAAATAATAACACGTTCGCAATAATTTCTTGAACTAAAAAGTAAATTTCCTGAAAGAGTAAGGAATCTAGTATAACATATTCGAGTTTCAAAACATTGCATGCAGTAGAACAGATATTAAATCAATTTTCAGGTAATAATGTCGTAAATAAAAACATGGTAATTTCGAAATTAAACTGCGATTAAACAAGAAAACTTCCGTAAACAAAACCACTTTTTAAATATGTAATAAAATTCGAAGAAAATTCAGCTAATAACACTATTTCGATATAAACAACCAGAAACCAAGTTTTCTAACATGGCTTCAAAGCAGTCTCAATCTTGATTTTAGTAAGACTAATATCTCCTCTAATATACCACCGATGATGATGATGATGATGATGATGATGATGATGATGATAATAATACTAATAGTTACATTTTTGAAATCAGGAGCAAACACACAACATGTTGACACTGATTTAAACACAATAATTTGCAATCCAGCAGGAATTTCTAAAATTGCACAAATTAAGATATAGATTGGGGATTTACCAACTGTTTTTAGGAAACCCATTGCCAATGTGCCCTCACACTTTAATTATTTAAAAGAAGACGCGTTACTTTAAAATTATAGTCGTCATACTTTTAATAAACCTTAAGGGCCAGGCTACACACTGTTAAACTTTGAACACTAACGATAATTAAGGTTTTTTTAGACTATTTTTTGGTATGTGGTAGATCACGGTTAGCATGCGGCAGAGGGTATAAATTAAGCTGCTCAGGCCGTCTGGCTGTCGTTATCATTTGGTCTTTATTCTTTGGTCTTTTAGCCTTTTGTTTCCAGTCTCAGAGTAATCATGAGATAGTGTGTTTTATTGGGTGTCGGTCAACCAAGATGACTTCCGGTCGGTTTTGAACTCTGAGATACTACACGTACGTGATACGACGACATGTTAACTTTTCCCACCAATGACTGGTGCTAGCATTGACTATGGACTTATAAATTTTCTAAAGGGGATTAGTCTGGTACTTCTTCTTCTTCATGACTTGTAATTTTTGGAGATGGTTGGTTCGATTTCCAATTCGACTGTAATTGTTTGTTTGTTTGTATTCCCCCCCCCCCCCCCAAATGTGACTGCGAAATTCAAAATTTTCATCAAGTGGACTTTTATATGCTTTCGTAGTGGACATAAACCTTTCCTTAGCTTTTGGTTTAAATAAGCTTTGTGGTGACCGATAGGCTTTACAGTTGAATTATCCAGGCAAATACATGGTCATTCAAATTTATTAATGCAAACTTAGTGGAACTTTCAAGTCAGAAGTCAGTTAAGGTAACTAAACCAATACTACTCCCCGGTATACTGGGTTAGCCCCTTACATTATTTAATTTTTTCTTCGTCCATCCATTGTTTCGGAAATGAATTTCTATATATTTCCACAAATACATACAGGTGAAACTCTCCTCCAGGTACAAACTTCAATTCAGGCAATTTTGTTTGCACTGACTGTACTATATTGCTGACAGTACAGTCTGCTCTCCCACCTTGAACATTGTTGACAAGTTGACTCAATTCAACCCAATGTTGTTCAGCGGCCTCCTTGTAATTTTCCACTTCCCCATTCAGGTCTATTAATCTGCATTCTAATTCTCTTACGTTTTCCAGTACTTGTTAAATTTCTTGCTTGATCCCCTGTAGGTCGTTGATAATTTCACTATTCCCTTCTTCCTGCATGTCAAATGTTTTCTTTGATGATTCTTCCCATTTATTTATTTATTTATTTCCTCAGCAAGGTTTGACCCTCCCTCAACATTAAATTTTCTCGTTCAGAAATATGTTCATATACGGGACCAAACTGGGTATTCATTGTTGTAATGTCTGCTGTTGATTATTACTAATAGTTTTGATCTTCTGTTCCATCTTCCTCTGACCTTGTTTCATTTCTTATTGTTTTGGTTCAATCATCTGCTGTCCTTGCAGAATCATTGCTAGCATTTTTTTCAACGGAACTATTGCAAGGTTCTTTTATTACAGAACTAGTTTCGAACCTTTCAAAAATGACAGTTTGAACCCAATATTCTGGCAGTTCACTTTTTTTGCAATTGGCTAAATATATGGAATTGTTATTACATAATACTTAGTCCTTGATTTTGTAATGTTCTATATATTTCATTTGCAGTTCACATAGCGATACAGTAGTAACTTCTACTGAATTAATGATGATGGAAGTATAGAACCAATAAAATTAAAAACAAATTAAGAATCCCACACAATCAGTGTAATATCAGTGTTATTCCTGGTCCAGGCACAATTCAGCACGATAAATATGAAACTTATTTCCCCCGCATTAAATAATGGCGCTTATAAAAGCAGTTTAAATGGTTTGTAAAACTCATTTCAGAGCGAATTATGCTGTAACAAAATGTGTCAGTTGTGATTCTGGTCAACTTAGCCACAACTTCCATTAACATTATATTCGAAAATCATAGCTTTAATTACCCTCATATGAATAACGACAGGCAGCGCCTATGGTGGTAGTCTGAATTTATTCTGGAAAAGCTTGTATGAAAAAGCGAATATTGACCATTTTTAATGAAATCTTCGTGATATGAGTACCATACTAATGTTAGAATATTGGAGTATTTGACTATGATTTACTTTAATGACGGAAAGTATAATATCAAAAACGAAATACGGTCATTTATCCCGCTGATACATTTCGCGATTCGTAAATTTGGTGTAAACTTTCTCCGAGTTTTTAATTAACTTCATTGTTCTTATCATCTGCCAAAAACATTCTTAGGTTATGTTTTAACCTCGTTCTTATAACTGCAAATAACGCAAACATGGAATACTCTTCTCCTTGCATGAATTTTTGCATCTAGTTGTCGTAAATAAACAAAAAGCAACATGTAAATTTAAATGAATGTACCAATTGTAACTTTGTAACGTATGATTGCCTCGCATTCATTTTCTATCTCTGCTCGCCGCCATTTGGCTGCAAGAATATCGTTGTTAAATTGCGAATTATAAATTGAAATCATTTTTAATTATATCTTTCGTGATAGGAGTACCTTATTCTGGTTAGATCATCAGAGTAATTGGTTAGGATTTTATTTAAATAAATGCATTTTTATAATTTTGAAAACGGATAACTGTTATTTATTTGACTAATACATTTTGCATTACGTACATTTCTCCTAGTTTTTAATAAACTTCATTGATTCTTACCGTCTGCCCAAAAAATTCTTAGGTTATGGTTTTTCCTATTCCTTATAACTGATACAGATAAAATAGCGTAAATATTGAATCCCCTTCTCCATTTCTGTGTCTAACTGATACAGGTAAAATAGCGTAAGTATTGAATCTCCTTCTCCTTACATGAATTTCTGCGTCTAGCTGTAAATAAACGAAAAGCAAGATGATCGAAGCAATGTAATATGGTGGCTGTTGATTGGCGAGTGAAAGCTGGCACGTGACCGTTTTCTAGCCAATAGGTGTAGCAGCTATAGACGACGCATCCAGTCTCCACGTTAGCGTTTTATATAAGGGTATTAGTTAAATAATTCTATTTTGTAGTCGTGCAGCACCATTTATAAGATTTTTGTTGTATTAATAAATTTAATAGCCAATAACATTGTTTATTTTCCATATCTTCATATTTAATACATTGATTGATCTCCAAATAATAATACAACAGAATTCTCTTACAACAGTATCTTTCTTCTCTCTCCCATAAAAACTTCTTGACAACCAACCAACAAACAAGGATACTCCGTCTCACCAAACTCCACATCAGAGCTGCTATATCACTCTTCTCAAATTAAAATTGTATCGCAGGCACAGATGAAATTTAAAAAATGTATAAATATACATATAAGTAGGGAAACTTCGTTTCCTTACAACCTTGGTAATCAGAGGTAGTTTTACACAACTGGATGTTTTCCTAAGAAGCCTGATGATAACCGAGTTCTCAGTTCACACAGGAAATAAGTGATTACAATTCAAATTGGTTTTTCCCACCAGTTTGTCATGTCACAGTGCATTCAAACTTCTTGGGTTGGTGGAGTTGGGGGACTATTAGCTTCATGATTCCAAGCTCAGTTTACTCTGAGCTCTGGAGCATCAAGACTGTTTCCATAAACCTCTTGTTAATGTGAGAGAAATGTGATTCCAGACCTAGGTCAAGCCCTTGCTTGATTATGGTAGGATATTAGGCTCTTACATTATGAGAACAAAATACATGTTGGTGATCAAAAGAAAGGAAGCTAGCTTTTTCCCCCCTGAAATTACTAGAGAACGGTTAGCAAATGATTGGGTAACAGGGTCATGTTTTGCTGGAAGGCTGGAGGCAGCTGAGGACAGTAATATGTGTTTGTATAAGGTATCCATTGGCATTTAGGTCTGGATAGATGTTGGAAAAAGAATTAATAGTTCAGGCAAAGCAGATTGGGAAATTTGCATTTATAGGAAAAGGTATTGGGTACTGGAGTAAATTGAGTGGACAGCCAATCACTTCACCTCAAATTGTAACTGAGTTTAAAATTTGTCCTGTGCAGTAATGGGTTTGTGATGAAATTGATAATCACCATCAATTGGTGGTCTTTCCATATACAGGAAAGAAATAAAAATCTATGATGAATTCTCAAATTGTTTCTATCCACATCTATTCCAAAATGTTTAAAAAACTGAAGTACACACAAAAATTCTGATTTTTTCCCCCCTTTTTTCTTATCCATTATGTGAATTGAACCATAATACTTGTTTCCAACATATAATTTGTTTACATAATATTTGCAGTGTTTTGGACAAATTTTCAGAAAGTGTTTTAAATTGTTCCTTGTGGATAAATTTAGCCAAGAAAAATAGTACTTTACATAAATAAAGCTTTAAAACCATGTGTAAATGTTAAACTGTTTAAATTCCCGTGCAAACAGTATATCACGTGATTTCGTCACGCGTGACGTTGTACGTGTGTAAAGCAACTTGATCTGCTATTTGTTATTCCAACAGTATTAAGTGATTTTAAGCGTTTCGTGAAGTTAGTCATAATGAAACGAAAGACATATCATTGGTGCATAGTACGAATACTTCTATATCTTCCCTAGACAAATTACTTAATTGATGTACAGCGAAAAGCAGAAATACGAATCAGTGGTTGCAACTAGCAATACGACGGAATTTCAATGGATAAGATTTCGACCGAATTTTGTGTTCCGGGCACACCTTGCACTTGATAGTATCAGAATCATGGCGAAGTTGTGCATATCCTACGGCATCAATGTCTCAGCAGTCAAAAAAAAAAAAAGACATTCATAACAAAGATTGAATTTGCACTCGGTAGCGGCTATGTTTTCTTTTACTTCAAAATTCAGTTAATTACGCAAATAGTTTTAATACAGGATGTTCGCCGGGAAACGCTAGCCGCTGCTATATAGCACTACAACGAAGAAACTGCTCACGGCGAGCGAGCGGCCAGCTTCCCACATAGTTCGGCCATCAACCGCGGAACTACTTAGAAATAATTATGTATCATATACATGTATAAGTATGTGAAAGCATAGATTTTGTTTTCAATTTCTTCGAACGTGTGAGGATTTCCTTCATACACCTTTCCCTTCAGCTTTCCCCAAAGATAGAAGTCACAGAGGTTTAAATCGGATGAGCTGGCGCCACAATCCTCGGCTGATTAACGTTTCTCTTAATTTTTTAACTAAACACGGAATAGTTGTTTTATCTGGCATTAAAGCGCCAGGATATTTGCAATGTTAAATTACTGAGACACCTTTTAAACGACTTTTTCTTCACATACGTATCATACAGGAATATTTTTTGTTCCAAACTATAACGTACCTTAATTCAACTCGCGCTCACTCACGGTACAGATTAGTAGGAGACTGAAGTCATAAAATAGTTAAAGCGCAAAGAAACGTTAACACACAATACTTATTTGTAAGAGACTGAAGTCACAAACCAGCCAAACCGCAAAGAAATCAATCTAAACAATGGAAAAGTCCGCATTATATTGTATGATTTGACTGTTGGTGGAGGGCTGTTGTTTAATCTTGCCGGTCATTCGCTCTGCTGTTTGGTGTGGTCTGGCCTTTCGCAGTGAGATGCTGTCGGCAAGACAGTTGGTGGATAGCATTTCCTGGCATACACCCTGCACTTACAAAAATGTTTTCACAGTTCGAATCTCAGCAGCACTACAATCCAAATTAGTAACAAAGAAATTGCAAACCATTATTATATTCACTTTCGGGAGATTTCGACTGTCTGCTTTAGTAACTTCTGGATTCATGATAACAGTGGTTTAAAGAATCTGCAACAATGTTTACATGGAAGATCGTTACCACGTCTCTTATAACTAACTATTATGAGTCCTGTGACAAAAAACTCAAATAAACGTAGAAACAGTTAAAAAATACAAGTTATCGCAGCGCCGTATCACTTGTTGCCTTACGTATGATGTCACACGCTGTGATTGGTGTTTCGTTTGACGGTAAGGAATAGGCTAAAAATCAGATTTTATTTATTGATTTAAAAATATAAATCACTATTGTTTCATGAAAAAAAATGTTGGCTGATGTTTCTAAATTTATAAATATTATTTCTAACTAAATTTCAGATTTTTTTTGTAATACCTGTCCGGTCCCCTATTGTTAAAATTATGATCCTACATTCCACAAAATCTATATTAAATGATTTTTTTTGGTCTGATTTTTTATAAATTAAATTTATAAATTAAAGATGCAATTACAATAATTTTTCTGTTTTTTAATATTACCTTTTCTCCACAGATCAACGTCTAGACTTGTGTAAGCTGAACTTAGATAGTCCAGATCCAGTGAAAGGACAGATTGTAGTATCACTTTTATCACGCGACGGCCATAGTGGTGTCGCTGGAGGTGGTCACAATGCAGTGGTAGATCCATTGGGAGATCTCAGCTGTCCCGAGGATCTCCCAGAAGGATGGGAAGAAAGGAGAACATCTGATGGCTGGCTCTACTATGTCAATCATCATACGAAATCAACACAGTGGTATAGGCCAACTAGGTATAGTAAACTGTGAATTTTGTGGTATTATGTAGATACATCTGGCCTATTGGGTAAAATATTGGAATATTTATAATATAGGCCCTATATATATTTAATTTCTTAGTGAACTTGAGTTTTTTGTATCACTACTTTCAAAATTCATTACTAGAGATATGTTTTCTGCATTCAACAAAATGTAGGTTTTGGTTCCTAGCTCTTCTCTTTTTAAGTGTGTAGGAAGACAGAGAGATGATATCACTTACCATAGTTTGTGACAGGACAGCATACCAACAGTAATGGGAAAACATAGAAATTATCAAAGCTAAACCGAGATTAAGCATGGTGGATGTCGGAGCGACTTGTAATCAGCTCCTTCCATCCCCCTTCTCTCTCTCTCTCTCTCTCTCTGTGGTGTTTTTATAATATTGACAATGAAAATAAGAAAACATGCAAAAAGGGAACTCGCCATTCACCATAGGTGAAGGCATGAGGGCTGTGATGAACAAATAAACTTCAACACACTTAACGATATTTTGGTATAAACCTTATTGGCATTTAGATGTCAGAGATGTGGTAAGAGTATCATATGAGTACACACACAGAGAGAGACTGCATGAATAAAAGGTGTGTTGTTGTTCTTTTATTTTTTTTTTTTTACTTTGTACAGCCTTTCCAGTGATAACACTTTCCTCAAAGTATCGATGAACTGCATCGTCCCCACCATTGTCACCCCTACCCTTCCTGCTTTGTTCATCTCTGGCTTCAGTCTTGAGTGTAAACATCTGATCCTTTTGCCATTATCTATCAATTCTAAAAACGATTAAACTTTATACTGCAATTTTGTTAATCACTTTCCTCTTGCCTTCACTTGTGGTGTGTGATGGGTTTACTTTCTCTGTCCCTTCTCGCACAAGGTTTTCAATAAATAATTGATAACTCTTCAACTGTTGAAAGGTCTTATTGTAATCTATCAAATATAAAGTTTTGACCTTTGCTTTGGAAAAATAATTGCACAGCCTGTAAATAATGTGCCTGTAGCAGCTATGTAAAACGTGGCTGCAAAATTGTAATTGTCCAGCCCCTTACATTGTATAAGTGCGACAACATTTGGACCAAGCCAATCCACAGAGATTGATAGGCTACATACATTCCATTTTAAGGAGAGTGAGATCACCTGACTTAACCCCAACAATTTTTTTTAATGATATTTATCTCGGACATTATTTTCAAAATCCCAGTTTCAGCAAATTAATATGACTAGTTGTGCATGCTGGATTAAGTGAGTATTTATCAATAGGTGCAGGAAATGTATTGGAACAGAAGGCTGACAGTTTGAACATTTAATGTAATCCTTATAATAAAAAACTAACATGACATATACAGATTGAAGGTGGTAAATTAAAAAAATCAAAATGTGTCTAAAACTTGAAGACTGTGATACTTTCTCTAAGGTTAAAATTTTATTGTTGGTAGGTCATGATAAATCCTTTCAACAGTGTTATCCATTACTTATCTAGCACCATGTGTAATACACACTGATAAGCCAAAACATTATAGCCACTTCCCACAACAAGTTTGAATGCTGTCTGGTCATTGCGGGTAGGTCATGAAGTAAAGTACACAAGAGGAGCAGAGAAACATGGGGAGTCATTCTAGCAACAATACATGAGGCAAATTGACTGAGATAAGTGACTTTGACAAAGAACAGATTGTTGTACCCCGGCTCCTGAGAACGAGCATCTTGAAGACTGAGGCTGGTTTGTTGTTGTGACATACACACACACACACACACACAAATGCAATTTTACCATATTTTAGTTAAAAGTGGAATGAACCATTTGGCATGAAAGATGGGCACACCCCATGATCTACGAAATGACCGAGTTCAAGGTGGGGTTGGGAAAGGAGGGGTATAAAGTGATGCAAAGTTAATTATCAGTAACTATGAAAAACACTCTCTCTGCCAGAGGTAGAATCACATACACACACATATATATTAAATTATAATAATTAGGAGAATACACTGCCTGAAAACAAAAGTGAAGCACCCGCATGTGGAGGAGGAAAAAAATGAAACTTCACGGGTTGAGAGGGTATTTGATGGTTTTTCAGTGATAACAGAATCAAATCAAATGAACACAGAACTTGACAGTTTAAGCCAACATATCAGTATGACATTGAACTATTACTGGCCTGTATGGTTCAATTGAAAAGGGTGTCATGAAGCCATTGTAGGCTGTCCTTAGTCAAGCTGGCCCACAACTGTTGTAATTGTTCGTAGTATGCTGGATACTTTCATACTTGCATTCGGATGGAGTAAACATTTTAGCTGGTCCCATTCATGTATGTTCTATTGGTCGTAGATCTGGGAGTCTTGCTGGCCAGAGGAGTGTCTCAACATCATGCAGACAGTTCATAAGAGACATGTGCCTTGTACGGACAAGCATTGTTCAGCAAAAAAAAATAATAAATAAATAAATAAATAAATAAATGGATTCACAATAATGTTGTATAAGAGGTAACACATGAGGATGCAGGATGTCCTTGATGTACTGTTATGCCGTGAAGGTTTCCTAAGCCACTGGTTGTGCATGCTGAAGTCAAACCTAATGGCTCCTCATACCATGACACCAGAAGTAACACCACTGTGAGGTAGTGCAGAACCATCATTCATTGCTGAACACAGTGTGATGCATTCATCAGGGGTCCTTGCTCTTGTTGAAGCACAGCTCCAAACACAACTGTTTGTGTTAACTGGATGGATGGCAATTCTCTAGTCTGGCTGCTGCTAGTCTCCGACTAATGCTGCTGAATTACATAAATCGTTGCACTAGGTACTGGTAATACTGTGTCATATGAGTACATCTCTGTGCCCTTTGTAGTGGTCACTCGACACCTGATGCTGTTGATACCTCTTGTATACCCTACCAGTCCTGGCAACAACACTAAACATGAATAACACTAATGCTCTCTGGTGGCCGTGCTATCTGTCTCGGAGAATTACAACTCTAAATCATTTACATATCCACCAGTAGTGTGTATGTGTATGAAGTAACATTGAAATTCAACCATGTCTTCAGGGTTCAATTTTTTGTCGGCAAATGCATAAATAAGGTTGGTGCATAAGTATGTAGCATTTTTTAATAAGTTTAACACATCAGAGATATATAAGAGACAATTTAATCATCAACAATATATTCACCTTCACTCTATAAAACAGTTTGCCAATGTTGGAGTAGTTTCCTGATTGACCTCTTGCAGAAATCACGTAGTTTTGAGTTAAAGAAATTGTCCAGCCACGTTTGGAGCACAAGTTCATCTATCAATTAAGTTCTTTGAAGATTGTTTGGTAAAGAATGAAAAATTGTAAAAATCCGAGGGTGAAAGATTGGGTGAATAAGGTGGGTGCAAAATGACTTCCCAAAGCAACTCCTGGATAGTGCCTTTTTTTCCTCTCTCAGGTTAGCATAGCGCAGATGGGCGTCATCATGCAGTGGCATCACTTCATGCAGTTTGTAAGTTAATAACAGTATCTGAACAGTTAAGGTAAAACACTAGATTTATTTTCCCACTTTTCAGATAAAACATTCCCTCACTGGGGTCACCAACCAAAATAAGACTTCTTCACCTATAGTTTGCAGTCCGTGGAAGAGAAGCATTCATTCGATTCTGACAAAGGTCGTAACTTTCTTGTCTACCACAAACCAACAACGTTCAACTGTCATTTCATGACTTCATAGAACAAACTATAATTATCTTTGTACATAGAAACATTTGAAACCCTCATGTACCATTGCTGCAATGCTATACTTCCCCTTGTCAAAAAAATATGACAAAAGAGGATTTTTTCCCCAAAAAATGCTGAAAACTACTGCTAATATAAATACATACAGCTTCATTTTACAAATAACAGGTTAAACCTAGCTGGTTGGTGTAACCCCCTTAAAATATACATATCACTTAAAACTACACATTTATATCATCAACATATGGGCATGAACAACCAAACAAAAAACATTAATGAAGTGGTGGAGATATTCAACAGTCTCCCACCAAGAGTAACACTTCTTTCTCACTCATGAAAGTGCTATTGTAACTTCAAACAGTCCCTTCACATTTAACACACAATACTGAGGATATTGGTACATGGACCAAAATAAATTTGACACTCGTTTGTTCTGCCGTAGCTATCGGCAACTGTTTAACAAAGCCATCTGTACTGTTACACATGACACTGAGTGTACATCGACACTCACACTCCTGTAGGTAAATATCTGGCATCTCCCCATGAAACTACTCATATGCCACCCATTTCTTTTCCCATGCATACTTCCCTCTTCTTCAGGTGCATCTTCATTTGTCTGGCATGGCTTGTATGCTCTGGCGTACTCCCTTTCATTCCCAACTTCACTCCCACCAATGTGAGCCAAGCACTGCTCATCATGAAATCCACATTGAGCCCTATAATTACATAAGGTTCCATTTCCACATGCAAAACAAACATTTTGTTGCTCTTAACAGTAGTAATTACCTTCCCCTTGATGGGCCACTCAACTATCTTCTTTTCCTCATCTATTGCTGACATTATTTTACAGAGGGTTGTTTCTTTCAGCACTACATCGACTTGTTCTTTCCCCTTTCTTAAATCTGACTGGTACTGGGAATCATGATAATAAACTTTCACCGTCTGTAGAGTAAAAAGTTGCTGATAATGCCCCAAATCTTCCCTTATCTAAACCAACTGAGATCCATTACTGATTACCTTGTCCTGCAGCTCTGACAGTCTATTCTCAACCTTGGCAAATTTAGACTCAACTGACAAATTTAATGAGTTTGTTAATTTACTATTTTCAGTCTTAAAGTCTGCCTGAAGGTCAGAGCTTTTTCTTCTAATTTAGTATGAAGGGCAAGATGTCCTTTAGTGAGTGAATGTCAGCCTTAAATTCTGACTGAAGGGCAAGATTGTCTTCCTTTAGTGAGTGAATACCAGCCTTAAATTCTGCCTGAAGGGCAGAGATACTTTCTTCTAATTTAGTATGAAGGGGATGATAGTCTTCTTTTATCGAGAGAACGAGGTTGAATAAATCACTCGTAGAAATCTTATCCCCCTTGGAGACACCTTCCATCATTTCTCTCTTCGAAGAAAAAGTGGAGAAAGTATTTCGGCTCAAATGGGCCAAAATTTGAGAGTAAACAAGTGTGAGATACTGACTAAACAAAACTACTGGACATGCAGTAGCTCAAAACTACTCAAAAGGATTCCTTGCCTGTTCTGACAAGAAGTATTTTGTCATCACCAATGACAGTGGGAAAATTAGGCTTTCTTACAGAAATTTCAAAGAAAATGAAATTAGGATACTATTCAGGAAAAATCGTTATTGAAATGCTGTATTAATATATGGGTTATAGTTCCTATATCTTTTCGTTGTCTTCTTTCACCAGCTGCTTCTCAAAGCACGCGTTGTTTGTTTACATCGCTGTTCGTCGAATCGTGTTGTTCCTTGCAGTGTGCTCCCCCCCCCCCCCGCCCCCTACTGGTTAGTTGCTATTGCTGGTCTGCGACGCTCTTACTGCCAGTACTTTCTTCTTGTCGTCTTTGCCCAGATCTCTGCTAACACTTGGTGTAGACTCTCTGTAGCACTATTGTCTTTGATCTGCTTCAGCTCAAATCTCTAATATAAACAAACTTTTCACTTCTCTTCCAGCGTGTTTTTACAGAAATGAAAATCAATTATGTTATATTCATTTCCACTACTGATTTATCCACGCGTCACTGTCACGCTCACCATGTAAGTTAATAACAGTGTTTGCACAGTTAAGGTAAAACACTAGATTTATTTTTACATGGAAAGGACAGGTAAAATACACCCAACTCTCGCAAAAGTTGAAGGAAGGAGGGCAACAACACAAAACAACATACAAACAAAGAAAATACAATATTTTGGGCCACTCCTGGAGTGGCTACGTCGAACGCAAATCTTGTGCAAGCCCAGCCACCTACCTCTGTTAACTTGAAAAAGGGATTCTCACCCGAAATATTGTATTTTATTTGTTTGTGTGTTCTTTCGTGTTGCTGCTGCCCTCCTCCCTTCAACTTTGGTGAGTGTTGGGTGTATTTTATCTGTCCTTTCCATGTAAATATTGCCTCGCGGCATTTCTTTCCTTTCATTGTTACCTATACTAGATTTATTTTCCCACTTTTCAGATAAAATATTCCCTCACTGGGGTCACCAACCAAAATTAGACTTCTTCACCTATAGTTTGCAGTCCGTAGAAGAGAAGCATTCATTCGATTCTGACCGAGGTCATAACTTTCATGTCTACTACGAACCAACAACATTCAACTGGCCTTTCATGACTTCAGAGAACAAACTATAATTATCTTTGTACATAGAAACATTTGCAACCCTCACGTACCATTGCTGCTGTAATGCTACATGTTTTTTTTTTTTTTTTTTTTTTTTTTTTTTTTTTTTTTTTTTTTTTTTTTTTTTTTTATTGCATTTGAATGATGTCTTTGTTGATGGCAATAAATGTCAGTACTGACCTTGGGAAGCAATTCGCAGTACAGTGTACCTTCTCTGTTAAACTGTATGCATAACATTACCTTTTGTGGACACACTGTGGGATTTGTTCAGTATAAGCCATTCTTTTATTTTCCTACTGTTACCATAAAGACCCCATTTCTCATCACCAGTAATGATATTGAATAGTGATGTTTGATGCTATTCACAAGCCAATCGATCACAAGCAAGGAGAGGTGTTCTAACAGCCACCCTCCGATTTTTGTAGTTATTGCTTCGAGCATGTGGTACACATGTACCTTATTGAACCTTTGCTCGTTGAAGGCAAATGTTGCATGGTGGTGCAATATTTTACCAGATCTTGGAAAAAACAGGATTATTGTGGATTAATATTTTTAAACTGTATTCATCAAACTTCGTAGGTCTTCCTGAACATGCAACGGCCCTACTTAGAATGATAAAATAATTTTCTTGCCATACTCTCTCCGATGGCAATGTTATCTTACATGGTTCAAATGTTTCTGACCCCTCTTCACTGCCTTCGTGTCTCTATTGAACTCTGACGAATATGTCAGAAATGTCCCACTTTCTCCACATGACACTCAATTTTCTAGGGTTTATAACTCCACACAATATTTGCAACAAATAATCTATCATGTAAACTCAAGCACAACAATAGGCTATTTGACAGTATTAAAAAAATATTATAAATTGAACTCATTCTCATAGATTAATGCTACAGGAAGCTAATTTTTCAATTTTGAAAAGAAAAGTGGATTATTTTTTTATATATATAAAAAAGTGAAATAAAAATTATTCTTTTCTTACCTCTGGTCACGTGACAGAAAACGCTTTAGGATTGGTGGCCGATTGAGTGACGTCACACGTCTGTAAATGCTGCGGCTGGGAATGGAGCGTTTCCTATTATCCAAGTATTCGACTATTTTTATTGTTTGTTGCCGGTCATTTCTCGTTATTAATGAAATTTCATTTTGAATACAAAATCGAGAACAATTTGTAGAAGCCTACAACGGAAAAATATCGAAAATAGACGGCTTATTTGTGGGGCTGCCTATAGAAAATAACCCTGACTTTTATTCTGCTTAGCTTAAAAAGTAACAACTTCAATTTGAGACTCATTTATATTTAAATTGAAAGTTGGAGATTGATTGTTTTGTGTTAGGAAAACAATCAATTTTGTACGCGAAATTTGTGCAGTCATGCTGAAAATAAAGAAAAGTCGTACGGGTGTCGCAAATATGTGCAAACAAATGAAGGTATTTCTTATAGCTAAGAAGCAGCTCTTGCAAATAAATATAGTAAGAGATCAGTATAATGTGGTATAACGAGCTAAAACTCAATATGAAATTGGCTCAGTAGTTTTTTTTTTTTTTTAATAAAAAATAATCTCGCTCTGTTTTAATGATGCTATTGTATCACAGAAAAATCATGTGTAAACTTACCTTGAGGGACTCCAAAATCAATAGCAACACACAAATCACTACTACTACGCAGAAACACAGTGTAATCGTCAACCAAGTTCAGTGGAATGGCGCGGCTGACTGGAGCGCTTGATCGGTGGATCACAGGAGCCCATTGTTCAAACTATTTTTTCTATTGTTAGGCATGAATTCGTGGAAAATAAACCTTTGTTCCAAGTAATATGGTTTATCCACTTTGAATATAAATAACTATTTTGCCTGCATAGACTATTATCAAAACTGACTTTTGTCCCTCTAGATTTAGAAAATATCACACTGTGCGGCGTCCTCCCAGATGCGAGGCCAGAGTGTTAACCACACAGTCACCACACTCGGAACAACTGGACGTTGTGGGACATTTTTCCTAATCTCAGATTAAAGATTATAGATAAATTATTTTTTGTTTGTTAATAAAACTGAATTTGTTTGTTTATTCATTTACCTACCTTGTTTCACTTCATGTCACAAGAAGAAAGTGTGAAGTGTTTAATATTAACATAAAGAGAAGCAATTAAGAAGTAGTGTCCGGATAGCTGCGTGATTGAAGAGTGGTATTGGAATTCAGAACGTCCTGCGTTCGATCCTTGGTTGGGATAATATTTTTTGCGTGCATTTTTTCCGTTTTGGTTGCTGTTTTTTGCACTACCATGTTTTTATGCAAATAATTCATAATAGTTGCCGAGCGTCATGCAAGAGTTTAAAACAAATTGCTACCATACATGAAAACTTTTAATTTTTAAACTTACCAGAGAGAGAATATCATGCAAAAAATACAGGTGCACTGCGGTGAATAATGGAATTTATTTTAGAATTGACATTTCATGCTAATCTAGCAACAGTTCCGGAACGCTTTGTGTCCTTTTCATTGCAATTTTTACATGACGATACAACTGCAGGTTACCTTCCTGACATAAATGCGTCTATTTAGGTAGTATTTACGTTTAATGTGGAAGTAATTTAATTTTTAAAAAAAACTATTTTTGGTGTGCAAGTAACCTCAAAATTTCTTTTTGAAGTCTTCTTTGGTTATGTTTCAATTGGTTGTAATTCACTTGTTATCCATAAAGTTGTGTAGCCTTCAGAAAAAAGAAAAATTAAATTGATGTTTAGGTGGATTTTTGGGAAAAAATGATTATGCGATGCAACCAACAGCAACTAGTATCCAAAGAAAATGACAAAAGAAAACAAATTGAACATATTCCGAAGTGAGGATCGAACCTTAGGACCCTAACCCTAATAATTCTCACCATAAACAACGTATTACATTTAACTCTACAAAATTGCGGTGTAAATGAGCTTCATAGAAAATCGTGACTTTGTCACAATATCAAATTGAAGTTGTTACATTTTTAAGCTCCACAGAATAAAACTCTGTGGTTGTTTCTATAGCTAGCCCCATAAATGAGGCGTCTACTTTCAATATTTTTCCTCTGTAGGCTCTTACAAATTGTTTTCGATTTTATATTCAAAACGAACTTTCATTAATAACAAGAAATAACCAGCAACAAACAATGAATATAGTTGAAAACATGGGTAATAGGAAACACTCCATTAGCAGCAGCAGTGTTTACAGATGTGTGATGTCATGACTGTTGTTGCACGCGCCAGGCAGCGAAGGAGCATTTTGGCGGGATTTTAAATTCTTTAAATTTTAACTTTGAATTTTGCGCAAAATAATTCACTTGCGTCAAAACATCTCTTCACTCGGTGAATAAGGTGTACCAATAAACAATTTAAAACCATTTTCAAGAAGTAGTAAAATACCCTATTAATCTTCAAAACAAAAATTACAATCGATAAATAAACTCATAACAATCACTTTAACAACATGTGAAACAAAAACACTACAAACTTGTGAACCTACCTAATACATCATTTAAAGCAGTACACACAGGATGTTATTGCATTATATACCAACACTGGAAGTAAATATTTTGCATGGGGACATTACAGGTGAAACAAATGGCATTGAAACAAATTGATAAGTGCCAGAGGTTCAGGCATAATGTAAGGGGAATACCACTTTTGGTAAGTGCGGCTGGGGCGCATATGAGCTGGGTGTTAGCTGCACGCTGCACTGCTCCGGGTCACACCTTTCCTGGAGTAGGGAGTGTGAAGTGTGTCTTGAAGAGTGCAAGAGACGGGAGCTGAAGACCAAAAAGCGGAATCCTTGCAGAGAAGCAAAGAAGAAAGGGCAAGTTACTAACGGCTCCCGTCTTCAAAAGTATGTTTTGCTAAGATGGCTTCAGGAAAGAAAGTGTTGCTACACAGATGTCCGTTGCAGACATAAGCACAAACGCAACATGCTCATGCCAGTGCAAATGCGGTACCAAAGTCGACAAGGTCATATCATCCAAGACCGCGGACATCAGTAGCAACACGTCTGCGACCTCGATGACTCTAGCATCAGTCTCAGAGGATCAACCAGCAGTATCAGTCAAGGTCAGCCTGGTCCTGTTCCTCAGCCCCTCCTGTTCCACCGTGTACAGTGACCCCAGCAGGAATACCATCTGCTACCAATGGAAAGGTGACCAGTGGCTCCGTAGTCCAAAATTTAAACGTACGGACCCGACTCAGTTTGTAAAATCGCCTTCTTTGTTCCCTCCCAGACTATCTACTAATAGGGAGAATAAGGGGAAGAGTCTGTGAAAAAAAAAAGAGAGTAAAGTTTTGGAGGAAAACACTCAGAGAATGTCATTCTCACCTTTGGAACCGGAGGAGACTGAAATGCTGGTGGACGAGCCTGGTCCCGTTCCTCAGCAAGAAGTGCACCAGCACCCACCTGATCCTGGGCGGGTGAAATCAAATCGGTAGGATGGCTGCTTTACTTCAATGGCACATTAATGGTTTTACAGCTGACAAAGAAGAGTTGCAACTTTAAGCATGATCTAATATTTTGTGTATCTGTCTCCAAAAGACACATTTTATACCAACACATCAACTTGTGTTGAGAGGATATAACATAGACAGAAAGGACGATACCGAGGGTGATCGGGTGAATGGGGAAGTGGTTGTAATTGTCCAGAACACTCTCCATTCCGAACCTGTACATGGACACGTGCAATTGGCAGTATGCCTCTTATATGTACCGCCGAGGTCAGCATTTGATTTCGGTCAGCTGGCTGATCTATTGCGGCAAATTTCTCAGGCCATTTCTCCTGCTGGAAGACTAATGCGCACAGTGCGTTATGGGGGTCAACCACCGATTGCCCCCAGAGGTCGGGAAATTTGTAGATTATTGGAGCAAGAGGAGTTATGCATCCTTAATGCCGGTCAAATGACCCACTTCACTACTGCTACCTGTACGTCCTCTGCCATTGATCTTTCTCAGTTGCTCTCCTTCATTTGCAGACTCCGTGCATTGAGAGGTGCAGCGTGACTTTCATGGAAGTGACCACTTCCCAATATGGCTGCACGTAGAGTTCGAATGTGTAGGAACAACCATCCACTGTAAGTGGAATATCAGCAGAGCTGACTAGCAGCTCTACCATTGTTCAAGTCACTCTCCAACAGCATCAGACCATCAAGGAGTAGGTTAAACACTTTACAGAAGTGGTTCACCAGACGTCTGATATCTCCATGCCTACTAGCTCGGAACACTGTGAAAAACGCCAGTCCTCTTGGTGGAATGAATGTTGCTCCTGCCATTCAGGGTCGCAGATGGGCCTTGGACCTGACAACATCTTGGCGTTTAGAGTTACTAGAGCCTAAGGTGTGTCAAGTGATTAAGGATAGCAAGAGAAGGTCATGGCAGAACTTTGTGAGCACCATTAACCATTCCACATCATCAACAAAAGTATGGAAGTCAATCTGCCATATATCTGGAAGGTACTCTTGATTGCCAGTATCTGGATTACTGTATCAGGGGCGTGTTGTCACTGACGAGCGAAGCATAGTGCAGCGGATGGCATATTCGTTCACTGTTATTACTTCATCTGCCACACTGGAACCACGGTTTCAGCAACAAAGAACTGCTACGAAAAGAGATATTCTAAGCTTTGATTTCGCCAGATTTTCAGGTGTACAATACCCCTTCTACATTTTGGGAGTTGGAGTCTGCCTTAAACGGACGGCACCAAGGACACAGCACCAGGCACCCGACCTGATCTAGTACCAGGCATCTTATCAAAGATGCTGAAGAGTACCTTCTAGGTATCTTTAATGATATATGGACCAGAGGACACTTTCTCAACTAGGGAAAGAAGCAACGCTAATCCCTATTTTAAAACCTAGGGAAGGACAAAATGTTGCCAGGTAATTATAGTAGCATTGCCTTAAGAAGCTGTGTCGGGAAGACACTAGAGAGGATGGATGGTCAACTGCCGCCTTGTCTGGTGTCTGGAATCCTGAAACCTACTGTGTTGCTTTCAGTGTGGATTTAGGAAGTTTCGTTCCACCTTGGACAACTTGATCCTGCTGGAAGCTGCGATACAAGATGCCCTTATTTGCAACAAACATCTTGTTGGTGCATTTTTTTGATGAATACAAGGCTTACGATACTATCTGGTGGTATGGTATTTTAAAGCAACTCCATGAATGGGATCTTAGGGGAAATCTGCCCCATTTTATACAGCCATTTTTATTTCAGCGTTGCTTCCGGTACCGAGTCGGTGGGTAAGTGTTTGATGTTTTTATCCAGGAAAATGATGTTCCTCAGGGGTCAATTTTAAGTATTATTCTTTTCGCTATTGTGATTAACATCATCTAAACTGTAATAAGGAGTCCGATATGTTACTCCTTATAAGTTGATGATTTCTTATTTTTTTTTTGTGCATCATCTAGCTTGAGAAGCGTTGATTGGTTTTCTGCAGCTCGCACTGAACAGGCTGGATGAATAGTCAGTGCTTACTGGTTTTCGATTTTCTGCTGAGAAAACCCAGTTCACATTTTTTACTTGATCTCTAAGCCTTTTGCCAGAACCTTATCTTACCCTGACGAACACCGTTTCGAGCTTTAGTGAAAGTATTCGCTTTCTCGGCCTCATATTTTGATGTTAAGTTAAGTTGGCTACCACATCTCAAAGATGCAAAAGCCAGTGCCCTAAAAGCTCTCAACACTTTTAAAGTGCCTTTGTGGCAGGTCATGAGGTGCTGACCCCTCCTGCCTGCTAAAAACCTATAGAGCCTTTGTACGGTCGCAGCATGAAAATGGTTGTATAGTATATGGTTCAGCATGGGACAAGTTATCCACGCATTTTAGATAGTGTCCACCATGCAGGAATCCGCTCGCCATTGGTGCCCACCACACCAGTGCGATCATCAGCATCTGTGCTGATTCAGGCGAGGTGCTGCTTTCTTTCTGGCATCTCCTCATGGCACGACGAGTAAAAACTGAAAATGGTACATCAACAAATTTGTGATAACAGTGCGCCAGAAGATCCAAATCCAAATAAGACGAGGAGCGGAGATATTTTACCTATCCACAACAACAGAGGAAGACCCGGTAGCGACAACATTGGAATCCAGGATAACAACTAACAAACGATTGGAAGAAAATTTGAGGGCTTATAGGCGGCGCAGAATGTCGAAAGATAAGTACAGTGCGGATAAATTTGAACAGTTGAAGGGAAACTCATTTAGACCAAATTTTTGCAATGAGAAAGGAAAACAGTTTCGAAAATGGGGGGGGGGGGGGGTAAGTTGGTAACGAAGATCTCACAAGCCATGAACCTTTGTTATTATCGTTAAATCCTGAAATACTTTCACCAATCAAAAGAAGTTCGTCACTAGTTCCTGCAAGCAGTCCACCAAACTCTTAAACTTGCTCTCTCATACTCGCCACAAATGCATCAATATTTGAAGCATTTGAAGATCCAGCAGACCCTGAGAAGGATAATCCCAACCTAATATTTAAGATAGTTGAGATTTTCACAATGTCATCAAATTTACCAACTGATATCCAAACTATGTTGGAAGTACAATCAACTCATATCCAAAATAAATTTAAAAGTTGTGCAGAAGAGTCATACAAGACTGTGGAAGATCTAACAAATAGAGTCAAAGTTGAACTAGAGAATAATATAACCGTCCTGGATACAAAGATGGAAGAATATAAAGAAAATTGTGAAAGGATTAATAAGAGATAAATAAAAGGTTAGTTGTGGACTAGCAGATTTGGAGTTAAAGTTAGAGGGTAAGAATAGAAAGGGGTGGCAGAGAAATGTGATAGTCTGCAGTGAGATAGAAAAGTGTAAAAATTCATGCCAAGCTGTTAGGCAGGAGACACAAAAACAAATTGAATGTCTTGAAGTAGGTCAAGCAAAGAATTGATAGACTTGAAAACAGTATATCAAATATCAAACAGCAAAATACTCAGTTGAGTATAAGACTTTAAGGATTTGAGGGAAGCGTAGATGAAGTTAGTGAAAAGTACATTCAATTGGAAGTGGCTGTAGATGAAGTTGCTATAAGCTGTGAAACATTGGATAAGCGAGTGGGGAATTTAAGTGACAAGATTAATAAAATTCCTAACTTTGAGAGTCGAGTAAACAAATTTGGGGAAGATTTACAAGAAGTGAATTGCCATCTGAAGAAATCACAGGTGCAACATGTAATTGGTGTACTAACTTCAATGTCCCTGGCTATACCTGTAGAAATAGAAACTGAAATTTACTGACAAGGGAGGTATCCATCCAGTTAATTTTATTAATAGTTTTGTGAAGTACAGAATTTTCAATGTTTCTAATGATGACAGTGAAAAAATGAACAGTGTATATCAAAATTTAAGGGTCAATGCTAGAATTTGGGGAGAAAGGCAAATTCAGATTTGTAAAACATAAAATTTCCTAAATAATTTCTGGTCAGAGGAAAAGCTACATGAGGTTAAGAGCGGTCTTTGGTATGGAAGGAAATATCAAGGAATCACTCAGATTTCCTTTTGAATGGAACTTCCAAATGTCACTATTTAAATAACCCGCCACCTGAAAGGGAAATTGTGTTGGATGTTGATGAAACCCAGTGCACCAGAGAAAGATTCAAGGAGGGTTATCATGGCAGGAACCAGTTTCAAGATCAATGGGAATTCCGTCATGAAAAGCGAATGACATACTATCAGGAAGGAGGAAGAAATCAGTTCCACGTAAACAGAGGTGGAAGGAATTCTCCATTACAGAGAAACCATGGAAACGTTCGAAGAAGGGGAAGTCCTCAAAGATACTTTATCCCACCACCAGTAGTAAGTATTAATGATGTCACAAAAGATTGCAGTACAAGCAAACAAACTAATAGTCGTGGTACAAAAAACTGGGGAGTGCCGAAGTTTTTGGCCCGACGGAGGCATATTCGTTGATAGGGTCGATACAATCAACACACAGGAGCCAGGTTAGTAGTGTTTTTTCACAACAACCCAATTGAAGATTTAACAGAGGAAGAGTTCCAGAATAAAGAGCATTTGGTCCAGGCTCCCATAATCTTAGTGACATGTCTTGGAAAACAAATTTAAGTATTGTTGGATTCAGGTGCCGAAATTTCATGCATCTCAGAAAATTTGTTTGAGAATTTACTGGAAGTTGCTAATGAAAGAAAATATAAAGTTGTTTCCTTACCAGTGGGATGTCAGTTATCACTGCCATAGGGGACAAGAGTAAATTAGTGAAAATACAGATGTTGTTAGATGTAAAAATGGAACACTATTTCTTTGAGTTTGTTGTATTTGTGGTGCCAGAACTTACGATCGATTGTATTTTTGGCATAGATTGGTTGTTTGCGTTTAAAACCATCTTGTATTTTGAACAAGGATTATTGGAGTTTCTAGTAAATGGGATCAAGGGAAGAACTACTATGATCAAATTTTGGAAGAAGAAGGAAGTGGGTTCTGTTAATGTACTATCGTGGGGAAACGCAGTAGCCAGTTTCAAAGAACCAAGTTTCCTTGAAACATTTATATGGTTTTGTGTAATGTCAATGCAATCAAGCAGAGAGGAGAGGAAGAATGATTTAAGAATAGTGGACAGCATTAGCAGTGAACACCGTACAAAACTAATAAATATGATGGATGAGTTTAAGGAAGTATTTTCTGACCAGCCTTGACTCGTAAAGTGTTATGAGTGCAATTTTACTGTCATTTATGCAACCCCTTTCTTTGTGAAACCTGATGTCATCCCAGTTTCAAAGAGGAACCAAGTCGACGATGAAACAGGATGTTGCAATGGAAAATCATAGAATGGTCCAATAGTCCGTATAACAATCCACTAGTTATAGTCATAAAAGCGGACCAATCTGTCAGATTAGTCATAGATGTTCGCACCTTAAGAAAAGTTCTTGTCACTGAAAGGGAACACCTGCCCCCGGTAGATGAAATATTACAAAGCTTTCAAAATAAAAAAAATATTTAACTTCTTTAGATTTAACTGCATCTTATTGGCAAATTCCAATCGCAGAAACATCAAGGAAATATACTGCATTCTTGTATCAAGGTCGGAGTTACCAGTTCCGAGTTTTGCCTTTCGGCCTGAATAGTGCAGTCGCAAATTTCATCTGGGCTTTGGATCAAGTCCTTGGTAAGGAATTATTGACCAAACTACATGTGTATGTAGACAAAATATTAATTGCAAGCTCAACCATTGGAATATTGGTGTACATTAAAAGAAGTATTAACCCTTTTAAAGAGCGGTGGGATGACTATTAAAGTGAAAAAATGTGTTTTTCTGACAAGCAAAATTGAATTTTTGGGTCATACTATCACCCCATCAGGAATAACTCCCAATGAGGAAAAGCTTAATGCTATCAAGAATTTCCCAAGACTGCAAAACAAGGAACAACTGTTGAGTTTCCTTGGACTTTGTAATTATCATAAATTTATCAGAGGTCAAATACTGAACAGCTCGCATTTCGGGAAACTGAAAAAAAAGAATGCACATTGGGACTGGACTGAGCATTGCGACGAAGATTTTCAAGAAGTGAAATGTAGTTTATTACAGAAAGTACATCTAAGTGCCCCTGATTGGAATCTACCTATCTATGTTACCACAGATAGCTCAGAATATGACCTGGGTGTGGAGATCTTCCAAGAAATAGCTGAGGGATATGAAATAATAAAGACACCTCTCACTTTTGCTAGCTGGATTCTAAACCAGTCGGAACGCAATTATTGTGTTACTCAGAAGGAAGCTCTGGCTGTTGTTTGGACCTTCCAAAAGTTTTGGTACCTCCTTTTGGGCAGGAAGGTTATAGTGCATACCGACCATAAGGCACTGTCATTTTTGAAGAAGTGTAAATTATTTTGGCAAGGTGGAACTTACTACTCTAGGAATATATCCCAGTGAAGGAAGATTGTGTAGGAGACGCCTTGTCAAGGTTACTGGTAGGCTTAGAAGAAAGCGAGTCATTAATGTCAATAGGGAAGAAGCTCGGATATTTTACATTAAGGGAGTGGACAGAGAAAAGGGTGTTAAACGTTGCCTGAACTTCATGAAAGAGGAGAAAGAAATGGACCCCAAAATAAGGGAGTTATTAGACAAGTTAATTGAGAGTGAGCCACAGTCAAAGTTGCGTAAATACTACATGTTGGTCAGTGGAATTTTATTCAGAAGAAACCATGAAGCTAGTTCTGAATGGAAAGTGTGGGTGCTGGAAAACTATGGACCCTTTTATTAAGCAACATCATCTTAGTTATGGCCATTATAGTATAAACAAGTGTCATATGATCATGAAGGAAACTTCGTATTTCCCTAATATGTCTCGGCGGATACAATAGATAGTTTCTCATGGTGAGTTATGCCAGAAAACTAAAGCAGATAACATCAGGAGGGACGGGGAGATGCAGAGTGTGATCCCTGATAAACCACTAATCGCTTTAGATATCTTCAGACGACTGCCTAGGAGTAACTCAAATTTTGTGTTGTCATGGAGATCATCTCAAAATATATAAAGTTGTACCAACTTAAGAGTGCCACAGCCAAAGTAATCTATTCATGATTATATACTTCATGTAGGAAAACCTGACAAATTGGTGACAGATAATGGACCCCAGTTTGCAAGTAAAGGCTGGACTAAATGGTTTAAAGAGTTAAGTATTGAAACAATCAAGGTGTCTTTCTACCATCTGCAAGGGAATGCAATAGAGCGAGTTATGAGAGAGCTTGGTAGATGGTTCAGGACGTACTGTGAGTACAACCATAAGAAGTTGGCTTACAAATTAAGCGAAATTGAAGGAGTTATCAATACTATTCCCCATGCTTCAACTTCACTAACACCATATGAACTTATGTTTAAGAGGGAACCTCCATGAATTGTTTATGAGCTCCTATGCTTTCCAAAGAGGGATAGTGATTATCCAGATAAAATTAAGATAGCTTTGGAAGAGTTGAAGTGTGCCTTAAGAAGAAACGAGGCCCATGATAGGATCCTCCAACCCACAGCATATGGGTTAAGTGACTTAGTTCTGTTAAAGACACATTTTCAATCAGCGTCCATAGGCAATGAAATTAAAAAGTTTAAACTGTTGTAAGAGGGACCTTCGGAAGTGATTTTCCGAACCAAGGGGAACTGCTGTACTTTGGCTCACCCTAAAAATGGTAAATTTAAGGGAAATTATAATGTGGTGGCACTAAAGTGGTACGTTATCCGCGAGAGTCAACGATCCACTGGTGTATCATCCAAGACTTCAAGATGACATCGATCGTGAGTGATATGTGTTCTGGATGTGTCACAGGAAGTTGTTTTATCATTGTTATTATTTATAAATGTTTCTCGGGAAACAAACTGAGTAATATTATTATTAATACACAATATTTCGGCGACTTTATTCTCCGTCACCATCTTCAGGTGCAGTTATATGTAAGTCTTGAAATCTGCCTTGAAGTCAGCCTTGAGCGTGTTGTTTGTAAACTGGCATGGCAACGACAGATGTTGTTATGTTGCCTAGCAGCATCTCGGATGTCATTAGACGCCCGCGGAACACAAAAAGCAGAGCGTTGGTGACGAGCAACCTCAATAACAGGAATCCATGAATCACTTATCTGGAACCCACAACCCCTGTTATCCAAATCAGACACAAGGCGAATTTCAAATGCTTCTTTAATGACGCTGTCCCAGAAGCCTCTCGCATGTGTCAGCACCTTAGTTGCTTCGAAATCGAAACCATGTCCTTCTGTCAAACTATGTTCCGCCACTGCTGATTTGTCTTTTTGCCCTAGGCGAATATATCGGGTGTGTTACAAGCAACGTTGTTGTACGCACCATATGGTCTGGCCGATGTATTTCTTTCCACATTCACACTGCATGCAGTAAACTCCAGGTGTACGAAGGGCAAGGTCATCTTTTGGAGAGTGCAAAATGTTTCTCAATTTTGGTGGTGGTAGGAAAATGGTCTTAATGTCATTTCTTGCCAGAACTTCTTCCGACACTAGTTGTTGTGGTGCCAGAGTGCGGCAAGAAGGCTAATTTATCGTGTGGACCATTTTCGTGTTTATTAGGCCTGCGTTTCATTTCCCGGAATGCCAACTGTATCTGATGTTCATTGTACCCATTCTTTCTGAAGGTATCACGTAGATTTTTTAACTCACTAGGAAGGCTTGTCTTTATCACATATTGCCCGCACTTTGTGGACAAGAGTAGTTAGTACTGTTTTGCGCTGTGCTGGATGATGATGACTGTGCGCGTTTAGGTACAGGTCCGTGTACGTTGGCTTCCTATACACCGTGTGTCCCAAATTTCCATCAGCTTTCTTTATAATCAGAATGTCCAAAAAGGGCAGGCAGCCTTCCTTTTCAACCTCTATCGTGAATTGGATGTTTTTGTTGACACTAGTTCAAGTGAAGCAGAAACTTATCTAGGTTGTCTCTACCATGGGGCCAAACAACAAATGTGTCATCAACATACCGAAAGAAGGCACTGGGCTTCATGGGGGCACTTTCCAATGCTTTCTCCTCAAAATGTTCCACATAGAAATCCGCTATAACAGGTGACAGGGACCTGCCCATTGCAACTCCTTCGATCTGTTCATAGTAGTGCCCGTCATACCAGAAGTACGAAGATTGTGATGTGTGGTGGAACAGCTCAACTAACCTGGGCTCGAAGTGCTGTTGTAGTAAAGCCATCGTATCTTCCAGAGGAACCCTAGTGAAGAGGGAAACCACATCGAAGCTCACCATCAAATCCTGTTGACGTAGGTGAATTTCTTTAACAATATTACCTCTGGCAGATACAATGGCTTTACAACAACCGCACTTCGAGCCCAGGTTAGTTGAGCTGTTTGTCTACACATTACAATTTTTGTACTTCTTGTATGACGGGCACTACTATGAACAGATCGAGGTAGTTGCAATGGGAAGTCCCCTGTCACCTGTTATAGCTGATTTCCAAATGGAATGTTTTGAGGAGAAAGCGTTGGAAAGTGCACCCATGAAGCCCAGTGCCTTCTTTCGGTACATTGATGACACATTTGTTGTTTGGCCCCATGGCAGAGACAACCTAGATAAGTTACTCCTTCACTTGAATAGTGTCAACAAAAACATCCAATTCACGATGGAGGTTGAAAGGGAAGGCCACCTGCCCTTTTTGGATATTCTGATCATAAAGAAAGCTGATGGAACTTTCGGACACACGGTGTATAGGAAGCCAACAAACATAGACCTGTACCTAAACGCGCCCAGTCATCATCATCCGGCACAGCGCGAAACAGTACTAACTACTCTTGTCCACAGAGCGCAGGAAATATGAGATAAAGACAGCCTTCCTAGTGAGTTAAAACATCTACGTGATACCTTAGCAACAATGAACATCAGATACAGTTGGCATTCCGGGAAATGAAACGCAGGCCTAATAAACACGAAAATGGTCCACACGATAAATTAGCCTTCTTGCCGTACTCTGGCGCCACAACATCTAGGGTCGGAAGAGTCCTGGCAAGAAATGGCATTAAGACCATTTTCATACCGCCACCAAATTTGAGAAACATTTTGCACTCTCCAAAAGATGACCTTGCCCTTTATACACCCGGAGTTTACTGCATCCCGTGTGAATGTGGAAAGAAATACATCGGCCAGACCATACGGTGCGTACAACAACGTTGTTTGGAACATGCCCGACATGTTCGCCTGGGGCAAAAAGACAAATCAGCAGTGGCAGAACATAGTTTGACAGAAGGACATGGTTTCGATTTCGAAGCGACTAAGGTGCTGACACATGCGAGAGGCTTCTGGAACAGCGTCATTAAAAAAGCATTTGAAATTCGCCTCGCGTCTGATTTGGTTAACAGGGATTGTGTGTTCCAGATAAGTGATGCATGGATTCCTGTTATTGAGGTTGCTCTGCTTTTTGTGTTCCGCGGGCGTGTAATGACATCTGAGATGCTGCTAGGCAACATAACATCTGTCGTTGTCATGCCAGTTTACAGACAACACGCTCAAGATGATGGCATGTTACGCCATCGAAAATTCGTACATCTGCGATCAATTGACCCGGCTGCACGCCCGAGAAATCTTCCAGCAACAGTTCCGCCGGGAAAACTTACGATCACACATTATTATTATTATTATTATTATCTGCTCTGTTGCTGGTGGTGAAGGAATCTATAAATATTAGTTGTAGCACGACATTCCATGATGGTACATTTATTCCTTCTATATATTTAAAAACTGGAGCTCAATTTGTGTTAAGTTTATTTGGATGCAGAGGAGACTGATGAAACTTTATGATTTTGTATTGTGTATTTTGTAATTTAGGATTAGCACCCTACTGTTGTATTTTTATTCTTTCTCTCTAAATATGGTAATATTCAGTTTAGGGAATTTTCACAGAGAGAAAGTGATAGTTTAGTAAAAGTGAAAATAGACATTTTGGCATGAAGAATTAAACCTATGGTCTTGAAGTATCATCACACTCCACAAGATGCAATTCAGTTTTAATAATATATTGTGTGGTTTCTTTGATAAATCTTGATGTGTTTCCCTTTCTGCTTGTTAATGTATTTTGATTTTTTTTATACTTATAAATTATTTTCTTTTTCTATGTGCATTTTGCTAAGGATGTTTTTGGAAATATGTATTGCACCCAAGCACCAGTTAAGCGATATTATGTATGGTACTAGCTGACCCGACAGACTTCTTTCTGTCAAAAATTATTGGTCTGTCATAGTCCAATAGAAAAAATAAATAAATAAAACGTATTACAGAGTGATCACTTTATATATTGATTTAATGTCGCTGATCACACGCAGGCATAGATTAATATCCATAAAGCCTAATCAACTTGAAGTCATACCAAAGATAATCGTAACGCGCTTACCCGACAGACTTCTTTCTGTCAAAATTTATTGTCTAAATAAAACGTATTTCAGAGTGATCACTTTATTTATTGATTTAATGTCTCAATAATAAACAACGATTACTTACAAAAATAAGTCTTCTATTTCGTACACTGCAAGATTTTAGTAATAATGTGATGATATTTTTATTCTATGGTAATGCTTTATGGAACACGATACTTTTTGTTTGGTTACTTGGCGCGTAAACAAATAAAGCTGACGGTTTTCCAACGCGGGAGCAGGCAACATACAACTATCCATGAGAGAAGCATGGGTTTTCAAAATTAACGCCACAAACACTCAATGACTGACCCTGGGATTTATTTATAGTCATAGCAAAAGCAAGCCGCACTGGAAATTGCAGTCGTTTAAATTCAAATGATACGTCAGTTGGTACCATTGCAATGCGAGGTATCTACACATCTTCTCCCTTATATTTTCCCTTCGGAATGCTTGCTTCAGTCACATTGTTCAATAATTTTTTGACCGCTAGCCGTGTGGCATTACAAAGATGCGATTGGTTGAGATTTTGCAACATTATGACCACCGATACTACTTTTAATTGAAGATTATGAGGCAGCAATCCTGGCAAATCCAGTGAGTTCAAAAATTCTGGTGGATAGTTCACGACGTCATCTTGGTTAGTTGCACAATCAACTGATTTTTATGTCCTTAACTAACCGGCAACTTCATTTTGAATTCTGAAATTTATTTCAATTACATCCGTGTTTTTGTCTTTGTAACATAGATCGTTCGTTCAACCAAAGAATTGACAGGAAATGTAATGCAGCCAGTCAAAACGTCTGCTGGGATTTTGTCATTACCAATGCCAATGAGTTGTTTTGAAAACATTTCTTCAGATCGATCATTTTGCAATTCCATAAATAATCATAAAGCATCCTTGTTTTGTTTGATTAACAGGCAGTAATTTTATTTTCATTGATCACACGCAAACCGTGTGTTTTTTTTTTTTTCCTTCGAACTTTATTTTGGGCAGGCATATACTAATATCCATACAGTCTAATCACGTTTAAAGCATACCAGAGATAATCCTAACGCGCCTTTTTGTTTTTTTATGATTGACTGGTTTGTATGGTATTAACGAAAATATGAAGAAGAAAAAATTAGCCGAATTGATCGCGCCGTTCTCGAGTTTTGAGCTTGTCACGTATTTGGCGATTCACTTTTATTTATTTAAAAGTAAGAAAGTATTATTACTCATACCCTATTCAATCATCATGAGTTCTACCTGAACATAATTTAAAACGAATGGAACCCATCACCACAAGGCTTACCACAACTTTGAATAGGATAAGTGTGGCTCGATCGTCAGACACTAATGCATATCGCTTCTCAACTAAAATACCAGTAATATATTTTGTTTGTTAGGTATTCTTAATATTGCATCCTTCGAAACTAATGAATTCTATTTTCATAGTCGAAACTTTCTGGATGGGCGGCATGGGTCTAAATGTAAACACACTGAACAAATAAACACACAATTGATTTTCGAGAAAAGCGAAAATTTAAAAACAGCCAAGAAAATGCCACACACGGAGGAAATAATAACAACACGTACGTCAGCGATATTATTTCCGCTGATCAAACGGAGGCATAGATTAATATCCATAGAGCTTAATCAACTTGAAGCCAAACAAAAGATAATCCTAAGGCGCCTTTGTTTTGTTTTGATTGAGGGAAAAGAAAAGGGCTGTTTTAAGGGTTTTTCCGGCAATTATTCGAATTTTTTTCGCCGTAAAAACCATCCTTGAACTCCAACGAACATTTAAAAAAAAAATTGGCCAAATTGGTCCAGGCGTTGTTGAGTTATGCGTTTACCAACACATTTTGCGATTCATTTTTATGTTATAGATTTGGGATAGGTACCTGAGGTTGCAATTTATTTTTGAGTGTATGTGGAGTTAAATTTGTAAATAATTTTTTGAAGCAATAGTCCTTTGACGAAGTTCATCATTGCCATTTTGTCTATATATCCAAAATCTTATGTTAAACTTGAGGGGGCTGTAGCCATATGATAGGGGCTGCTTGCAAAGCCGATGGACTGGGAGACCCAGGACCGGCTGTGCTATTTGTATAACTGCTGCGTGGAAGTTAAATTCCCTGCTGGTCCGTGGGAGCACCGAGGAAGACCCCAGATGCATGCCAGCTTCCGGAAGTCTACATCTACATATATACTCTGCAATTCACAAAATTGTGGGTGGCAGAGGGTGCTTAGCACCAAAGCTAATCTCTTTGTTGTTAAGAACGCCCGCGTAACCGACATGTGGAAGCCAGGAGTGTCCGTGCTCATCGGATGCATCACACATGTGCGAGTTTCTCGACCCACCTTTTTAATGTTGAACTGTTTTCGGATATAGTTGTGTTGATGCATGTGAGATTTGTAATGAATTGTTGGTTTGAGCCATTTTAGCGACGGTTGTATATTTAGAAGTCTGATGAACTTTGTGATTGTGACTGGTGTGGGTAGGATTTTGAAAATTAATTAAACTTTGGTATTAATAGAAAAGTTAATTTTGTTGTTCCTCTTTGTGTGATTCCCCTTGACACGGTAAAGTGTATTGATAGATGGAACCACTGGTGACCACGTCAGCAGAATTTGTCTCTTCAAACATTTTCAGTAAAATGTGCTAAATCCCACCATCGGCGAGCATTAGTGTGCGCAGCTGTGAGAGAGAGAGAGAGATAGAGAAATGTGGCACCGGTAAACATTAAAGCCTCGCAATACTATTTTTAGGCACCACTGATTTCTTGTATGTTACACACTCTGCTGAACAATACAAAGCTGGTATTATTGGATAATGGAAACAAAGAAACTGTCGTGAGGCACTGAAAATACGATAGGATAGGGGGGGGGGAAACTTATACCTGTCACTTACAACACATGAAGGCAGGAGGGCAAGACAAACATGTTAAAACAAAAAACAAAAAAACAAAAAACAAAAAATTTACGCATTTGTCTCGCTCTCCTGCCTTCATCTGTGGTAAGTGACGGGTATCTGTTTTTTTCCCCCTTATCCTATCTTATTTTCAACACTGGTATTATCTCATATAAGCTACGCAAGCTCACAAGGTATAAAATACATAGATAAACCTAGGTAGTTTTTCATGCTTCCAACCAGGATTTTTTAAAATCTTTGTGAATGGCTTGAATTGGCGTTCACCCCATATTTGCTTATCATTCCCACTACTTTGCAGTCAGCACACACACAAATGTAAAGAACACAAAGCACTTGGCACCATCATGTTCCTTGTCTTCCTACTTCCTCAAAGCGAGCTGAATCTGCCCCTTGACATATCCATTATTTTTTAATGTCCTATGGAAGTAATCTGATTCAGCTGCAAGGTTGTCATATCATACTAAAAGTTCTCTGGAATTCCGTTTTGTTCGCCAGCTCCTCAAATATTGTGAAGGTCGTTGACAGCTGTTTTGTATTCGAATATAGATTGGTATGGGTAGGCTTTAGAAACAGTGTCCCAATGTCCCATTGGCACATTTTTAACTAACACATCAAGAAATAGCGTGTGAACACCCCTCTTCCAACTTCATGGTGAACTGAATATTCTTAAAATATGTTAGAAACTAATTTAGGCTGTTTGTACAAAGTGGTGATATCGCAAATATGTAGCCAACAGAAGCATTGGTTTGTGTGGCACATTGTTTAGTGCTTCTTCCTCAATGAGCTCCATGAAGAAAGAAGCAACAACACATGCTAATGTTGAACACGTTGCTATCATGTCCACTTGCTCATAATATTGTTCTTCAAACCAGAAATTGTCAAATTATGGTGACAAAGATAGAACATTCCATGGTCAAAATACCTTCTTAGAAGTTCTAAGGTGTCCAATAAGGATATGAGTAAAAAGGAATACCACATCAAGACTAACCTTTAAATTACCTGGCTCTAACTTCATGCTGTTTCATATAGGATAATGACTCTTCTCTATTAACAGGCTAAGATAATATTCTTTGGCACTTCTTGTCTTGTACATACGTCATGCAGCATTTAATGGGCAGATATTGATGAAACTATACCTATTGATAGTGCATATAAACTAACATGTAGGATAGGTTTTATCCATACTGGTAATGTAGTCCTTCCCAATGATGTTGTCATATATCAATAACCTCACCAAAACTGTTTAGAAGGAAGCCTATCAAATCATATATATTATTTCTATAAGGTAATTTTTTGTCACAAGCCTGTATCTTCCTTCATACTTAACCGAAATCAATGAATGAGGTGTCATTTTAAAGCTTATGGTCTCCACTTTGGTCACATCATATTTTAAGAAAAAAGTTTTTTGAATTCGACCCTTAAAGGGCAAAAATGCCTATATGTCTAATATGCTGTTTTCTGTGTTAAGAGTCATTTATCTCCCTGGGTACCCATCCGAAATCGTATAATGAAGTATCATTTTAAAGATTAAGATATCCGCTTCAGTGGCGTCGTATACTAAGACAAAATTTTTTCGGAATTCGACCCTTAAAGGGAAAAAGTATCAATATTTTTGCAATGCGTTTTTGTGTCATGAGCCATTTATCTCACTTCATATCTAACCGATACAGATAAATGGTCACCGCGGTGGTAACATTATATTTTAAGAAATGAATTTTTCGTAATTCCACCCTTAAAGGGCAAAAATGTCAATTTTCCTAAAACGTGTTTTTTGTGCCTCGAGCCATTTACCTCCCTGGATATGTAACCAAAATCGATAAATCAAGTAAGATTATGATGAGTAATGCCTCCGCTTTGGTGACATCATATTTTAAGATAGAAGTTTTTTGGAATTCAACCCTTAAAGGGAAAAAGTTTAAATGGTTCTACAACGCATTTTTGTGTCACGAGGTATTTATCTCGCTTGATATCTAACCGATATAGATAAATGAGGTATCATATTAAAGACTAAGGTCACTGCCATGGTAAAATTTTATTTTAAGAAAGGAATTTTTCATAATTCGACCCTTAAAGGGCAAAAATGTTAATATTTCTGAAATGCGTTTTTTGTGTTTCGAGCCATTTATCTCCCTGGATATATAAACAAAATCGATAAATGAACTAGGAGTATGAAGAGTAATGACTCAGCTTTGGTGACATTATATATTAAGAAAGATTTTTTTGAATTTAACCCTTAATGGGAAATGTATAAATGGTTCTACAATGCATTTTTGTGCCACGAGCCATTTATCTCCATTAATATCTAACCAAAATATATAAATGTGGTATCATTCTAAAAATTAAGGTTTCTGCTGTGATAACACCACATTTTAAGAAATGAATTTTTCTGACTTGAACTCTTAAAGGGCATAAATATCAGTATTTCTAAAATTCGTTTTTTTGTATCTCAAGTCATTTATCTCCCTTGATAATTAAACAAAATTGATAAACGAGGTATCATTTTAAAGATTGAGGTCTTTGTAAGGTCTTAGGTTCTGTTACACCACATTTTAAGAAAGAAATTTTTCAAAATTCTAACCTTAGAGGGAAAAAGTATTAATATTTCTATAACGCATTTTTCTGTCATGAGCCATTTATTTCCCTTGATACCTACCGAAATTAGTAAATGAAGTATTATTTAAATATTAAATTATCCGCTTTGGTCACAGTATATTTTAAGAAAAAACTTTCTCCAAATTCAACTCTAAAGGGGCAAAAATATCATCATTTCTAGAACTTTTTTTTACCCCGCTTGATAACTAACCGAAATCGATAAATAAGGTATCATTTTAAAGACCAAAGTGACTGCTTTGGTCACACCATATTTTACAAAAGAAATGTTTGAATTCGACCCTTTAAGGGCAAAAGTATCAATATTATTTCTACAGCGTGTTTTTTTTTTAATTACTAGCCATTTATCTTCTTTGATACCTAGCCGAAATCGATAAATATCATATCGTTTTAAAGATTTAAAGTCTCCAGTAAGGGAAAATCATAAATTAAGAAAGAATTTTTCGGTATTTGGTGCTTAAAGTGCGTATGAGAAAGTTCAGAGCCAAGTCCGTACATTGCAGCAGCAGATATCACAGATTTCAGTAAACTGTTTTTTATACAATGAGTAGCATTCAGATATTTTTTTCTGTTATGGAAACATTTTTGTTTTGCTATACAAATCCAATGCAAACATTTCATTCGCACAGCAAGACGTATCACAGAGATGTTGATATGCTGTGTGCATTTTGTTCAGGTTGATTGTATAAGTTAAGGTCAGTGACAGTTTGTCGTACGTACGGAGTGTTTTAAATTTTCCTAAGTGTTTTCGTAATAAGTTGTAAGTAAGTATTTTGATAGGTACCTATTACAATATAAAAATGATTGCTATAAAAGTGCAGTTCTACTTTTCATTATATTACAAGCATTCAACTTCACTATTCATCGCATTTTATTCGCAAAATTTTCGTACAGGTCGTCTAGTATAGTTATATAGTAAAGAACTTTTATAAACATTTTCTTAATAGCATATAATCATCCATTTCAACTAATAAAGCATAAAATTATGAGTATTTTTATGTGTAATTTGTATGATCTAAAAATTTTATTTAAAGAGATATTTGAATTTCAAGTCTTGTAATGCCATGTGCTTGAAGAGAACTGAGTAAAAAATCTTAAAGTCTGTAATGAAGGAGAAGAGTTATTCCAGATCTTGATATCACAGGTTCTTGTCAGCATAGGTAGATGCATTCTGAATAAAATTTGAGTAATTAAATAAATTCTAAAAGAAAAATAATAATCTTAAAAATAAAAAAAGTATCAGGATCGAAATAGGTACAGAAAATCATTAAAATTCCAATGATCAAGAATGATAACAGTTTAATGAAAAGTTGGATTTTTAAATTTCAGTTGTAGAGCATGGACTCGGTTTCCCTCACTTTGATGCTTATGTCACAGATAAAAATTAAAATTTGCAGGAAGCACTGTTGAGGAATGAATGAGATCTCAAAACTTAAGATAAATTTCCCTAAGTAACATACGTAAATTGCAGATTGAAGTAAAACGAGGCTTAGTGTGACGTCATGTAGGTGCAGGATGAGTGGCGCAATTTCATTTAATCATAGATTGCTCTCAGTATAAGATCAGTGTAGTAATGTAACACATACCCAAAGATAGGAAAAATTTCAACAAACAATATGATCCAAAAATCTCAGTGGGAAGATAAAGATTTTACAAAACAGAAATAGGACTTCTCAAGAGCAAAGTGCAAACGCTGTGCAGTTTCTAGATAAAAGTTGTCACAAGTAAAAAGAAACAAAAAAAATCTGGGCTGTATCATATCAAAATTCCAGAAAGATAGGAGCAAATTGGTAGGCTAAGAAAATTTTCCCACCTCATTTTCATTATGAAAGGTCGGCCATCTTGAGCTCTGGGAGCCAGTTTCCAGCACTACTTGGTTGCGATCAGTAGAACTTAGAAATTATCACCGTACGGGTGATAGAATTTGGCAGGAGGTGTATGGGACTTAGAATATTTTTATAAAATGTAACTTCATCATTAAACATTTATCAGTGTGAGATTTGTCAAATAACATGTTAACTGAACAACTTTTCTAATATTTTCACCAACTTGTTGCAAAAACTTCATCGGAATTGGTTTAGTTTGAGCTACCTGCTATCTTCTTTAATGGATGTGTTTTTCAGATGTCTTTCCTCAGGTTTACTACCGATACCAGTTGGTCTACAAAAGTAATTCAGAATAACTGTTTTGATATAAAGTGACTTTTTCTAATTGATTACCTATTAGCTCATATAGGTTAAGTTAATAGGTTGGTGGCAAATTTTCAAGAAACCAAGCATCTTATGAATCCAGTTTAAAAAATATGAACTTTATGAGTAACAGTCAGAGCTTCAAGCAATCTGTACATTGTCCTCCCATACAGATTTCATTTTGACAATATAATGGCCTAGGCGTTAAATATATGTATGCATATATTTTTTTTCTCTGTGTGCAAAATAACACTAAAATGACTAACAAGTTTCAATAAAACATCACATAGCTCATGTTACAGTATAACGTATTTCATACTCTCATCTTGAGAAGTTACAAAATTCCCAATAATTCAGGAGCCAGAACTATAGTTTTGGACACAAGCAAAATATAAGGAAAAGTGCACATAGTAAAAGCTCTTGTTATCAGTTAACATATAGAATACTTTTTAACTTCATTAGAATCATAATTACTGATGAAACAGAGATGAAGCCACAAATTTTGTAATTCTTTGTCCATCTGTGTGCAGATCATGCAAAAACTAAAAACCTGATTTCACCAACCATTGATTAACATACAGCAGTAAGTTACATAGCTCATCTTAGGCTTCGATTACAGTGTAAGCGCTTAATTTGCACGAAGCAGAAGTGGTTTCTGGGTTTTCAGTTTTCACTCAATTCAAAGCAATCAAAGAAGTCTAATTAAATTTATCAGAAGATCAGGTTCAACTGGCGAAAATTTAAGAAAATGGATATTGAAAAAGAATTTTATTTAGCCAATCCTATTCCATTAGAATGTCGCATATCTATATTATAAATCTGTAAGGAAGCTGCGTGTCTCTTTTTTTGAACGGGAACCCCGCACAAACTACCGCAGCAATTTGGATGGGGTTTTCAAATTTTTAGAGTTAATGATCTGAATCAGAATCTGTGGAAATTGCAAATGACTTACATGTATCATGGGAAGGAGCAAACTATTAAAAATCTTTATATTTGGAAAATTGTGGGCCGCTGATCATTATCCACTTCAGACGTGCACTCCTTTCACAAAAATCTGACAATACTTCGGATTCCGTTTTATTTTTTGTAATTCATTTTTCCGAACTGCAGTGCTTTAAAATAAATGGAATACGTGAATCAACCATAATAAGCATTGACTTTCACTTTGACAGGTCAGTTACCATGTGTAATACGTTGGACTACTAATGTGGTAGAAATATATTTGGCAGACAGTTAAACAGTTTGTCTCTGAAACAATATATCTACGTGATCACTGTACAATAAGCGACGTTAATAAGACAATACTTTTTCCTTACATATCATTATGGATACGATCTTTGTTTTTTTCTCTCGAAGAAAGATGCTTGAGAAACAGCTACCATAAATATCCACAGGTAACAATACATAGTTTTTCCATAATGACTTGGGCCGAACTGCCCATGTTTCAATGTACGTACTTTAGTCTATTAATATATCTTTGGTGGCTATAATGTGTAAATATTCTTCAGTAATATCGTCCAAGGAATGTGTTTACAGATTTTGGCTGCTGTTCAAAACACTTCCAGTAAAATAAACTGTTCTTTCTATTAAATAAGTCTCATAACCCTGATTTTGCCATGTTTATCGCCATATGTGCTATTGAGTTAATGACGACAGCAACATAGAACCTATGAAATTAACTAGGCATCGTAAAACCTTATACTATACCATGTAAATAATAAAACTAAATACATTATGCTTTATGCTCTAACATAGCTAGTCAATTGTCATTCTGGTTCAGGCTGCATTTCAACCTAACCACAAATTTGGCTAATGATTCCGTTCGTAAATCACAGCTTCTGTCACATCCGCATTGGCACAGTCAATGTATCACAGTCGATTCTTGAAATTTTGGAATTACTTAAATGCAGCTGAAATAACGACATTAATAATGCGGTGTTACTGAAAATGAAGGAAATTAAAAATAATTATCATGTGATACTGCATATGATTAGTTTTAGTCCGCGTAAATTTCTGTTTTAAAGCAGAAATAATTGATCGAATCAACATATCATCTAAATAAAATGAATATTAAAAAAAATCAGATGCTGTTATTATTAATAGTGCAACACACCTCCAAGAGTGTAACTGCTATATCTATATAAATTTGCATCACCACAATTATTGTGCAATCCTCCATATCTGAATTTAAAAAAAGAGATTTTTTTGGCCAAGTTAAATATTACGGAAATAATATTTTTCGTTATGTCCACAGATACATACATCCTTACCAAAGTTTATGTTTTAGCTATATAATCCCAGCCAAAGTTTACACACAGTGGTGATAATTTCAGCTATGTTAACTGTTTTATGTCGATACCAATTTGCGGCTGCACGGTTATCGTGCAATCCACTATATCAGCATTTAAAAATATGTTGTTTTTTTTACCAAAGTTAAATATTACTGAAATAATATTTTTCATTATGACCACAGATGCATCCTTACCAAAGTTTGTGCTTATTTATATAATTTAAGTCAAAGTTTACGCATAGTGTACGTGTACGTGTGATAACATTTTGGTTGTTAGTGTTGTAGATGCGAATGACATTTGATACTCCCATCATGCTCATCAGAAACATATCACCACCATAGCTGTGCAATGGAACTAGACTTCTGATGAAATTCTAGCACAAAAACATCATTGAGGCCATTATCTTAACAGAATGTGGACGAGGAAAGGAAGTATTCAATCCACGAATACGTACCATCAAACTTTATGTTCAAATTTAAGTGCCTGCAATTCCTGGTAGCCTTATGTTTTGTCGTGACAATTGTACAAGTCTCGGGGCCGGACACTAGGAATCGTAGGATTGATCTTCGTACACCACGTTTCTCCCACGGCCAGCTATATGTTGCTTGATCCTGGGTGAGTGGTAGATCATGTCTGTATGTATGTGCACCAAACAATCAAACTAGACACGTGGTCTACACAGAGGCATTACAGTGAGAGACCTACCAAGTAAACTGTTTCACTTATATCGCAAAACTAAAACCCTTTCTAAACATTATTTTTTTTATACTTTGTGCAATAATTACAACCAAGAATTAGTACTGTTAATTTTTCAGGTAGTTTTTCTACTATTTAAAAAAGTACATCACGTTAAAATATGAATGAAACAAACTCTCGGACATCAGTATGAAAACCGAAATTAATTTAATAACTAAAACACAGGAAACTTTTTAGAAGACTATTACCAATTATCACCAATTATTAACATGGAGAGGCATCAATTGTAAATGAGTGAAATCTATGATGAATTTTTACACATTCCAAAGCACACGTGAGTGAAGCAGCGGGCAAATGCTAATGTGATAAGTCATATATGAAATATCTACAACTATATGAAATAAATTTCATCTAGAGCACTTGCCTCAGCCGTCAAAGGAATCACTATTGAGAACCTCCATGTTATTTTATGATCAGTGGAATTTTCCAAAATGTGTTGTGTGAACAGGAAATATGTTAGTGTAAAACATCAAAAAATCTGGAACTATATTTTGTAATTGGGTATTTGACTACTTTTTATTTTTGACAGAAGTGCTTATTTTGCATAAAATATGAAGTATTTAAAAGCCTACCAAAACGCTCCTTTGTTGCTTGGCACGGGCAACGTCTGTAAACGCTGCAGCTGCAAATGGAGTGTTTCCTATTATTCAAGTTTTCAACTATTTTTATTGTTTGTTGCTGGTTATATCTTGTTATTAATGTAAGTTTATTTTGAATTCAAAATCGAGAACAATTTGTAAAAGCCTACAGAGGAACAATATTGAAAATAGGCACCTTATTCGTGGGGCTAACCATAGAAACAACCACTGAGTTTTATTCTGTGGAGCTTAAAAATGTATAATTTAAATTTGTCACAATGTTCTGTGAAGCTCATTTACATCGCAGTTTCGTAGTGTTAAATGTAATACATTGTTTAAGGCGGGTATCACTAAGGTTAGGGTGCTTAGGTTCAATTCTCGCTTCGGAATATGTTTATTTTGTTTTCTGTTGTCATTTTCTTTGGATACTAGTTGCATAATCATTTTTTCCCCCGAAAATCCACCAAAACATCAGTTTAGTTTTTTTTCTTTTTTCTGAAGGCTTCACAACTTTTTGGATAACAAGTGAATTACAACCATTTGAAACATAACCAAAGAAGACTTCAAAAAGAAATTTTGAGGTTACTTGCCCACCAAAAACAGTTTAAAAAAAAAAAAATGAAAATTACTTTCACATTAAAAGTAAATAACACCTAAATAGACTCATTTATGTCAGGAAGGTAACCTGCAGTTGTATCGTCACATGAAAATTCCAACAAAAGCAACACAGTGTTCCAGAACTGTTGCAAGATTAACATGAAATTTCTATAAGTGATCTCACTTCTAAAATAAATTCCATTATTCACCACCGTGCACCTGTATTTTTTGTATGATATTCTATCTCTGGTAAGTTTAAAAATTAAAAGTTTTCATGTATGGTAGCAATTTGTTTCAAATGCTTGGCAACCTTTATGAATTCTTTGAATAAAATATGGTTCTGTATTGCAAGAAAAACGGCAAACAAAAATGGAAAAAAATGCACGCAATAAAATTATTATTCCAACCAGGTTCAAACGTAGGACTTTCTGAATTCCATTACCACTCTTCAATCAGGCAGTTACCCGGACACTATTTCTTAGTTGCTTCTCTTAATGTTAATAGTAAACACTTAAACATTAGTTTCTTCGTGTGAGATGAAGTGAAACGAGGTAGGTAAATGAATAAACAAACAAATTCAGTTTCGTTGACAAAAAATTTATCATTTATCTATAATCTTTTATCTGCAATCAAGAGAAATGGCCCACAACATCCAATTGTTCCGAACATGGTGAGTGAATGGTTAACGCTTCTGGCCTCGCATTGAGCGGACGCTGCACAGTGTGATATTTTCTAAATCTAGAGGAACCAAAAGTCAATGCAGGCAAAATAGTTATTTATATTCAAAGTAGATAAAACATATTACTCGGAACAAAGGTCATGCAAATATGCTTGCACTGTAACCGTAACCTAAAAAGATGTGAAAGCAGATAGAACTGCAACCTTCTTTATCAATTTCGGTTAGGTATTCAGAGGATAAATGACCCGAGACACAAAAAATGCATTTTAGAAATATTGATGTTTTTCTCCTTTAAGGGTTGAATTATGAAAAATTTCTTTCTTAAAATATGATGTGACGAAGTGGAGACCATAAGCTTAAAGCTTGGTTCCCACGGCGCGTCCCTCATTGCCTGTTAGGGGATGCTTCTCATCTTTGTCACATAAGCTAGTAGGACGCACCCTGCCTACCACGCACCGTAGGACCAGACCTTTAAAATGACACCTCATTTATTGATTTTGGTTGAGTATGAAGGGAGATAATGGTTTGTGAGAAAAAAATAGCTTATAGAAATAATATATGTATGTGATTTTTTATTCTCACACATAACTGGAGAGAAGAGAGTATGAAAATTGTCCATGAGATATAGTTGTCTGAATGTTATAAATTCAACTGATCATACTACTGCTGTCCAACTTCTTTAACTGTTTCATAATTGTCATTCAGAAAACAACTTTTGAGGGGCTGTAGTCTATACACAGATCCAGAGAAGAAGGGGGGTGGGGTTTTTGGCAAAATGGGGCACTTGCCCAAGTGGCACCATCAGGGGGCAGCAATATCATGTTTCTAGGGTGGCAAAATTCATGAGACCTTTTTTAGCTCTACTACCTATATTTGATGGTGCAGTAATCTCAGAGTTTTTGCTCCAGCTTGGAAAATTCATAGATCCATCACAATTAATACATGCCATTACATCTATTACTTCTTTCATAACCTTTGTGATACATATACATACTATATACACGATACATTGTATAGGGTGTACCTAAATGAATATCGTCTTTTTAACACTTTGTAGTATTTATTACATAAAACGTAAAATTATAATTAATGCATGAAATGAAAGAGCAACTCAAACAGTTTTATTTGTTGGTACCATGCGCATGTGCGTGCAGTGTTTCTTTGTCATCCGTTAGAAAGCGCTAGTATCAAAAATGGTACGACGATGAAGATTTTATGGATCATGTTGTTTTCAGTGATGAATCAACATTTCACCTTAGTGGACATGTGGAAACTCATAATGTGCGCACCTGGGGCTCAGAAAATCCTTACGAGATGGTGCAATTGCAACGAGACTCAACTAAACTGAATGTTTTTGCACCATATCTCGGCAGAAAGTTTATGGGCCTTGTTTTCTTTGGAGAAACAAATGTAACTGGTACTTCCTGCCTTGATGCTCCACAACTATGGCTATTTCCCCAGTTGGTAGAAGATGAACCAAATAACTTCATTTGGCAGCAAGGTTGTGCACTGCCTCACTGGCATAACAACGTACGCAATTGGTTGAATGTCACTGTACCCGACCGCTGGATTGGCCGCAAAGGGCCCAAAGACAGAGCTTGTTTCGCATGGACTCCATACTCTCCCGATCTGATGTCATGTGATTTCTATCTGTGGGGGTTCATAAAGGATCATGTGTATGTGCCTCTACTACAAGCTGACGTACCCGATCTAAGAAACAGGATTGAGGCAGGTGTTGCAACAATTACACCACAAACACTAATCAACATTTGGGAAGAAATGGGCTATCGACTTGATGTGTGCCATATGAGGAGAGGTGCTCACATTGAACACTTGTAAGCTTGTAGGTATAACTGAGTTGCTCTTTCATTTCATGCATTAATTATAGTTTTACGTTTTATGTAATAAATACTACAAAGCGTTTAAACCCCGATATTCATTTATGTACACCCTGTATAATATCGAGCGTGAGTTGTAAGTTGTGACCTGGTAAACACTATTATGGATGAATAAGCTTTCCAAAACCTATAAAGGGAGGTTAATTCTAAGCCTTTAACACAGAATATTAAACATACTGTAAATAATGATAATGAATTTTTACAATAATACCGATATTTATTACTTCTCTTCAAAACAAAATGCATTTAATTAATAAATACTTGCATTTACTTATTTCCATATTATTATATTACCATTTGATGACCAATCACAATAGTGTGCGAAATATTCGCAAAGGTCAGCTAGTCATTAATATAAATATAATCGAACACAGGACTTTTCAATTCAAAATTAAACCAATATCGTAAAAATATATTGGAAAATAAAAGTTAAAGAACTAAAGTGTTTAGAAAATGTCGCATTAATTTTCACTTGTAGTACTGATTTAAAAAAAAAAAAAAAAAAAAAAATCATTTTTAGGTAAGGTGTATACAGTCTAAGAATTTTGTTAATGAAGATAGAGCCATTTAAAAGTCTATTTTTCCTTGTTCTCATCATGGAGAGAGCTGACAATAGAAAACAAATTAGACAAGAAAGTCCGTTATTTTGGGAGATTACCTATTTCCCTAGTGAAATTTATTTTAATGGCGTCGGGGAACAAATTTTGATAAAAATTGGCGTCTGTCTGTAAATGAAGTAGTAGTATGTTTTTTAGAGGGAGAAAAAAATAAATTTTGTAAATAAAATAATTAGGAAGCAGAAAGAAAACATGATTAAAACTAAATATTTCAGTATCATTTTAAGCTTGAAATTAGGATTAAAGGTTGAAAAAAAGGGATTCTTATATCTGAATTTGATGATAATGTCATAGAAACGTTACAGATAATTTGTGTCACCGTCTGCCATGTGCTAAGTACGAGCAATAAGGAGGAATTTGCAAAAAGTGAGACAGATGTCAAAGGATAGAGCAGAGAATTCTGAGGAAATGGAGCAAGTTTCATTAAAAGTTATAAGGGCAATTCCAGTTTGAAGGGGAGCACTATCTGCGTCACTTTTCTTCGTTATCTAGCAGGCACCATCGAACTTGTAATTCTTTTCAAACTTGTAACCTTTTGAATATAGAATTTGTCCAGTTGAGATGCAATTTTTGGACTCTAAAAACATTTTATATTATCAAAACTCAAAAATTTCTGAAGTGCAGCTACTATGAAGAACTTTACAAAAATTTTGGAATATGAGCCAAAACTTTAAATTTGTTTTTTATGAAAGATGGGGTATTTCGTAATTGTATTATAGCAGTGAGTGTGAAGCCATAGTTGAGATGACCTACAATCTATACGAAGGATTTAGAAGATCCGATGTGTCCTTAAGTCATTGGTGATGTGTGATCTGATACCAATTTAATTTCTGAACTTTAAGTGAATATATTGGATTATTATCAAATGTGACTTTCCATTTATATGTACTACCTGACCGTTAACTTGTTTTAATGGTTTGGCAACCATTTTCCTAACTTGCATTTGTGTATAGGTATCAGATTTATTATCTTTACATCCACGGTTACAGTTTATCATGAATTTTGCATTAACCTCAAGCAACAAAATATCATAACACATTACAATTTTTGGCAGATATTCTGAACATTCCATAGTGTTCTTGCATTTTTTACAGCTTCAGGGTATAATATTCAGGTTTATAAGTATTGTAAATGCTATACAATTTTTGATTTGTAATAACATTTAGATTCAACTTATATAAAAGCAATCCTAAAACTGAGGTCTACAAAGCTTTCTAAAGATAAAAAGTCCATTTATTTTCTATAATATATACATCATTTTAAAGGTTAGACAATTATATATATTTCTACATAATTGCCATTCACTTGATCAATTTTTGTAGATGCTGTAACAGTTTTTGTATGCCCATATCATACCAACTCTCTGCTATTTCTTTGAGGAAGTATTGGACTTCTTCTTTCACCTGTTTGTCGCTGCTGAATCACCTTTAGACCAAATGTCCTTTCAGCTTAGCGAACAGGTGTAAGTGCCAAAGTGTGATGTTTTGATGGGTGACAATCATCATCTTGTGAGTATTATCTTGGTCCTCTGGAGGGAGCCGCATCGATTTATTTAAACCTAATGTTTCTGCCACCGTGTTGTATCTTTCATCAGATAGTTGGTGAGTCAAATGAAAACCTTAAATTTGTAATAAAAAATCGAAATTTCGTGCTGTTATCCTGTAAGTTGGTAAGCGTGCTACAAGCAGCGTGCAAAATGGCCTGTAGGTGGCAGCATAGTGCAGATGCACAAATACCGTCGCAGTATCAGTATAAAGATGGCTGCCCCACTTGAGACTTACACCAGGGAAGAACAGCGTTCTGTTATTCGGTTTTTGAGTTGTGAAGGTGTGAAACCTATTGAAATTAATCGAAGAATGAAGGTTCAGTACGGTGATGCATGTTTGTCACAGCAGCAAGTCTACGAATGGAGTAGGAAGTTCGCAAATGGTGTGACTTCTGTGGAAGATGCTCCTCGTCCAGGTCAGGCACAACGAGTTGTGACTCCACAGAACATTGCAGCAGTTGAAGCCATAGTGATGGAAAACTGCCGAGTGACATTGAATGACATTGCAGCATGTTTAAAGATTAATCATGGTTCAGCACACCACATTGTGCATGAGGTGCTCCAGTTCCACAAAGTGTCTGCAAGATGGGTGCCACGCCAGCTGACTCCTGAAATGAGAGAACGACGTGTTGATGCTTGTGAAGAACTTCTTCGGTGCTTTGAACGAGAAGGTGATGGCTTCCTTGCAAGAATCGTTACTGGGGACGAAACTTGGGTTCACTTCCACCAACCGGAAATGTAGAGAGCGAGCAAGGAATGGCGCCATTCCTCATCACCAAAACCAAAGAAGTTTCAAACAGAACCATCAGCAGGGAAGGTTATGCTGACTCTCTTTTGGGACGAAAAAGGCGTCATTTCGGAGCATTACATGCCTAGAGGGACCACTGTGACTGGTGCATCATACACAGATCTAAAAAATCATCTTTGGCTTGCAATCAAATCAAAGCGACGTGGATTGCTGTTATCAGGTGTCCTTTTGCAACATGACAATGCAAGGCCCCACACTGCCCGTACAACAGTTGCAGCAATCACAAACCTGCATTTTGAGTGTCTTCCTCATCCACCATACTCACCAGACCTTGCCCCAAGTGATTTCCATATGTTTGGACCACTCAAAGAAGTAGTGGGAGGAAAGAAGTTCCGTTCTGATGAAGAGTTACGCCATGCGGTGCATGAGTGGTTGCGCGCACTACCAAAATAATTTTTTTCTAAAGGAATTTATGCACTTTGTAAGCGCTGGAGGACTTGCATTGAGCGTGGGAGAGATTATGTTGAAAAGTGATACAGCTTTGTACCATTTCTGCACAATAAATAATTTTTAAAAAAATATTTAATTTTTTCATTTGGCTTGCCCTCGTACATACAGTGATTGCAGAAGCTTTTGGAATCATCATCATGTGAGTTGGTGTTTCCCCTTCCGCATCCCTTCCCTCCCAGTCCACTAAGTCTGAACAATCGCAGAAGGGAATTCTGGTTGTTGGGAGCTCTAATGTTAGGCGGTTTCATAGGTGGTCACAGTTAATCGAAAAGTTACCTTCGTTAATTGTTAATCTGCTGCTTATAAAGTTAACTTCGATAACCGTTAAAGCAATAAATTTTTGCAAATTTAATGCAGGTTGAAGTTAACTGTTACAAATTAACCATCCAAAAGTGGAACTGGTGTTTATGTATTGCAGTTGGTATTACTGTATGCAGTACCTAGATGCTATGTACCATGATGGGAATCAATACTACATCTACCCAATGTCCTTCTGGAAATTAAATTTTTACCGGGGTTCAACGTTTTAACTAGTTTCTCAAACATATCGGATTCTTCAACATGTAGTGGAAATCATATTGACAGTGAAAAGGTTTGCAGTACATTGGACCACACAAGCTCTGAATACGATGGTGCTGGGTAGCTATGATGCCAAATGTTTTACTGGCGTAAACTTTTATTAGAAGATGAAATAAAATCAATTTTGCTGCTGTCTACATCAGAAGAAGCCACAGCACTTGAAGAAGGCTTTGAATTATTTTTCTTTTTTCCTACGAGTTGACCCTGCTTTTACTTTTTCTTCAAACTGTTCATATTTGTATATATGCATCCTCCTCATATGTTGTTTAATAATTATTAAGGCTAGACACGTAAACCTTGATTATAGAAAGTTTAGACAAACACAGTTTGCATTAATATATTAATTGTTCTCCCAGGTGTTATTTGAATGCAACATAAATAAATGTAGCCAAGGATTTTTAATATTCTCGTTGCTATTGTTAGCATTGCTGATTTCACTGATGGCTTTCACTAACTGATTAAAGAGATCAGTTTCCATGCCATAATCATTGAATGAATGTCAATTTAATTTATGTCACTAACGAACACCAAGCCAATACCAACTAAAAAGTGACATTATACTGGCAGTAAAAAAGTTAGATTGTAAAAATATCAATCACCGATCAAATTAGAAACGAGTAGTGAGCGCCGGTTTGCAGATGTCAAATACAAACGCTCCATACCTCTAGCTTTCCTGCTCACACCCACGCCATTCCTAGCATAACAGTTGTATAAGCATTACACTCGCACTTCATATTACTTAATTTTTTCGCCATCCAGCTCGCCGAACGATCGAGCTTGGCATGGTGCACAATTCAAAGAAACTAAATACATCAACTGCCAATGTAACGGACTAAAGTTAATGGTAGTTCAATTTAACGGAAGTTAAGGAGACCATTAATGATTTTTTTGGTTAACTTAAAAGTAAATTTTTTGCAATTTTGCTAACTTCATTAATTAACAATTAATGGATTAACAGTTATTTTGCCTAGCTGTGGGCACTTTATTGAGTCCTTTTGGGAAATGGAGGGTTCTTTGGGCATGAAATCACATTTCCATTTGGTGTGGATTCTGGGTGACCTACCCCGAGCAGATGCCATAGAACAGTTGGGGTGTCGCCAGCTGCAGGTTGTGCTGTATGTCAGCACCAATGATACTTGCCACTTTGGGTCAGAGATTATTCTCTTTTCCTTCCTAGCTGATAGGGTGAAAACTGTAGCCAGTGGCTACAATATATCAGCAGAGCTAACTATCTGCAGCATTTTAGACAGAGTTGATGGCGGTTCAGAGCCATATTGAGAGGCTGAACCAGAGACTATGCATTACTGTGTTCATACTGGCTGCAGATTTCTTGATCTTCTCCATAGGTTCAGTCATGCAGGGTTTCTTTGAATAGGCAGGTGTGCACACTACACGTGAATTGGCTACATGGAGGGTTGGTACTGTGTGGAGTGCATTGGGAAGTTTGTTAGGCTGAAGTAGGAAGACCCGGACCACGAAATACAGTTATGGACAACGGACAACCCAATGCAATACCTCATGGCAGGTGGAGCTGAAGAGTATCTCAGCAGTTAAGAGTTCTCGTAGTTGACTGTAAAAGTTTTTTTTTTTTTTTACAATTTCATTCTTCCCAGCAGAATTCCGGGAGGCGGGCTGCTGGAGAGTCACGAAGACTCTTTCCAGACTAACTAATCTACGGGGAGGAAAGGGGATGGAAGTCGGTTGTGGCCTTTTAGGGAACCATCCCAGCATTCGCCTGGAGTGACTGAGGGAAACCACGGAAAACCCCAGTCAGGATGGCTGAACAGGGTTTGACCCCCATCCTCCCGTATTGCAGGTAGCACTTAGTAGTGTGATTACGTACTACTCGAGCCTCGGTGTGTAGAAGTGTTTGTAACAACATGAACTTGAAAACATTAGTTGCACAGAAGCAGAGATCGTAGAAGGTACAAAAATTTGGTTAAAACTGGGTATAAGTTCTGCATAAATTATTGAGAATAGTAAGAACACCATTTTCAGGATCATGTTTTAATGCTAGGAGGCGATTTCAACATGCTTTATATCAACTGGTGTAATTACGTTCACATTACTGGTGACAGGAATAAGGCGGCATCTGAAGTCATTCTCAATCTGTTGTCAGATTATAATCTCGAGCAGCTGGTTAATGAAAGCTTGCAGTGTCATAACTATAATGAAAATGTTTTAGATCTTGTGGTTACCAATGGGTCGGATTTATTCATTGACATTTCAACAACCTCGGGAATAAGTGATCTCAAAGCAGTAATTGCAACTGTCAAGGAAAAGAATGAATTGTATAAAGATTTGATGAGGTCTCCAAAAAGTGTTTTAGAGATTCTGTTGAAGAGATGTGGCATCGATATATACCATCGCGAAAGGTATGGACATACAAACACTGAAGTACAATAATGGAGTAGAATGGTCCACGATGGCATACATGTTATAAGGTAGTTGTAAAATGGTTTGTTCCTGGCTTCCTTATCTTTAGGAAATAAACTTTTATTCTTCTTGATAAACTACCTTTACACATCATACAGTACATACAATCACATTCTTAAACCAAAAATTACTTCAGTTTTCTCTTGACTTGCTTGTCTCTCTTTATTTTTTAACCCAACCTCCATAATAAATTTCTCTGAACTACTCCACAGATCATTGCAACTCATTCTTATTTGTTATCCATAGATATTACTTTATAAAATTTTTATAACTAAAAAAACAAATAACTGGGTAATCTTTTCTATTATAAATAATATTAAATTAAATAAAAAAATATTCCTTCATATCTTTTCCCTTACGCGTGTCCCAACATTTTGTTTTGTACAAATTCTGAACTTAGAACTTTTATAAAAATGATATGTTCTACAAAAAGGGAAAATATTTCCACTTATTATATTGCATTATCTCTGAATTTTGTTTGTACAACTTTAAATCAATTATAATTCTCAACCCTAATTTTTCTTTGTTTTATAGGACAGTTAAATATAAGCATTTCCCTGAGCCTTGCCACCAACTTTAAAATAACTGCATCATATATCAAAGAATTTCTTTAATTGACCTGAAACACCTTCGAAAATTTGTAGAATACCAAAACCCCAAAATTAAAGTCAGTCGGCTTTATGTGATTATAGCATTTGTTTCTTTCTTTCTTTTCTTCCAGTTTCTTTCTCTTCTTCATATACCTCATTCATTTTCTTTATTCTCTCGATTACGTATTGTCTTTCATCCTTCTTCATTATACTTTCATTAAAATCTTCACTTTACATATTTTCTTCCTTTTCAGACAATCTTCCTTTAGCATCAAACTGTGACCATTCTGCTTCTTTGGTTTTTTTCTTTTTTCAATACTTATTCTTCTAATTTCTGTCTGAACTTCTCTACTCGAACTGTCATCATTATTTCCAACTTCCTTACTATTCCAATGATAAGCTTCGCCCAAAGATTCATTATAATATCCATCTGCATTTGTGTCTGTGTGAACAACTCTTCTTCTAACACTGCCCTCACACACCATCTCTTTATTATCCTTTTCATGAATTCTTACCATTAAAAATATCTTATTCCTTCGTCTTCTTCATTCACATCTCTTAACTCTTCAAATTCGTTGTTGATCTTGCATTCTTCATTTTCACTTTGGCCTACAACACACTTCATCGTTGTTCTCCTGATATGTTTAAATATTCGATTCATCAGATAATACTTTCATTTCCCTTGCGTCATTAATCTCTTCCTGTATAAATGTATTTTCTTCCTCTTCTGTTCACCCTGTTATTTTAAGCAAGTCTGAGATTCCATCTTCCTTCCAAAGATCCATTCTATCTTCCGGAATTTTCCACCCTCCACCTTTTTGTTTCATTTCAAAACATTTCTACCGCTGAAAAGGATGATCTTTATTTACTGGTTCGACATGGTTCTTATAATTTTCCTCTATTAAACATTTTTCTTTTATCTAAATTACACAATTGTTCCAATTCTTTATTTCTTGTAACTTCCTCTCCAACTTCCTCACCACTCATTTCATTTTTGCTTACATTTCTTATTGGCCCTTTAACCATCTTTTCCGCTCCTGACAGGACCAAACAGTCGCTGTATTTAGTTATCCGTCCTTTTTTTTTCCTGCCCACGCTTCACCATTTCCTTCATTTCGTGCCTCATTATGACTAAATTGATTATTGCTTCTCCTTTCGTCATGATTATTGCTTCTCCTTTTGTCATGATCTGTACTTCCACCATTGTTCACTCTTCTCTCAAAACATCTTTTATCTTCTCTTTCACCCCCATTGTAATCTTACCTGGTCATTGTGCAAATTCTGTCTTGGGGTCATCCTATTCATTTTGTAATTATTATTTCGCCCATCGAGTCTACTATTCACATGTTCATTTTCTCTTTCATGATATGGTACCCTATCCATTGTAGTATTACACCGATCGAGCCTTTCTATCGCGTCCATGAATTCTTCCATATGTTCCCATTGATTTACTATTAATTTTTCCTGCATTGCCCTTGGGAGCTTCACAATCAGGAATGAGGTCATCCAGATAACTTAATTCTTTGATAGCTTTTTCACAAAATTTCTTGATCTTCCCATCATGCCTGCTATACTGTCGGTGATTTCTAAATTCACTTTTTATTATCCTTTGTTTCACTTTCGACCAGATAGTTATGGAGAAATCTATCAATGAATTATTTGTATGTTCCACACTCTTTGCTGGCATCGCCACCCCATTCAAATGCACTTCCCAACAGCATGCCTCTCACATAATTTATCCTTTCACCATCTGTCCAGTGTGAAGGTAAATCCTCTTCATAAACTTTTACAAAAAGAACAGGATGCCTCTTTGTAAACTTTTACAAAAAGAAGAGGATGCACTCCATTTCCAGGAACGAATTTCAATTCCGCTTATCTGTATTGATTGGTCCACAAATTATCACTGGATACTGATCCCACACATTGCTTCACTGCTATATCCTTAATCTCCTTATTAAATGCATTCAATGTTTGGTTTGTATTCCGTTCTAGCATAATTACTTGCTCTTTTATCTCCCCAACAGCTGAAGACGCCTTTCTCTCTACTACTTCGGTACCTTCCTTCAGATTATAAGTGTGCCTCTTAAGCTCTCTTTTACTACCTCGTAAATCTCTCTATTTTCCAATCTTTGTTGATCTGCCACATTGCTTATTTTGTCAATTAGATCTGACCCCTGTGGCGAGACAGTATTAAGCCTTGTATATTATTTGTAAACCTTCAAGTCGCCACGAAGCATTGTTAAGCGCAGAGGTGCAAGGTGTAAAATTGTAATTGCTGAGTTTGTCTTTAGTAGACCGCCGCAGGAGTCGGTAGCTGGCTGCTGCAAGAGTTGTGTTAAGGTTACAGCGCGGCCTTGTATAATTTTATTGTGGACCTAAAAGTAATAAAATGTTGTCCACTAATCACGTAAGGGAAGTGCTTCCTGACGAACAACAAGCTAGCATTAGTGAGAAGTGGTAACACAGTGTGTAGACTCGATAGTCAGAAGAGTGGTCAGAATTTGCAATCGGAGGAAATGAAGTACTGTATAGGCTTATCCACGGTCAGGATGAATAAGTATAACTAGTGATGGTGGATGGGATAGATATATGTGCTTTCTAAATAAATCAGATTTGAACTTAATAACGACCTGTGAATTGACTTAGTAGAAAAACCGAGCGTGTTGGTGTGATGGCTAGCGTTCTGGCCTCGCATTCCAGAGGACAGAGGTTCGAATCCCTGTCCGGGCATCTGGATTTGGGTTTTCGATGGTTTCCCAAATCACTCCAGGCAAATGCCGGGATGCTTCCTTCAAAAGGCCATGGCTGAATTCCTTCCCATTCCTTGCCCCCCCCCCCATCCTTTCCCATCTTTAAAGACCTCGCTGTTTGAGAGACGTTAAGCAGACAAAAAAAAAAAAAAAATTAGTAGAAAAATCGAACCTGCAAACCTAAACAATCAAACCAACTATCCACCATACATACCTATTATCGCCAACATAAGTTATAGTGTGTGCCAGCACATTAAATCGTTGCATGGGGACGGTGACAGGACGATGAATTTTGGTGTAATTTTGGACATTGCTGATGCAAGTGAGATTGTGTATTTTTGGACATTATTTTGAGATGTCACTTGTGTAGTAATTAAGGATAAGTTGATGTTTTTTTTTGACATTTTGATGTAATGGAAGCTATAATGATCAGCCATCACTATCACTTTAACCCTTTGACTGCTGTTGACGTCTATACACGCATGCTGCTTGCGGGCCCCGAGTGCTGATGACGGGTATAGCCGCAGCCGTCGGATTTCCCTTGAGTGCTGATGACGAGATAAGCCGCACCCGCCTGCCGCTACCTGTGTGCTGATGACGAATATAGACGCGCCGCTACCTGAGTCGTACAGCGGACTTCTCGCCACATTTCTCAATAGCCTTTCGCAGTTTTGGTCGCTAGCTTATTGTACGAATGTTTGTCTGCTGGGACCCTAGGCTTCGCTCTACAGTTCACTGTCCAACGAAAGTTAAATCAGTGTTCTTTGTGTCCTGTATTTTATAAAGAAAATTGAAAGACGTCGTTGGTGCATTGAGTAATAAATCATGGAGATTCTTACGATGAGCGACACTGAGGATGAACTACTTCATTTTGATGGAAGTGATAGCTTTTCCACAAAATCGGAAAGCTGTATTCCTAAAACATACTCGTCAGGAGGGGTGACAATGCAGTCTCATGTTTCAACAAGTTAGTTGTTCTGAAGAATCAGAAAGTGATAGTGAAACGGCTACGAAGAAATTACGTCTTGGCGATAAATCTAACTAGAAAATCACTTTCGTCCAGTTAGTCACGCATTTGATGTTACACTATTGGGAAATGCGTGTCAAATAGGGAATGTGTCAAGTATTCTGTCAGTTTTCATGTTATTTCTTACAGAATAACTGACGAAATATATAGCTGATGAAAAGAATCGGTTTTGTATAACCACTGTGAAGAATACTCCAGAATCAGAGCTTTCTCGAATATCAAAGTGGAAAGATACTGGATATGATGAAATGTATTGTTTCAGAGCTATTTGTCTTCTGATGCCTAGCGTGAAAAAAATTGAAAATTAGGGAATATTGGACCAGAGATGTCCTTCTAAATACTCCAATTTTTAGTGAACTTATGTCCAGATACCGCTTTTTGTTACTCTGGTGAGGTTTCGTGCGATTTCGCCGCAACCCGCCCCACCCCCCCCCCCCCCTCTCTATTTCACATCACGTAATTAATGGACAGACACTTCATAGTTTAGAAATGAAAAATCTGTTGAGTACTTATGTGGAACAAATTTCATCAAAGAAACAAAATTACGTATAATCGGGTAATTACAAAGCGCAGCAAACATTCAGTCAACATCGAGATATTTTGGGTGTCTACATCTACAAAGATATTCCGGAAACCAAATTTCGGTGTGTGGAGGAGGCTGCTTGAACAATTATCATTTTAAGGTCTCTTTCTATGGTATTCGTGAATAGCGCGAGGAAAAATCGGATGGCTTTAACTCTCTGTATGAGTTCGAATATCTCTAATTTTACAGTCGTGGTCTGAACGTGGTATGTAAGTGTGGAATAGAATATTTCTAGCATTTTTTTCGAATCAACAATAACACTCTAATACAGTAAGGGACCTACAGAAACTGCCAAGAAAGAACTGTAAACTATTGATGTAAATTTAAGAATCACCACGCTTCCGACAAAAGCTGCAAAAATCGAGAGAAAAATGCAAGCAAGAAATAATTATTACTTATGAAAAATAGGGTTAATGATTCAGTTTTATTCTGTAGTAATTTATTTGCAGAGAAACTATGTAGTGAGAGCATTTATTCTGTATCAGTCGTGAGAGGACACAGTGCTTCGCCAGAAACATTCAGCACAGGGCGGGCGGAGCAGCTCGGACGGCTCCGTCCCCAGGGATAATCACTTAGCGCAGGTAGCCGGCCACAGCGCGGCAGGTACACGATCAGCCGTCAGCAGTCAAAGGGTTAAAGTAATGGTTTTGTTTGAATAAGAACTAATGGGTAGGTTAAACTGTTTAATTTGTTGGATTTGTTTTTTGGTTATTGTAAACTGTTATTTCCAAGTAGCAAAAAACCGGGGGGGGGGGGTTGTGGCAAGACAGTATTAAGCCATGTATATTATTTGTAAAGCATAAAGTCGACACGAAGCATTCTTAAGCACAGAGGCGCGTGGTGTAAAGTTGTAATTGTTGAATCAGTCTGTAGCAGACCGCCGCAGGAGTCGGTAGCTGGCCGCCACAAGAGTCGTGTTACCATTATAGCGCGGTGTTGTATAATTTTATTTTGGACCTAAAAGTAATAAAATGTCGTCCACTATTCACATTAGGGAAGTGCTTCGTGGCGAACGACAAGCTAGCAGTAGTAAGAAGTGGTAACACAGTGTGTAGACTCGGTAATCAGAAGCGTGGTCAGAGCTTGCAATCGGAGGAAATGAAGTACTGTATAGCCTTATCCACGGTCGGGATGAATAAGTATTATTAGTGGTGGTGAATGGGATAGATGAATGTGCTTTGTAAATAAATCAGATGTGAACTTAATAGTGACCTGTGAATTGGCTTAGTAGAAAAATGAACCTACAAACCTAAACAATCAAGCCAACTATCCACCATACCTATTATTGCCAACACAAGTGATAGTGTGTGCAAGCACATTAAATCGTTACACCCCATATTTTCCACTTGTTTGTTCACATCATGTCAGATTTCCCTTTCTCTAGCAGCTACGTGTTCGTACATCATCCTCATCCCTGTTTCCAGAATTTCTCTTACAGTGTCTATTTCTGTAATTAAATCTTGTTTTCATTTTTTTCTGCTCCATAATTTGCTGTATCATTAAATTTAGCATCTCTTCCTTTTTGTCCTCTTGCCGTTCCTGCTCTTTTCTTTCAGGATGCTGCACTGGAGTGAAAGATCCCCCTTCTCCTTTATTATCCCCTATCAACATTAAAGCTTTGTCAGTATTATCCTAGTCAATTCCTATTTCACTTTAGTTTTCTCTTGCTCGTCTCTTTTTCTTTTTTAACCCAAACTTTATAATAAATTTCTCTGAATCACTCCACAGATCATTGCACCTCATCTTTTCTATTTTAAATAATATTAAATTAAATAAAAAAATATACTTTTATACGTTTTCCCTTACAGTGTGAAGTCAAAAGATTACTAAAAAGAAAAGTTAAAAAGATGCATGCATTCCTAACAAGGACGGGGTATAATAGTGACTTAGAAATCGTAGCTGAGTCATGAGGATGTGTTAAAAAATCCAAGCCTTGAGGCCATTAATAATTTCCATTATAACTGTCTTTCTAAGAGCTTCACAGACAGAAAAACCAAAGAAATTTTGGTCGTACATACGAAAAGTCAGTTGTAGCAAATAAAATATGCGATTACTAAAGCATGACAGTTGAGGTTAATGAAAGCCACAATTGCAGTAATGTACGAGGTAGGCCTACAGAATTCAAAAATTTGTTTACTGATAGCCTAACCATTTTCACATGACGTGAGCAGTTAGAGATGGATTCTTTAAGGATAGATACTGGTGGTATTATAAAGGAATTAGAGCTGCTGAAATGGGGGAAAAGCACCAGGATCTGATGGATTCCCAGTAAGAACATTTTCAGAGTGTGCGGTAGAAATTGGACCATTTCTGTCTGACATATACAGTAAATCTGCAGCAGAGAAAAAAGTACCTTCCAACTGGAAAATTGCGCAGGTAATTCCAATCTTCAAGAAAGAAGATTGAAAAGATACTAGAAAATAGTAACCCTTGTCTATAACATCTGTTTGTAGCAGAATTATGTAGCATATTATATACTCGAACATTATGAATTTAAATAATTTGCTTACAATGATCCAACATGGACTTAGGAAGAAAGAATCGTGTGGAACACAGCTGGTTCTATTTACACATGATGTAATGATAGTTATCAATACAGGTTCACAAGTCGATACATTTTTTTCTTCTTATTATTATTATTTCCAAAAAACCTTCAACTCTGTGCCACGCAGCCGCCTTTTAGTGAAGATTTGAGCGTATGGTGTATCAGATTGGCTTTGTGAATAGATAACGATTTTATAACTGGTCGGATGCAGTATGTTGTTGTTACAGGAGAAGTCTATTCTAATTAAGATGTTACATCTCGTCACCTCAATGAAGTGTAATAGGACCAATTAATTTTTTAAATTTTTATAAACAATATGTGAGATAATAAAATAAATATCACTTTGAGATTGTTTGCTGATGATGCAGCCATCAGTAGGGAAGTAAGGGATTCAGCCAATTGCTTAGAAATTCAGCATGATCTGGATGTTATTTTGGAATGGTGCAATGATTGGAAACTTGCACTAAATTCCAAAAAGTGCAAGGCAATGTGCATAACAAAAAAAGCCATTTATACGGAAATAAGAAGCAAACAGTGCAGTTATTGATATGGTTGTCTCTGTGAAGTATTTTGGCATAACAGTACTAAGGAACATGATATGGGACTTCCTTCCACATTAATTTGGTGATAGGTAGAATTAATTCTAGGCTGAGATTCATAGGTCAAATCATGAAAAATTGTAATGCACAAAGGAGATAGCATACAAAACTCTTGTGCGTCTGCATTTGGACTACTGTTGTTATGTTTGCAGCCCATTTTGTAGGGGGCTGACTAACAGTATAGAGGATTTACTGAGAAGAGCTATTCGATTCATGACTGTTTGCTACAGTGCTTAAGAAAGCATCACGGAATTGATTCATAGATTGGGCTGGGATTCTCTAGTAGACAGACAGCACAAATTTCATTTAAACTTATTGATAAAGATGCATACATCCACTTCCACTCATGAGTGCATACTTCTACCACTAAACTATTTGGGTCATGATGACAGTAAAGATGCCGCATTGATGCTTATATGAATTCCTTTTTCCCACAAGCCATTCAAGACTGGAATGTACAAAGCAGAGATTAGTTTTGATGCAAAGCATCCTATGCCACCCACAATTTTGTGGATTGCAGAACATATATGTAGATAGAGATGAAGATGTGTGGGCATGTGTTGTTATGGAGAATGCTTATGGCCTTGCTCAATGTTTCTCTTGTTTGCTTCTGAATTGCCTGTCAGAATTTTATCAGCATTTATTGTGATCCCAACAGGCACGAAATTGACTAACAATATGCATTTCTGATGCCAAAACACATTTGCCATGATTTTTCCAGCAGATGTTTTTGTTTAAATTTTCACGCTGTAGGTGAAGAGAGATGCAACAACTCACGTCATGTTATTTGGTCTCAGTTTTAAAGTATAATGGCCAGGTTTTGCAATAATACAGTCCAAAATGTTTTCCTTTCCCTCGAATAGTGGTAAAGAAATTCATGAGAAGAATCAACTCATTGCAATTTATGTTCTTTTGTCAGCATTTGTTGTTCCCAGTTTGTGCACACCTTCTGTTACTGTAACTTTGTGGTTGGTGACAAACAAAAATTCAGAAATCATTGACAGTGATCCGCTAATCTGCATGCATGGTTTGCTCAACCTTTGCAATTGATGGTTCTCCACTCCTTTCTTCATTATGAATTTCAGTATGAGTGACCTTAATATCTCAACACTACATTTCAATCAGTTCAACACCTTTTGCATTCAAAAACTGAATAACTGTGCGAACTTCACTCTTAGCAGTAGTGTCAAATGGAATCTCCATTCTCAGTGGTTGCCAGGAATCCCAGTTAGGCACACACAGGCTTGCTTGGGAGTACAGGAAGTACCAATCATAACAGTGTGGCAAACCTCTGCATCCCCAAAGCTCTGACAACCTTACTTTTTGGATTGCTCTTGTAGTAATTTACTGAATTTGTGGTGCTGCATTTTTTCTGCCATTTTTTTAATGTCAAACTGACAGTATTGATAAGTACTCCACTTTGTAAATGTGAATTTGTTTATAATTGTTTAGCTAGGTATTTAAGAACTGGCTATGAATGTAGTCCTAAAACTTAATAGATTTGTTTTCCTGTGCTAAATAAAACATTAGATACTTCATTTTTCATATGTTCTTGATATGGGAGTAGTAATCATCATTTTTGTTGGTTCCTTCTATATCCTTATTGCTAATACTGTATTCTGTTTTAAAGCGTTGCAACAATAAGTGATTCAAAGCATATTTAAATAACAAAGGCTAGGGAAAATGACTTTTGAGTCAACAAAGTTGAAGGCTGTGACAAGTGAAAAACATGGGACGAACAAAAACATATCCAGTATTTCAGTTTTACACCTTATTCATGTGAAGGGACTGGGAGGTGTGTACACGCCAAAGTTTACTACATGCAGTGTATGTGTGCACATGCCGCATGTAGTGAACTTTGGCGTGTGCAGATCTCCTGAACCATATGGTTCAGTCCCTATCACATAAATAAGGCGTAAAACCAAAATATTGTATTTGTTGTTGTTCGTCACATGTTTTCCACTTGTCATAGCCATCAAGTTTGGTGAGTTTTTCCTATCCTTTATTATTAATATTGCCTAAAAGCCATTTCTTTTTTTCCTTAATACCATAAAAAAATATGTTTAAATTCTTTTGATGAAATAACTTGCTATAAGTTCCAAATATGATATGAGAACCAGGATTGTTACTGTGGAAGTAATAAGATGTATCTTAATAAATATTATGTTAGTTTAATTTCAGATTCGGAAATATCTGATAGCTTTTAATTTCTTATTTCAGGCCCCACTTCACAGGTATTATTCGAACACATGTACTCTCGAGATCTGCCAATGAAAGGCTTGATAGCGGTGTTCCAGAACATACTTCACGCTCTGCTACTCCTAACAGTGACTCTTCCAGTTTGCTACACCAGAATCTGTCAACTTCCTCTAACAGCTCTGAAATGACCAGTCATTTAGCCCACCAAAGTTTAACTGATTCTAATGCTCCCCTAGTTCAATTAGTCTTTCACATCAAGCTTCCAGCACATCACATCAGAACTCATCAACTTCGTCTGCGGATACTGGGTCAAATATTAATGTCTCATGCTATAACACCGGAGGCTCTGCTGCATCTAGTAGCCTTCCTGATCAAACATCAAACCAACCAGCTCAGTGCTCAACTGGCTCTGCTTTAACAAGTAACACTGCATTTCTTCCACACCAAGCATCCAACTTGGCACACCAAAGCACAACTGGTTCTTCTCAACCATGTAGTCCTACCATTCTCCTTCCACACCAAGCATCCAATCCATTACGCCAAAGCTTATCTGGCTTTTCCCTGCCAAGTAACTCAACATCTGTTCTTCTACACCAAGAATCAAACCTGTCGCACCAAAGCTCAGTCGGCTCAGCTCTTCTAAATAGCCCTTCCTCTCTTCTGCAAAACCAATTACCGAAACAGTCTCCTCAAAGCTCAACTGGTTCTGAAGCACCTAGTGGCTCAATCACTCTTCTCCCCCATCAAATTCCTTCAAATTCCATCAGTTTCAGTCCTTCAGAAATGCAGAACAGTGGTTCTTCGCATTCAACAGAACAAAGTGATTCATTTCCTGTTGGCAGTGGCCGTATGAATACTACAGGAAGTCCAATGTCTCCATCAAGAGAAGTCTGTCCTGACAACAAAACTGTGAGGTATTTTCAAAGAGTTTCTTTGTTACTTAGAAGCATTAAGATTCTATTGGAAATTACATGTACTTCTTTTGTTATTCATAAATCCAATGCAAACTGCTTGCTCATCTTCCATTTCAGTTAAATCAGTTTCTAATTTAAAAGCTGTAAGAGACTTGTTACTTATAAGTAACAAGTAGTTAAGTAGTTGTAAGTTGTTGCTTTTGCTTTGATAATTTTTCGTACATTATACATTTGTAAAGTAGCAGACAGTAAAAATTAGCAAATACATAGTAATTTATTAAAAAAGAGGGTCATAGTATGAATTTAAAACATGATAAGACTGACTGGTGTTCAAAAAACATTCTTTTTAACGTGCCAATTGAATGAATATTTTAAATACTAATGATAACATTTAAAACCATTTACACAACCAGAATGATGACTCAGTAAAATCCTGTTGTTCCCGTAAGGGGCACTTGTAATACACTGAATAAATTAAAATACAGTTAGTGTTGGATTCAGTATAATTATTTGACACTCAGATTTTTCTAGTGGTTAATAGCACTGGTATTGACAGATATGGGTTCCAAAATTTTGCCACTGTATACAAGATCAAAAAATCTATTTCATCTCTTACCACAGATGAAGGCAGGATGGCCAGAACAAATGTGCTTTCAAATATTTCAGTATAAAACTTTGATCATGTAAAAGGCGAGACATAACAAGGATAAAGTGTGTGTTACCTCTTACATGTGTAAGGTGTACAAATGAAGGCAGTAGGGCCAGACGAACGAAAATGCAGAAAAAGCACACTTAACAATATTTTAGTTCATAGCCTTAATCACGCAAGAGTTGAGACGTAGGGCAGGAGGAAGATGTGTACACATCAGGACCTATTACATTTTCCCTAGCCTATCTTGTTTTCGGAGCTTAATGGTAGTCTCATTGTCGCCATTATCTTAAGTTTTTTTTATTTATTTTTTACCAAAATCTTGTAAACTATGTTCATGTTTTTGTCTTCATCCTGACCCTCTTGTTTGCTTCTTTGGGAAGCGATTGGTTATTTTTCCTATCTGTCCTTGTGTTCATTGTCTAACATCAATTCCACTGCCATCAGTAAAAGTTTTATTTCTGACACTGTTGCGAGTCTTGTGAATAGAGACTTGTGAGATGTTTAAATTGAAAATTCTCAAAATAAATAATGAAACTGAAGGAACATTATGATTACCTAAATTAGTGAAGTATCCATGCAGAATAAATTTTACATGCTTTCCTGAAATTGCTCCAGGAAAATAATGGATAAGTTCTTTCATATAGACCATTGCCTTATTCCTTCTTGTTGATTTCCGTGGCTCTTCTCCTGGCTATAATGATCTCACTGTTGATAATAATAAATTTAATTGCTGTTGAGCATATGCTCTAGTGGCAAATTTCCTACATATCTAGTTTTCCATCTCTTGTTTTGATCTTGAATTCTATGAGAGCAATTTCGTCACTCACTTTTTACTTTACAGATTTTAATTTCTTTCAGTGTGTTTGGTCAGTTGTTCATACTTCCTTTGGTAATTTACTCCACACCCTTATGCCTGAAATAATGCCAGCTTGTAGTTAGTCACAGTCATTCCTACCCCTTCTATGAAATACTCATAATTCGTCTACCAATATCCTTCCAAGCCTTATCACCAAAATATGGCTTGAACACCCGGAGCACTCTCTTCAACTTCCTCCTGTCTTGCAGTGACTTTCTACATAGAATTCCTTCCCATTTCATGCCCTCAGTCCTTTCCTGCCTTTGACGTTCTCAATTTGACATAAAGCTAGAAACAAAATAAATAAATAAAATAAAAAATAAAATAATAATAAATAAATGTAACTCTTACAACCACTTTCTCACTGTGGATGGAAAAATCCAATGACTTCCAGTTCAGATCCTGTATGATTTCACTTACTTGATGTGTTTTGCCATAATTTTAACAAATAAATCCAGTTGCTCTCTTTTGCATCCCTTAATACTTGTATTTGATACACAATATGTGGGTTCTAAATTACACCTCTATATGCAAGCAATGGTCTGACAAAAGTTTTATAATTTCATCTCTGGTACATTCCCTCATCACCTTCTCCAGTAAACAGAGGATTATGAAACCTCTTCCTATCACCTGTCTAATATGTTATGCTCAATTGAGTTTGCAATCAAATGTTGTACCAAAATATATACACTTTAGATCTTCCCCACCTTATAATCATATACAACTTTTGCTCTTTTTTCTGTGTACTTTATAAACTGACTCTTCTTGCCATTAATTGTTAGTACCAACCCAGCTGGATATAATGCCCAGGTCACCCTGAAGCTATTCAGTTGCATATTAATCTTTCCATTCATATCCATCTCCTGTGTCAAACTAATCGGCCTGTAATTTTGTCATGTCTGTTTTGTAGACCGTTATTGCTACCATACTTTTCTGGTCCTCTAGTAAGCCGTAAGTCCCCATACACTATCTAAATATTATTTCCAGGTAAGCCACAATGTCATATCCCACTGTCTTTATACATCTATAGTAATATTATCTACACTGGCTCCTTATGCTTTTTTTAAAGTTCTTAGTTCCCTCATTGTATCCTCAGGATAAATAATAAATGTTTTAGTCTTCTCATTTCTACTTGTGTGCACAAGTTCGCCTCTGATTTAAAACCTCCCATTACTGATTCATAGTCCCGTATGGTCTCATCAAACCAATCACTTTGTATCTCCACCTTTTCAATATTAATTTCTTGTTTAGTTGTTTCAGGTGTTCCATACTGTGTTGCTGACTCTTAACTCTTTACTAGGAGCCATCTTATTACTAGCTTTGCAATATTTTCAGCATTAATCTTCACCTACTTTGTTACAAATTCCTCTTTTATAGTTTTATCAGCAGTTTCTTTAGTATTTGCGATTTTCCCCAATGTGCATCTGCATTCAGTATCCCTATGGTCAATTAATTTCCTCACGAGCAACTTCAACCTAAAAAAGTGCACATTTCTAAGCCCATCAAAACCTTGAAGTCGGCTCCCTTACAGTTTTACCTAACCACTCAGAAATTATCCCATTCTATTAGGTGTAAGCCATGACGAATGAAACTGCATGTACCCTTGATGTTCATAGGAACAATTCCCGGAACAGTAATTACGCCATTTTCCTCAGCAGCACCACGGTATCAGTGTTTAATTGCCTCATAATGTGGTTCATTTGTGGCTGATCACTTGAACTTATATGAGCTTCAACCTGGTATGTTGTGCCTCCTTCACTGCCTTCCTCATCTCACTCCTCTATAAATGAATTTCTATAAATTCCCTCCCTCTATTCCTCTATCACTACCCATCTTCCATAGTGAAACCGTCTACATATTGGTTCTATAGCCTCTATTAACTGATGTAATATTGTGCTAGGTCTAAAAAAACTTGTGACCTGTTAATCTGAGCCTAATCCCACACAAGTGGGCATATACCTCTCGCATGTCTCCTACCATGCAGCAGAAATTTTTTTTTACTATTTTTTATTTCAATGCTTCTATTCGTATAGTGTATATATACATTATATACTTCAAAATCTACATGATGCTCTTCTTCCTCCTCCCCATTGACTGGTAACTTATTTCTGCTTATAATTTGTTGATTGTCTGAAGAGTCTGGCAGCACTGTATAGTTTTTACCATATTGTCCCACCAACCTGTTGCCAGCTCCCAACCATCTTTTGGTCATTTTGCCCATCTCTCTAAATCATAGGTTCCCAACCTTTTTTGACCTACCGCCCCCTTTTCGAAAAAAAATTACTCACCGCCCCCCGTTTAAAAAAAAAAAAAAACAGTACCGACGTCTTTTGTTGTAATCAACGTTGTGTAATCCATAGCACTTCAATTTAATTGGCTTGTTGCCCACTTCTTCAAACAGCACCCCTCTTAGGTGAATTGGGCTATATTAAATATTGAAAAACAAGGACAGATTTTTAAAATTACTTTATTTAAGAATATTAACAATATTGGTGCCTTGTACAAAAATTGATTAAAAACATATATAGAAATTTGTCGTACAATTATCAGTAAGAGGTCTGAGCTTGATGTAATGATACTAACTTTCTACATTTGGTGCTATATTTGTCAGCAGGAGTCTTATATCGCCGCGTTCCGCTACTAACAATCTGTTTCTTTGTTAGTACATTGCTTATTACACCAAATCCCCTTTTGGCTAAATATGACGACGGGAATGCAATAAAAAACTTTTTTGTTGCAGCCCACAAAGCCGGATATAAATCTGTAATTTGCTTCTGTAGCCAAAATTCTGGATATCCATTTTTTAATTTCAATTTTAATTCTTCATTTTTAAACAGTTTTATCAACTCTTCCTGTAGTGACAAAACTGCTGTTTGTAGGTTTGAGTAAGGTTCTAATACCCAATCTGGAATGGTCATGTTAAGAATATCCTGAAATCTGTTTTTAAAATCTTCATTAAGTGCTTCCAACACCCTCCATAGAAAATAAAAAATTTAAAAAATAAAACTTATATATATAAAAAAAAGGTCAGATAGCCTAAGGGCGTTTTCACACACATCGGCAAAACCAGAGCCGGCGTCTGCCTTTTTGCCCCGAGTTCAATAAGTTTTTTGCTTTGGCGGAAGAAATAGGCATCCATCATTCAACAAACGTTACTTTAATAAATTATTATATCGTAGAATGAAATATAGTTAACATACAGTACTGGATATTCCTGTGTTGACTCAAATACAAAAAGAGGCTTAGAAAAATAGTGAAATAAATTAGGTGCACAAATATTCTGCTATATTTTTGTTTCATTGAATAATTTTGACCAATTATGAAATCAACTGAATTTTTTAAATATTATTCAATAGCTACGACTGCGATTGAAATATATAAATTTCTTTTATTGATTTTTTAAGGGTCTTGTTAAAGGAGCAAACTTTACTGACTTACATGAAACCTACAGATTGGGAATAAGCACAAGTAAAACGTAGGCGTGGAAAGAGATGGATACATTTCTGAAAGAATATTTCGAAATGAAAAGAAAAAGAAAACTGAAAAATGATAAATTACATATTACATTAGTACTAACAAACATTATAATTAACTTACACTTTACTTAAAATTGTAAATCTGGTTGTGCTATTATTTGTGGTATCAACATAAAGATACTTTGTCAGTATTGATGGCACATTTCTGTGGCAAATTAACAAAATAAATTGTATAACCTGTTCTGTATTGTTATAACTAATAGTAAATGTATAGCTGGCCAACTTTCAGTTGTTCTTTTTTTCTTTCACTTCAAAATCTTCTTTCAAAAATGTGTAAATCTCTTTGCATACATTCTATTCTAACTTTGAAATATTCGGCGGTTTTACCCCACAAATAAGGTTCAATATCAACTAATTCAATTAATGTCATAGTATCGTGCGAGTAATTACTTATTTTTACAAAACTACAGAAAATTGTCGGGACTGATATCCTCTCCGCCACTGGCACCAGAGTGGACAACTGTGCATAGGGAACGTGCACAAACTACGTGGTTCGGTCCACGGGGGGAGGAGGGGTTGACTGGAAGGCTACACTGGGCTACGTGGAGGGGGGGGGGTTTCGATCCACGCCACGTAGCTTTCCTTCACAGTTAAAATGAGGAACAGAACACACCACAGCATGTGAATATTTGTTTCCCTCAGTTAATTATCTCCTTATGTAATTTACAATCATCTGACAAGAGAAAACAGTACAAAAGTCTTCTGGAATCAAAAGGGGAAAAAGCTACCTGCTACATGGGGGGATGGCGGGGGGGTAGAGGCAAAAGCCACGTAGAGCTTAGTGGGGAGGGGGGGGGGAGGGTTCACAGGAGGCCAAAATGGAGCTATGTGGTTTATGCACGCTCCCATAAGAAACAATTAAACCAAACAGGACTACGTGTGGAAGCTCTCATTTGATCATATTGTATCCGGCGCCCGTATTGCCGGTGTGAAAACGGCCTAACAATATCCTGTTTCAATAAATGCCGGCCTTACACGAAGTACTTAGCAAGTGAGGGATTTTAATATATGCCCACGATGCAATATAAGAGCTGTAGGCTCCCAAATATGACATCGTTTGTACCTAGGGTTGCCAGATGACCGAGAAATCCGGGAATGTCCTGGAATTTTGTGTCTGTTCCCGTGTACAGGAATTAAGAGTTACTGTCCCGGAATTCCCATAGACCAGTTTTTTTTTTCTCAAACTTGATACCACGGAGCAGGAGGTAGAGGAGTGCTCCACCTTACCGACGCCCAGAGACAGTATATATAGACTGTTCAACTATGAAAGTTGAATTAATAATTTTATATATATTATGTAGCATAGTTTTTACCTAAAATAAAACTTTTTTAAATTAATTTGAATATTTGTTCACTCCTTAAACATACCACTAAAACACCTTTTTAACCCCATAATTGTCTCAGAAATTTTAATCCTGTATCTGGCAACCTATTTGTACCGGAAACAGACCCCACATATCGATTTTAGGTGCCTTAACGCCTCCCGTAGTATATGTTGTAAATGGCAGGATGGTTTGTTCAGTTTGCAATTAAAGCCCATTTATTATTGATGAACGTAAATTCGACACCCCTCTTGATTAAAGGAACACCTACCTTAGACAGAGAGGCTAGCCATAATAGAAATAATATTCCTGGTTAAACTACGTAAGCATACACTTGTTTATTTCATTGTGATAACATTTCCATATTCACATTCAGTACAAAGTAAAGCAAACTTACATCAGTTGAGAGTTAAAGTACCTCCTGAAGATACGTGCTTACGAATATGGTAACCACGTGCACTACAGAAACTGTTCACCATCGACAGAAGATACTATCACCAAACCCTTGGACCCGTTCAGTTAACCTGACAGTGTGGCTGGTTTTCTGGATCACAGTATTTTCTTAAATTTGAATTTCATACACCTTCATGTCAACCATAGGTACTCTTACCCTTTGTAAAAATCTCGAAATGTCAAAAATATAATTCTTAAACCTCCTTACAACGTGTGATAAATGATGATGATGATAATAATAGGGATAGTAGCAGTGATCAATACAGAATCAAGTGCAGTTAGCAAATGATACAAAAATTAAATAAAAGATTAAAACTTAGTTGAAACTTCATAGCCCATTCCTGATGTAATATCGATCAGTAAATAGAATAATAAGCAAATAATAATAATGAATATGTACTAACCTCTATGGCAGATAGGTATTCCAAAATAAATAGTTTTCAGTAAGTAGGTCCACGTAAGCTGTAGATACCGCACAGGTTCACAGTCGCTCCATCAGAAGGCTTACCAAAATATCGAATACTGACTAGTGTAAATGTATAAGCATTGTTGATCGAGCGGGAACATAAACATACTAACGATGGTGATCCCTGTGGTGCACAGCGCTTGCTGCAACTCATTCACGAACTATTGAAGCAGGTGTTAGAAGCAAAGCTATAATGTACTAATAGCAACTTTTAATCCCCACTAATCTTGCTTAAAGAACATTTGGAATTACTTGATGAAACATTTGTTCAATTGGTTATTAATGGATCTTATCGGCACGTCCTTGCCAGTGTTGGCTAGGGGGGCGCTGGCTGGGCGTCAACGCCCCCCAAATTTGCCTTTGTTCACTAACGCCCCCTTCGAGCTCTATAACACCCAGCGGGGGGCGGTACGGTCAACGTTGGGAACCACTGCTCTAAATGTTTCACCCATCTCCATGATTGTTTTGCGCATTAGATAATTCCACCTATAGCCCTGATTTTTTTTCTCTTGCTGCTCTGAAATTTTCCTGCCCCAAAACAAAGTGGACAAATCTGTGGGAGAATGTTATTTACTTCCCATTTTCCCTCTTCATTACATTCTTACACTTGTTGCAAATACTTCATATCGTAACAACAATACAAACACGAGTTTTCCGACTAATATAAGCAGTGCAAAAAGAAGCAACATGAATTAATGATATTTATTGATGTGATTATATTAAGCTTCCACTTTCTCCCAATCGCACCAAAAGGATTAAAAAAAAGTAATCTCAAGTTTAATTGTTAGAGGAGTCTCATAAAAATTTCATGTTAAACTTAACTGTTTTTATTATTATTATTATTATTTGCTTATTTAATATTAGATTTAAGCTTTACTCCTCAGTCACCTTGTTACATTGTTGTATTGGATAAAATGTACTTAAAAAAGTATTAAATTTAACTGACACCTAGGAATTTCATAATTAAATCTGAAACAGAATTTAAATGTGAGTGTAAACTTTCCCGGCATATTGATGAAATGGAATCTTCACAGGAGTTCAGCCAGATAGCATCATAAAAACCAACATTTTGACAGCTGACTCTGCTGTCTTCATCAGGTCTACTGCTTCAGATATTGCTATCTGAAAATCACAAACTAGACTGACTTAGCAGCTAACGAAAAGCAGACCACATCTACTGACACTCGCAGAACTGTCCAATGGCATCACAGTAGAAACTTGGCAAAGATCTGACCCCCGTCTACTGATAGTTGCCAGGCCACCCAATAAGCGCACGGCAGAACTGGAATGCGCGATCTGCCAATCGAGGGTATCGATGTTGTGGACTGCGTATATAACCATATCTGGTAGCCGGATGTGTTGGTGAGCGCAGACGAACTTAATCCATGGTGTCATTTGCATCCATTACGCCTTGTTGTGAAGTTTTCTCTTGCTCAAGTCGGAGGTCCATAATAATTGGCCTCCAGGCTTCGCTCAAGTAGAACCCGCTGTCCCTATTGATGTTATTATTATTCAGCTGTATTTCCAATGCCTCTGCAATTACTGAGTCCTAGAAGGAAGAGACGCTGATGAGCACTACCGTTTTATCAAACTCTATCCTATGGTCTTCATCGAAAGCATGCTCGGTTACCACAGACTTTTCAGTCAGACCATTAGAATGATCGCAGAACATCTTACCGAGCACAGACGACACCTAAGGTTGATGCAAGTGAAAAGCCTGCGATAGCCGAGCAATGCTTTCGATGAAGAGCATAGAATAGAGTTCGATAAAATGGTGGTGCTGGTCAGCGTCTCTTCCTTCTGGGTCTCAGTAATTGCAGAGGCATTGGAAATACAACTGAATGATAATAACATCAATAAGGACAGCGGGCTCTACTTGAGCGAAGCCTGGAGGCCAATTATTATGGACCTCCGACTTGAATGAGAGAAATCTTCACAACAAGGCATAATGGATGCAAATGACACCATGGATTAAGTTCGTCGGCGTTCACCAACTCATCCGGCTACCAGGTATGGCTCCATACGCAGTCCATAACATCAATACCCTCGATTGGCAGATCGTGCATTCCAGTTCTGCTGTGCACTGATTGGCGTGGCAAAACGTGCGATATGCTTCCACCTACCACTTACCTATAGCAACCCTTCTACTGGTGAAACCTACCCCATAATAGGTCATGCCACTTGTACAACCACACATCTCATATACCAGCTCACCTGCCTCCACTGTCCAAGTTCCTACATTGGCCTGACCTCAAACTCATTATCCATCAGAATGAATGGCCACAGACAAACAGTTTACTCCCAAAACCTGGACTTCCCTGTTGCTCACCATGCCAGTACTCACAACACCCGGGACAATAATAACTGCTTCACTGTCAAAGCCATTAGAGTTCTTCCAGACACTACTTCCCAATCTGAACTCCACAGGTGGGAATTGGTTTATCAACACATCCTGCAGACTAGACATCCCCCAGGCCTTAATTTCCATTAATATCTTTCATCCTCACCCTATACACCCATCACTGACCAGCATAATAGATTAATATATTTTTCAATTATGTTTTTATTTACATTTTTATTACTATTATTTTTCAGCCATTTTAATCTTTCTTATGATTTATACTCTCAGTTATATTATTGTTGCTCCCCCCACCAACTCAGACGGTCTATTGCATTCTATAAGAGGCTGCGTGGTACGCAAGTCTTACGCTTGCCCAGCCACTTACATCTGTTGTCTTGAAGAAGGGTTTTGCCCGAAATATTGTATTTTCTTTATTTTTGTGTTGTTGCTGCCCTCCTCCCTTCAACTTTGGTGGTGTTGGGTATATTTAATCTGTCTTTCCATATAAATATTTCCTCGTGGCATTTCTTTCCTTCCATTGTTACCTATACAAAACATGTTAAGTATACTGCCCTTAGTTCCTTTGCAAATAGTTCTGTGGTTTAGCGAAAATGTGAAGAATCATTTAAGAGACAGGTCTCTACAATAATAGTTATAACCTTTCTTATTCCTCTTGAAACCCATCCTGGCAGACGTCACAAGATATAACCAGGCTTTTGCCGTTTCCTCTTGGCAGGGTAAGCCAGATGTAACCTGCCTATGCTTCTTTTAATGCTGGCAGGTTGTGCTACATATAAACATTCTTTCAGTTGGTTGGTTTTGATGTTAAATAAAATACCATACATACACTCCAACAACATGAAATATTTAATAAACAAAGATTGGTAAATGCCATAATATTTTTAGTACACTCAGCGCTTTCTATATCACCTCAATGATCACAAAACAAAACACAACACACAGCGTGACTTTTTTTTTCTCCTCTCTCTGGCCGCGCTTGAAATTTTTATTATTCGCGGATTCAATATTTTTTTACTGACGTGTCGGCATCATTTGAGTATTGCTAGCATGTGCTGAGAGTCACTCTGTCCAACAGAAACAAGCAAAAAAGGAAATCGTATTGCCACTAAAAATAAAGTTCATTCTCAAAACCCGTCACTGCCACTATGTTGCATGTTCCGCTATGACCTTTGATAAAAGCCGCTCCACCACGATTGGCTTTGAATCTATTATCACTTCAACTAGTCACTTGTTGTATGAATGAATAACATGTATCTCCTCTGCTTTGTTCGAAATTTATAATGTCTAGCAAAAGTAAAGAAAAATTAGTTCATACACGGAAAAAAAGTTGTGTTGACGCTTAAAGTAAAAATAGAAATGCTGGACCATTTACGCCTTGGCGAGTTGTTTGCATCCATATCATGTTCATTAAGTGTTAACTAATCAACTGTACGATTCATCAAGCAATCTGAAGACAAAATACAGAATTCTATAGTTTCAACCTTGGCAAAAATTGTTTGTGATCCAGCAATTAAGAAAGTGGAAGCTGCGTTATCATAATGGATTGAAGACCGTAACCAGAAAAAAGTGCCCTTAAATGGTCCTATGATTGCGAGAAGGCAAAGCATCTATGTGCATTTTAAAGAACCTGGTGATGAACATTCAAGTGGAGGATTTCAAACATTGGAAGGATGGTTCAATAAATTCAAGGTGAGACAATCATTGCATAGCATGAAAATTGTTGGAGAAGCTGCATCTGCAGACACCGCCACAGTGGAAAAATATCCAGAAGAATTTTTAAACATAATTGCTGATGGTGGATACAAACCTGAACAAGTGTTTAATGCGGACGAAACTGTCCTGTTTTGGAAAAGAATGACAAACAAAACTTTCATATCCAAAAGTGAAAAGTCCGCCTCTGGTTTCAAGGCAGCAAAAGATAAGAGTTACACTGCTGCTGTTTTCTAACACATTAGAAGTTTGTTTTATTTAGCCACTAAAGCTTTACAGAGCTTTAAATCCTGGTGCTTTGAAAAATCAAATCAAGGACAACCTGCTGGTATTTTGGCATGCAAATAAAAAAGCGTGGGTTACAAGTGTTATTTTCTGTGTCTGATTTCGGAACTGGTTTGTTCGTGAAGTTGAAACTAATTTAAAGAAAAATAATTTGGACTTTAAGGCCATTTTAGTTTTGGACAATGCAGCAGGTCATCTTCGTGAGCTTGAAACTATGCATCCAAATATAAAGGTGATTTCCTTGCCACCTAACATGACAGCTTTGCTTAAATCTATGGACCAAGTAATTATCTAGGCCTTTAAGCTCTATTACATTAGACAACCATTCAAAATCATATTGGACACCATGGAGTGCAATCCTGATATGAATACTGGAAAAATTTTGACATAGCAAAATGCATCGTTACAATAAAAGAATTGTTACCAGAACTGAAGTCTTACACTTTGAAATCGTGCTGGAGAAAACTGTGGCCTGATCTCCCTGTCAGAAATGATGGAGAATCCGTGCAAATTCAAACTTTAACTGCAAACATTTCTCAATTTACGAATGGAATAGGAGAGATGGTTTCGAACAGATAGAATCAAGTGACATTCAGGAGTTGCTAGAATATCAAGATGAAGATATGACTTGGAGGAAATGTTAAATCCCCAACCCATTGAAGAAGTGGCTTCAACGAGCACTGAAATGGTGACATTTAAGTATTTATCCAAAAAATTTCTATCACCTTTTTAAAAAAAATCTAGTTAGCTTCCCCATTTTCCTCTTTATGCACATGGTACTTCTGCCATAACAAGAACTGCTTTTTACTATAGATATACTTTTAATTTTTACTATTATAATAATATTTCTTTTCATATAACTTTTTTATTTACACTTTTGCCAAAATTTAGTGATGTTTTCTTAAATTTCTGACTGCACTTCTTTTTCTTTATTTCTACAACCTTGCCTTCATTGCCCCCCTCCCCAATCTCCCCAATCTCCCCATCTCAACTACCACGAACAGTGTCTTTGATTTTCACATTGTGCATCCCATATTCCCCTGCTGGTGAAGTGTTTATTATTTGTGTGTGTGTTTGTTATGTTTGGTAAGTGGTGGTTTCTTACTCTATCCTTATTTTTTACTACAGTGCTCTTGACCAGATAAGCTCTCGGCTGTTATTACTTTGCATTGTAAATTGAACACCTTAATTTCGTAAATTTTGACATGAATTGATATCTGTGATAAATTTCAGTAAAATTGAATTTGATAATAGAACAAAAGTCATATAGATAATTGCAATGTCCGGTTCTTTTTTTGTCACTATTTTTTTAACAATGGATACCAGCAATGTAATAATTTAATTGCAGGAATAAAATTCAATAAAAAGTTGTAAGAACAATGTAAATAATTGGCAACATTATTGTTTGTATCAACACCCACACCTATGCCAGCAATTCTCACGTGATACATTGGACTTCTTTCCTTATATTCAGTTGTGGTAAACATTTTAACCACAACAGTATTCAATTGATCAACTCTGTTACAAAACAATTAAATTAGCAGAAGATTATTTATTTCTCAGCATATTGATGTCACATTGTAAAATAACTTAAACTTTCAGTATGTGCAGTTGGTTTTTGCTTGGTCTGTGCATATGCGTTCAAAATTTATGGTTTTGGCCGCCATACAATGAACAAAATATTGTACTAGTCACACTAAACTGTATCCTGTATATTAACTGATGACATGGGCACCCGGAGGATGGGGGAAGGGGGTGAATTTGCACCCCCCTGCAATGAAAGAAAATACACAGAAAAAGATTAAGAAACAAGCATTTTATTATTAAATTCACAGTTTGAATAATAATTTAAGGCGCCTAGGTTTTTGTCCAAATTTGTTCAACACCTTGTCAATAAATTCAGTCTCCTTAGTTAATAAGTGTTGTATATAAAGATACAGATGGACCTCCCTTAAAGTAATCTTGCCGGCACCCATGACTGATGATATAAGCTGTCGCCATGTGAAGTTTAATTGAAATGCATTTATTTATTTATGGGTAATGTGCAGACGGACTAGTTTGGAGTGTTTATTGTTAAGAACTTTCTAACTTTTTTCTAACTAATTGGGATGAATAGTTACCACTGTCTGCAGTTTTGTTAAAATCTGTACGTTAAAGTTTGACAGACAGTAAAAAATTTAAAATTATATGGTTTTGGTTTCTTGTTCATTGGGAAGTATAAATATTCCCTATCCTACCGCCAATCATTTTGGACTATAACTGTGCAGTATCGTTAAAATCTGGCCATTGGATTTTGTGTTTGTCTGAAAACAAAATTTAAGGTTTCGAAAATAAGAGAGGATAAGGAAAAATAACCTCTCACTTACCACAAATGAAGGCAGGAGGGCGACATAAACATGTTAAAAAAAGTTTAAAATATTTTGGTTAGTAACTTTAGTCATGTAGGAAGGAATGACATATGCTGAGGGAAAAAATGTGAACACATCCCAACCTGCCTCATGAATAAAACAAAGATGAAACACATAGGAGGGTGGGGTTTTATGTAGTGGGGAAAGTTAGTCATGTATATTATTTTTATAAGGTGTCTTCTTTGTCACAAGACACTATCTCCCTTAATACCAAACCAAAATCGTTAAATGAGGTATCATTTTAAAGTTTAGATATCCGCTTTTGTGACATTATATTTTAAAAAACTAATTTTTCCAAATTCAACCCTTAAAGGGCAAAAATATCGGTATTTCTAAAATGTTTTTTTTGTGTCTCCAGGCATTCAGCTTCTTGGATACCTAACTGAAATCGATAAATTTCGAGACATCATATATTAAGAAATAAATTTTTTGGAATTCAACCCTTAAAGGGAAATAGTATCAATGGTTCTAAAACACATTTTTGTGTCACAAGCCATTAATCTCATTTAACATCTAACCGAAATAGATAAATAAGGTATCACTCTAAAGAGTAAGGTCTCCGTTGTGGTCACGTCATATGTTATTGATGGAATTTTTCTAAATTTAACCCTTAAAGGGCAAAAATATCAGTATTTCTAAAAGGCGTTTTTTGTGTCTCGAGTCATTTATCTCCATTGATACTTAAACAAAATTGATAAATGAGGTATCATTTTTAAAGACTAAGGTCTTCAGGCCCGTTATACCATATTTTAAGAAAGGAATTTTTCAAAATTCAGCCCTTAAAGGGCAAAAGTATTAAAATTTCTACAGCATATTTTTCTGTCAGGAGCCATGTATCTCCCTTGATACCTAACCAAAATCGATAAATAAGGTATCATTTTAAAGATTAAAGTACCTGCTTTGGTCACATCATATTTTAAGAAAGAACTTTCTCCGAATTCAACCCTTAAGGGGAAAAAACATTAATATTTCTAAAACTTTTTTTTTTTAACCTTGCTTGATGCCTAACCAAAATCTATAAATGACCAAGGTGTCCGATTTGGTCACACCATATTTTACAAAAGGAATTTTTTGGAACTCGGCTCTTAAAGGGCAAAAGTATCAATATTATTTCATCTTTTTTAAAAATATTATTATTACAACCATTTATCTCCTTCGATACCTAACCGAAATTGATAAATGACATATCGTTTTAAAGATTAAGGTCTCCAATTATGTAATATCATAAATTAAGGAAGAATTTTTCAGAATTTGATGCTTAAAGAGGTCACATGTATGAGACAGTTCAGAGCCAAGTCCCTAGATTGCAGCAGCAGATTTCACAGATATGTCAATAAACAGTTTTTATACAATAAGTAGCCTTTCAGATATTTTTTTCTGTTACGGAAACATTTTTGTTTTGCTATACAATTCTAATGTAAACATTTTATTTGTGAAAAATTTTCATACTGGCTGTGTTAACAGCAAAACATATCACAGAGATGTTGATATGCTGTGTGCATATTGTTCAGGTTGGTTGTATTCTGTTAAGATCAGTGACAATTTGTTATACATAAAGTGTGTTTTAAATTTTCCTAATTGTTTCGTAGTATGTTGTAAGTATTTTGATGTGTACCTATTACACTAAAGAAATAAATATTTTCTACAAAAGTCCAGTTCTACTTTTCATTATATTAAAAGCATTCAACCCCACTATTAATCGCAATTTATTCGCGAAATGTTCGCATGGGTCGTCTAGTGAATAATAAATGTGAAACGGGATAATCTCTGTCGCAATTAGTTGACGTAAGATGAAATTTAATATATGTATATTTTTGATCTGTTATAAGGGTAAATAAGTAAATAAATAAAACTAGAAAGATTTAAAAAGCATACTGCGGCTTCTAGGCGATATAAATAAGAAAAGAAAGGGAAATTAACCCACCACGTACCAAAGTGGGTGGATGCGATGAGAGGGAAAACTTATGCTGACAAACAACTACACAATATTTCGGCATCTACCTTGTTCACAAGTAGAAAAACGGGCCATTAGGCTCGGCACGTGCCCGTTTTTCTACTTTTGAACGAGGCAGATGCCGAAATATTGTGTAGTTGTTTGTCAGCATAAGTGTTCCCTCTCATCGCATCCATCCACTTTGGTATGTGGTGGGTTAATTTCCCTTTATTTTCTTATTTAAAAAGTATACTAAAATATTTACAATTGTCAAAATATTTATATCATAAACTGACCGTAAAATTGCAAAATAGTGACTGGATTAGTTTAGGTTGAGGCCAGGGGTGTCTAATCTCTATGATGTGTTGATAGGCAATCAGTTGATGTAAGATGAAATTTAATATATATATATATATATCTGTTATAGTAGCAAATAAGTAAATAAATAAAACTAGAAAGGTATAAAAAAAAAATATACCAAAACATATACATTTGTCAATATACGAGGGTTGTTTTTTAAAGTAAGGGCCGTTTTTATTTTTAAAAAAAGATACAAATACTTTTGTAAAAAAACTTTTATTTTCTGATTCTACACACTTTTACCTATTTTTCTACATAGTTGCCTTGTTTATTTAAGCACTTGTCATACCGTACAACTAAGTTTTTAATTCCCTCTTCAAAGAATTCGGCCGCCTGCTCCGACAGCCAAGAGTTCACGGCCGCTTTCACTTCATCGTCATCATTGAAGCGCTGCCCGCCAAGATGGTGTTTCAGGTACCGGAAAAGGTGAAAATCGCTAGGAGCAAGGTCGGGGCTGTATGGTGGATGGTCCAAAACTTCCCAGCCAAAAGAATCAATCAAATCCCGAGTCTTTTGAGAGGTGTGACGCCTAGCGTTATCATGCAGTAGCAAAACTCCTTTTGTCAGCATGCCGCGCCTTTTGTTTTGAATTGCTCTGCGGAGCTTCTTTAGAGTTGCACAGTAGGCATCTGAGTTGATTGTCATTCCTCGTGGCATAAAGTCCACTAGTAAAACACCGCGCCGGTCCCAGAACACAGTTACCATAATCTTGCGCTTTGACAGCGTCTGTTTGGCTTTGACCTTGACGGGTGAGGTTGTGTGTCGCCATTCCATCGATTTTCCCTTGCTTTCGGGAGTGATATGGGATACCCATGTTTCATCTCCAGTGACAATTTGACTCAACATGTCATCCCCTTCTTCCTCGTATGAATCAAAAAGTCCAATGAAGTGGCAAATCTCTTCCCTTTGTGGTCCTCTGTGAGGAGTGTGGGTACCCACCGAGAACACAGTTTCTTAAACTTTAGGTTTTCAGACACAATTTTGTACAAAACCAATCTTGAAACTTGTGGAAATTCCAAAGAAAGAGTGGAAATTGTGAATCTTCTGTCCTCACGAATCTTTGTTTCGACTGCAGCCACCAAATCATCAGTGATCACAGAGGACCGGCCTGAGCGTTCTTCGTCATGGACGTTTTGACGGCCATTTTTAAACTCTCTAACCCATTGACGCACTTTACCTTCACTCATTGCATTCAAGCCACAAACTTCTGTTAACTGACGATGAATTTCTGCAGCTGATAGGCTTCTCGCGGTCAAAAAACGTATCACTGACCGTATCTCACACGCGGTGGGCGATTCAATAATCGTAAACATTATAAAGTAGCACAGCGATGCTTACACGTCAGCTACAGAGCTGCAACTTGCATCAGTGTGAACGGGAAGGATGCCGGCAAGTGGCGCGGTGGATTGTTGCGGCTTCCATGCGAGCTACGGGACTATACGCGCGAACGGCCCTTACTTAAAAAACAACCTTCCTATATATATATTATAAACTGACCGTTAAATTGCAAAATAGTGACTGTATTAGTGTAGGTTGAGGCCAGGTGTGTGTACTCTCTATGATGTGTTGATAGCCAAGTTCCCATTTATGGAGTTATGAAGAATAGGGTATATGCATGTATTATTTTTATATTTTGAATCAATTATTTACCCTGTTATATAACTGTAAAAAATATAATTTTGATTAAAATATAACATTAAAAAAATATTTTAAAACTGCAATCCAGTTCTGACGATTTAAACACCGCCAATTTGTCTCACTGCACTGTGACGTCATTGTACATGACTACATTGACGTATTGCATATTGTGGAGTGTTATATCTAAAAAGTTTTATATTTTATAACTAATTTCGATTGCGATATGGAAGGAGGTTGAAAATAATTTTATGAATACTGTGTTGTACCTATGTGCAAAAACACAATAAGAAATACACCTGATAAACTGTATTTTTGTCCCATGATATGCAAATGCAAGAAAAATGTGTATTTAGCAATGAAAAGAAGTAATGAATCTTCAACTAGTTCTTTATATTGTCGTGAAGTTCATTTTAATGTAAGTATATAATGTTTAATGTCGTCATGTTAAATTTGTTATAATACATAACAGTTCGTTACCTATTCAAACTCCAATCATAATTTAGTATAGGTATATTTTTCAAATCATTTCTTATTCAAGCTTAATCCAAAGCAATTACGAACCTTTTAAAGCCATCAAAGGAGACCATCAGAAATTTTAAAGACGAATTTCAATCTCCTGAATATATTTTGAAGGGTACGTGTCTACCTGAACTTTAAGAAGCCACATCTTTTAATGACTGAACTGGCCGATAATGATATGCCTGTGGTACCGTTGTTTCTTCAAATGCGCCTACCAAAAAAAATCTAAATGTCTCTTAATTACAACATTTGGCATATATTACCCAGAGTCAGCGTAACGTAGGCAGTAAGGTGGCTGCTCCCTAATTTTCCAAACCAGGTTTAAATCGCCGCAGTATCAAATATTTATATTTATTTTCATCTGCAGAAATTGTTGACCATGAATTTTTTATTTTATTTCAACTTTAAAACAAATCTCATTAATTCTAACAGATACAACAAACGCAAATTTGGCCAATGGCTTCCTAATATGCCTCGCCAATAGCCGTTGAAATTTGGCTGGGAGGCAAATCTGTTTTCATCACATACATTATTTTATTTCAACCTTTACACCCAATCACGTCCTGGCATTAAACTTATCAATCGTAGAAAAAAGAAAAAAATTATCTTCTCGATCTTATGTATTACATTTAAAATACTTCTTGATGACATAGAAGCATAGAAAAGATGAAAATGAAATAAAGTAAAAAGTAATACCTATTTCAATTGAAAAAACACCAAAACAATAAACTTATAAACATGAAAAAATTATGTAAGATTATAGACTTTCCTGGCGATGTTTGGAGTGAAGTTCTCACGTGTGTACCTCCAGATTGTGTTGCGAAAACAGAATCCAGCCGTATACTCATGAGGACTTCATTTCAAATCAACGTTTTTTTGGAAAAAAAATCTTTTTCTGCTACTTTATTTGGTTACTAGCTTCAAAGCTCATCAAAAATAATGGGATGAGCGGTATGTTCTGGCAAGTCATTTCTTTGGAATAGATTAACTTAGTAAAATTCTTATAAAACTGCATTCAACTTACCTGTAACAAAAACTATCAGTTGTCACTCTGGTCTGGGGTGTATTTATACTTTATTACAAACTCCGCTAATATACCAGACCAATATTTCATGTTGGTTAATCTGGTGTGTCACTTGATTCACATTAGATGTGTCTAATATGTAGCTATTGCCCTAAATGGAAAGAGAATTATTAATTCAAATATCTAACACTTAACTACCTTGCAGCTTTCACACCTGCGATGTCAGCAACTGTAGAATCTGGATTTGATGCAAAATACATTTTCATCATGAAAACATTGTTTTTTGGGAGATTATTTTACAAAACGCATTCACTTTTTACTGTATGAGTATTCTTGCAAGAATGCAATATTTCACCAATTATACTGTTAAATTATTATAAAACTTACACACAATCATAAAATTATAAAAACGCTCAGCAACTATGCCTTCGTTTATAATACAAGTAGTACTTTGACGTCACAATTCGATTCGATAAAATGTTGCGTTTCCACGAGGTTACTTTTCCCTTGATTTTGATTAATTAAAATTAATAAACAAAAAGCTAAAAATAAGGGAAAAAATGTAGTGGTAATTCTACATTAATAAAGCTTCAAAATAAAAATACTAGACACATATTTGAATTTCATGAATATTCCCTATTGGTGGTGTCTGGGAAAATTCTGACAGCTCTAGCTGTGAAACAGGTGTTGAGATTATTGGAATCATGTGAGCTGGCAGAAATTGCCACTGGATGTTCTTAATTGGAATAAAATGTTTGTCTGTGGCCATTCATCCTTTAGGAAGGTTGTTGAGTGGTGAGACTAATGTAGGAAGGAGTGTTGTGAAGACAGGTAATTTGGTAAATAAGGTGAATCTGAGGTCTGAACATCTTGGTCCACCTTATGACTCTCCTAGACCTCTACAGGAATCCTTCCCTTGTAAAAGACCATGCTGCACATCTAGCCACTACTATCTATTCTAATACAATCACATGAGAATCTTTTCTTAGTATTAGACGTGCCACCTGCACTACCACTCACCTAATTAACCAGCGTAACTGTCTTGACTGCACTGCTTTCTACATTGGTCCTACCACTCTACAACTGTCCTACAGGATGAATAGCTACAGCCAAAATTTCTACTGCCAGGCAAATCGTGACCAGAGTGCATGCCCCATCACAATTAAATTAATTAATTACTCACCATCCAGTGGCAAATAGTGGTAGCTTACATGATTCCAGCATCTCAACACCTGTTTCCAGTTAAAGCTTTCATAGTTTTCCCAGACTCCACTACTTCTTTAGAACTCCGAAGAAGGGAACTAGCTCATCAACACATCATCGACACTAGACACACCACTGGCCTCAACCTACGCTAAACCCGTCACTTACTGATTTGCAGTCTTAGTTAATTTTTATATATATTTTTCAACCTGTGTATATTAATTTTGTATTTTTTAACATCTTTCTAGTTTTATTCATTTGCTTACCTAAACTGATCGCCACAGAGATTGTTATGTTTCACACTTATCATTGGTTAACTGTCTTTTCCCTCCACCGGTTGAAACCTCACTCTCCTGCATTTTTCATTTTTGATTCATTCATGTCGCGAATCAGAATGTTTTCACATTTTTCCTCCACAACGTCTCACCTCCTTCATGACTACGGTTACTAACCAGAATGTTGTGAATTTTTATTATTATTATTATTATTATTATTTACGTGTTGCATCTCACCCTCCTGCCTTCATCTGTGACAAGTGACAGGTTATTTTCCCCTATCATATCTTATTTTCAGTGCCCATATGTAGTTTCTTTGTCTAAATTATCCAAACTTAAGGTTTTTGTATCTCCTATCAGTACTGTTAAATTGCAGTTACTATGTTTGAAATAATTTTATTAACAGGTACAACTTTTTCTACAGTTTTATTGTATAGTATAGAGGTGACGGTGGTAAGAATGATTACTACAGTTGCTTGAAATAATTTACAAATAAGTTCTTAAGAGCAATACATTATGGTGTGTCTTGTAATCCGAATTATTTGATGTATTTTTTGTACGAGAGCAATGCTAAAAGAATGGAGCTGCTATTGTTTGGAATTATCTGCTTTTTTTTGTCAAGTATTCAGTGAAAATCACTTAATACTAGAAAAATATATAGTGTCTGTAAACATTTGTGTTGCCAGTATGAGAAAGTAGAGTCCTTTCTGTATTTTTAATCATCAACTGAGTTTCCTGTTAACACAGGCCATTTGCTCTTCAAAACAGATCTGGTTATTGAGCAGTATTTTTGGGCCTGGTATTTTTAAGGACTTGTGTTCAGTTTAATATCTGCCATCTTGTTTTGATTTTCACTTCAGGTAAAATAGGAACTATTCCTTAAGAAAAGCTGTTTTTCTTTATCATTGTCAACAATTTTATCCCACTATTAACTGTTTGTGAAACTATTTAAAAAATAATAATTAATTTTGCCTGGACATTCCTACCTGAATTAATTACTAAATTATTTAGTTATTCAAGATGAAACTTAGTGTAAGGGTATTTTTTGTTTCTTGCACTTTAACTATTTTATCACTGACCAGTCTTGAAAAATTATGATGGTATGGAAACTTAGTGATTGATGATTTCACTCCATTCACAGAATTCGTATGTAAAATTATTATTAATGCATGTACATTATATTGATTTCTGTATTTTATATGTAACTTTTGAAAATACTATGCAGAAATATTATAATCATATAGCAAAATGAGTGCTATATTTAGTTGGAAATGCAACAATTACAACACATCCTTCTTGCTAGAAATTATCTACTATATTAAATTGGTTGGTATTGCAGGGAAAATGGCACAGATGGCCCAAGTATGAGAGTTGATGTGCCAGTAGCAGGGAGCAGAAGGGAACGGGAAGGTGTGCAAAATGGTGGTGGTCAGAACGCTGCTCACCGTCGACGTTCTGCCAGACAGCGAGTAACTGCCACATCCCACCAAGCAGGCCGGGGTTCTCACAACATCACACAGCCAGGGGATCTACCACTAGGATATGGTAAAATCTAAATCTCTGTATATCTTTGTATAACAGCAAATTGCCTGTTACAATAGAGACAAAGAGTCCTCGTAAAGTTGGTTATGCACTTGGAGTGCTATGATCACTACAGGAGTGGGTAAGTATTTATTATCCTTTGTAGAAGCTGTTATGGATTTTATGTATATGAGGAAGGATAGGCAAAACCGTTCACCTTGATGAAAGAGGGCCTGGGCAAACACAAAACAAACACAGTTTAGAATATTTTGGTAATTAACCTTACTCATTATAGAAGTGAGACATATGGCAAGGGAAAAGATGTGTACACATCCAGACTTACCATATGAATGAGCCCCAGATGAACCGAGAGGAAAGAGCAGGGATTGCAATGGAGGGGGGAGGGGTGGAGAAAGTAGGCATGTGGTAATTTTTGGAAAGTATAATCTCTTTAATAAATAAATTTTCTAATAAACATATATTTTCATTCTGTTAAAAGAAAAATATGTTCACTGATGATCCAAAACAGTGTATTGGCAATAATTTAGGCAATAGTGTTAGTAATAGACTATCGGTCCTCCTTTGGTACTCATTTCAGCAGTGGTTCAGTATGGCTTGGATCCGAAAAGTGGATTTCCCCACTTGCCATACATATTGTTGCTAGAATCACTATCCATGCATCTCTGCTTGCTTATATACAGTAAGACCCCTATTAATCAGACAAATTATTGGCACAGATCATCTGGATTTTCAAAAAATCAAGATGATAGAATTTATGAAGAAAAAAAATGGACTCTTTAAGTACAAAATATGAGAGATTTATTTCAAGAGAACAAAATCAACTTCAATAATCTCTTCATTACTGTATTTATAAAAAAAAACATTCACATAGCATTAAACTGTATTATGTAACCATGTATCATATTTGTACTGTACTACAAAATATTATGTGTATGCATGTGGTTATTTATTTTAAATATTTCATTATTGCCATGTGACATAACAAATTTTTTCTCTTTGTTTCTGCTATATCTTTTATGCATTTTAATTGCAGTAAGCTTATGGTGCACACTGTTTGTTTTTCAAACCATTTAAAAGTTGTTTCTGGGGCTTGAAATGTTTCCGTGTAAGTAGGTCTTATATTTTCTACATCTTCGTTTCATCTTCTATTTATGTTTACTGATGCTCTTGTGTCTATAATAAGTTATCAACAATTTCACTATCTTACATAATCTGTTAACCTTGGTCACTACAGTTACTATCGAGTCACTCTTTCACATCTTCATCACCACATTGTTGGCATACTTGTAAGCTATTAACTAGCTCATTCATTTCGCTTAAAGGATAATCGCCCACATCGTTTATGGAGTTTCCTTATTCTGTTTACAACATTTTGTTCCAAGCTTTGTTCAAAGTCTTCCTTTCATTTAAATTCCAGGCGTTCTCAGCTATTTAATAAGATTCCTTCAAATTCATTTGTTTGAAAAATAACATTAATTCAACATTATCTTCGTAAAGGGTTAGTAATCTACATAATCGTTTTTCTTCTATAAAGTCTTTTCAGTGTTTCAATGACACTTTGATCCATCAGTTGCAGTAAGGATGTCACTTTAGAAGGCAAAAATTTTACTGCAAACATTAAATTTTCTCTCTCTAACAGTTCTGTTGAGGTATGAGTTGGCAAATTATCAAGTAGCAGTAGGACCTTTATTCTTTTTGGAATGTTTTCACTTCAAAGATAAATGAATTGTCATATCAATTAATAAAAATTTTGCTGTTCATCCATGATTTTTGTTTTTATAAATTAAGGGAATTCTGATATTTTTAAAACATATCAAGTTTCTTTGTTGTACAAGACAGTATTGTTACATCTGGATATTGTGGGCCATTTCCTCAATTGCGATAGGATCAATTTTATGAATAATTGTAACGCCAATGCAATTGAAATTGTTGTTTTATTTTCCGAACGCGTTTCACTTCATTTGCGAAGCATCTTCAGCGGTTCTGTATTTTTCTTTGGCCACATATGCTTATAATTGTACAGCCTATTAGCATTGGTTATGATTGTAACTGCAGTATTGTTATATGTTCCTTTTACATTTCATATTCTGAAGCTGAACTTTCTCGTAGAGTAGCTCGCCATATTGATGGCAGTGATTTCCAATTTAATCTGGTTTCATTGCAGTTGTAAATGAAATCTAAGTCATAGTCATTTTCATCTAAAAAATTTTAAAAGAATTTACATTCGCTGACACTTTTTCACCCTGTATTTCCAATTCACAAATTCCATGATTTAAATCTGTGCAACCATCCATCAATAGCTACAAATTATTTATTACCACCAAATTTAGTAAATTACCATATATCGGTTGTCGAGCTGATCGTTTATGTAAAAACCAACGATATAAAGCTTATTTCAAAATTTCATATTTCGGTTTGTTCATTACTTTTCAGTGACTTTCATCTTCACTATCAAATTTGCAGGTACAATTGAATCGGTATTTTTCTTAATATCAGATACTGTACTGTAGACATATCTACCCCATATTTATCAGTTAACATTAGTCTTTCTTAAAGATTTTACAACATTTATTTTATCTTTTAGCAGTAACACCACTCTTTTGCATTTAGATATTTTTATAATGTAAATGAAATGAAACACATGATATTGCGGCCATGGAGCAATTGACGAAATAAAACAATAATGAAACATGAGAGTGACAGGCAGAGGCATGTGGGTGGTGTTGGAGGCATAACAACAGAGGAAAGTGTCAGAACATTCATGCAATACACAGATATTTACTCGGATTTTCTGGGCACAGTTGGAAAATCACGAATCCTCATAATTGAGGTCTTGGTAATCGAGGTATCACTGTATTTGTTTTACTGTATTATACACCTGCAATGTTACTAGATGGCACTCAACCTTGTGATAGGTAGTGGTCATAATGTTTTAAAAGGAATAACAAATTAGGACAGGGAAATGAGTCGCCAATTACCTTTAGATGATGGATGTGGAGCGTGAACACACAGAAATGACAAAAACACCCCTGTTAAAATAATTTTTGGGTCTAGCCCTTTGTCAACAGGAGAACACATTGGGGAGGGGGTGTGGATGTTGTGGGAGACTGCCTCAGAGAAAGACTGTTGGCCAGGAAAATGGTGGCGGTAACTTCAGAGGGCAGTTAGAGGGGCAGTGATTCAGAGATATTACCCGAGCATAAATAAATATCAAAACTGATCTCTGATAGGCAGGAAGAGAAAATAGCCACCGACATTGTGCCACGCGCAGTTGGCTGCCGGCAGCGCTTGCGTGCAGCCATCTCACTTCTACTGAGGAAGAGCCATGCTCGAAAATTTAATTCTATTCTTTGTGTTTTCGTGTTTTTTTTTGTGTACCCACACTGCTGGAATCCCCTTCTTTGGTAAGCTGTGGTTTTTTTTATCCTATCCAATGTTTAATATAATAATAATTATTATAAGGAAAGGACAATAAAAAAAATATGTAAGAAGCTGTGAAGATTTTGGATCAAGTTTGTATTGTGATGCATGATGACATTGACATGTGATGCAGGGAATGTATTAATTCAGATGTGATTGAAGCTTTGATTTTTAACCGACTTCAAAAAAAGGAGGAGGTTCTCAATTCGTCTGTATTTTTTTTTTTTTTTTTTTTTTTTTTTTTTGTATGTATGTTCAGCGATATCTTCTCCAATTTTGAACCGATTTAAATGAAATTTTTTCAGTGGATAGTGTATACCTCCAAAGTGGTCCCACATGAATTTCATTGAGAAACCACCCCTTCTACCCCCTTCCACCCCTTAAATTTGATAAAAATCCACATTTTTTATTCGATCTCGATGAAACTTTGGACATATATAGCCAAAAATAAAGAGAAAAATACTGTCAACTTTTGGTTTAAAAAAACTGAACCCCTCTCCCGCTACCCACACCCCTAATTTTTGCCAATTTTCTTTATTCAAAGCTACAGTCGACACCATTTAACTGATCTCCATTAAAGTTGGCAATTACATGTAGTTTTTTCACGGAGAAGGTTTCTGACCAAAAAAATTTAAATAAATAAATAAAAAACCATCCCTCTCCGATTTACACCCCTTAATTTTATAGAAACCTGCATTTCTTACCTGATTTTTATTGAACTTTGCCCATGTATACTTTAAAACAAAGAGAAAAAACCTGTCAACATTTGGTCTGCCAAAGCTCAACCCCCTCCCTCCTTCCACCCCTTTAATTATTGTCAATGTTCTTCATAAAAAGGTATACTCGACACCCTTTGACCGATTATCATCAAAGTTGGCATATGCATGTAATTTTTCATGGAGAATCTGACAAAAAAAAAATAAAAAACCACCCCACTCCCCTTTATACCCCTTAATTTTTATACAAATCCACATTTTTATACGATTTCAATTAAAATTTGGACATGTATAGTCAAAATAAAAATACTGTCACCTTTTGGTTTGAAAAAACTGAAGCCCTTTCCCACTATCCACCCCCTAAATTTTTACCAATGTTCTTTATACAAAGCTATAGTCGACACCATTTAACTGGTCTCCATTAATGTTAGCATATACATGTAATTTTGCATGGAGAATATTTCTGACCAAAAAAATTTAAATAAATAAATAAAAAACTACCCCATGTCTCCCTTTACACCCCTTAATTTTATAGAAATCTACGTTTCTTACCTGATTTTTATTGAACTTTGCCCATGTATACTTTAAAACAAAGAGAAAAATCCTGTCCACATTTGGTTTGCCAAAGCTCAACCCCTTTCCTTCTTCAACCCCATTAACTTTTGTCAATGTTCTTTATTAAAAGCTACAGTCGCGATAATTTGACCGATTACCATGAAAGTGGGTGCTTATATGTATTTTTTCACGAAGAAGGTGTCTGACCAAAAGATCTAAAAACCACCCCACTCCCCTCCCCATTAATCCGCTTAATTTTTATACACAACCACAGTTTTTATCCAGTTTAGACAGAACTTAGCAAATTTTTACTATAAAACAAAGAGAAAAATAATGCCAACTCTTGGTTTGCAAAAACTGAACCCCTCTCCCTGTTTCCACCCCTGTTTTTTTTGTCAATTTCTTTTTTGAAAGCTACAGTCAACACCATTTGACCTGTCGTTATGAAAGTTGGCACATATATATGTATTTTTTATGGATAAGATTTCTGAACAAAAAATAAAAAAAATACCCTAGCTCCCCTTCCCTTAATAAGTGTACAAAACCCACAATTTAATCCGTTTCGGTGGAAATTCGTATGCGTATACTTTAAAACAAATAGAAAAAGAAAAATACTGTCCACATAACTTTCAAAAAAACGCAAACCCTATCCCCCTTTCTACCCCTTTAATTACTGTCAATGTTCTTTATACAAAGCTGCCGTTTCTTTTTGATTTTGAAGGAAGTATTCACATGTATACAAACAGAAAAATACTGTCTACATTTGGTTTAGAGAGTCAAAACTCCGCTCCTTCCTTTCCATCCTTTAATCTACAGTTTCTTTCCGATTCTGAAGGAAATTTGCAATCGTATACTTTAAAACATACAGAACAATTGAGTTTAAATTAGGTTGCAGAAGCCCAACCCCTCTTCCCTTCTACCCCCACCCCTCCTAATTTCCAATGTTCTTTATAGATACCCACAGTTTTATCAGATTTCCATGGAACACTGCACATGTATACTTAAAAACAAAGAGAAAAATACTGCCCATGCTAGCTTTACAAAAAACAAACTACTCTTCGTCTCCACACCCCTTAACTGTTTTTTATACATACCTACAGTTTTAGATGATATCAATGGAAATTTACACATGTATACTTTAAATAAATCAGAAAAGGCAGTCTACATTTGGTATACAAAAGCCCAATCCCTCTTCCCCTTTACCTTCACCACTTTTAATTTCCAATGTTCTTTATGAAAATCAATAGTTTTAAATCCCGTCAAAATCAATTAAGATATTTTTAAGTCATTGTATAATATTTATAAAATAAATGTGTCATAATGTCTCAACATGTACTTCAGATTTCAACTTGGATCCCAAGCTTTCACGTTGTGAAAACCAATTAAAAATCTATAATTTCTGTGTGACGCTGGAGCAAACAGATATATTCCAGAGACAGATTTGTGTATGTGGTATGTATTAATTCCCAGATGTTACATGTTTAGGTTATCGACCAGCAGCTGTAACAGATGTTATGATACGGTCAAAACATAGCCTGGACCAAAATGTTATCTGACATTCCTTAACACAACACCCAATTCACCTCGTTCTGGAAGTTGTTGTGGTATATAAGACAGAATTCTTCTTTGAAAGCAAGTGCTTTAATCCCTGAGCTACCAGGAAGTTCGCAAAATGGGAACTGCTGCGGCATATTTAAAATACAAAACAAACTATAATACCACTAAAAATTTAAAAATAAAATAATTGTTTAAAAAAAACATAAAAACCGCCTTCAAAAAGAAAGCACTAAAAATTTTAAAATAACTTTATACCTTGCTTAGGAGAAAGTAAATCTAAATGGACAATATTTTACATTACTGTCATTAAAATTTTTACATTAATTAGTTATTTTTGGAGTCGGTGCCAGCGAAAGCAAGAAAAACAAAAAGATAAAAATAATAATGAATAACAATAATACATAAAAAATCATGTTACTGCTTACCTACAATTAATGCTAGAAACATGTTTCAACAAAACTGAAACATACAGATGATACGCCGATATTATACTAACTGTAATTTGTTACCTTCATGATGCACTGTAGTTCCAGAGATATGCCTGGATGACCAATAAGGCCGAGCCACAGATTAAAATACTGTTAATTTGTTTCCCTAATTTGTCTTCCGCAATAACACTATCTGCCTCACGACATGCTGTAAAATCTTGGGAATTTTTCCCCGTTTCGCCTCTAACACCAAAAAAAGTTCAGTAATTCGATCTTCGCGACGTGACAGCTGGCACCGACTCCAAAAATAACTAATTAATGTAAAAATTTCAATGACAGTAATGTAAAATATTGTCCATTTAGATTTACTTTTTCCTAAGCAGGGTATAAAGTTATTTTAAAATTTTTAGTGCTTTCTTTTTGAAGGCGGTTTTTATGTTTTTTTAAACAATTATTTTATCTACCAGCGATATTGGTGGAGATTGTGGTTAGGTTGAAACGCAACGTGGACCAAGTTGACAACTGAAACTTTTTGCTACGTTGCAAGGGACGAGAAAGTATAGAACAGTGAGCTTTATTTTATAACAATTCTATTTAGGGAAGCAACTAAAAAGAAATTAATTGCCAGAATACTCCTTTAAACTTGTCATTTTTGACGGGCTTTGTGGCTAGTATATATAATAACAATGAGCAGGAAAATGCAATAAAACAGGAAGGCTAGGGAAATATGACCCAACACTTACCACAGATGAAGGCGGCTGGGACGACGAACACACAAAAAAGCATAATAGAAGTGCAAAATTTAGGCATATAGCATTATTCGTACAGAAGTGAGACACCAGGCGGAGTCAAAAATGCACTCATAGACCACCTGCTACGTCATGCAACAACATGACACCATTCACCAGACAGCAGTCTTTGAGTGCACATCTGATTCCACCTGGTGTCTCACATTTGCATGAATAAGGCTGTAGAGCCAGGCATTAATACGACGACGGCCGTCTGGTGAGAGATGGTCGTCGTCGTGTATGAAATATATAAAATTTAAGCAATATAAATAGTAGTGATAATAACTGCTGAGTCTGGTGGGAGGGATTTATTGGAGGATGTCTGGTGTCCAGGATATTCTTATAGGCTAGTTCCCATCTACGTAGTTCAGAGGAGGTTTTGTCATCAGGGAAAACTTGGATCGCCCTAACTTAGAAACAGTTGTTAAAATTATTCAGTTTGTAGGAAGTGGCATGTTTTGCCACTGGATGGGCGTCATTGTTAGAATACATTGTCTGTCTGTGGCCATTCATGTGGGTTAGTAGTGAGGCCTATATATGAGATGGAGCAATGGAATCATGTAAATTGAAATATAACATGTCTTGTAATGCAAGTAGCATGACAAATGATGGGGAATGTTTCTCCTGTGGTAGGATTTGGGTAAGTGGTAGTAGCATGTTTTACAGTGAGGTCTGTTTCACGGGAATGATCCCTGTGGTTGTTTGGGGGAATAACTGGGCGAGTACTTGAGAACCAAGATATTTTTTAGGTTTAGTGGTCTGCTAAAACGTGTGTGGGTAGGATTTTATGGAGAATTGTGCTATCTTAGTGAAGGAGCGTAGGAGGTCATTCCCACGATGAAGGATTAGGTTAATTGACTCAACACCAGGGAAGAAGAACTGGGTCATGTAAGCGGAGTTTCAAAGGGTGCAGCGTTGGAGTGGCTGTGCGCAGGACGGGCTCCAGCATGAGAGTTGTTTGTGTACTAAGTCAGGGGGATAGATAAGGGTAGGATAACATGATTTTCAGGTTAAAAATTGTCAAACATGTGATCCCTAAGTTCAGTAAACAAATTATTGAAGTTACATCCCTGCAAAATAGCTATTTTTATTACCGAGCGTGGTGGTGTAACGGATAGCGTTCTGGCCTCGCATTCGGGAGGACGGCGGTTCGAATCCCCGTCCGGGCATCCAGATTTGGGTTTTCCATGGTTTCCCCAAATCACTCCAGGTGAATGCCGGGATGCTTCCTTCAAAAGACCATGGCCGAATTCCTTCCCATTCCTTGCCCCCATCCTTTCCCGTCTCTAAAGACCACGTTGTTAAAAAGGGACGTTAAACTGTTACAAAAAAAAAAAAAAAAAACTATTTTTATTTTTTACTTTAAACGACCTTTCATTACTTTCAAATCACAGTGAATGAATTCATTCCTTATACATTTTTCAGCAATCTTCATATATGTACAACACTTGCTGAGGGATAATGCAGTTGAGGAAACATTATTTTCTATGAACAGAGAAGCTGTACAAATATTGCAAGAGAAGGTATTTGAAACTTTCATGGCAACAAATCCTCCAATATAAACAATTACATTTTCAAGATAATTGGAAAGATTTTTTGAAAGGGTATAATCTGAAAACAATTCCTGATCAGTCATAGTTGGCGACATTTCCAGGGAATCTTTTCCTAACAGTAGGCTATTTGACTATTTTTTTGAAAATGGTTTTAAATAGCTTATTGATACACATTAATTACCGGGTACTATTTATATTTTGATGAAAGTGCTTATTTTATGTAAAATTCAACGCTAAAATTATTTGAAAGACCACCAAAATGCTCCTTAGCTGCCTGGCACGGGCCAACGACACTCGTGACGTCACATGCCAGGAAGCGTACACACTGGATAAGTAACGTCTGGTTTGTTTCTCTGAATTTGTGTATCAGTTGTTGGAAATATGGTTTTTAAATACCAATCTAAAACCATAACAAAAAAAAAAAATTCTGCAAATAAACGTAGGTGTACCCGCATTAGCTGAAATAGGATAAAAGTCACTGCAAATTGCTCGTAAAAACCCAGACAGCATAGCGACTAAGTCGCATATCATTTAATATAAATTTGCACCATAATTTGAGATGATGTAGTACACTGATTAAGGCGAGTATCAGTAAGGTTAGGGTTCTTAGGTTCGTTCCTCACTTTGGAATATATTTCTTTGTTTCAGACATTTTCTTTAGATACTACTTGCTGTTCGTAGCACCGTATATTCTTTGTCTAGAGCATTTGAAAAACAAAAAAGATTTCAAAACTGAAACTGGATGTTACTTGCACACAGATAAAAAGGTTTTAAAAAATTGAAAATTACTTGCGCATTAAAAGTAAATACCGTGTAAATAGATGCATTTATGTCAGAAAGGCAGCATGCAGTTGTATCGTCACGTAAAAATTCCAACAAAAGGTATTTCAAAACATTCTGAAATTGTTGCAATATTAGCATGAAATGTTTTGTTAAAATAAATTCTATTATTCACCGCCGAGCACTTGGATTTTTTGCAATGATAATGTATCTCTAGTATGTTTCAAAATTAAAAGCGGACGGTTATCTTTTTATAAAAGTTTTATTTTACGGCAGCAATTTATATTTCAAACGTTTTATGATTTCTTCAAATAGAAACATGATTCTGTAAAGCAGCAAGCAGAAACGAAAAAAATATTATGTTAATCAAGGTTCGAACATAGGATTTTCAGTTCCTTTAGCACTCTTTAAGCATGCAGATACCTGGACTCCATGGCATCGTTACTTATCTTCTCGTTAATAGTGAACACTTAAACATCACAGTTTCTGCGTGCAGTGAAGTGAACACGGTTGGTAAATAAATAAACAATAAATTAAGTTTTGTTGGAAAAGAATTATCTATAATCTATCTGCAGTTAAGAAAAATTGTCCACAACATCCAGTTATTTAACTTGTAACCTATCTGTTAAATTTTGTAACTGCGTAGCAAAATTTTGTTCTCAGAACCACGAGTTAGAGTGGATAGGATAGAATATTATTGCATTTCATTTTTACAGTTAGTTTTTATGTTAATTCAAGATAGAAGGCAGTTTTACAGTTTTCAAGATAGTATTTTCAATATTTTTAATTTCAACATTTTTCGGCATTCGCCTGGAGTGGAAGTTCATACTTAAATTATTTATTTTCAGCTAAAGTATTAAAGTTAGGATATTTTTCATGATAACTAAATTTAACGTGTGATTTCATATCTGATCAGCCACCCCTGGGAACGAGGAAGTAGATACATTCTCACGGTTCGCGTGAGAAAGCAGTCGCTAGGAATATTCGAGAAGCAGGAAGTGCTATATGCAATATAGGACCGTGCGTGCAGTTGTTCGCCGCTCAGTCTGCCAGGAACCGCGAACGCGCTAGCACGTAGCTCAGTAGGCAGGAAAGTTTTATATCTAGCACATCAGTAAAAGTTTTATTTTGGAATAATGACACTTCTTTTATTCAAGTCAACTATTATGTTGAATTAAAATAGTATTTCTCCAAGTGAGGCCTCGGGATTGTTTGATTTTACTAAACTGTTGAACAATGGGAGCGTGTGATTCTCTTTTGTTAAATTACTACAACTAGAAGTTTGAACTATTGGGGTGTGGTCTGGCTCGACTGGTTAAGCGAACTTGTAAAACATTTCTTTGGAAAATTCGTCTGATTGCCTGTACAGTTTTTGGCTTTGTGAACTTTTGGAAGAATATACTTATTTAAATGGCAATGAACTACTTATTGAACTTTACCTTTTCATAGTTTTCTGGTTAAAAACCTATGTGGTGATCGTATCATCTTAACTAAGTCAAAACTGTTACAACCAAGGCTACACACGGTTATAGTTAAGACAACGTGTTTATGCTCCACCCCAAGCATAAGCTCAGTTCTTACAAACTGTCGTGCTTACCTTGTACTACACTTGCATTTTTCTCATAAATACCCCCTAAACTACTAACTTAATTTAAAATTTTAGTAATTCTTATGAAGGACAAACTTCCAGTTTAAATATAAATGATTTTCGAATTGAAGTTATTACATTTTCAAGCTGCGCAGAATAAGTCAGGTGTTGTTTCTGTAGGTAGCCCTAGAAATAATTTTTGGTATTTTTCCGCTGTAGGCTTCAACAAATTGTTCTTCATTTTATATTCAACACAAAATCTCATTAGTAACGATAGATAACCAGCAGCAAATAATAAAAATAGTTGAAAACTTGAATAATAGGAAACGCTCCATACGCAGCCGCAGCGCCTACAGGCAGGTGACGTCACTAAAGTGATCGCCAATCCCAGAATATTTTCTGTCACGTGACAAGAGGCAAGAAAAATTTTATTTTTATTTCGCTTTTTTTATTAAAAACAATCTACCTTTTTTTTTCCAAATTTAACAAAAATAGCTTCCTTAAGCATTAATCTACACGAATGACTACAATTTGTAATATATTTCCAGTTCTGTCAAATAGCCTATTTGTTTCTAGAAAACAACACAGGATCCATTTCCAATGAGATTGTGTGCCCACTTTGCAGTATTACAGTTGTATCTTGGGGAGTACAATTACCACGATTGCTTGATTTAATGCAATTAAATAGAAGGAGCTGTTCGTATGCAGCTTTGAACTGCATCACGTTAGGATTATTGTTCCAACCTAACGTCCTATAATACAAGAAAAAAACATTTCCACAGGGTCCTGATTCATTTTGTACATAAGCATGTATAACAGCTTCTTGCTCTGAATTAAATCTTGAAACAAGCCTCTAATTATATGAATTAGACTTAGCAATCCTAAAACAAAAACCTTCCTTGGGGACTCTATAAAACAAATTCCATCTTCCCCTTTAAGATATACTATATATGACTCTGCTTCCTTGAGGAATGCAGTAATAGTTTGGTAAAAAATCTTTACAAACAGGGCTGATTTTAAATCCCTTGGCAAGATTATTCATTGAATTGCCCAAGTCAAAGAGCCTGTCAAACATTTCACAATATTTAGCCGTTGCTGAAGATTCTATGAAATTAGGATGTTTTAAATCCCTTTCTAACGATTCTAAGGATCTGGCTACTGAAGAACTTAATAACTGAACTGCTAAGTTTACTTTCATTTTTTTGTGTTGCAAAAATAACATGCTTTCGCCTGAACTTAATCTACAATATACTGCCATTTTATTAGTCTCCCCTGCTAGTCTTCCAACTTTCCCCTGCTGTCCCCAAAACAGTTCTCACCAATGTCATCATATGGCATGGATCCAACAAAACATAAATATTGTTCCCAGTGGCAGGATGTATAAAAGATGACCTGAACTCATTTGCATTAAATATACACCCTAAGTGTCTTGTCATGCTTAAGTTTGTGGAAACTTCATCACATGTCACACATAAAATATAAATTGATGCAACTAAGGAAAATGGAAGCGGCTTCTAGGCGATATAAATAAGAAAAGAAAGAGAAATTAACCCACCACATACCAAAGTGGACGGATGCGATGAGAGAACACTAATGCTGACAAACAACTACACTATATTTCGGCATCTGCTTTGCTCACAAATAGAAAAACGGGCCATTAGGCTCGGAACGTGTGTGCACAACGAACGTTACCTAATGACTAACCGTGTAGTGCGGGGGGGGGGGGGGGGGGGGATGGATAAGGAATAGACTATCGATATCGGTATACAATGTCTGAGATACTATATTTAATATTTTGGCAGGCGATGGTAAAATGAGCAAATGTAGTAATGGTACGGTATAAGCATGGCGGAAAAAAAAATTAATAATTTAGTGATGGGTTAATTGGAATTTAACAGTGGTTAAGTCCAGGTGGGTGTCTCGTGTCCAGGATGTTCTTGTACGCTAGTTTCCATCTCCGGAGTTCTGCTGCAGTGGTGCTGTCAGGGAAAACTCTGACTGCTCTCACAGTAAAACAGTCGTTGAGGCTGTTGGAATCATGGCTATTGGCATGTTCTGGTACTGGAAGGTACAGGTTACGAGTATGGACTGTTTTTCTGTGGCCATTAATTCTAACAGAGAGTTGCTGTGTGGTGAGGCCTATGTAAGAACTGGTGCAAAAGCGGCAAGTTAGTTGGTATATAAGATGAGTGGTTTAACAGGTGGCATGTCCAATAATGGGGAAAGTTTCTCCTGTGGTGGGATTGGAATATGTAGTGGTGGGTGGAAGCATGCTGCAGGTTTAACAGTGGGGTCTATTACAAGGATAAGATCCATATGGTGCTTTTGGAGAGTCTAACGGAGGGTATTTGTGTACTAAGATGTTCTTAAGATTGGGTGGTCTGCTAAAACATGCACGAGGGACATTGGGTAGAATTTTGGGTAGGAGAGTACGCATTTCCGGAAATGAGCGAAGGAAGTCATACCCCTGTCGCAAGATATGGTTGATGGACCAGGAGAGAACTGAGTGACAAAGGCAGGGCTATGGTTGGTTTTTGTAGGAGACAAGTGAGAGTGGTTACGTGGAGGGTGGTTGATCGCGAGGGAGATCTGTTTATGTACAAGATCCCTGGGGTAACAACGGGAAATAAGGGCTTGGGATAGGTTTTGTGAGTATTGATGGAGAGAATGAGCGTCAGAGCAAATGCGACTTCCACGGATGGCAAGGCTGTATGGGAGGGAATGTTTGGTATGGAATGGATGGCAGCTATCAAAGTGTAGATACTGCTGTAAATTAGTGGGTTTGATGTGGACTGCGGTATGAAGGACACCGTGTCTGAGCATGATGTCAACATCGAGGAATGTGATGTGTGAGCGGGAGTAAGTCCAGGTGAAATTGATGGAATTGTTGCTATTGTTAAGGGAGTGGAGAAATTCAAGGAGGTGGTTTTCACTGTGGGTCCAGATCATAAATATGTCATCTATGTATCTGAACCACACAGTGGGTTTAAAGGGAGTGTTGTTCAGGAAACGTTCCTCCTGATGACCAAGGAATAAGTTGGCATAGGATGGGGCCATGCGGGTGCCCATGGCGGTACCGCGGATTTGGTGATATACTACAGAATTGAAGGTAAAGAAATTTTGAGGGGAGAACAATATGGGCCAAGGTTGAAATGAAGTATGTAGTAGGCAGGCTATGTGGTGGTCGTAGGTCTAGGTAGTATTCTAGGGCACTGAGGCCCTGGCTATGTGGTATGTTGGTATAAAGGGAAGTTACATCAATTGAGACCAGGAAGGAGTCTGGAGGTAGAGGTGTGTGGATTGTGGATAGGCGTTCAAGGAAATGTGGAGTGTTTTTCACGTAGGAGGGAAGATTTAGGACAAAGGGTTGGGGATCTTAGGAAGAAGATACAGTGTGGGAGTGCGGGGATTCTGGGGAGTCAGGAGTGAGATGGACTGAGGAGAGAGGCCTTGCAGGGGGCCTTGTAGGTCAAGAAGATTTTTATTTCCTGGCATATGGAGGTAGTGGGATCTGTAGCTTGTGGAAGGTAGGTGTTAGTGTCCGACAGTTGCCTTAGGGCCTCAGCCACATAGTCATTGCGGTCCATCACTACTGTGGTTGAGCCTTTGTCAGCAGGGAGGATGATGATGATCTGGTTTTTGGACGTCTATTAATACTTCTGAGTTCCTCAAGCTCAAGAGATTTTATTCACTCTAAGAGTGAAACACAGGTCAGGTTCATATTTGGTCAGAACTGGTCAACCTGTTATAATCTTTAACCCCAAAAATTGAAACTATTCTAGACACGTGACAATACGCAAAAAGCAGTCACGGGTTAGACTAATCTACAATAATGCCATCACTTTAGCAGTTGCCGTCCCTCCCACATCAAATGTTCTCTACCATCCATGGCAGGCACGTATGTTCCAATGGCAAATCTCCTTCCAGATACACCCAAAATCTGTTCTGAACTTCCATCTCCAGTAGTATAAAAACAAATCTCTTGTGCTTCAACCCATCATCCACACAACTACTCCAATGCTGTACCTGTCAACCCTAACCACAGCCCCACTTTTGTCACCCAATTCTTTCCTGGTCTTGAGTCGATTAACCTAATCCTCCGTTGTGGGAATGACTTCCTACGTTCCTTTTCTACAAAATCCTACCTAGTGCCCCATGCACATGTTTCAGCAGACCATCCAATCTTGAGAATATCTTAGTTCATTAATATCCACCTTGTAATTTCCCTAAACCACCACAGGTACCATTCCTATGTAACAGAGCCTGGTGCACAACATGCAACATGCACCCAGCTACCGCCACCTACTCCAATGCGACCACATGAGAAATCTTCCCCATCATTCGACATGCTACAAAACACCTCATATATAAACTCGTTTCCCTCCATTGTACTATCTCATATTTAGACCTGACCATTAACCTACTTGCCATCAGAATGACTGGCGACAGGTATACAATGTACAGCAGCAGTGTAGCCCATCCAGTGGCAAATTTTACAGCTAGAGTCATCAGAGTTTTCGCTGACAACATACCTCCATTGAACTATGCAATTGGAAATTAGCCTACCAGAATACCCTCCAGACCTCAATCTCTAATAAGTCCCTCCCAGCACTTATTATTACTATTTTTTACATTTTATAGAGCTTTATATTGTACATTTTCTATTTAAAGTTCTTAAAAATTCTTTTAATTTTTATATCTTCACACACGATGTCCTACCACTTCCAACAATAATATACCCCTAGCATTATCGATTTGGTACTTTATCCCCTCTTCACCACTACTAATGACGGATATGCAGTGCCGCCTTCATTCACTAGGCGGATATTGTTGTGTGCACATCTAACTCTGCCTGGTGTCTCACTTCTTGCAAGAATAAGGTGAACCACTGAATCATTTCCCCTTGGAATATGTTTTGCCTCTCTATATGTCTTGCCTCTATCATAAAATATCATATCACCAAAAAATTGTAAAGTGTGTTGGTTTTATTTGCGCGTGTTTTTCCTGGTCCTCTTGCTTTCATCGTGGTTAATGATGGGTTACTTTTCCTATCCTTCCTTTTTTCATTGCCAATAACAGTTTCATTGTCAGTATGATCTAATGTTTTTTCTAGTAACGGAACTAAAAAGATTGTCACTTGCAGAAGCCTCTGATTTTGAGGTAGAATTGATAAAGGTGTAGGTGGAAAATTCATTGCCATGTGTCAACCAACAACTTTATTTGCTAAAGAAATTGTAGTATTAATTTGATAGCAGGTTGACTGGATTTAGAAAAGTAATGGAGAAGAGACTTAAAAGTGAAATTCATCACTACTATTAGGTATTAATTAGTATATAACCAGTGATTTGGCTGAAACTTGATTACTGAACCTACCAAGAAGTTTTGGTGCCTTGAAAGGGCCTTAGACTTTTTCGAGATTCCATAGTGTAAGTTTAGACTTGAGATGTGTTTATTATAGTTTTCCTGGATCAAAACAATTTTTCTGGCTGTCCCACCTGTTTACCACCTTGGTTTCATTGGCTTATGTATCCCCTTCTGGTAATGATTTTAAAGAAATTTGGCTTCAAATCATTCTATTTTCACATGTATTTCAAGACTGATTTGAATATTTTGTAACTATCCCATCCACTTAACGTTCTACTTTTTACCAGTGTGTATTTCAGACCTCATTGTTGGCCATGCTCTTACATTTGTGAGCAATCAAATCTCTAATATTTTTTTTCTTTTCACAGCCTAACATGCCTCTTCTTATTTCCACTGACAGGGCACTTATTGCTGAATACCTGGTTGCATGTAAATAACAAACTACAATCACATATTTTTTTTTTTTAAACCTATCTTTAAATATACACCATAATGGTCTCAACCATAAAACTGCCAGTATTTGATTGTCCGTTCCAAATTCAGTCTGCCCTACTTTGGTCTCAACTAGGGATGTAACGGATGTCCGCATCCACAAGTGTGTAATCCTACATCCACTTTCGTATCCGCATCTGCAATATTTATTGTGGATGTATAGCAGATGTTTTGCTTACATTGAAATATATTTTTTTCTTTTCTCTTTATACGAGATCCTGCCCATTATCGCTTAGCTAACAACAATGTAATTTTTGTTTCCTGATGATCTTGCAATAAAAATAACAATGAACTAAACGGTGTTATTACTCAGTGACGAATTTATAAGTTTGAACTTGCATATAAAGTAAAGTGGCTTCTTCACGGTCCAACTTACAGGACATCCGTGTAGAACTACAATAGGATGCGCTCATCCATTAACGCTAGTAAAGGGGTCTAGCAAAATTTTCCAAGCAATCCTTTCCACTCGTACTTTCTCATGACCTTATCGCACACTCGCAGGATGTTTCCTCCAATCATGATCCAACGCCATAGCTTGTTGGACAACAAGAACCTGTGTTGGTTGTTTGGGAATCTAACAACATCCAACACATCTTGCATTTAGTCCTGTAAACCCTTTCATGTCCCATCAAGAGTTCTTTATCGAAAATCGGATAAACATAGGTCCTACAAGTAGTTCTGTGAATGGGCTGCTAGACGGGCACGTAGATGTGGTGTGGTATGGCTTTGTGCTTGAATTAGTCAAGCCGCGAACTGCACAGCGTTCACATGCGAAAGATTGTTTTTTTAGATGTGTGCGTGATTATGTAAATAATTTAATTCACTTGTGAACTCGTCCCATGGTTTTTGTTATTGGAAGATGAGGCAAAAAAATAAATCAATGTGGCAGTATTAAATGGAAATAGACATTACTTCTGAAAAAAAATGTTGAATTTGGAATAAAAATATACTTATTTTGATTTTAAGTTTATCTTTGATAAAATATTAAAATTTAAATAATTATGAATTTATTTTTCCACTTCTGCATCAGCCTCCACAAAACATCCGCATCTGTGGATGTGAAGCATTGAACAGCTGCATCAGCATCCGGAAAGATGACTTCCTTTATAACCCTAGTCTCAACTCACCTTGTCCCACAGCAATAACATTCCAGAAACATCATACCTCCTCATAAAATACTTCTGCTGTGACACCAACAGCATAGGTGGGCACAGTTAATTGAAAAGTTAACTTCGTTAATCATTAATCCGCTACTTAAAAAGTTAACTTCAATAATCATTAAAGCCTTACATTTTTCCAAATTTAATGCAAGTTAAAGTTAACTGTTAAAAGTTATCCATCTAAGAGTGGAACTGATGTTTATATAATGCAATAGGTATTACTCTAAGCAATGTGAATCAGTAATACATCTACCAAATGTCCTTCTGGAAATTGAGTTCTTACTGGGATTCATCGTTTTCACCAGCTTCTCAAAGTTATCAGATTCTTCAACATGTATTAAAATCATGTTGGTATTGAGAAGGTTTGCAATACATTGGTCCACACCAGCTTGGAACACCATGGTTCCGGTAGCTATGATGTCAAATTTTTTGTTGATGTAAACTTTTATTAGCAGATTGTGATGAAAACAAATCAATTCTGCTGCTATCTACATCAGAAGAAGCCACAGCACTTGTAGGAGGCTTTGAATTATTTTTCTTTTTTTCCTAAGAGTTGGCTAATGTCATTAGGTAACGTTCGTTGTGTACACACGTTCCGAGCCTAATGGCCCGTTTTTCTATTTGTGAACAAGGCAGATGCCGAAATATTGTGTAGTTGTTTGTCAGCATAAGTGTTCCCTCTCATCGCATTCGTCCACTTTGTTATGTGGTGGGTTAATTTCCCTTTCGTTTCTTATTTATTTCGCCTAGAAGCCGCTTCCCCTTTCCTTAGTTGTATTAATATTATTAAGGCTAGATACATGAGCCTTCACTTTAGAAAGTTTAAAGTAATGCAGTTTGAGTTAATAAATCAACTGTTCTCTCAGTCTTGATTTTTGTTTTTTGTTTTGTTTTTTTTGCTGTCGTCAGTCTTTCGACTGGTTTGATGCAATCCTCCTTCCCTTCCTATTCTGTGCTAACCTCTTCATTTCTACATACCCCTTACATCCCACGTCCTCAATTATCTGCTTCATATATTCTAATTTCTGTCTTCCTCTACAGTTCTTACATTCGACTGTTCCCTCCACCAGCAAATTAACTAATCCAGCATGTCTCAAAATATGACCTACCAGCCTGTCTCTTCTTTCCGTAAGCTCCTTCCACAAACTTCTTTTCTCACCCATCATTTCCAAAACTCTTTCATTTCTTACTTTGTCAGTCCACTTAATTTTCAGCATTCTTCTGTAGCACCACATTTCAAAGGCTTCAATTTTCTTTATTTCTGTTATTCTGTTAGTCCATGTTTCGCTACCATAAAGTGCTGTGCTCCAAACAAAGAGTTTTAAAAAGTTCTTTCTAATTCCTAGATCAATATTTGAAATTAAAAGGTTTCTCTTTTTCATGAATGCTCTTTTTGCTAGTGCTATTCTGCTTTTAACATCATTCCTGCTTCGGCCATCGGTTGTAATTTTGCTTCCCAAGTAACAGAAATCACTTACTTCTCCTATTGCATCCGATCCTATTTTTATATTTAATCCACTAGTATTGGTATCATTTCTGCTACGTTTCATCACTTTTGCCTTGTTTTGATTTATATTCAGTCCAAAATCTTCCTCCAGTATTTTGTTCATGCCATTCAGTAGCTTCTCAATATCCTCAGCCCTTTTAGTTTTTCCCGGCGTATTGTTGATTTATTTAGATCTTTTAAACGATCTAAATAAATCAATTAACCGGCAGAAAACCCAAGAGTTATTTATTAATCCTCAGCCCTCTCTGCTAACAAGACAATGTCGTCAGCAAATCGTAGCATACTGGTTTCTTCTCCCTGAAAACTTATGCCACATGGAAATTTTTCTTTGACTTTCTTCATTGCTTCTTCTACATACAAGTTGAATATTAACAGGGATAGACTACAACCTTGTATTTCACCCTTTTTAACTGATTCACGTGTCTCTCGTGATTCTCTATTTTTATTATAGCCACCTGATTCTTATATAGTTTATAGAGTATTCTTCTATCTCGATACTTTAGACCTGACTTCTTTAAAATTTTGAACATCTTGTCCCACCTAACATTATCATGCAAGCTTTTTCTAAATCAACAAATGCCATAAAAGTACCTTTGTTTTTCTTGATCCGCCCTTCAAGTATTAATCTTAAAGACCGAATTGCTTCCCTTGTACCGCGATTTTTCCGAAACCCAAACTGATCTTCACCTACTATCTCTTCTACTACCCTTTCCGTCCTTCTGTATATTATTCTGGTCAATAATTTTGAAGCATGTGTTGTTAGACTAATGGTGCGATAATTCTCACATTTGTCGGTTTGTGCTTTCTTTGGATGTGTGAAGATGATATTTTTATTAAAATCAGTTGGAATTTCTACTGTTTCATAACTTTTTGATATCAGCTTGAATAATCTTTCGATTCCTTCCTCTCCTAGGGATTTAAGAAGTTCTGCAGGGATCTCATCCATTCCAATTGCCTTTTTTGCTTTCATGTCATTCAGAGCTTTATTAAAATCTGTCCTCAAAATAGGTTCTCCTAAGTCATAAATGTCGACATCGCCTTCCTTTTCCATTACACTATAGATCAAGTCGCCCCCAACATACAGTTTCTCAATGTATTCCTTCCATTGGTTAGCTCTATCTTCTGAGCTTAAAAGTGGTTTCCCATCGGCAGCTTTAATGTTCATATCTCTTTTCTTCATTTCTCCAAAATTCTGTTTGATCTTTCTATATGCAACATCTACTTTACCTACGACCATTTGCTTTTCTACTTCTTATCACTTTTCTTGTAGCCATGTTTCTTTTGCTATTTTGCATTTCCTATTTATTTGATTTCTAAATTGCCGGTAGTGCTCTCTTCCTGCTTCATCCTGAGCATTTTTGTACCTTCTTCTCTGATCCATCAGTGCATTCGGTAGGACGGCAGTTCGAATCTCCGTCCGGGCTTCCAGATTTGGGTTTTCCATGGTTTCTCAAATCACTCCAGGCAAATGCCGGAATGCTTCCTTCAAAAGGCCATGGCCGAATTCATTCCCATTCCTTGCCCCCCATCCTTTCCCGCCTCTAAAGACCTCGTTGTTAGAGAGACGTTAAACAGATTTAAAAAAAAAAAAAAAAATGATCCATCAGCTCCAAAATTTCTTCTGTGATCCAAGGTTTTCGGGCAACTTATTCCCTAAAGCCTAATGTTTCTTTACCAGCTTTCATTATTTCGGTCTTTAATGCATTCCATTCATCTTTGGTTGAGCTCCTTTCAGAGTTACTTCTTAGACCTAAGTCGACCATTTTTCTCTCATGCTAGATTGTTTCAGTTTATTCACTTCCAGTCTGTTCTGCTTTTACTGCTTCCTTATTCGCTTAAATTTCAGCCTGCACTTCATTACTACCAAATTATGGTCAGAGTCTATGTCTGCTCCTGGGTACGCTTTACAATCTAGAACTTCATTCCTGAATTGCTGTTTGACCATGATATAATCTAGCTGATATCTGCCTTTATCCTCAGGACGTTTCCAGGTTTATATTCTTCTTGGATGATTCTTAAACAGTGTACTTGCTAATACTAGCTTACATCTTTCACAAAATTCTAGCAACCTGCTTCCATGCTCATTTCTTTCTCCTAGACCAAAACCTCCTACAGTATTCCCCTCTTTTCCTTCTCCCACTATTGTATCCCAATCACCCATGATTATTAGATTTTCCTCCCCCCTCACATATTGGGTTAATTCTTCAATTTAAGCGTATATTTTTTCTATATCTTCGCAATCTTCCTGTGACATTGGCATATACACTTGTACTAATGTGGTTGGGACGGGCTTAGTTTCTAACCTCATCAAAATAATCCTGTTACTAAACTGTTCATAATAACTCACCCGTTTCCCTACTTTCTTGTTCATTACAAATCCTACACCAGTGACTCCATTGACAGCTTGTGCGCTAATTATCCTGTGTTCCCCAGACCAGAAATCCTGTGCATCCTTCCATTTAATCTCATTAATCCCAACAACATCTAACTTAAGTTGTTCCATCTCCCTTTTTAAGTTTTCTAACCTACCTGCCCTATTCAGACTTCTAACATTCCACGCTCCGACATGTAGAATGTTCCTATCCATTCTGATGACTCCTCCCTGAGCAGTCCCCCACCTGGAGATCCGATTGGGGGACTATTTCACCTCCGGAATATTTTAAGTCCAACTTAATCACATAAATGTAGCCAAGGATGAATATCAGATTAACTTATTTCACTAAGGAACGCCAAACCAATACCAACTAAAAAGTGAAATTTTCCTGGCAGTAAGAACGATAGATTTAGAAATTATCAAAATCAATTGCTAATCGAATTAGAAGCGAGCAGTTAGTGGCAGTTTGAAGACATAAAATAGAAATTCTTCAAAACGCTATCTTTCCTGACCACACCCACGCCATGACAAGCATGACAATTGTATAAACGTCACACTCACACTTTGGATTATCTATTATTCGTTCACCTTCCACCTCGTCGAAACTACGACCGGAGCATGGCGCGCAATTCAGACATACCAAATGATGTCAACTACCGATGTAACAGGCTAAAGTTAATGGTAGTTCAATTTAATGGAAGTCAAGAAGACCGTTAACAATTTTTCAGGTTAACTTTTAATTTTTTTGTGATTTTGCTAACTTCATTAATTAACAATTAAAAGATTAGCGATTTTTTGCCCAGCTGTGCCAACAAGTAATTCCACTTACACAGCAGATTTTACAGCTAAAACCCACTTATACAGCAGTAGGTAAGAACAGAACCATCTGCATAACTTGTCTACATTGCTTAACTCACATCTTATTATGGGGAATTTGTAACAATAAAATGGGGTAGGAAGACATTTGTTATTAGCTTTGTGTTTCCTTTTCTAATACTAATAATAAATCAATTTTTGTGAGGTTCTTTCCTTAATTGGTCACCAATTTCCTTATAATGATACATACTATAAGGGATCCCAGTGGGAATTGTCTCTCACAGAAACAAAAAACCAAAATTAGAAATTAGTATTTGTTGTTTAATAATACACCATCACAACTGTTGGATATTGTTTTTATTTTCCGGATGCGTTTCGCCTCTCGCCGAGGTATCTTCAGCTTACAGTTTTGCTGTAATATGTGATTTGTTATTGACTTTTGAATACAATGATTTTTAATTACCAAAATTATTCTTATATAGACAGCATAATATTACTTATGTTCATATATCAGTTTGATTACTAATATTTTTATATCCATTTTGGATTATCATGCAAGGTGAAGGTGATGTTTTTGTGTAGTGTGTTTATATCCTGGTGTAGCTCATTTATGCGTTCTAACGGTTCATGAACCATTTATGAACCATTAGAACGCATAAATGAGCTACACCAGGATATAAACACACTACACAAAAACAACACTAGAAACAGAACACAATGGCCAATTAAATTTTCTAGTCCTAACTATAGCAAAAAAAAAAAAAAAAAAAAAAAAACAAACAAACAAAAAAACAAACACACATTCCAAATATACAGAAAACCCACAGCAACAGACCAAATAATACACTCCTCATCAAACCATCCACACAACCATAAACAGGCTGCAATAAGACACATGCTGAACAGAATCCCCTTAACAAAACAAAATTACCAAAAAGAAATCAGTACCATAAAAGAAATAGCCAAGAACAATGGATACACAACACACATGGTTGATACATTAAACAGAAAGATAATGAATAAGTTGGAAAAAGCTAAAATAAAGAACATAATGACCACACTACACCAAGTCAGCAACCAAAGCACAAACACTTCAACAACAGTGACACCTCAAATCACACAAACATCCAACAACAGACAACACTATAAAAAGAAATGGTATACTATGACATATTCAAACAAGCACACACACAGGGTAACAAATATATTCAAAAAACAATGGATAAACATTGCTCTCAAAACAGACAACTCAATACAGAAACAAATCAGGACACAATCACAAACAAACAAATTCAATAACTCTGGCATATACGAACTGATATGTCGGAACTGTGAGGCAGTTTACATCGGCCAAACAAGGAGACAATTCCAGACAAGATATAAGGAACACATGCGAGCCTTATAGTATATCAATCATTCAACTTTCGCCGAACACCTCTGAGACAATAATCATTTCCCCACAAATTTAAATGAAAATCCTAACAACAAACAACACAAAACACAATATTTTAACTCTGCAAGAAAATTATCAAATTCAAAAAGCAATAGTCTCAGGAAAACACGTACTTAATGACCATGTAAACTTAAACAACCAAACCTTGTTCAAGCTAATAAAAATCGAAACTGACGTAAAACAACACAAAACACCACCACAACAGTAATATAATACCACGTTGCATCTCCACCACACATGCACATTTAGCTAAAACAAAGCAAAGACACACCCACAAATTCAATTACGAAATTCAAACTCACCGCTCACTACACTACCAATAGAGCACCGGCAAGAAAACAGCAAAAGCGCACACATAAAGTTTGACAATGTCGTGCATTGAAAACTATGCCTCAAAATTGATTGCTAGTCAAGTCACGAGCGCAAACTATACCAAGTGCAATAGTGTAAAAAACAACACGCTTGTTGAGGTCGCAGGCGAGCAATGACCACACCTCAAAATGCAAATGTAAAATGTAAGTTACAATATAAAACATATCCTAGTATACTTATGTAAACAAAACGTCTTGCATGATAATCCAAAATTGATATAAAAATATTAGTAATCAAACTGATATATGAATATAAGTAATATTATGTTGCCTATATAAGAATAATTTTGGTAACTCTAAAAATCATTGTATTCAAAAGTCAATAACAAATCACATATTACAGCAAAACTGTACGCTGAAGATACCTCGGCGAGAGGCGAAACGCGTCCGAAAAATAAAAACAATATGCAACAGTTGTAATGGCGTATTATTAAACAACAAATACTAATTTATCAAGCAACTGTAGAAGAAAATGGCCTACAATAATCAAATACAAAATTAGAAAGTCACTGAATTTTAAATTCTTGAAGCTAATACTGGTAACAGACAAACAGTGCATTTTTGCATTATGAATATGAGCACTGATCAGACTTTGAACCATAAATAGAAGATTGGAGGTTATCCTTCGAACAAACATTTGCCCAAATCACAGCATTCATTCCTGCAATATTAATCACAATTGCAGTCATGTCACTAAAATTTTCTGTTATCTAAACTGGCTTCTTAAAATTATTCTAAGTTCCACACTTCATGATACAATTTGGCATATGTTTAGCATACATGTTTGAAATCTGTTTGCAAGATGGCACTCTGCTTGCCTTTATAAAACATTATCCTGAGAACGTATGGAATACATGTGAATTCCCACAGTAAACCATCTTCTTCCTGTGAAATTGAAAAATCCCATGTTCTCACAACCCTTAAATTTCATCCTATTTTTCTGAAACCTTTACCTTACTTGTACTGAATTATTCTAAATACTTTACCTATGACAGATTTTCTCACTCGTATTGCCATTTGACTATTATTAATCATCAAAATTGGAGTTTAGTCAACTTTGTTTATTTGCCTATAATTCTTGGTTTCTCATGTCATTAAATACCTCAAACAATTCCTTTTAATTCCTTATTGCATCTAGTGTATGATTGAGATATGTACCTATTATGGATTGAATGACACTATTGCATAGTAACCTCACATCCTCCACATATTTTAAAATTCCATGCCTTTCTTGTTTAAACACATTTTTAAATGGCGTTTTCACTGTTGTTTAAAAAAAATTATGCTCTTTCTAATTATTAGTATCCACCTTTTGAAATAATTTTATTTTAAAATTATGGTATCAGGTATTGTGCAATCTAGTCCTTTATGTTTAAACTCCCTTTTTTTTCATCCTTTTTACCGAGCGGGACGGTGTAACGGTTAGCGTTCTCGCCTCGCATTCGGGAGGACGGCGGTTCGAATCCCCGTCCGGGCATCCAGATTTGGGTTTTCCATGGTTTCCCCAAATCACTCCAGGCAAATGCCGGGATGCTTCCTTCAAAAGGCCATGGCCAAATTCCTTCCCATTCCTTGCCCCCATCCTTGCCCCCCATCCTTTCCCGTCTCTAAAGACCTCAATGTTAAAAAGAGACGTAAAGCAGTTACAAAAAAAAAAAAAATCATCCTTTAAAATGTTATTTCTCTGCTGTTATCATTTTATTACTTTACTAGCATTTGCCCGCTGCTTTTACGCACATGTGCTTCGGTATGTGTAAAAATTCTTTATCGATCTTATTCTGTTACCAAATATTAACATTGAGAGGCATTAATTCTAAAAGTCTTCTTAAAACTTTCCTCTGTTTTCTCGGTTTTCATACTGATGTCTGAGAGTTTTGTTTCATTCATTTTTTAATGTAATACAATTTACAAAATAGAAAATCTATCTAAAAAATTAACTATACTAATTTGTAGAGATTATTAGTGTGCGAATTTAAAAAAAAAAGTGTAGAAAGGGTTTTATTTTTGTGATTTAAGTAGGTGTAGTAATTTCTAAGAGAAATAAGATGTTACATATACATTACTTAATAGGTCGCTCACTGTAATCCCTCTGTGTGCCATTTTTAAATGCTGATACGGAGGACTGCAACATTTATTATTATTATTATTTTTAAATTAGTTGCAATGGAGCTAATACTCCGGTGGCAATTCCCCTAGTCATCTAATTACACCTTTTTAATTATTTTTTTTAACATTTACTTTTATAATTGGAGTGTTAAATACCTCCCCCATTTACTTTTCTGATTTACAAATTTTAAATATAAAGTTCTTAAGCATTTTTTGTAAATTATTTCATCACTTCACTTGGTAATTTGTACAAATACCTGACACCGTTACCAAAAAAATTTTCCAATCCGTAATGCATGAAATTTAGTGCCAGCTTGTGGTTATGGTCGTCTTTCCCCTTCCATACACTATTCTTTATTCTTTGCCCAATATCCCCATCACCAACATGTACCCTGTACATTCCCAGCACTCTCTTCACCCTCCTCCTTTCCTCCAATGACTACCATTCTAGCTTCTCTGTCCGAGTCCTGGGTGCCGCAAATTTGTATCGATATAACAGTTAACTCAACTTCGTGCTCTTGGAATTGTGTTACAGTATATGAGATTTCTTCATTAATAATAACAATAATATTAATAAGGATTTCAATGAAATAATAAAAATTTAAACTTCAGTAATATTTAATTTTCTGAAATAGAATTTTTTCATTTTACTGTTTGGATACTGGTTTTATTTTGACGATATGTTGGTACGATCAATTATTCCTGCTTTAAAATAGAAATTTCGTGGATTAATATTACGTGGTATCACACTATGATAATAATTTTTAATTTTCTTCGCTTTCAAATCACCGTATTACTAATGCCATTATTTCAGCCACATATAAGTGATTACAAAATGTCAAGATTTGATCACAGTATATGTATTAATGCACATGTGGCTGAAGCTATGATTTCCGAACGGCAATATTATGCGAGGTTGTGGTTCAGTTGAAATGCAGCCTGGACAAGAATAACAACTGACACGTTATGCTACAGCATAAGGCATAATGGATTTAGTTTTGTAATTTACGTATTGCAACATAAGGTTTTATGATGCCTAGTTAATTTTTAATTTCATTGGTTGCATGTCGCTGTTGTTATTAACTCAATAACACATATGAATGGTAATCAAGGTTAAGAAGTTATTTTATAGGAAGAACAGTTTCTTTTACTGTCCGTAGTTGGAACAGCAGCCAAAACTTGTACATATGTTCCTTGGGCGATATTATTCATAGAGGTGATATATTAATCGATTAAAGTCCATCAAAATATGAGCTGTTCTGTAGTAAGGAAGAAAAACGTATTTTTGGCTTTTGATATTTACGGTAGCTGATTCTCAGACATCTTTCTTCGAGAAAAAAACTGTATTTCGTATCCATAAAGATATATAAGGAAGAAATATTGGTGTCGCTTACTGTCAGCAAGCAGATATATTGCACCATAGACAAACTTTTTAACTGTCTACCAGGGATAATATATGTTTACCACATTATTAATCTATCGTAATTTGGATCGCAACTGACCTGTTACGATGCAAGTAAATGCTGATTACGTTTGATTGGTGTATTCCGTTTATTTTAAGTACTGCAGTCTAGAAAACTGAATAACAAAGGTAAAAAAAATAAAACTGTGTTACGAATATATGCTTGCTTGGGGTTCAAACATTACTCGTTAACTTGATCGTGTTGCCTGTGTAACTGATACCTTTTCCCGAAGATGCTGTAGTTCTTTAAACCGTTCGCCAAGCTATTAGTTTAACCTGCAATAGCTAACAGGTCATACATAAAGTCACCTGTAGTTACGAATTTGAAATATATTCTGAAAGTTTGCTAAAGTTAACACTGATATCAGATTACACTTAAAACATTTAAGGTAATATCGAACTTCGAATCACATAAGAAGATGCAGGTTATCCTTCAAGTCAAACACTGATGAAACATTCACTTTTCTAACATATCTTCTATTTGCAACCCCAAAATTAGAGTGAGCTTCAAGATAGTTCTCAAACACTGCTTCTGTTGACTTCTTAAACTATCATAAAAAGGGTTCTTCACTGAGTTTAGCTTAAAGTCCACGAACTTGTTCCGAGGCGACATAGTTGAACTTTCAGCAGTTACATATTTACCCTCACAGAGCAATGCATACTGCTACTTCAAAACTGTTTGGAAACTATCCAAGACTGCCTGCACTGTAAAACTGTCTGAAAAGTATTCCTGACTGCCTGCTTAAAAACTGTTTAGAAACTATCCCCAAAACTATGCCAGACCGCTTCAAAAACTATTCAAGACTGCTTGAGGCTGCCTGCTCTCGTCGGATTTTTATAGGCTAGGCTTATCTATTGCTGAATCGCCGTGGAACACTGGTGTATTCCCGTTTGGAAACACTATTCTTTAGTGAATTAGAAAAAGCCCCCACTCCTGTGGACCACTAATTTTACTCGGATTTTCCCGAAATTTTAATATGTCATGGTTTAATTTATTCCCAATCTTTTTGGTCATGACAACTTTTCTCATAATTTTTCTTGTTTAAGAGCTATTAATTTCTAAAAGTCACACATGGTGATGCTATCACATATCATCACTAAATTTCGTTTTTCTTACTTTAAATTTCAAGTTAGCTCTGAACTGTTATATGTTTATTACTAACTAAATTTTTCTCTATCGTTTAAGCATACTTTTATCTTTCTAGCTCTTTTTTTCTAAAAAGATCGAATTATTTTGATTTGAAATATCTCCTTATATAAATTTCAAAAGCACACAAAAACCACCTTAAAGTGATTGTCATTCTCTGCTTTCTTAGTAGAAATGAATGCAACAAAATTCATCATGACTGAAAAACAACCTTATTTGAGTATTATGTATTTTACAAAAATGTTTTAGAATTGATTTAAAAAGTGCTTTCTTGTTAAGAAAATCGTTATGAAAGTTCTTTACTATACAGTTATATGATATTTTCCCCCTTTTAAATGGTTTTAGCAAGATAATGGACATATAACAAGGTTATGTTCTGACATGTAAAGTGCTTTACTATTGAAAGTTATTTGGTATATTCATTGTATGTAACTCGCCTCTTGCTGAACAGTTTAGATGAGATAATAGGTATATAACAATGGAATTATAAGTTTAATCAGATTTTTGCAAAAGGAGTGAGAGCCTGAAAGTGCATAATGATCCATGGCCCACAATTTCTCGATTGCTTCTTCTCATGCTACATATAAGTCGTTAGCTATTTCTGCAGATTTTGATTTGAACCATTAGCTCTAAAAATTTGAAAACCCATTTCAAAAAGCTGTGGTAGTTTTTGTGGGGCTCCCGTTCAAATAAAGAGAGACACGCAGCTTGCATAGATTTTAAACTAGCTTTCATTTAAGCTTGTTTTTGACTTAAGTTTTTTATTTTCCAAGTTGAATATTTTTGATTATTAGAAATCCCTGTTTAAAGTTTGTCTACAAACTCAAAATTTTATTATAAAGTCTATTTAAGTGCTGACAATATATTGCCATTATTAGTTTTAATTTATCTGTTTAACTAAAGGCCTTTTCTTTATTTGCTCTAGATCTGTTGTAACACATGTGCTTTGACTGCTTCACCCACTGATTCAAATTTCCTTATCCGAACTTGTGCTTAAAATGAAACTCCTTAACACTGTCTTAAATAAAATTTTCTTACTACACCCAAATGCTTAATTTTTTTATAGAACTCCTGGAAATGTTAGTAGTGTTTGACATTTGACTTTCAGCTATATGTACCTACACGATAATCTACTTTAATATTGAAACATACTTTCAAGACTACTATCCTAAAAGCAATATTGTCTTCCTTCCCCCCGAGTGCTAGGAAGATAATGCTACATTATACAGACTCTTTTCTCCATGTCACCCTACCATCAACTGAAACTGCAGCCTTCCCTTAATCCTAAAAATCATCCACTTCCCAACACCTCGGCACACCACCAGCTTCCACATTTAAAACCCACACCTCACTCTGTGCACTTAAGCTCAACTTCCAAGCCTAAACTGTTAGTTGTGAATCTAACATCTTTTCACCTATCTGAATCCTAATTCATAAGTTATCTTTTTACCTTTCCCTTCATTTGACTGTGCCAACCTTATCCATGACACTGTTTCATTATATTGGGCATTCTTCTGGTAGTACCACTTTGCCACTCAAAACAGTGAACCTGGGCCACAGTACCATTTTACCCGTAATGTTAGTGACCCTGTGCCTTAGGACTACATGGAACCCAGTCTCCAGAAATTAAAACCACTGACACTTGGCCCACCACCTCATCCCCAGAACCATTCTCCCCATATTTTTCACGACTTCTTATCCACCAGTTTACTGAAATCTTTGTCCAACATCAGCAACTTTAGCCCAGCTGCAACCCGTGTAAGGAAACGGCTTTCTACCAACCACCAGACCTCATCATCATTCGTGTGGACAATTGCTCAGTCGTGGTGACAATGTGGCTGCAGCCCTCTGTCAGTTGTCAGACACTAACACTTATTGCAGCCTCACCGAGGATTCTACACTTACTGTCAACAAGAAAATTACGCAGATCAGTAGGTCTTTCCTGTGTCTAATTCTGCAGTCCATTTCAGTTCTTACTTCTCAAAATCCACATACCTCTATTACTAGCCTCCTAACTAAAATCTGTAATCCTGGAAATTCAGAAAGCCCCACCCTGTGGCTGACAGTTCTTTGACTAAACATATCTCTGCTTTAGTGGACCAATATCTACAACCTATAGCTTGTCAGCACCCCTCCTAAATAAAGGACACACGTTATCCTACCATCTCCATCCTAGTGAGGTTTGATGTTACATCCTTGTAAACACACATTCCTTACCGCCAAGGGCTTTGCCATTGAACATTTTCTAGATCGGCATCCTCCCAACATCCTCCCCAGCACAACTTTCATCACCACGATGACTTATCAGGTATTAAACAATAACTATTCCTCTTCTGAAGGCAACATCAAGCACCAAACCTTTGGCCCCGTTTTATGCTAACCTGTTTATGAACAGCCTTTTTTGCAAGTCCCTCTGAAATCTCTCATGTTTGTTTAGATGATATTTTCATGTTCTACACACGTGGGAAAAAAAAACGCTCTAAATTTCCTGAAAAGTCTCATTACCTTTCACACTCTAACTTCACAACCAGACCACATTTCTAGATGTTCAGTGGCTCCCTCAGCTTCTCAGTCCTTCCCAAATCCATCAACCTACAACAGTATCTTCAATTAGACAGTTGCCACCCATGTCACTTTGTAACAGTACAAGTGACTGGACCGAGTGTGGTGGGTGAACGGTTAACGTTCTGGCCTCACATTCGGGAGGGCGGTGGTTCGAATCCCTGTCCGGGCATCCAGATTTGGGTTTTCCATGGTTTCCCCAGATCACTTCAGGTGAATGTTGGGATGCTTTCTTCAAAAATGCCATGGCCGAATTCCATCCCGTTCCTTGTCCCCAGTCCCATCCCGCCTCTAATGACCTTAGCTGCCGACGAGGAGCAAAACAGTTAAAAAAAAAAAAAAAAAAAAGCAAGTGACTGTTACTGTTGTGTGTGTGACGGTTGGCACCCCTGCTGGAGGCGGGCAATGTCAGGCAGTCACAGGTAGTGTCTGAGTGTGGCCGGTCGCAGGATAACAGTGCTTGCAGGGACAGATGTGTTGAAAGTAAAAGTGCTTCACACTTAAAGAACATTGTAATCTTTGGATACTCGTTTCATTTTATTGACTGATGGCCATCCGGGAGAGAATGTGGAAGTAATATTAATTAATCACACTGTGGCAAACAGTAAATGTCAAAAGAAGTGAATTTCATTTATTCTACTTTCTCTATATATCCCGAGTATGCCCAGTCTGGCGACCGTGTTAACATAAAGTTGAGGCAGGGACTGTAACTTGTAATTACAACTTCCCCATCTCCCTTTTAAAGGCTTGGTTTTTGGGGTAGTTATATATGCTCTTATCAGCTGTCATACAGTATTGAAAGACCTCGAAATTGTAATGTATCTTGTATTTGTTTCTATTGGAGGTAAGTGGTGGTTCATTTCCGTATGTGTAATTCCATTTTGCTGCTTATAAAAATATCTAATAGGTTTAATGGTGTGGTCTTACTGGAGGTTGAGGTCCGGGAAATGCCTAACATCAAGGATATGTTGGAAGGATAGTTCCCATCTTTAGAGTTCTGAAGGAATAGCGGTACTGGGAAAACTATTGACAGCGCTCGCTGTAAAACAGAGTTGTGACTTGTGGGAACTGGCATAGATTGCCACCGGATAGTCCAGGTTGCCAGTATAAACTTTTTGCCTTGGCTGTTCATCCAGACGGGCATTTAGTTAGTACTGAGAGATATATAAGATGGTGAGCAGTGAAAGCAGGTAAGTTCATAAATGAGGGGTGTAGTTACACAAGTGAAATGATTTCCCTGAGGTAGGTACGTAATACTTAGTGGTGACTGGTTGCATGCTGCTAGTTTTCCAATGAGGTCCAATGCATGGGAAGATCAGTCGTAATAGTAAGGGAGAATTAGAAGATGGGTAGGATTTATGAAACAAGTTGTTCTTGTTATTGAGTTCTGCTAAATCATGTGCTGGGATTATTGGACAAGATTTTAGAAAGAAGAATGTTCATTTTGGTGGAAGAACATAGAAAGTCATACCAATGCCAAAGAATCTGATGATTGGACGTGATATAAGGAGAGAGCTGGGCAATGAACATGGGGCTGCAATCAGTTTTCCGGGGTGAACAATGGGTGGTGGTTCAGGAGATTGAGTTTATACACGATCGGATGGGTATCAGTGTGAAACAAGGACTTGTGTAATGTTTTTGAGAATACCTGCATAGTAATTCATGATTGGAACAGATGCTTATAGGATTATAAGGAAAGTTAATTTTTGACATGGAAGGAGTAACAATGGTTGAAGTGTGATGGGCACCTTGTTGTAGGGAAATTTCTGCAATTAGGAATTTGACTTGTAAGGTAGTAAGTTCTGAGGAATTTGATAAAATGGCTATAGTTTAAGGAATTCAGGAACTCTAGGAGATTGTTTTCGTGGAAGGTCGTGATTATAAATTCACTGATGAGCCAAAACTTTATAACCACTGCCTACCACAAGATTGAAGACCATCTAGTGACATTGTGAATACATCATGCAGTAAGGAAAGTACATATGTGAAGAAGAGACAAGTGGGGAGTCATTCTAGGGATGATATGAGAGGCACATGGGAAAATATATACTGACATAAGTGACCTAGACAAAGGGTATATTATTATCACCCATGACCTTGGATCTAGCTTCTCAGAAATGGTGATGCTGGTTGGCTGTTTGCATACTACTGTAGTGAACATCTATGAAAAGTGGTTGAAGGATGGTGAAACCACAAGTAGGTGTCAAGGGCGAGGAGCCCATGCCTTATCACCGAACATGGAGGACGGAGGACTTCCCCCCTCCCCCCTTCTGTAAATCATATTGGGGGGGGGGGGGCGGAGGTGTGATTAGTGACAGATCTGATGGCAAGCACCAATGTTTGAAAACATACCACTCAGCATAAATTGTTGAATATAGGGCTTAACTGCAGACTCGTACATGTGCCCATGTTGACTTAACGACATCATCAATTACGATTGTAGTGGGAATGGGATAAAGATTGGACTGTGGATCAATGAAAACATACCATGCAAATGGCTGTTCGAAACATGTTTGGCATCGTAGCCGAGTGAGCTGTGACACTTACCCCTATTGTAGGTACATCCTGTCGATTACATACTGTCTACTGAGGTTGAAGATTTTCCAGTCAGCATTTGTAAGCATCTGGCTAGGAATGTTAGCATTACTATTAGTATATTAGTTACAGAGACATAGGTAGCTCTTTGGAATAGTGAACTGGATTTTTTACAAAAACTACTGCAAGTCATTCATTACAAAGATTGTCACGCAGGTCGGAGGTTTATCTGGTGGTGAAATAGTGTATCATCAGATCCGAAATGGTAGCAATTGCTTCTGGAGCCAGTGGGGGGTAGAATAGTAGAAATTGCCTAAAAATGGTGGTTATAATTTATAACAGGACTGTCCTACATAACTTTACATTGTCGTCTGGAGGGCGTCTCTGCCGCCAAGAAGTATCCCTGACTCTGAAAGTGGGGAATCAGCTTCTCCCATTGGCTGATTATCATGCCGTCTTCTAGTATGCATTGCCTGCAAGATGCAAGCTACCTCTCCTGAACACAGAGTGAACCTTAAGGTTCCCACAGTGGTACTGCCACACTATCGACCTTGGATGAGGGCGTCAAGTCGAGTGTTGTGGCGTTACACCATGCGTCTGTTTTGGAAAGCAAACTGCCTTTCTTAAAGCTAATACAATGTCTCTAAACGTGCATCGTGGCATGGATGCAAGCCGGTGGATATGAGAGGGCAGTGACTGGTGTCCAGAAAGTGTTGACAGGACCATTTCCACATTTGGAATTCAGATGGGGATGTTGTTTCAGGTAGTACTCTGGTGGATCTAACTTTTAAATATTTATTACAATCACAAGTGCTGTGAAAGCTGGCATTAATAACCACTGGATGGCCTTGAAGCTGAGATTTAATTTTCTGTGGCCATCCATATTGGTAGATAATTTCTCGTGTAATGAAGCCTTTGCATTAGTGTATCGTATTGTTTGCAGTGAAAAGATAACGTTAAAATTATCTGTATTTATTAATAATGAGAACTGTTGAGATGTTACTGCACCTGGTGGGTGGGTAGTAACACTCGGGCTTGGCATTTGGGAGGATATTTGTTTGAATCCCCGTCCAGGCATCCAGATTATGGTATTCATAAGTTTCTCAAAAGCACTCCAGGCGAATGCTGAGATGGTTACTTCAAAAGACCTTTGCAAAACTCCTTGTTCCTCTCCTGCTTCTGATGATTTTGTCACGTAGTAAACCAAATTCAGAATCCTAGGGCGTAGCGGGGTCGTAGACGAAACACTCAGTTTAAGGCAACGAAGCTTTATTAACAGTTGGCACAGTACAGAAGCACGGAGCGAACTGACTCCAGCTAGAAAGGAGTATTGCTTATATAGTGATGAAGAACAGTCTAGAACATTAACACTAGTAACAACAAGAATATTCCAGAATAGTTTACACAAAGTTAAGAAATTAAAATTTTACAGCACTTAATGGATTCGAACCCACTACCTTTAGTCCCACAGTCTCTTAGCGTAACCACTACGCTACGACAGTCTTTCTTTCTTCGTGGCCTGATCCACTTGATGTGCGACAATTTTGATAAGGTGGTAAGTCATATGCAAAGAAAAAGAAAGAAGGCTGTTATGTATCGGATACATAACAGTTTCATTGAAACTTTAATTGCTCAGCAATTAATGTATGACTGTATTAAGTGAAACAAATGGGGATGTTGCAACTCTTGATGTTCCAAAATCCTTAGTTCATTCGTACCATAACTCGTGTTCAAATTTATCTCAAGAAATTGAACGCCGAAAAAAGAAAGATAAAATAACTGAATCAGAAGATATGAAAAGAAAACATGTAGCTAAAAAAAAAAGAAAAAAAAAAGCATTTGGCATCAAATAAAAAGTTAAACTTCTAGCTGAGATTCAAGTTATTGATGAGCAATTTAAAAATCTTTAATGATTTTTATATAGCAAATACTAACAGTTTAATTTGTGCTAATTTATCATTAGCTTGTTTCTGTTTTACTCATTTTAAATTACTTTTCATAATATTTTTAAATTAGTTTAAAAATACCATCTACGGCATTGTATTAAAAATTAGTTAAATAAATTATGATATTCAAATAAACATAATTAGAAATGTCTTTTTAATTTTTGTAAATTTTGGAACAGTTTTTCCAATTAAAATGTAATCAAAGCTTAAAATATTATAATTATGTGAATAAAATTTCTAATTCAGGGAAAAGTATGACAAACTTTCCTGGAAAACCTGGAAATATCAGGGAATTTTTAAATAATTTCTTTGTGGCAACCCTGGGATAATCCAGTAGAACAAGAGTATTTTAAAAATTCATTATCATTTAATTTATTTGACAATCTCAGAAACTAAATAGTCTTCATCAAATTTATTTGGGCTGAATAACAACTGTAATTTTATCTTGGCCATAAATAGTAATAGTTTATGATAAAATGAGAACATGTAATCAGACAATATGAAAGATTGAAATCTCTGAAGTTATCATATTAACAACCACACAAACAATTAGATATCAATTAAAAAAAAAAAAAAAAAAAAAAAAACCTGGATGCCTGTAACGATGAAATCCATATGGTGATGGTAGCTATCAGCAACCGATAAAAAATGTTTATTAATCATATTAGCTATTCAAAAATTTGATTCTACCAAACTTTCCTTGATGTATGTGTGTTTCATGAACCGGTTATTTTTCTCTGTTACCTTTTTTTTTACAATATCTCGTATTGTGTTAATTTTATTTTCAGATTTGTGTGTTGTAGCACATATTTCTTTATTCTTTAATAGCTTGTTTCGGTATTGTGCTTGTAATTGGTGTTAATATTAGCATTGTGACTCTTTCTATCTCTTCATTTTTTTAAAGTTCCCCCCCCCCCAAATAAATTGTTATTTCATGTTAGATCGTGAATTCAATATTTCTCTCTCATACAATTTTCTGAAGTGCTAAAAGTTGCAAATTCTCTGGATTTTCTTTCTTATTATTTCCATTATTATTATATAATATGGAAATCTGACTAGAATTGTATTTCAATTTCATTTTACAATACTGGCAAACACAATGTCCAGTAATTGTTCTTTTATGGTATAAGTAGTTCAGAGATTTATTTGTAACCCAGTGCACATATCATTATCCTTATAATTTTGTGTGCTTGAAGGTCCCAAATTTCAGAAATATGACTGGGCAATAAGAGCAATAGTATTGATACAGTTGGGTGGTCCGTTGTATCTGAATAACTACTGTATGGTAGATTACAACTGTAAACTAGACGTTATTCTAAATTTGATTAGCAACAAACAAAATAGAAATACATGGAAAAGAAAGGGAAAAAACACCCAACACTCACCAAGTTTGAAGGGAGGAGGGCAGCAGCAAAACAAAACAACACACAAACAAACAAAAATACAATATTTCGGGTGAAAAATCCTTTTTTAAGTTAGATGTAGGTGTCTGGGCTTCTGCAAGACTTGTGTTCAACGCAGTTACTCATAGACACAATAGACCGTCGGAGGTGGTGGGGGAAGCAAACGATAATATATCCAAGAGTATAAGAAAGATTAAAATGGTTGAAAAAATAATAGTTATAAAAAATATAAACAAAAAATAAAAATATACTTGAAAAATCATGAAAAATATATGAAACTGTTGTACTGGCCATTGGTGGGTGTATAGCGTGATGATGGAAAATATTAACGGAAATTAAGGTCTGGGGGATGTCTAGTCTGCAGGATGTGTTGATATGCCAATTCCCACATGCGGAGTTCAGATTGGTAGATAGTGTCTGGAAGTACTCTAATGGCTCTGACTTTGAAGCAGATTTGTCTGTGACCATTCTTTCTGATGGATAATGAGTTTGAGGTCAGGCCAATGTAGGAACTTGGGCAGTGGAGGCAGATGAGCTGGTAAATGAGATGGGTGGTTGTACAAGTGGCATGACCTATTATGGGGTAGGTTTCACCGGTAGTAGGGTTGCTAAAGGTTTTGGTAGGTGGATGCATACCTCAAGTTATGCAAGGGAAGGATCCAAACGCTGGTTTAGGAGCATAAGTGGGTTGATATTTATGTAGAAGAATATTTTTAGATTAGGCAGTCTGCTGAAAGTGACTCGTGGTGTGGTGGGAAGTATAGTGGGAAGAATGCGGCACATTTCAGCAAAGGATCTAAGAAAGTCATAGCCTAAACGAAGAATTTGATTTAGCGATTCCAGGCCAGGGGAAACTGGGTGAGAAAAACAGGGTTCTGGTTGGCTTTAGATTGTTTGTGTCTGTGGGGGATAGTTCTGACTCTTGATAGCTGTTTTTTAGCTAGCTCTGGAGGATAATTGTGGTTTATGAGTGCCTGGGTAAGGTTGTTGGTGTAGAGAGTAAAGGACTCATGATCACAGCAGATGCGTTTGCCTGGAATGGAACGTTTTATATGATATGGATGGCAGCTATCAAAATGGAGATATTGTTGTAGATTAGTGGGTTTTGTGGGGACAGAGGTGTAAAAGTGACCTTTCTGTACAGAGATGTCTACATCCAGAAAAGTGATGTCAGTCTGAGAGTAGGAGCAGGTGAAGTTTAAGGAGGAGAAGTTATTCAGTGAGTACAAGAATTCAAGAAGCAGGTTTTCACCGTGGGTTCAGATCATAAATGTCATCTATATATCTGTACCACATGGTGGGTTGTCGGGTAACCTTTTGAAGAAAATATTGCCCATGAAAATATTGGCATAGGAAGGTGCCATGCAAGTGCCCATAGCAGTGCCTCAAATCTGGTGGTAAACCTGAGACTGGACGGAAAAGAAATTTCTGGTACGGATGAATTGAGCATAAGAAGTGAGGAAATGAGTGGTAGGGAAGGTGTGCGGGGGCTTCTGTCGAGGTAATGCTCTATGGCACTGAGGCCCTGGCCATGGAGGATGTTGGTGTAGAGTGATGATACATTAATAGTGACCAGGAAGCAATCTGTTGGTAGAGGTGTAGGGACTGTTGACAGACACTCTAAAAAGTGGGGGATGTCTCTAACATAGGATGGAAGGGCCTGGACGAAAGGTTGTAGGTGCTGGTCAACGAATGCAGAAATGCGTTCTGTGGGAGACCCAAAGGGATTAACTATAGGATGTCCAGGATTGCCCGCCTTATGTACAGGGTGGCCACAGACCTGGAAAACCTGGAAAATATGGAATTATCAGGGAATTTAAAGCCACCTTGAAATATCATGGAAATATCAGGGAACCCAAGTAATTTAAAAAATTATCAGGGAATTTTAATTGCAACAACCCAAAATTTGATTATTTTTTAATAATTTATTTTAAAATTAAACTTTTGCATTAAATAATTCAGCTTATATATTTTTGACATAAAATAGCCAACAAATACCGCATTTACACTAGCAACTTGCATCTTGTCTTGCGCCTCATCGAGATACGACGACAAGATGTTCGTGTGCGAGCGCTAACATGAACTCTCTCTGGAACTCGGCATTTCAAATTATATTTTTAAAAAAGGTGGATGACATCTAAATCGTGTAAACTCAGAAGTCATATTTTTTACTGAATAAAACAGCAATCATAGAGGAGTAAGTATATAAAGATGTTTTTATGTTTCACTAAACAGTTTTACAATTTCATGCAAAGTGTGAAACAGATGTTCCAAAAAAATTGAATATGTGGAGAGTCCTCGAAGTCCTGTAGAATGTCACAAGCTGGTTTTGAGCTTCTTCTGAGATAAATTGAACCTTTAATATCAAAACAAAATCCTAGATTCAATATACCAATGCCAGCAAAAATGTGAATAGCGATAATTATACGGCTTTATAACTTTTTTGTATTAATGATATAAGGCGAATTAAAACAGGAACAAAATAATACGTAAGATCCTAAATAGGTAGGGTTTATAAAGTTTTACGTCATTCAGAGCTCTTTCAAATGCTGAATCGATGTGATAGTATAAACATCGTGCTTATGCCTTTGACTTGCTCCAAATAAACCGCTGCCAAGGCGAGCGGCACAGGCAAGCAACCACACAAAGTGAACCAACACGATTGCATGGTTTATACAAACTTGTGTTCATGCTATCTTGTGTAGACTCGCAGAAACTTACGCAAAAGTGTTAACTCGGCAACAGAAGAAATTGATAATGAAAGAAAAAAAGCTACAATAACTGAACCAGAAGATTTGAAAAGAAAAGTGTAGCAAATGAAAAAAGGCATAAAAAATCTAAGCTGTTGACTGAGTCAAGTTACTGATGAACAATTTAAAAATCTAATTATTTTATCCACCAAATATTGAAAGATTACTAATTAGTTTAAGTTCATATTAGTCATTTAACCTATCTTATTTTTGTGCTACTCATTTTTAATTATGCTTCATAAGATTATAAAATTTTCAAATAAACATTCTTAAACATGAATAAAATGTTCTCGGGTTACATATGTTTCAATCAAAATCTAATTAAAACTTTAAATATCTTAACCATGCAAATAAAGTTTCTAAATCAGGGAAAAATTTGGCAAATTTTTCTGGAAAACCTGGAAATATCAGGGAATTTTTAAATCATTACCTTGTGGCCACCCTGATGTACTTTGGGCAGAAGACACAAGGGGGGGGGGGGGGTCTTATGAGTCAGAAGGAAAATGGAATGATGTGAAAGACCCGTAAGAGACCTTGGAGACTGAGGAAAGACTACTGGTGAAACCTACCCCATAATAGGTCATGCCACTTGTGCAATCACCCATCTCATTTACCAGCTCACCTGCCTCCACTGTCCAAGTTCCTACATTGGCCTGATCTCAAACTCATTATCTATCAGAATGAGTGGTCACAGACAAACAGTTTACCCCCAAAATCTGGACCTCCCTGTTGCTCACCATGCCAGTACTCACAACACCCGCGACCTTAATAACTGCTTCACAGTCAGAGTCATTAGAGTACTTCCAGGCACTACCTCCCAATCTGAACTCCACAGGTGGGAATTGGCATATCAACACATCCTGCAGAATAGACATCCCCCAGGCCCTAATTTCCGTTAATATCTTCCATCCTCACACTATACACCCACCACTGGCCAGTACAATAGTTTCATATATTTTTCAAAATTTATCAAGTATATTTTTATTTATATTTTTTATAACTATTATTTTTTCAACCATTTTAATCTTTCTTACACTCGCGGTGAAATTACCATTGCTCCCCCCACCACCTCCGACAGTCTATTGTGTTCTATGAGTGGCTGTGTTGACGCTATCCTTTTCCTTTCCTTGTAAATATTGCTTCACGGCATTTCATTCCTTTCATTGTTACCTAAATAAAAATACAATTATTTTCAAGCCTTTTTGCGTATCTTGCTGTATTACACGTATGGAAAAATAAAAATAAATAGTTTCTGAATAAAATTACATAACCAATGTTTTTTGAGAGAACCTATAAATGGTTTCATGAAAAGCTTTGTTGTATTTTATAACTTCCAATTTTTATCACTTTGCAGAGCTTCGAACCACACAACAAGGCCAGGTATATTTCTATCATATACCGACAGGAGTGAGTACATGGCACGATCCAAGAATCCCGAGAGATCTTACAGTAAGCTCAGATCTTGGACCATTGCCACCAGGATGGGAGATGAGGCAGACAAGTTCTGGACGTATCTACTTTGTAGATCACAACAACCGCACTACTCAGTTCACAGACCCACGTCTTTCTGGAGCAGTAATATCTAATCTCTTGAAGTGAGTAAGGCATTTTTTTTAGTTCAATTCTTTTAGTAACCATAAACAAGTTTTAATTTTCCTTAAAATTTCTAGGATATTTTTACTTAACATGTATTAAAACATAAAATAATTATTTTGATTTTTTCCATTAGATGTCATATTGTATCTATTCAGTTAAAAAAAATTTGTGTCTGTATGTGTGTATAGTATTTATATGAATCCACAGTTTTTATCCAATCTCGATGAAACTTTGTACACATATACTTTAAAACTAAGAGAAAAATACTGTCTACCTTTGGTTTACAAAAAAACCAGCATGTCTTCCCCTTTATCCCCATAACTTTTAAAAATGTTCTTTTAGTCAAATCTACAATTTTAATCTGAATTAAATGGATCTTTGACACGTGTGTTTTTAATGCCCCTGCTCTCCCCCTTTACTCTCATAAGACAAATGTGCATGAGCAACTTTTCAGTTTTCTGCAGATATCTCGAAAACCGTAGGGAAATTGGCCAAAGTGGATGATGATGGAGAAAGTTTACGTCAGTCCTGTCGAACAGGATCCAACGTCAGAATTTTCATATCCAGCCACTGAGCAACACTGGGTACTCTGCTAGTTAATTATAAGTTTGGGCTAGTGATACTTAAATTTTCTGAACTCAGTGCTTGTTTCGTGAGAACTGTTCTTTTCTATCCCAGTGATGTACCTGCAACTTTACATTAGCTGACTTTTATGGGGGAAATATGTTTATTCCTGCTGTATCCGCATGCCGGCCGTAGAGGTCAACACGGACTGACTGAAAGTCGACCGGACACGAGGCGGGCCAGCCGTGGGTAGAGACACAAATAACCGAGATGCGCACGAACAAAGTTCACGAGAAGAGACAGAGAGTCCAAAAGAGCGAACCGATCAGAGAAATGAGATGCGCACAATCAAAGTCCATGAGAAGAATCACTTAGACCAAATTAGCAAACTGAATGGAGAACCAAGACATGCAAGATCAAAGTCCACAATGTGAGGTACGGTGAGACGGCAATTAAACTTAGCTGCAGTGAATACTGTACTGGTTTAGAGAGCGCAACATGGCTGTATTTATATCCGCCACATCGCGTGTGATTGGCAGTCTCGTAGTAAAGTGGCACTAGTTCCGTTGTTGCCAGCACCGCCTATTGGCTCTCCACCTCCATGTCCTCTGGCGGGCGTGTGAATGCATTTGGCCGAGATACAAGAATTCCCATTCTCTGTTAAGTAAAAATCATCTTCAATGGTTTATATTCTATGGTCTAATCAATTAGAAATAATTATTCCAAATAATTTTAAGATCTTTATGTATATTTTTGCATTGTAGTCAGCTAATAATAATTATTCCATATTGCTGTAAAGACCTTGATGGGATTTATTAAAGCTGTTCATAATATTTATGGCTATATTTAATCCAGGTATTGTAGTAACTGAAAGGAATGTACTACTAATGTGGAATATTGTGCTTTCCTTATGTATTTCAGTTACACCAATTCTCAATATGAAGTTTAGGTTAAAGATATTTGAAAATCAATGGTGCTTGCTTTATTCTTTGTTGGTTACTGTTATAGTAATTAGGTAGAAAGAAATAAAAGAGACAGTTAAGATAGCAGTTTGGGTATTGCTAACAGCAGAATTGTTGTTCAGTCAGTTTATTTTCTGCTTGGGATTGAGAATTTTTTTAAAAAAAGTATTTGGTTAGACTGAAAGCAACTGTTAATGAATTTTTCCACGGAGAAATGGAGAATCTAGAACAAAGATGTGAAATTACAAGATGAAAATAAAGTATGTTCCAGTACTGTAGTCCAAGTTGTAGTGTTGTAATAACGGATTTAACCATCAAAAATATATTACATAATATGCAAGAACATCATTGTATAAATTAATACTATTTAGAACAAAGGCATAAGTTACATCAATAGATATTTTATTTACATTTCGATCATCGCACCACTATAATGGTTTTGATTGTTTCGTAGATCCAAAGACTTTTTATGTGCCATCATACATTCATTCCAAAAAATCAATTTACATTGTTGCAGAACTTTGGCCATCACACAGTTCTTCACGAGGTTGCATGCTCGAGTTTCATTAATTTGCATATTTAACAGGAACTTGAATGCTGAATGGGCTGTTTGACCGCCTTCCAACAACATAGCTGTAGTACCTGATGAATCTAGTGCAATTTCATTCTGCGAGCAAGTCGTTGCCAAAATCAATGATGTCAAAAATGTTGTCACAAGGTAGATTGAAAAACAGCCTTCTGTCACTTGAATGCAAATTTTATTGAATTACACAATGCATTTTTGACTCTGTGGATCCATCTTCAGATGTCTATTACATTTCCATGGGTTTTAAATTTTTCCTTAAACGAAATTTGTCCTAGCAAAGATTATTCCTGTGCTGAAAAATGTTTTGAAGTAAGTGTCGTGAACACGTTTTATAATCATTTTTCAGCGCAGGAAAAACTTTGTTAGGCACGAATCTCACTTAAGGAAAAATTTAAAACCAATGTGAGTGCAGTACACACCCTAAGATGGATCCACAGGGTCTGAAATGCATTTTGTAATGCAATTAAATTTGCATTCAAGTGACTGAAGATGGTTTTTCATTCTACCTTTTGTCTGATCAATGCAGTCACATACAACACAGTGAATTATGAATAAAATGAAGTCAAAAAAAGTTTGTCCAGTTCAACCGGGAGCATCCAAGAAGAAATTCCCTCAAGGTCCATCATTCATAACTTTAAGGAGCATATTTTTGTTTATGATTCAACAGTGGAACATTCATACAAACCAATTCCTCAGTGCATCACAATCATATTATCCTTTGCATTTCAACTCTTGATTAAATTGAATTGTGGATCAGATGATTGGGCACTGTTATTCATAATTGAGGTAATACCTTGTTCAATATTATCAATCACATGTCCTCAGTTAATATCATTGGAATAGAAATAAAATAACTACATTTTTGGACAGATTGTGAAACAACACCGAAATGAAGGTAATTCTGTTGTAAATTTGGTGCATTTTTTCCAGTTTTTTTTAGAACTTTGAATTCTTTTTCCAATAGAAAACATTCCATTTATTTCCATCCCGGGGGCATAAGGGGGAAAAAAAATTATGCATAACCATCATTTGAATCATAAGTTGAGGTCTTACATTCTAACATAAATCCAATTGAAAAAAGCACTTTTAGTTTTTTCCCAAATTTTTCGATTAACCAAAGCAGTACATAGAAATAAACTTTCAGCTTTCCATAATTTTCTGTGCTGCTTTTCCAATTTTTCTTTCTCTGAAAACCTTATTTGGACTTTAACAAAACATAAAAAAAAGTTACCCAAATCAGACAATAGAAATAATTTTCCAATTTTTCTTTGTCCAAAAACCTTATTCAGACTATTGCAAACACAAAAAATTAGCCAAATCGGTCCATAGAAACTGTACATTCAGTTGCTTGAGAATATCTCGGGCATGCGGCCGGATCACTTAATCGTGGATGGACGAATTTTCATTGGCGTAACGTTCCATCATCTTCAGGTTGCGTCAGCTAGTCAGCGTGATGAGGGCAGTCCAGGACGCGACTGCTGAGCCTGTCCGGCTGTGTCGGTATTTATACCCTCCGACCCATCCCCTCCACTCCTGCCGCAGCACTCCGATAGCGGTGGTGCAGTTACCATCAGTCTGTAGGCCACCTCCGTCGTGCACTGTGCCTTAGCTGTGTTTGCGGAGCAGCTTCAGTGCTGGGTTCCAAGCTTGGCTTCGTGGGAACCCGTTATATTTGTTTGTGAGGTTACTCCGTTGCCAGATCTCAATGGCTTCCTTGTATACACAGTCCCAAAATTGAGATATGTTTCTCAGAACTTCAGATTCCAGATATTTAATAGTATGCCATGTCTAGACAATGTTCCGCAATTGTTGATTTTGATGGCTGCTGTAGCTTGGTGTGCCGTTTATGTTCTCTGCACTGTTCTTCGATCGTGCAAATGGTCTGTCCGACGTATGCTTTTCCGCACTCACATGGTATGTGATACATGCCAGGTTTCCTAAGTCGCAGTAGTGCTTTAATCTTGGCTGGCAGGCGGTAAATGCATTTGATGTTTTGTCGGCGTAGAATTCTGCCAATCTTGCTCGATACTTTGCCGGTGAATTTTCCTATTTTCCAGGCAACATTTCCAATTTTGTTTTTCTAGAAACCTTTTTCAGACAATTACGAACATTCTATAGAAAAAAAAACTTTCAGTTTTTTCTCTGAATTTTCGAAGCAACTTTTCTTTTACAACCTTATTCTGACTATTACCAACATTTTTTTAAAAAAATTAACCAAATTGGTACATATAAATTTTTTTTTCAGTTTTCTCTAAATTTTCCAATTTTCTGGGAAACTTTACCAATTTTTATTTAACTAAAAAACCTTCCTCAGACTACCACAAACATTTAAAAAAAAAATTAACCAAATCGGTCCGTCCATTCTCAAGTGAAGTGCATACCAACAAACAGTGGAGAAAAATATACTTTCAGTTTTTGTCGAATTTTCCAATTTTTGAGCCAACTTTTCCAATTTTTTTTATCTAAAAACCTTGTTTGGACTACTACAAACATTTTGAAAAAAGAATTAACCAAATCAGTCTAGCCGTTTTCAAGTGATGCACTTACCAACGAACAGTGAAGAGAAATGTACTGTCAGTTTTTCTCGAATTTCCCAATTTTTGGGCCAATTTTTCTTTCTGTAAAAACCTTTTTCTGGCTATTACAAATATTTAACATAATAAATAATTTAAAAAAAAAAAAATCCAAATCGGAAAAAGGTACTTTCATTTTTCCTGAATTTTTCAGTTTTTTGGGTGTATCTTCCAGTTATTGTCTCTTTAAACCTTATTCGGACTACTATAAACATTTAAAAAAAAGAATTAGCCAAATTGGCCCAGCCGATCTCAAGTGATGTGCATACCAACGCACAGTGGAGAAAATGTACTTTCAGTTTTTCTCAAATTTTACATTTTTCCAGCCAACTTTTTAAATATTTTTCTTTTTGGGACTATTATGAAAATTAAAAAAAAAATTTATCTAAATCAATCCAAGAAAAAGTACTTTCAGTTTTCCCAAATTTTCCAATTTTCTGGGCAACTTTTCCAATTTTCCTTTCTTTAAAAACCTTATTTGGACTAATGCAGACATTAAGAATTAACCAGATTCGTCCATCTATTTTCAAGCAGTGCACTTACCAACGAACAGCATTTCATTTTTATTTATCTAGGAGGTAGAAATAATCCATTTCCTTGATAGTAAAACAGTTGCAAGACACCATAATAATAATTTATTATAACAGTAAAATAATATTAGCCTCTGAACCAATTATGATGCAAGAAGTAAATGGGAAAGAGGATCAAAACTGTTCAGAAATATAACTTGATGGGGGATCTAAGAATATTTAAAGTTTCAGAAGAATAACTAATAAAATCATCCCTTCCACTTGAGAGTTCAATAACTACTAAATAAAGGGATTTAGGAATAAAGTTGTCATAGATTCAAGTATTCAAAATAACATTCTATAATATAGTAAAGTTTCAGGGACACTGGAATAAAAATGGTGTTCGAGAATTCCAAAAATTTTGTGTTCCCACAGAAAAAAGGTATTTAAACACATCACTTTCCTTCTCCGAGGTCATTTGACCAAGAAAGCTATTACACAATACTTCATTTCATGACAGCAAAATTTTTCATCATGTAACTTTTGGAACATTGAATATTTTTGTAAGGTGTTCAGTGATAAAAATCTTTGGCAACAAAATGAATCTTAGTGAAATTCTCAAGGTGTGAACATTTCTTTCAAGCTCACTCTAGTGGGGTTCCAATTTAGTTTAATATTGCAAGGATGAATGCTCCATGTCAGGGTATGTTTATTTGAAGAATAACATGCATTCTACTCTATGTTCTGAGGTCTGATTTAACATTCTACAAAGTGCTATTGTGATCTGATACCAGTTTTAAATTCTAAAACTTTGAATAATATATCGAGTTAATTCACTACTTTGACTTTTATTTCTATGAATCACCTTCAACCGTTCTCTCTTGTGGTGCGAGTTAAGCTTAGGCATAGACTTTAATAGGAGTCAGGTTATCACATTGGTTATAGTTAATGATACAGAACTTGCTATACACCAAGCAAGATTTACTCATTACAATTTGTGTTGAAGTAGGTTCAGATAATATTAGGGTAGATGATGTTAATCAAGAAGTTTAATAAATCGAGGTACTATTCAATGAGTCTTTTATGTTAGTATATCTGCAAGGTAAAAGCAATTAGAGAAATTTTCTAATGGAAAATCCGATCCTGCTTACCTAGGTTGAGTGTAAGAATTACTTATGCATTGCTATTATTGATGAATTCCAGCAGCAGATTTTGGAATTTTTTTTTTTTTCCACGCCAGTTTGCATTCAACAACACTGACTTGTTTGGTTATATTCTGCTTTATTTGGTCAAGTACTATGGGTGTTGCATGGCTGTTACATATTTAAATATGCTATTTAATTTCTCTGGACATAACACCCACCAAGAATTGTTTGGGATAATTTTGGATTGTTTATTGGGTGTTTTTCATCATCCCCTACTAATTTTCTGTAAATTCTTTAATGAATTAAGCAGCTAACATTTGGGCCAATTGCTCAAGAAAGTGTAAGTTTGATTCCCATTCTGGCCATCTTGATTTCAGTTCTCCATGATTTTCTGAAATCTCTCCAGGTGATTACTGAGATGGTTCATTCAAAAGATTATAGCTGAAATCCTTCCCCTTCGTTGTGCCTTTCCTCTCCTGACTAATGACACCAGTGAATAATCAAGTGTCCAGTGAAAATAAAATAAAATATCATTTATTGTTGATTTGAAGCTAATTATAAGGGCTGTCAAGAAAGGAATTTACATTTTTAAATAATAATAATAATAAAAAAACAACCAAATAATATATACATTTTAAAGGAACAATCTTCAAATATTTTTTCTACGTAGTCACTATTTAAATTGAGGCACTTATGTTAACAATGCACTTGATTTTCAATTCCATCTCTGTAGAAATCTGCCGCCTTAGATTTCAACCGCTGATTTTCATTATGAAGTTCTGTGTCACTGTCAACATGCTGTGTTGTGAACCTGGTCTTCATTGCCGAAAAGAGGTGGTAATCGCTTGGCACCAGATTAAGTCTGACCACCTCCCATCCAAGAGTTGATGGATACTATTAACCAAGAGTAGTCGTTCTTTGTCATGCGAAAACAACAGTTTTGGGCTCAATTTTCCCCAACACTTGGGTTGTATCGCTCGCATTAGTTTTGTCAATGTTTTACAATATCATCCTGAGTTAATTGTTGTGCCTTGTTCAAGGAAATCAACGAGACACACAGTGTCCAAAAACACAGTTGCCATTATCTAACTACTAGCTGGTACCCACGACTTCGTTCGTGATTGTAAAGAATTCATATTGACAGCTATAGACATCTAACCACCCTAGTGCACGATGGGAGACTCGATACTATTACCACACACAAGTACCAGTCTTCTGCGCTATGTAGTTCCGGCAGCAAGGTAAAATTTACGGATACACACAAGTCTTTGGATGAAACACGAAAATATTCATGATCGACCAATTTCAAACACCATATCTCACACACTCCCACAGTTACCGAATTTCGGCCAACGTTGTGATCGATGGGAGACTGTGTTACTACCACACACAAATGCCAGTGATCTGCGATTGATAGTTTTCACTTAAAAGTGATACACCGTGACACATGCGTCTTTGGCAGAAATAGGAAATTGCCGCAGGTCGACCACTTTCATCCCCCATATCTTCCACACCCCATAGCTACAGACATCTAACAACCATAGTGCACGACAACAGACAAGATTCTACTACCACACATAAACACCAATGCTCTATGCTATGTTGTCGTGATAGAAAAGTGAAATCTGCGGAACCACATGCCTTTCGTCGAAATACGAAAATATCCTTGGTCGGCCACTTACAACCACCATATCTACCACAGTACCACAGTTTCTGAAATTCGGCCGCTGTTGTGATTGAAAAGTGACTCTGTGCTACTACTACACACAAACGCCAGTTATCTGTGATCTATAGTTTTCGCTGAAAAGTGATACACCATGACACTTTTGTCTTTGGCAGAAGTATGAAACTGCCACAGGTCGACCACTTTCAAACCCCCTTATCTCCCACATCCCCATAGCTACCGACATCTAACAACCATAGTGCACGACAGGAAAGACGATTCTACTACCACACACAAACACCAAAACTCTATGTTATGTAGTTGTGGCAGGAAGAGAAGTATACGGAGATAGGAATTTTGGTCGAAATATGAAAACGCCCTGCACTGACCAACTTCAATCATTATATCTCCCACATCCCCACAGCTATCGGCATTCAGCCAACGTTGTGCACGACAGGAAACTCCATGCTACTTCCACCCACAAACATCAGTGATCTGTGCTAGGTAGTGGTGGCCGAAAAAGTGAAATATAGGAAAAAACACGTCTATTTTTATATATATATAAGATTACAGGCAATTCATGGTTAGCATATTGATTTGCCTTTGTGATCCTGCCCTTAATTTATATTTCTTTCAGTTTGCTGCATTGTTCCTTTGATTTACCACTCTTTGTCCTCTACCCTTGATAATTTTTACCACGGTAATTCTGGGGGTACGTACCTTCATGGATAAAAGTAGGTCTTGTTAGTAATCTGTGTAGCGTACTTGTGGATTTGCCTCGCTATTGCTTAGTAAATAGGTTGTAGAAGATTATAATTTTTATATAAGACTGGAGATTTTCTCGGCGTAAATGAATAAAATTTTCTCTGGTAACTTGCCGAGTTAGTTTGTCATCAAACACAACATTGACAATGGTGGCGGAGATTGCGACCGCGGAAATGTTGTGTTTGACCGACAGACTAACTCGGCTAGTTACCCGAGAAAATTTTATTGATTTTATTTTTGTTTGCCATATAAGCATCCTGATATTTTCTATGTTTCTCAGTTTCCACTGTTAGCATGAACCAGTTCTGCTTATTACTGTAGATATTAAAAGAACATAACTCATTAAGAAATGCTACTCTTCTGTTTCTATTTGCATTGGAGATGCATTAGGCACGACTAAACTAAATTTGTGTTGGCTTATGATGTGGTGACAGTTTTAAAGTGGCTTTGCATTTTACCTCTGTTGTGAGTGCACCTACAATATCTTGTAGTCATAATTATAAATCTTTCATGGCTTACTTCATGTTCAAGAATCAAACTTTGCCAATGGTCAGATCAAGTTATGTGAATTCCCAGTTAAAATTCAAGTGTTGGTTAAAAAACAGGAATCTCAGGGTTTTGCAGGCTGTTCACTAAGCCATCAAGCTATCATTAGAGGTGGTATGAGTCCTGTTTTGACATTAGATGTATTTCAAACCTTTGCTGCTGTTGTTGTTAATTATTTAAAGTTCACCATCAGAACGTGAAGTTCTTGGTAGATTGATTTTGTTTGCAGATAACTTAAAGTTCATGTTTCCTATGCTTCTTCTTGACTTTTATGTGTGCTGATTTCACTTCATGGTTTTCAGAAAGCAAACGGGGAATACAGGTTCACCAAATCGGATGCTGCCCAATGGATCTATTCAGCATTCCTCGGTCAGTGGACGGACAGATCCTGTGGGAAGTGAAGGTTCATCCTCCGGTTCATCCCGTCCTTCATCTGCTTCTCCAACTAGTGGTGCCAGCAACAGCAGCAGCAGCAATCCTATTTTAAGAACTTCTGCTGAAGGTGGCATTGGCAATGGAACTGCTGTGGGTACTAGTGCATATAATGTAAATACAGTGAACCAATGTGAAGTTAATAGAAGTAGTGGTGCTATATTAGTGCCAACAAACCATCGAAATGGGGAAATACCAAAAGATCTAGTAGACAGTGAACTCCTGCCAAAGTATAAGCGGGATTTAGTTACAAAGCAAAAATCATTAAGAACTGAGTTACAGGCATTACAACCACAAAGTGGCCACTGTCGTCTGGAGGTATCCAGGGCAGAAATATTTGAGGTAAGTTAAAGCTTGGATATTTTTTTGAATATTCACTTATGTTTTAAAATGTTCTACTAAGAGCTTCTTCCCCCCCCCCCCCCCCCCCAATTCTACATATTGCCCTGATTTGCTGCTATTCCATTACAAAACAGCAGAAATTTTTTGTCAAACTTGTGTTTATTTTTTAAAATGGATTTTGCAGTATATAGCTACACTATTTTAATTAATTTTATAACATCTATACCATAAGTTCCCAACCTTTTTTGGTTTACCACCCACTTTTCAAGAAAAAAAAAATTACCGTCCCCTTTCTGGAAAAAAAATTATTCACTGCCTCTTTTCAGGAGGTGGGGGGTGGGGTGAGAAACCACACTGACTCCCCTTCTTGAATCCAATAATGTAACGAATACTGCTCCAGCTGCTTTGGGTTGTAACCCTATTTTTCAAACATTGATTCAATCACACCCATGTTAGGTAGAGTGTACTATACCATATATTGTAAAACGGGCAGATTTTTTAAGATTATGAAAAGATATTAATGGTATTGGTGTATTGTTCATCGTTTGATTAACTAATATCATTATTTTTTTCATGGTATTCATTTGTGAGAGGGCTGAGCTCGGTGTAATAACCCTAATTTTTTGATACTTGGTGCCTCATTTGCTATTAGTCATGTTAAATCTCTGCTTTCCGCTATTAACAATTTATTTGTTTTCTTGACCAGTAAACTACTGGATATTCTAAATCCTCTTTCTGCTGCATATGATGATAGCAATATAGTGCAAAAGTTCTTTGACGCACCCAGTAAAGCTGGATATAATACTGGGATGCAGGTGATTGGCGATTGATCCTCAACACCCCATAAATTTGTCCAATGGTCTCTTCCATGCCCACCAGTGGGCAGTACTGCCCCCGTTGGGAATCACTGATCTGTACTATCACAAACTTATAAGTGAACTGTGTTTGTCTGAAGGTTTGCAGAAGTTTGAGCAAAAACTACCTCACCAATTTCTCCCCCATATTTTGAAAGATTATACTGTGGCTAAAATCTCTTTTATATCTTATGACTACATGATGGGGGAAGCAGAGGAAGAAATAATAATTCATTCGTACCAAGAACAGATAAGCACCACAGATCAAACTGCATCTTAGATAAACATTCTTTTATGATATACATGGAAAAGGTAATGCACACATCCTTCAAAGTCTGTTAATCCTGATTTTTTTACTATATAACTTCGGCTGTTTCTGAAATATGACACATTAGATGGATAAAGCGGATTAAAATAAACAGAAACCAAAATCAAACCAACACACTCTAAGAAAGTAGTGATTTTTAGACTACAGTAAATATCTTTGTGCTTAATATTCATAATAAAACTTAAATGTTATGAATGTATATCTTACTTACCACATGTAAAATCCATTTCTTATGAATGCAGATATAATTCTAACTAATGTTTATGCTTTTTGGTTATTTATTTCTTCAGTTTTTTTAAACTGAGCATTGTGGGTAAACGGTTAATGTTCTGGCCTCATATTTGGAAGGACGTCAGTTTGAATCCTTGTCCAGGCTCCAGCTTTGGGTTTTCCATGTTTTCCTCAAATCATTCCAGGAAAATGCTGGGATGCTTCCTTCAAAAGGCCATGGCTGAATTCCTTCCCGTTTCTTGTCCCCACCCCCATCCCACCTCTAATGACCTCGATGTGGCATAAAGCCATAAGTAAAAAAATAGTTTTCTGAAAACTATATAGTTCATTAAAATATGTGAAAAATGCTAATCAAACCAGTACAACATAAATTGACACTCCATAAAGCATCACAAAGTTGTGGAATTTAGTTTATGTTTAAAGATTATGAAAATTTTTGTTTTGCTATTAGAAGAAAAACAAATGTCACAAGCATTACTACACACACACACACACACACACACACACACACACACACACACACACACACACCAAGATCTGTAGTGGCAAAGCAGCGGGGAAAAAACTTGATTGCATGTGATCTGTTCCATATATGCATTTAAAAACAGGATTGGAAATTATATATTTTACACCCCACGTATAATCGTTTTGCTATGACCTCAGATTTAGTCTAAAGCAAAGTTCATACTTAGTAATGATAGCAGTTAATAGCATGTAGATGTGTAATGTACATCAATCACCTCTGTGCATAAAAGCGTATAATTATTTTCCTATCTTTATGTAATATTACTAACATAATTTCTTATGTTTCATAAATTACGTTAAAATATAAGTAAAACAAAAATATTAACTTCAGTGTGAGAACCAAACCTAAGGTAACTAAAAGTAGCAAATGTTCTTAGGTTACTTTTTCCTTCTTTTTTTTCCCTTCTCCATTATAATCACAGTAAATGATGGTGAATTGTGTTCAGAAATGAATCACGGTTCTGCATTACCTTGGATGACCATCATTGGTGAGTATGGTGGCAACCTGGAGAGATGTCCCATTCTTCCAATGTTTTGGAGAGGCACAACAATATTACTGGTGTCATGGTGTGAGGAGCTGGTAGTGACTAAGGGAATTCTGAAGGCACAATGGTACATCATGGACATTCTGTGTCCTCATAAGTTATCTCTCATTTGATAGTATTGTGGTGCCATTTTTGAACAGGATAATGCTCATCCACACTTGGCACATGCTCTGTGAATTGTCTGTGTGATTTTCTGGTACACCCTTGTCCAGCAAGACCCCGAGATCTATCCCTGATAGAACCTGTATGGGTCCAGCTCGGACAACAACACTGTCCCAATGCCAGTATCCAGTATATCAAGAAGCACTTACAACAGTTGTTGGCCAGATTGCCTCAGAAGAGGATACAATGACTTTGACATCCTTCCTCACCAAATCAGTGCATACAGCCAGGACAAGAGGGGTTGCAACATCATACTGAATATTGGGCTCCTACTACCAAGTTATTTCTAAATTTGATTCACTTTTATAACCACTGAAATAACATCACATATCCTCTCAAACAGAGAAGTTTAATTTCATTTCCTTCTCCACTTGTAATATAATGTTAATTTTGTCAATATGTTATCAAAATTATTTAAAAGAGCTGCAAGCATGTAGCAAATCAACAGCAAAACACTTTCTAAGCAATTTTCTAGTAGTTTCAGATATGAAAGACATATTTTAAAGCGTAGTTAGATCAAAACTGAAAGTAAACACACACATTATTTAAAAAGGGAGTACTTATTAATCATTTTGGTTCCCTCCATGTACAGAGCTCCAAATGAAACTACAATTCAAATAAGGTATGACACTTCAAGCCAGCAAAAGCATATTAAAAAGACATCATGAAATATATGACGCCAGAACACATGTTTGACACGAAATTACAAATAGCATTCTTAAATCTAGCAACTGCAATTTTTAAGTTCCAGTAAAGCTTCATAGCTCAGAAGATGCAGAAAAAAATGAGTCACATTATATAGAAAAATAGAGTCTGTAGATAGAATCGAAAATACTTTTTTCAAACTCTGCGTAGTTCAGCTAGTTACAGCAAAGAGGATATTTTTTAAGCAAAATTCCATTTTTACTGTTCTCACAGGGCGATTTTTATAAAGTTTAGAGTAATATTTAGGCCATAAATGGATAGAAAAATTGAAAACAGAAAAATGGCAGGCAGTGACACGTAGGTAGAAAAACAAATCATTGCCTTACTATGAAAGTATTTGAGTTGAATAAAATTAGATAGTGAGGAAATAAAATTACCACCAATTAGAGAATTAATTTTAACACAGTTTGGCATATATTACAAGTCAGTAACACTCATATTAGGGGAGATATTAAATCTACAAGTTTCATAGCAATTGCATCATATGAGAAAAAATAAGTTTTTGCTATGAAATGCATTTTGAATCAAGCTATGTTTGACATCAAATGTTATATAACTTTCAGGAGAATTTCAAAATCTTGAACATGGCAGCGTCAACAGCAACGGTATTTCTTCAATTGTACAATGATAACAAAGCCAAACCTGTTGCAAATATTCAATGAATTTATTGACCGGTTTCGACCCGCCTTAAGGGAGTCTTCTTTAGAAACTATTTAAAACATATTACATAAATCTAAAAACACTTTTCAATAAAATAGTACACTTTTGTACTAAAGTCACACATTAAAATTTATTATCTGGCTAACCATCCGGCAGCCAACGTGCATCACAGAGCCAGCGTCTGTCTAATCTGGGCGCCCAGATTAGACGCTGGCTCTGTGATGCACGTTGGCTGCCGGATGGTTAGCCAGATAATAAATTTTAATGTGTGACTTTAGTACAAAAGTGTACTATTTTATTGAAAAGTGTTTTTAGATTTATGTAATATGTTTTAAATAGTTTCTGAAGAAGACTCCCTTAAGGCGGGTCGAAACAGGTCAATAAATTCATTGAATATTTGCAACAGGTTTGGCTGTGTTATCATTGTACAATTGAATAAATACCGTTGCTGTTGATGCTGCCATGTTCAAGATTTTGAAATTCTCCTGAAAGTTACTTCGGGACCGCATCCGATTCATGTGCTTTGAGTTGGACAGCAACGCTCGGTCCTTTTTTTTCTTGTGATTTTTACCTATTAACAAGACTCTCACTTTATTCTTGGGACTGGGTGGACGCAGCTATGTCTGCCCAAATGAACCTGGAGTTGGAGAAAACTACAGCAAGACACATTGCCAAATACGACCGGTTGGCGGGAACGGACCAAGGTGGCAAGCATGCGGTGTCTGATCATTCTGGGGTCAACCTCACCGAAATTTGTCTCGTGACGTAACTACTTCTGTGTTGGCCACGGGCCTGAATTTCGCTCTGGCCCCTAGGCGCATACCTACGAAGGAGATAATCTGTTCGGTAGAACAGGCTGTGCGCTGCATACCAAGTGAAGAAACAGAAGAAATATGAAGGGAGACCTGTCGTGTTATGAAGAGGGCCAAGCCACCAAGAAACAATATTACTGTTGCAGAGCGTAAAGCACTAGTTGCCTTATGTCACAGGGAGAACATAGTCATTTTACCAGCTGATAAAGGTAACTCTACTGTTCTTCTTTCTGCAATTCAATATGACAATAAGGTGATGTGCCTCCTTAATGACACGTCTTATGTACTGTTGAATGCTGACCCAACCGTTAAAATTGTGAAGAAGACAATGGGCCTCGTCAAAAAGGCTGAACTACCAGAGGAGGTGATTGAGAGCATTAGGCCACATGCCTCGAGACCACCAAGACTTAATGGTTTACCCAAGATCCATAAACAGGGTGTGCCTTTACGTCCCATCATCAGTGCTATTGGGTCACTGACTTACCAGCTTGGTAAGTATCTGACGCGTCTTCTTAGTCCCTTTGTGGGGCACTGTTGCCACCACGTGAAGAATTCGGCTGGATTCGTGAAGTCTTTAACGGTTTCAGATTCTGACGTCCTTGTTAGTTTTGACATTGTGTCTTTCTTTACCCGTTTGCTGGTAAAGGACACTATGGACTTGATGCACCGTCATTTTGAACCAAGTACCACAGACCTCTTTGATCATGTACTTAATTCCACTTATTTCATGTATGGAGGGAAATACAATCAACAATCTGATGGAGTGGCCATGCGATCACCACTCTCACCGATGGTAGCTAACCTCTACATGGAGGATTTAGAAGAGAGGGCTCTTGAGAGTGCTATCTTCAAACCCACCTGCTTCTGCCGCTACGTTGATGACACTTTCGCCATGTGGGCACATGGTATGGAAGCATTGGAAGAATTTCTCGACCACCTTAACGGGATCCATCCCAACATACGGTTTATGAAAGAAGTTGAGAAGGACAGGTGCCTCCCGTTCCTAGACATCTTAATCAAGCAAAAACCTGATGGATCACTGGCACATAAGGTGTACCACAAACTCACCCATACTGAACGTTACTTGGGTGCAGCCAGTTACCATCTCCCAGCTCAATGCAACTCCGTATTGGCCACATTGGTACACAGAGCAAGAGCCATTTCCGATTGTGAGAGCCTACCGATGGAGTTGAAACATCTAAGGACTGTTTTTGAACAGAATGGCTACTCACAGCGACAGATAGAACGTGCCTTTATACAGAAGCCACCCAGACCACCGTCTGAACATGAAGAACCATCGAAAACTTTTGCCTTTCTACCATATCCTGAGAACACGTAGGGAAACATTGGAAGACTCTTGATGCAGTCTGGAATAAAAAGAATTTCCCTGCCGCCTGCCAAGATACGTGATGTGCTTCGTTTGGTTAAGGATGGTTTAGGCCCAAGAATTCCTTGAAAGTATTCCATACCATTTAAGTGCGGCAAAGTGTACATTGGACAGACAGTCAGAACGATCGCTGAACGTATTACCGAGCACAAACGATATTTAAGGCAGGTGAGAGTGGAAAAGTCTGCGTTAGCTGAACATGCTTTCGATGAAGAGGATAAGATAGAGTTTGATAAAACGGTGGTGCTGGCCAGGGTCTTTTCATTCTGGAACTCAGTAATTTGGGAGGCATTTGAAATACAGTTGAATGATAATAACATCAATAGGGACAGCACACACTACCCGAGTGAAGCCTGGAGACCAATTATTAGGGATATACGTCTTGAATGAGAGAAATCTTCTCAACAAGGTGTAATGGATTCAAATTGACGCCTGGATCAAGAAAGCACATCCGGCTACGAATTAAGCAATGTTGGGCGTGGTTAATACGTGGATGGGTGACCAGGTATGGCTCCATACGCAGTCCGCAACATCGATACCCTCAGTTGGTGGTTAAGCAACGTTGGCTGAGGTTAATACTTGGATGGGTGACCAGGTATGGCTCCATATGCAGTCCACAACATCAATACCCTCAGTTGGTAGATTGCGCATTCCAGTTCTGCCGTGCGCCGATTGGGCGGCCTGGCAATCATCGGTAGACGGAGTCAGATTTTTGCCGGCTGCTATGCCAGTCCAGTTTGTGATTTCTGGTAATAATATCTGAAGTAATAGACCTGATGAAGACAACCGAGCCGGTTGTCAAAATGTTGTCATTTTACCACACTATCCGGCCGAACACCTGTGAATAATTCATTGCAAGCAAATTGATATAAAGGGAATATGCAGAAGAGCACAAAGATTTATAAATGTGATTCAGAGGACTGTTATGGAGCAAAGTGGTACTTATAAAGTGCAAACACATTATTTATGGTACTTGGTTTGTGCCATTTATAGAAATATTACAGTTCTTGAAAATTCAACCTATGAATCATAGTCTAGAATTAGCTTTACCAATGACTGGTGTTAAGTGCTGACCTCCATGTTGCTTTGTACTCTTCCATGCATATACTTCAAGTATTTAACATTTTGAAGAATAGGGTAATTGACTAATTTGGGGAAAATAATCATTATTGTAATTGTGCATCTATTATAATAAAAAAGTTATTTATTAAAAAAAAAAAAAAAAAAGAAAGAAAATTTTTACATTTTTATATGCCCATTTGAATAATGGTGCCATACGGTGCAGCTGTCGTGTCGTCTCTTGTGACGTCACATCCCCAGTCATGCTGCTGTAAGCAAAAGTGATGATTTGCTTATTTTGTTAATAAAGTGACTTTTACAGTTTATATATGGTGCCTCAGTGTGTAAAAACATCATTTAAAAGTAAAGAAATATGTTTATTTTTGTTCCACACAAAAATGAATGTGGGAAAATGACCTCAACTTGAACTTATTTGGCTGCAAAATTTGCAGTATATTTTTGTGAATACTAGTTTTTACTTAATATTTTATTATGTTTAGTAAGCTATGTACCTAAATATTTTGTTCTGTCATAAACTTAAATTTCATTGATAAATGAATTATCACTTTCGAAGTTGAGTATCGTGTGCTCCCATAAACATGATGTCTTTATAGCCTGCTGAAATTAGTCAGACATCATCTGTATGATCTGTTATATGCTTTAAATGAATACAAATACTTGCCTCTTCTAGCAAATTGGTAATTCTTTCCAAACTATACCTGTAATTTTTGTAACATCGCTACTGTTAAAAGTTTGCTGTTTATCATTGTGTATGTGATTTATTTACTATTTTCTAATAGCGTATTGTTAGGGTCTTCTGTGGTATTATTAATTAAATAATCCACCTGAAGATTTTTGTGTTTATTTTCCAAAAACAACGTCAGCGATATTCACATGCATAGATACAATACAGAGATACTACTAACGCACTTTTTAGCAGTCGCAAAGATAATCTGTATAAAACTTCTGTGAACTAACTCAACTGTCCTGCTGATTCCTTTACATAGGCTCTATCGAAATTGTGAGAATTCTACAAAAGCTTCCGCCCGATTTTTCTCGATCATTAACAATTAATCATATTAAAAACAATCAGAAATAATACATAATCACTTAACATCATTACAAAATGGTCGGAAATTGAAATTAATGATACTTAAATACAAAATTATTTACAGAAATCATTTTAAACAGTAGAAAATTGTCCTGTAGACATCGTAACTTGCATTAATACTTGTAATTACAAACATTTAAGGTATTCTTTTGCACAATTCTGTTCTTAAACATATTAAATGGAATTTAAATAATTTTCTTTCATAAAACAAAGTATATATACACTGATTTACAAAACAAACATACCAGATCATATTCAAGCAAACTTTAGCTCACTACAGATACTTCATAAAATACAATTCTATTTACAGTTCAGGTCTGAGGGCTGTTACAGTATGAATAATACAAATACTGTTATATTTTGATAGGTCATCACAATTAATATCTTGTCACAATATTGGTGTAGTGTAACGAAAATTATTTTCTGCTAGTTCATTGTGTACTTACATGCACAGGAATCAAGCTATCTTTTCAACTTAACTACTGGCTTTGCTACTATGTGTCATATAATACAGTATTTGCATTATAACAATTCTTTCAAGCCTATGTAAGTTTTACAGGGTGGCCACAGACCTGGAAAACCTGGAAAATATGGAATTATCAGGGAATTTAAAGCCACCTTGAAATATCATGGAAATATCAGGGAATTCAAGTAATTTAAAAAAATATCAGGGAATTTTAATTGCAACAACCTTAAATTTGATAATTTTTTGATAATTTATTTTAATATTGAACTTTTGCATTAAATAATTCAGCTTATATATTTTTGACATAAAATAGCCAACAAATACCGCATTTACACTAGCAATATGCTTCTCCTCTCGCGCCTCATCAAGGTATGACGACGAGATGTGAGCACTAACATGAACTCTCTCTGGAACTCAGCATTTTAAATTATTTTTTTAAAAAAAGGTGGACGACATCTAAATCGTGTAAACTCAGAAGTTATATTTTTTACTGAATAAATCAGCAATCGTAGAGGAGTAAGTATATAAAGATGTTTTTTATGTTTCATTAAACAGTTTTACCATTTCAAGCAAAGTTTGAAACAGATGTTCCAAAAAAATTGAATTTGTGGAGAGTCTTCGAAGTCCTGTAGAATGTCACAAGCTGGTTTTGAACTTCTTCTGAGAAAAATTGAAACTTTAATATCAAAACAAAAGCCTAGATTCAATATACCAATGCCAGCAAAAATGTGAATAGTGATAATTATACGGCTTTATAACTTTTTTGTATTAATGACATAAGCAGGAACAACATAATATGTAAGATCCTAAATAGATAGGATTTATAAAGTTTTGCATCATTCAGAGCTCTTTCAAACGCTGAATCTATGTCACAGTATAAACATCGTGCTCGTGCCTTTGACTTGCTCCAAATAAACAGCTGCCAAGGCAAACGGCACAGGCAAGCAATCACACAAAGTGAACCAACACGATTGCATGGTTTAAACAAACTCGTGTTCATGCTATCTTGCGTAGACTCACAGAATCTTAGGCGAAAGTGTTAACTCGGCAACAGAAGAAATTGAAAATGGAACAAAAACAGCTACAATAACTGAACCAGAAGATTTGAAAAGAAAAGTGTAGCAAATGAAAAAAGGCATAAAAAATCTAAGCTGTTGACTGAGTCAAGTTACTGATGAACAATTTAAAAATCTTCAATTATTTTATCCACCAAATATTGAAAGATTACTAATTTGTTTTAGTTCATATTAGTCATTTGATCTATCTTCTTTTTGTGCTACTCATTTCTAATTATGCTTCATAAGATTACAAAATTAGTTATAAAATTTTCAAATAAACATTCTTAAACATGTTTCTTTTTCTAATTTTTTTTAGTTTTATACCAGATTTAATTATTTAGAATCAAAATCTAATTAAAACTTTAAATATCTTAACCATGCAAATAAAGTTTCTAAATCAGGGAAAAATATGGCAAATTTCTCTGGAGAACCTGGAAATATCAGGGAATTTTTAAATCATTACCTAGTGACCACCCTGTTTTAGAAATCTTTCAAATACAATGGCGAGAAAGACTTCAGCTGTATATAACTTTTCTCAATTATACAACAATATGTTCATTTTCAGCACAAATCTACACTTTAAGTTTTTTAGGAAAATTTTGACATTTTGGAATTCTGCAATGCAAAAGTCCCTATTTATACTGAAAGCTTTCCCAGCATTGTCACATCAATTTTGGATAAATTATAGCTCATTGCTTTGATAAATCCAGCTTTCATTGCTCACTGTATTTTTTTATGGCCTGGTAACCAGAATTAGGTATAAATAAGCTTAAAACCTGAAATATACTGGGCATAGATTGTTGGAGCAGATGTGGTACCAGTTGAAATGTAACATCTTGTGCTCTGGTTGATGTTTCATGCCATGTAACTTTTCTGTGTTTTTATTTTATTGAACAAATATTTTTTTTTTTTTTTTTTCAGTATCCTTACAGCTTTTATCATTTTCAATTAAAGCTTAGTACTTTTCTTTTTAGTGTCAAGTATCCTATTGTGCTCATGGGCAGATGAAATGATATGGAAGAGTGTAGAATAAAGTTGACCCTTCACCTAGTAAAGTTAGGAGGCGGGCTGCAGTAGCAAAATACACTACACAAACATAAAAAACACAGTATTTTGGGCCTTGCCTTCCTTAATGTCCAAGATCTTATGTTTTTTTATGTACATGTGGTTCCCCCTCCCCCCTCAGCGTTAAGTGATGTTCCAACAGTATGGTTCTTTTACATTTCAATATTACCTCACAGCAATTTGTTCTGCTCCATTGTTTCTAAAGAAGTAGCATCTTTTTATTCATTACTAGCTTCGAGCCCGTCAAAAATGACGGTTTGAATGCAATATCCTGGCAGTTCATTTTTTTTTAGTTGGTTAATCTTATATCTTTAAACGAGCAATTCTTGTGTATATATATATATATATATATATATATATATATATATATATATATTTCGGATCTCGGAAACGGCTGTGATGATTTGGATGAAATTTGGTATTTAGATAACGTTTTGACTTTTAAGATTACCTAAATAGTTGTCTTCCCTACAAAAAAGCGAGTTTACAAAATACGAACAATTTTGTCATTCCGTATATCGAAAACGGCACTAGCGCCATCTCGTAGACAATTCAGGTACCAGAAAGCCTACAAATTGATTTTCTTTGATTTCAAAGAATAATTAAACGAACAGTTCTTGTATACTGGCTGACCCGTGGAAATATTAACACTGCAAGTTTAATTGTAAAACATTTAAAAAGGAAGATAATTAAAAATTTATCAATGGTTTTATCAGAAACTTCTTTATAAAGTAATCATCGTTTACTTTTTGACCGTAAAAAGTGGTTGTTAGTCATTAAATACTACCTCCTGAATTATAAAACATCTTTCGATTTCTGTTCAATGTACAAGATTTCGAGTAGAGTTTGATAATAAAGTAAAAAGCCGCGTGCGAGTGCACATACGAAAAAAAAGGTTCTGTAAATAGAATCTTGCCTTTTGAATCGTCTGACCTTGTGCTTTATTAATGTTTATAACGAAGGTTACTTCTTATGGGAATTGTTTTATTAGCATTTTGAGCATTTTGAAATGCTGATCAGAATATGTGAGATTACTGCCATGTATGAGCATAGTTTTATCAGAGTGAATAAATTTAGCACAGATGATGTTCTATTAATGTCACAACCCGATGATGAATTCTTATAGAACTCGATGAAACATATCGAAAATAAAGAATAAATGTTCTTGGTTTTCGAGATATAGCATGTCAAAAATCATTTATAGGTATAGTTCCTTGTGCTTTTGGTGACGTTTCTTTTGGTCCAGGCTGTATTTCAACATAACAACAACCACTAGGTACAAAATAAAACATTGAAATTACATTTCCACCATATAGACATGGTCATTTTGGTGGATTTTTTTTCTGGTCCAGGCTGGAGCTAATCCTAACCTCTTCACTTTTGAGATATGATATCCCGAGAACTAAGCGAGATATCAGAAAAATTCCTTTTTTTCGATTTGTCTCGACGAGTTTCATACGAACTCACCATCAAACTTGGCTATGGCGAGATATGTCTTCTGGTTCAGGTCGCATTTCAACCAACCGCGTAAATTTTGAGATACGATATCTCGAGAACAAAGCGAGATATATATAAAAAAACATTTTTTACTTTCAATTTTTCTCGTCGAGTTACATAAGAATCCATCATCAAGGGTTATCGTAGAATCCTCTGAAATACCACAAATCTTGCACCATTAATTAATAGGGCCTATCAAACTGGCATTAAGATTTCTATTTTACATAATAATAGCATTTTTTTTAAAGTAATATGTGCGGCGGTCTCGCAAATGGATCTAGCGATTTGGATGAAATTTCACATGTAGATAACGTTTTGCTTTTCAAGTTTTTAACACGATTTTTTTTTTAAAAAAAGGAAGGAGCACATTTGTATTTGTTTTCTCGAAAACGGCTCTAACCTCATTACGTAGAAGTTTCAGGTACCAGTACGCCTACTGATGTTAGTTAAGCTTCTCTTTGGTGAACTGTGCACCTCAAAACGCCTAGGAAGCCTTCAAGCCTTTTACTTTAATCAAACTTTACTTGAAATCTTGGATATTGAACAGAAATCGAAAGATACCGAGCGTTGATCGGTCACCCAGGTACTTATATGGAATTGTTATTACATAATGCTAATGACCTGGATTTTGTAATGTTCTATATATTTCATTTGCAGTTTACATAACGATACAGTAGTAATTTCTACTGAATTATTGACGATGGAAGTATAGAACCAATAAAATTGAAAACAAATTAGGAATCCCACAAAAACTTTTGCTGTCAATGTAATATCAGTTTTATTCCTGGTCCAGGCACAATTCAGCATGATAAATATGAAACTTCTTTCCCCCGTAATAAATAATACTTCCAGTAACATGGCGCTTATGAAAACAGTTTAAATGGTTTGTAAAACTCATTTCGGAGCGAATTATGCTGTAACAAAATGTGTCAGTTGCGAGTCTGGTTAACTTAGCCCCAATGTACATTAACATTGCATTCGAAAATCATAGCTTTTATTACCCTCATATGAATAACGACAGGCAGCACGTATGGTGGTAGTCTGAATTTATTCATTTTTAATGAAATCATCGTGATATGAGTACCATACTGTGGTTAGATTATCGGAGTATTTGACTATGATTTATTTAAATAAATACATTTTACTTTAATGACGGAAAGTATAATATCAAAAACGGATAACGGTAATTTATCTTGGTGATACATTTCATGATTTGTAAATATGGTGTAAACTTTTTTCGAGTTTTTAATTAACTTCATTGTTTATCATCTGCCAAAAACATTCTTAGGTTATGTTTTAACCTCGTTCTTATAACTGGTACAGATAAAATAACACAAACATGGAATACTCTTCTCCTTGCATTAATTTTTGCTTCTAGTTGTCATAAATAAACAAAAAGCAACATGTAAATTTAAACGAACGTACCAACTGTAACTTAGTAACAGAGCTTAGTAACGTATGATTGCCTCGCATTAATTTTCTATCTCTGCACGCTGCTATTTGGCTGCAAGAATATCTTTGTTGAATTGTGAATTATAAATTGAAATCATTTTTAATTATATCTTTCGTGATATGAGTACCTTATTCTGGTTAGATTATCAGAATGTTTGGTTATATTTTATTTAAATAAATGCATTTTTATAATTTCGAAAACGGATAACTGTTATTTATTTGACTGATACATTGCGCGATTACGTACGTTTCTCTTAGTTTTTAATAAACTTCATTGTGTCTTATCGTCTGCCAAAAAAATTCTTAGGTTATGGTTTAACCTAGTTTTGATAACTGATACAGATAAAATAGCGTCAATATTGAATCCCCTTCTCCTTACATGAATTTCTGCGTCTAAATGATAAAATTGCGTAAATATTGAATCTTCTTCTCCTTATATAAATTTCTGCGTCTAGCTGTAAATAAACGAAAAGCAAGATGGTGGTTCGAATGTAATATGGTGGTTGATGATTGGCCGTTCTTTAGCCAATAGGTGTAGCAGCTATAGACGACGCATGCATATGCCACGTTAGCGTTTTATATAATAGGATGCCTTGTGCATTTATTGCAGTTTAATTTAAGCTGCTATTTATCACACCATGTTGAAATAATACTGAGATTGCATTGAATATCTAAACAATTAACAGAACCATCAACTTCACTACATATAACCAAATCATCAACCAACAATCGTAAATGGGTATTAACAGTGTCTTAACCGTAGTTCACAAATATCAGTAACTGTTATGCTTTCCTTTGGAACAGACAATTAAATTTTTATTCATAACATTCCTATTAAACAAAAAAATTGCAATGTATTAAAATGTGTACAAATTTTCAACATAATGCCATATATCTGTTTATAAGTCACTGAAGCATTAATTCAGTAGTTGTTAGAAGTTCAGTAGGTTTTGTAGTTTTGAGTCACTATTACTCCCTTAATACATTATTTTAGTTGGACTTAATGTGAAAGTTTTGTATTTCGTTTCAGAGCTAAATTTAAGGAATTGTGTAAATTCAAAGTACTGAGTTGTTCAACATTACATTTTTAACACAATCCTACATGAATGGAATTTCTTGTCATAAGGAAAGTTGTAAAATGTCACCTCAGCTTTGTAATTACTTTGCACTTTGTTATACTTGGTTAAAATTGTAATTTTTTGTTTAAAGGGTAAAAATGTGGTTGTTTATAGAATTCTATTTTTCAAACAAACAAAAAAGAGATCAGTTTCTTCAAGACAAATTGCAGAAGTTACCTTATGGAAGAAAAACAACGATGTTAACGAGGTAATCATATTTGGAGTGTTCAAATATTATTCCAAAATCAAATGTTAACTTGGTTGCTTAATTTGTAGAGGGCAACTCACCATTTTTATGGGTAAATATTTTTGAAGAAACTTACCAAGGGATGGGTGATGGGTAATGTGCTGGCTTTGAATTCAGATGGACATTGGTTTGGTTTCCCAAAGTTACTTCAGTTGAAGCTGGAATTGTTTATTCAAAAGCCAATGGCCTACTTCTTCCTGATCCTTGCCCATCTCTAAAGACATTGATGAGGCATAAAACCATGAGGAAAAGAAATTTAATTTAGTCAATATGTATAATGTTTTTATTTGCACTGATGAGTAACATGTTAGAAATTTATAATGGTTAGATGGATATTTTGAGATGCTGGAAGTGGGCCGACTCCTTTAAAATTTAGTAATCTGGTTGCATAATTCTTTTTACTGTCATTAATAAAAATGAATATTTCTATAAGTATGAAATGATAAAATTTACCCTTCACCTCTATAGTTAAGTTGCAATTTTGTCTCCAAAAAATAATTTGTGTCCATCCCTGAGTACCCAATCCTGTTCTGCTTCTATTTACATTGCCATTAACAAGGAGTATAGTGTGTAGGAGAAAGAAAAAAAAACCATAGATAAAAAATAAGTATATGAGAGCTGAATCTGCTATTATGTATGACATTAATATTGGTATGGATGGAGGCAGAATCAATCTGTGGTAAAGGTTTCATTAATTGATTAATGATGTTACCCAAAATTTTTTTTTGTTTTTAAAGAAATGAGACATCCTCAAACTTTCATTTTGTGCAACATAATTTTTAAGATTTTTTTGTTATTTACAATTTTTATGTCTGTATTTTTAAAATTGTTTACCATCCAACAATTGTGTTAACTGATTCAGAAAATGATATTTGATACTTGCCGATGAGAAATATTTTGCAGTTATTGTTGTCATAGATTGCTTTTATCTATGAAAGAACTCTGTTTTCACTTTACTATCCCAACCTCCAGGGGAGTTGTTTTATCCACTAAATGCAGTGTATTTTTTTACCGACAAATATGCCAACCTTAGGTTCAGCCAATTAAGGCATATTACAGAAATAATCAAATGTATGGGGGCACATGGTAAACTTTTCTTTGAATAATATTTCATTTTCAAAGATTGTTTACCTTTGTTTTTCAAACTATGCTTTTCTTACAATCACTCCAGCCTAATTACAGGATGGTTCTTTCAAAAGGCTGATTTCCTCCAGTCATTCCCCATCTCTAATGGTAAACTCATAAGCAAAAAAAAAAAAAAATCTTACTGGTTGGTCTATCTGTAGGAAAATTGTTGCTATGTTTCAATATGTGAGGTGGTCACAGAAAAAAAAATCTTTAAAAATAACTTTAGGGTTGGGATTCTACGTTAAACTGTAGGTCCCTTGCACCCAGCGGGATTGCTGAGTTAAGTTAATGTGGCTACAACGGGCGGAATGCGCAGCCAGTAGAAACCCTGTCACCAGGGCATTATGACCACACGGAATTATTATTATTGGAATTTTTTTTGGAAATATTCTGCCATTCTTATAGTACTAATATTACTTTTACATTGTTTTGTTTTACTTCAGGAATCATACCGATTAGTAATGAAAATGAGGCCAAAGGACATGCGTAAACGACTTATGGTTAAATTCAGAGGAGAGGAAGGTCTTGACTATGGAGGGGTTGCACGTGAGTGGTTGTATCTGCTTTCTCATGAAATGTTAAATCCTCAATATGGACTATTTCAGTATTCAAGAGAAGATAATTACACATTGCAGATAAATCCTGACAGCAGTGTTAATCCAGTAAGTACCACAATATATTAGTTATCAGTTACAAGACAATACTAGTTGCTAGTTACTTACTATCTGGTTATTCCTTGATTTCTCTAGGAACATTTGTCTTATTTTCATTTTGTTGGACGTATTATTGGCATAGCTGTTTTTCATGGGCATTACATTGATGGTGGATTTACCATGCCCTTTTATAAAATGTTACTTAACAAGCCTATAACTCTGGATGATATTGAAGGCGTTGATCCTGAACTCCACAGAAGTCTGACATGGATGCTGTGAGTATATACCCAGTGCTTTAATCTTCATGCAGTTTTCTTTTTTCATCTGCTGTTATGAAAGTAAATAGAACAAGTTATTTTGCTACAGAGAAGTTGATATCACACATTGTTTTATAGTGTTGTCAATACAGTTTTAATTTATGTAACTATCTTTCAGCCTGTGTGAAAAAAAAAATTTTTTTTTATTAGTTTGCAATTGGATTTTTAGTGATTTTAAATCTTGTGTGAATAATGGGAAAGCTACTATTTTGTGGAACTTTTTTTATTTATAAAATACCAATAGAAGAGACACTATTCATATCATCTCAGCGTAAACCTTTGTCATGCTTAGAAAAGACAAGTGGTTTGTTTCTCCTATGCCTGGCTAAGGTGAAGTGTTAGAAATAAGATAGGATAGGGAAAATAACCCAGCATTTACCACAGATGTAGACAGGAGGACCAGATGAACACAGAAAATTACACTTTACAATTTTGTAATTCACGTGATAGGTACAGATGTGTACACAGCTTTTCCCCTGTTATGTCTCTCAGCTCCTCCTCCTATCCGAATAAGGTTATTAATCAAAATATTGTAAAGATTGTGTGTGTGTGTGGGGGGGGGGAGTTATGGTTATTTTCCCTACCTTATCTTATTTTAATTGCTTAGTGGCAGTTTTACTGTACCGCCGTTAAACTACAGTAAAATCTTCTAGGGCGCACTTTGTTTTCTGTTGGTGTCAGGTGCCGTTATATACCTGTGGCCTGCTAGAGAATTGGTCCAAGGAGGATAAAAGAAGTTTTGGTGATCACTGAACGTCCAGAGAATATAAATGAAGACAACGGGATTAAGTTTCATGACACATGGCTGTCTGTAGTGCAAATGGAGCAAGTCATGTGTCACCCCCTTACCATGCCACACTTGGCCAGTGAAACAGGTGACAGATCAGACATCCTGACTGGCCTTGTGAACCAAACTCTCCAGATGGGCCCCAGGTATATAATAGTTCCCAAAAAAGATATAAAATGCAGTTCTACCCAAGAAGAAGCCTGAAAAATGACAGTCAAAACGTCAGCTTTGCAAACTGTGACTTGGCATCACCCAGATAACAAAGAGACAACTGTAAGGCTTGCTATATAGGCCTAATCAGAAATCAGCTGTCAGTAAGAATGTATGCCTATAGGCAAATGGTAATTCAGCCCTCCTGTCTTAGAGAGAGGGCTGAATTTTGTTGACTTATCAATTTTATTGCCAGGTTGTCATTACCTGCTAATCCTCTCGACCTGATGATTAGTGGGTCTCATCACAATAGTTTCTATGACAATACTTTCCCAAAATACCTTCTCATGTGCTAAATTTTCAAAACTAAAAGTATGTCTGTGATTGTTAAATACTTTTTCTTTCATGATTAATTGACTTTAATTTTCTTTTTCCTGAGACCCTGCTTCAGTTGCACTTTTCTGGTTTTACAAATTTTATGAGCTTCTGAGCCCACCAAATCGACAGGTTGAACTGGCAATTCGTTTCTTTGAGGTTACTATAACAGTGATAGAGGATATAGCAATAACTTCCACATCAAATATAAATATCTTCGGAAAAACAGGTTGAATGTTCTGGCAGAACATCCTCACAGTTACTTGAGCAAATACAGTTATGAAATAATGCTCAAATTTAACAATAAAAAGTGGTACATAGTTTTTTAATTTACTGTAATGGCTATATTTTTGGACAGAGAGTATAAGAAAAGCATCTAAATCAACGGAATAAAAATAAACAAAAAGCCTGTTATAATTAATATGTTAATTTAAATGCAAACACCCTTTTCTTTCAATGTTACAGGAATTAGTTTCTTCTCAGTTGCTTAACTAAATAGAAATGTTGTTAAATGATACCAATACCCATACCCTCGAACTGAAGTAACATCCATGGCCGCAATTAGTCCAGTAATGATGACCGGGCACGTGACCTCAGCGTTTTGGACATGATGACATAGTGTCCAAACTAGCCTTTTACAGTATATAGGTATGGCCCATTATTCGATAAATCATATTCATCATGCCCACCTTCCTTCTTCTAGAATGTAGAGTTTTTATCAATAAATGTGGCCAGTCTCACCAGAGTGTGTCACCCTATTTTTGCACAGCGCAGCAACACAGGTAATGCACAATGTCACGGGAAACTGTAGTACATCTCTCAACTCCTCCCATGACGGCATCCTATTGGTGGAGGAGAGGAATGGTTTAACCATCATGTGATAGATGTGGCTAATATTCACCAACTTCTAGCAGTGGCCTAGTGGCGCATTTATGGGATTGCCAGGTTTAGGCAAGTGCAGATGCAGTGTGAGTGAGCATGTGTGGTAATTCGAAAAACCTTTGTTGTCTGGTGGCTGGAATCTTAGATTTCTGGCCAAAAATGCCATACTCATTTGATTATATATATATATATATATATATATATATATATATATATATTTGGATAAAGGAAACAAAGAAACTGCCGCGAGGCACTGAAAATAAGATAGGGTAGGGAAAATAAACAGTTACCCGTCACTTACCACAGATGAAGGCAGGAGGGCGAGACACGTAAAAACACAAAAACAAAAGAATTACACAATATTTCGACTTTAGTCTTACTCATGTAGGAGGTGAGACATATGGCAGGGGGAAAGATGTGATCACATCCGAGCCCACCACATGAAAATTTTTTTTTTTCCTTAATGAAGAGGGTGATAAATAAATAAATAAAAATAAATATAAAAATGGGGGGGGGGGGAATATTTGGAAATTTCAATTTAAGCGGCCACAGGCACAACTGAAAAATTAATTTTATTATTTAAGCGGTGCGAAAAATCGACGGGGAAAAAAAAATTATAAGAAAAATTATAAAACTAGTAAAGAGTAAGAAATGTAGTGCTTGGTCACTACACCGACAATAAACTGAGCAGGCAGATAGTAAAAACGGTGGAAAAAGTGTGTTTACTGAAATGCCGATTTTTTATAAAAAAAAAAAAAAAAATAAAGTGAGGTTAGTTAGAACGGCGCCAGCAGTATTGATACTAATTCCTGGAAAAGCACAGAATAAGGATAAGAAAATATATATATGTGTATTGTTTAGTAGCCCAGCCGCCAACAATGCCCGGGAAATGAAACGGACTGAGAATTGAAACGCACGCAGTAACCGTAAGAGCGGAAAGAAAATAAATATTACGAAAAAACGCGATTTTTTAAAAAAAAAAAAAAAAAAAAAAAAAAAAAAAAAACCTGTGAGCAAAAGCAGTTAATGTGATACAAAAAGTTACTGATACAACGGATATACGCATACGTTTAAAAGGCATGTGAATGTTGTGGAAAAATGTACATTAAAACGAAGTTGTAAGGAAGGAATACGCAAATACAAGTACACAAAGAGCAAAAGACGGGAATAAAATGACGGGGAACACCGAGATAGGAACAAAAATCATGTGGTGGGCTCGGATGTGATCACATCTTTCCCCCTTCCATATGTCTCGCCTCCTACATGAGTAAGACTAAAGTCGAAATATTGTGTAATTCTTTTGTTTTTGTGTTTTTACGTGTCTCGCCCTCCTGCCTTCATCTGTGGTAAGTGACAGGTAACTGTTTATTTTCCCTATCCTATCTTATATATATATATATATATATATATATATATATATATATTAAAGAGCCGCAAACAAATATAAAACCTTCAGCAAACCACTTTAAGAAGTGTTTTCAAGCATTTTAAGAGTTAGAAAACATGTTAGGAGGTAGAATTCAATCAACATAATAAGTCACCATATATAATACCTAGAAGTTTTCTAATTTTGGAATATATTTTTTGTTTTAATTTCCAGAGTTGCAGAAATAATTTACAAGCATGATGAGATTGGACACTTGGGGTCTAGAAAATTTAGGGAAAGAGTTAGAATGAATTAAACCACTTTGAAAACGTGATTGAAACTGCCGAATCAGTCTTTTTCTGAATGTCATCCGTAATTTTATAGCTACAGGAATGATTTATACGCCATCTTATTTGGAATAAAGGTATACGTATTAGATAGAAAGATAAGTTGATAGTGAAACGGGAGTATGTTTTTTTGGAAGGAAAACTAGATTTTGATCAATTGCACGATATCGCGAATTGGCTAAACTACATAACTGAGAGAGTAATTTATCACATCATTTTGAAGATAAAATTTTGCTGAGTACTTACTTTTTGCTCATAATCATATTTAAACATGAAAAATTAGATTTAAGGTTTTAAAAAATAAGGTGCTTAGCGAAAGACTGATTTCAGCAACAACTGTCAGAAGAAAATCAATAAACAGTCAAAGAATTATACAACACAATGAGAAAGGTTGGAAGGAGATATGGTAACACTTGAATAACACCACAGGTAGATAGGACATAAAATTTGAAGAAGTTTAACACTAGTTTCAGCTCGAAGGACCAATAGTTTTGGAAATACTTAATAATAAAGTTTGATGCAACTAAGGAAAATGGAAGCGGCTTCTAGGCGATATAAATAAGAAAAGAAAGGGAAATTAACCCATAATTTCCCTTTCTTTTCTTATTAATAATAAAGTTTGGAAGAAATACTCAATAGCAGTAAAATTGGGTTTTCACTATTAAATACTATTAGAGTACAGTTGTATTATATGTGAAAAGTTAAAGGATTTTCCATACATTAATTTGAGAATAGAATCAGCTTACAGGCTCAAAAACTTTAGAAATGATGATGAAGTTAACTCTTTTACAACTTGAGGATTTTTTTTCTCATAATTCGTGACACTTAGCAGGAAAGGTAACATAGTATGAAATCATATTTAAAGGATGCTCTAACACATATAAAATTTTCAAGACGATTCGAAATAAAGTAAGGTTTGCCTTGGTCTGATCAGAATTCGATATTGCGGAAGAACTAGAGGATTCTATTTAAGACCAAGTGGTGGCCATTATCTTTACCATTTATCGGGCAGACGTGGTAGAGTCCGGACGTGCATGACTTGATACAGGGACAATTTCTTAGTAGTTGCACAACAGTGAGACCAGCCAACCTGAGGCTTCTATTGCAATGAACTTGTACATTTTACTATCATCCGGGGGTTCAATGTAGGCTGCTTACTGTTTGAGAATAACTTAACCTGTGATCATTTGTTAATTTTGGATCGAAGTCTGATGCTTTACTAAATTCGCTGGTTCCAATTAATGTAACAGAAGTTTGTCAGATATCAGTTTCAAATCGCCTAGAAGTTTACAGTGTTTTTATTTAATAAGAGTACCTTTATCTGGAAGCCATATGAAGGAAACTTGAAGGTACCGAGTTATCGTGATGTAAAAGAACCCTCAACCAACCGGTAATCTGACAAGGTGCCTGAATTGTTTTTAATTTTGCACACATTTTAAAAACTGATGACAATACAATAATTTCTTTCTGATTACATTTTAAATAACAATTTAAAAGTGGTTGAATGGAACAGAAATGTTTAATTCAGTTGTCACCCTTACAAAAGTCTGAATTTTCTGAAATTTTGCACACGTATTGAGAACTGATAACCATACAATAATTTCATACTTTTCTTCTGGTATTCTCATTACTTAGCCAGTAAGAACTGAAAATTTGTTTATTCATCATAAGACACATGTGGCTAATTTTCACCCTCTTTCAGCAATGGTGTGGTGGTTTAATCGAATAAGATGCGTTATTGGCAAACAAATGTTCCCCGATTCGAATCACAGTTTCAGCTGGGATTTTCATGGACTTTAAAAGTGACTTTCACCTTTGGCAAAGTTTTGCTTTGTTTATATTAAGTAAATTAGGATGTTCCATGGTTCGGATTCTACATTTAACTACAAGTCTCCTATACCCAATAGGATTCCAGATCGAGGCAGTTGTACCCCCAACATGAGTACACATGTGCAAAAATTTGAAAAACCTTTATCACTTGGCGGGTGGTGCCTTTCGACAGTTCCCGGCTAACAGTGCCATATGTATATAATTAAGTACCCACTTTGAGACGTCTGAATTTTTCTAAATTTTGCACACTTAGTAAGAATGGTTAACAATACAATAATTTCACAGCTCTAGCCTGTTATTCTCATTACTTTGACAGTAACAAAAGAAAAATAGTTTTGTTGCACAACCTTTCGCACATGTGCACTTTACGATACTTTGATGCAAGGAGCTACGCAGTCATTTAATGTGTTGTTAAACAGTATTCAATACATTGTTTTGTGTAAGTTCGATTAATTATAAAAGCTTTGCCTTTTACATGTATTCTGCTAACGGTTTATTTAATTATCCTTTACTCGTGAGAATAATAAAGATGAAACCACAACACAAAGAAAAGGAGATGTTGGTGAAGAAAAATCAAACAGTAAGAAACATACTTTTGTAACAATCTGAACTAAAAAGTTAAAAATAAAATTGTAATTTGGAAAACTAAAAGTGTGCTTTTGTAACAATGAAAACTAAAAAGCTAAAAGTGATCTTTAAACATAAATATTTGGTTTAACAATAATAGGATATCCTACAATTCAGTATAACTTTATTTTTTAAAATAAGAATAAGGTCAATGATTTAAAAATTAACTTCAATGTAATAATAGTGTGGGGTGCTCTTTACTTTCCTTTCAAAATTACTTTCTCTTTACAAACAGCTAGCAGTAAATATATATATACACAAGTCAACTGATACGTAGCCCTGAACTTTTTTTAAAGATAATTTATACCAGGGGTGGCCAACCCAAATGAACTTGCAGGCCACTTTTAAAATGCATCATACATCCGCGGGGCCGCATATAAAATTATATATCCCCATATTAGATTTAGTCCAACTATAGACTTTTTTTTTAGTGAAAAATTGAAACATAATGAGTTATTATTATTTTATTTAATATTATTTTTAATGTAAATATAGATAATATTATAATAATTATCCTAACCATATCTGTCACATATTCGCAAAAATAGTTTTAAAATCAAATTTAATTTTTTTTCGTAATTTAGACAGTTAATTTTTGAATATATGGATGCAACCATAATATATTTATTTAATTCATTGGTTTTTACTACTTTGCTCATTATGAAATAAATATATTTTGTAAAAGTGTGATCTCGCGGAAAAATGCGGCCCGCGGGCGGCTGGTTGGCGACCCCTGATTTATACTGAATTGTGGGACAACCTATCGCTGTTAAACCAAATATTTATATTTAAAGATTATTTTTAACTTTTTAGTGCACATTACTGTAAAAGTGGTTTTTTTAAAAAACCTACGGTTTTGTCATCTCTATACAAATACGATGCCAAGCCACTGAATTGAGTCTCGGCCTTATAGTATGCAAGAATTCCCTGCACCTAGTGGACCCAGCATGTCTCTACAACCGCTATTCCAAAATCCTTTCAGTGTTGAATCAGACATCAAGTAGGAAAGTATGGCCTTTTCAAGTGGGTGTGATTTTGTACTCAGTGCTGTTGATAACTATGGACAATACCCATCTCTGTCATAAGTAAACAACAAAGCTACAAAAAATATTATAAGATTACATAAAATAGTTCATTTAGTATGACTAACAAATTCATAAAACTCCCCCTTCCTCCACCGTAGTCCTTTCATTTTTGCTCATGGGTGTTTTTTTTTTAATGCAATGTTTACTGTGAGTTAAGTAGTGACAAAAACAATTCTCAAGGTTTGAAAATGTAAGCTTTAATATAAAGATTATGAAGTTTCTACCTCGGACAGCAAGGTCCAATGTTTCTTAATATCACGACATTTTATACTTTTAACTTTCTTACAAATTTTCATTATTGAAGATAATTGATATTAACAATTCTTGAACAAAGTATTTAGTATTTTTCCCCTTTTCTATCTGTAATATAAAATTAAGTAGGAAAATATGTTTTAAACCACTGTTGATATCCCTTTTAACTTTCATATGCCTGTAAGATCAGCTCCTTATAATTACAATCCACATATTCATTAGCATATTTTGGGAGAGTGATTTTTTTTGAAATTTTCATGAGATTTTTTGTTCATTGTCTTTTGCCTTCGATGACAAAAAAATTATTGTATATAGAGAAACTAGTATAATTTTTTGATCAGAGCTCCTTGTTGGCATAAAGTGAACATGTTAAATGTAAAAAGTTTAAATGCCAACAAAAAATACATCTGTTTCAGAGAATCCTGGCCAATCTACAGCGTAACAGTTATTTTCAGAGTTTGTGCACTTTTGTTCATTTATTTTTGCTCTCCCAATGCCATTTTAATCCTGTGTGATTAACTACAACATTATTTGCTGTAAACTGAGTTTCAGGATTCTTTCTGTTATTTATAAATTATTTTGTAGTTTGGGAATTTGCATATAGTATCCAGATAAATCTAAGAGGAATCTAATATACATTTTCATTGAAATAGGTTACAAATTTTCATTGCTGATTCATAAATCATGTATCTAACAATAGGTGATAGAAATTTCTTTTTGCTCACCTTAACCTAATTGTTATTACAATTATAAGTATGTTGGATCCATCCGGGAAAGATCAGGAATCAGGTGGGTTGAATGGAGTTCCCAGTTAGAGACAGATGGCTCGTCAGCAAAGGTAGGCTGTGGATATCCCTCGGACAATGGAGAGCAACTACAAGAATACAGCCGATACGAGGATCCAGTTTATTAGACTCAGTCTCACAGTACACAATGACAGATAATGGAGTGATTTCACCTCGGCAGTTAGGCATGAAGAGAGCTCCGTGTGCTGTGCGCTGCCCTTAAGTAGCCCCTCGTAGATGTCACTGCAGTCACTGTGGCATTGCTCGCTGCATGTGAGGCGCCCTCTAGTAACTAGCCCTATATTCCAGGTCCAACACGGCCATCCCTGGCTGTCACTCATGGGCTCCGGGTGTGACTTGTTGGAGCTAGAAATAATAATAATAAAAAAAAAGGTCGGCCATGGCCTTAGGAAGGAATCATCCTGGCATTTGCCTGGAGTGATTTCGGGAAACCTAAATCAGGCTGGTAGTTGGTTGTTGCAATGGAGTCTTCAAGAATGCCTGTCTCAGGCAGTGCTCTGTTGCTTTTCTTGTGATCCCTGAACGGTTTGTAGGATCCGTAACGGCTGTCTGGTTACTCGGCTTGGAGAGGCTGGTTTGGCGTTGCTTCACGGCCGTCTCCTTATCACAGCATCCGTCGAATGTGTGAAGATTCTGTGAACAAAAGATGGTTAACTGCAGTATGTTCGGCTATCCTGACTTAAACAATTTTTTAGAATAATAACATTATCAAAGTAATGAGGAAAAAAAAACCAAGTTAATCCAGGTTTAATGTATGCCTTTCTGATTTAACATAAAAAAGTACTATCTTCATAACAGCAAAACAAGTTTTTAGAAACTAATTTTCTTCGTGGTGAAGTCCCAGGGAAATTTGAAAAGTGTTTTCTGGACACTGACGTGAACAAATTTCTTTCCAAGTCTTACAAAAGAACGAAATTTCCTGATAGGACCATCCATAGACTTTCTGGTAGTGATGTCTGATTACAGTAAAGTTTCATGGTGCCAGATTATAAAATTTACTCTTGAAGGTGAGGTCCAAATAACATTTACTCTTCGAGGCAAGGTCCGATTCAATGTAATAACATTTACTCTTCAAGGCGAGGTCCGAAACAAGGTAATAACATTTACTCTTCGAGGCGAGGTCCGAAGCAAGGTAACAACAACGTTTACTCTTCGAGGAGAGGTCCCATGCAAATTACAGAACTTACTCTTCATGGTGAGGTCCCATACAAATTATGGTGTTGGTATTAAAGAAATTTTAAGATTTCATTGCTAGTAGTGCAGTCCATGGAAATTGTGGTATTTTGACGGCAAGGTCCAACATGGACTGAAAAGTTTGTTTTCCTTTTAAGAGATTTTGATTGAACCATCATTCTACATTGGGTTGTGTGGGTAATTTGTTTTGAAAAAGAAGCACTTGGCTCCTGTTTGTCCTCCTAAAGTTTCACTCTAGGCGCTATTAATGACCGGATGTTTTAGATCGACATGAACTGCTACTGCTGAAAAATGAATCCCGATGCTGAAGACTCATGTGAAGTAGTGCGTGCATTATATTGCTGTGTGTTACCTTTGTGCCGGAGATGTGGAGTGTTGAGATGAAAGGTGAGGAAACTATTTGTGCAGCTGGGTGGGGTAGAGAAGGTAATGACCCTTGATGTTTGTTTTTGAATTACTTGTGATTTTTTGAGTGGTTGAGTAATATGAATTTTGTGTTATTGTGGAAATTCTCTTTTTAAACGTGCTTGCTGCAGAGATTTTCGGACGCATATCAGCTTTGAACTTTTAGACTTTCGGGTGTTATACTCTGCGGGTAGCCAATTGTCTAACAAAGTTGGTTTTCCGTGGCGTGTAGCGGTAGTTGTTAGTAGCGGCACGGCTGTTCCGGGTACGGTAGTCAACATGTGCCATCCGTTTTCCTTCCTGGTGCTGTAAGTTCAAATCGAAGGCTTGCAGGTACGCTTGCCCTGTTTGCGGATTTCCTTGTCCTTTTGCTAGTCTAGCGTATTCGTGTTTCCTCCTCCGAGTTTGAAGAGTGTGGCCATAACTTGGTAAACTGGGGTATGAAATGTCGAAATTTAAAGCTCTATAAACTGTTGGAGTTGCGTGATCCATAGAGGGGAGGAGGAAGTTGATATGTGCGCTCGGGTATTCTCTTTAGGTTGGGTCAAACGATTCGATCTGTTATGACAAATCCTAAGTTGATTTGACTTTTAAGAAATGAGTATCTGGCTGTATTAAAGAAACTCGCAGCGGTTTCGATTTTCAGCCCGTGTTTTAAACTGTCTAATACTGTCAGTGGTGGATGAAAAAGTAGTCTATATGTGCTATTGCTATGGTGTACACGACTGGTTCTAAAGACTTTACGACTGTTCTTTGAAAACCTGCGCCTGCCGTCGGGTATATTTTAAGCTGAGTATTCGGTTGCAGGTATTTGATGGTAGTCGCTTAGAATATCCTCTCGGCAAAACAAATAAATCATTAGCTATATGGTCTTCAACTAGAAGGCAATAGAAATTAATCTCCGATGGTATTGTCATTGAACTGCCTATTGTCCAATTACGTGCAGTCGGAACAGTTGTTTTTGGACCGGTAATACGGGCCTAGCGAATGGCGAAAGTCGCGCCATTATTATGCTTGCATTTAATAGTGCCTATACTTTCTGCCTCGCGGTCTTTATTAACCGACTTCAAAAAAAAGGAGGTTATCAATTCGTCTGTAATTTTTTGTATGTATGACCAGCGATATTTTCACCAATTTTGAACCAATTTAAATTAATTTTTTTTAGTGGATAGGGTACCACTCCAAAGTAGTCCCATATGAATTTCATTGAGAAACCCCTAATTTTTATACAAATCCACATTTTTTATTCGATCTCGATGAAACTTTGGACATATATAGCCAAAAATAAGGAGAAAAATACTGCCAACTTTTGGTTTAAAAAAATTGAACCCCTCTCCCTCTATCCACCCCATTAATTCTTGCCAATTTTTTTTTATTCAAAGCTACAGTGGACACCATTTAACTGATCTCCATTAAAGTTGGCAATTACATGTAGGGTATACCTCCAAAGTGGTCCCATATGAATTTCATTGAGAAACCACCCCTTCTACCCCCGTCCGCCCCCTAATTTTTATACAAATCCACATTTTTTATTCGATCTCAATAAAACTTTGGACATATATAGTCAAAAATAAGGAGAAAAATACTGCCAACTTTTGGTTTAAAAAAATTGAACCCCTCTCCCTCTATCCACCCCATTAATTCTTGCCAATTTTTTTTATTCAAAGCTACAGTCGGACACCATTTAACTGATCTCCATTAAAGTTGGCAATTACATGTAGGGTATACCTCCAAAGTGGTCCCATATGAATTTCATTGAGAAACCACCCCTTCTCCCCCCGTCCGCCCCCTAATTTTTATACAAATCCACATTTTTTATTCGATCTCGATGAAACTTTGGACATATATAGTCAAACATAAGGAGAAAAATACTGCCAACTTTTGGTTTAAAAAAATTGAACCCCTCTCCCCCTATCCACCCCCTTAATTTTTGCCAATTTTCTTTATTCAAAGCTACAGTCGACACCATTTAACTGATCTCCCTTAAAGTTGGCAACTACATGTAGTTTTTCATGGAGAAGGATTCTGACCAAAAAAATCAAAATAAAAAACCACCCCTCTCCAATTTACACCCCTTAATTTTATAGAAACCTACATTTTTTATCTTATTTTTACTGAACTTTGCCCATGTATACTTTAAAACAAAGAGAAAAATCCTGTCAATATTTGGTCTTCCATAGTTCAACCCCCCCCTCCTTCCACCCCTTTAATTATTGTCAATGCTCTTCATAAAAAGCTACACTCGACACCGTTAGACCGATTATCATCAAAGTTGGCATATACATGTAATTTTTCATGGAGAATCTGACCAAAAAATAAATAAAAAACGACCCCTCTCCCCTTTACACCCCTTAATTTTTATACAAACCCACATATTTTATCCGATTTTGATGAAAAATTGGACTTGTATAGTAAAAAATAAAGAGAAAAGTATTGTCAACTTTTGGTTTCAAAAAAACTGAAGCCCTCTCCCCCTATCCTCCCCCTAAATTTTTACCAATGTTCTTTATTCAAATTCTACAGTCGGCACATTTAACTGATCTCCATTAAAGTTGGCATATACATGTAATTTTTCATGGAGAAGGTTTCTGACAAAAAAAATTAAATAAATAAATAAACCACCCCATGTCTCCCTTTACACTCCTTAATTTTATAGAAATCTACATTTCTTATCTGATTTTTATTGAACTTTGCCCATGTATATTTTAAAACAAAGAGAAAAATCCTGCCAATATTTGGTATGCCAATGCTCAACCCCTTTTCTCCTCCAACCCCATTAACTTTTGTCAATGTTCTTTATAAAAAGCTACAGTCGCAATCGTTTGTCCGATTACCATGAAAGTTGATGCTTATATGTATTTTTTTAATGAAGAAGGTGTCTGACCAAAAGATCTAAAAACCACCCCCTCTCCCCATTAAACTGCTTAATTTTTATACACAACCACAGCTTTTATCCGGTTTTGACAGAACTTAGCAAATTTTTACTATAAAACAAAGAGAAAAATGATGCCAACTCTTGGTTTACAAAAAATGAACCCCTCTCCCTTTTTCCACCCCCTTGATTTTTGTCAATTTCTTTTTAGAAAGCTACAGTCGACACCATTTGACCGATCTTTATTAAAGTTGGCACATATATATGTAAAGTTTTTATGGATAAGATCTCTGACCAAAAAATAAAAAGAACTACCCTAGCTCCCCTTCCCTTAATATTTGTACAAAACCCACATTTTGATTCGATTCGGTGGAACTTAGCATGCGTATACTTTAAAACAAATAGAAAAAGAAAACTACTGTCCACATAACTTTCACAAAAATGTAAACCCTATCCCCCTTTCTACCCCATTAATTACTGTCAATGTTCTTTATACAAAGCTACCGTTCCTTTCTGATTTTGAACGAAGTATGCACATGTATACTGCAAAACAAACAGAAATATACTGTCTACATTTGGTTTCGAGAGTCCAAACACCGATCCTTCCTTTCCATCATTTAATCTACAGTTTCTATCCAATTCTGAAGGAAATTTTCACACGTATACTTTAAAACATACAGAACAATTTTGTTTAAATTAGGTTGCTGAAGCCCAACCCCTCTTCCATTCTACCCCCACCCCTCATAATTTCCAATGTTCTTTATAGATACCCACCGGTTTTATCAGATTTCCATGGACCACTGCACATGTACTTTAAAAAAAAAGGAAAAAAAAAAAAAAAAAACGGAAAAATAGTGTCTATATTCTGTTTACAATAACCCTATAACTTACTCCCTTACCCCATTTAATTTTGGCAAATGTTCTTTACACAAAGCTACAGTTTTTATCTAGTTTCGATGGAAATTTGCATGTGTATATTTTAAAACAAAGAGAAAAATACTGCCCACACTAGCTTTACAAAAACCAAACTACTCTTCGTCTCCACACCCCTTAATTGTTTTTTTTTTTTTTTTATACATACCTACAGTTTTATCTGATATCAATAGAAATTTACACAAGTATACTTTAAATCAATCAGAAAAGGCAGTCTACATTTGGTATACAAAAGCTCAATCCCTCTTCCCCTTTACCCTCACCCCTTTTAATTTCCAATGTTCTTTACAAAATATCCACAGTATTAAATCCCGTCAAAATCAGTTAAGCTATTTTTAAGTCATGGCATAATATTTATAAAATAAATGTGTCGTAATGTCTCAACATGTACTTCAGATTTCAACTTTGATCCCAAGCTTTCACCAATTAAAAATCTATATTTTTTGTGTGATGCCGGAATGTATTAATGCCCAGATGTTACATGTTTCAGCTATCGAGCAGCAGCTTTAACAGATGTTATGATAAGATCGAAACATAGCCTGACAATCCTTAACACAATGCCCAATTCACCTTCAAATCCAAGGCCATAGTAAAATGGAAGCGACTCACCGTTGTTACTCAGCCTTACACCTCGCAGCTCCTGGTGCACCTGTTGACCCATTTGTAGGCGGCCGATGGGGGCAGCGGCTCCGCTGGCTCTCCATCACGTGCCAGCTATCATGGGCACTTTGCTGTCCGATGGCCTCTGCGTCCACGACGGTAGCCGGCTGCTTGGCTATCCGCTGGCTCTGGTTCTGCTGCTCTGCTCGGTTTTGAGAATTCGCGGCCTGTCGTCGATCTGGTGAAGCTGTTTTTCCCAACACTGTCCATTATGGTAGTAGGCAGTCGGTGGCATTCAGAACAGGACTATGTGGCTACTGTTGCGCTTGTCCGAAGTCAGCTTCCTCTTCCGGCATGTGGTTGCTTGTAGTTTTTGAATCGGCAAGTCTCTCCTACTTTCCCTGTTGTATGCTGTCTGTTGCGACTGGGTTAGGTTGGCCACAATATTAGCTACGGCTATTTTATCATCGGAAAGACTCTGCAAGCGTGCTCTCGATGTTTAGGCTGCGTGCTCCTCGTCGGTGCTGGGTTGCCTTTGCTGACTAGTGTTCAGTGTTGTGGTGGCGCTTGTCACTTTGTCGTATCTTGCGGGGAAGAGTTCCTTGAAATGCGTCTACATGATACCCGCGAAGACTGCTGATCCCTGGTGTGGGTGGCGGTTTGCAGCCCTTGAAGCGGTCGTTCGCTTACGCGAGTATGGTAGTTTGCTGCCATATGTGGGTGGCTTTATCGCCGCGATGACTTCTGTCAGGTTTTGCTGCTCAGCATCCCACAAGGCTCGAAATGATGCTGCACTGGGCTGTGCCATTCCGCATCTATCTCCAGTCTGGGGGCGATCCCAATTCTGATATTCGGATCCATCAGGGAAAGATCAGGAATCGGGCAGGTTGAATGGAGTTCCCGGTTACAGGCAGATGGCTCGTCAGCAAAGGTAGGCTGTGGATATCCTTTGGACAGTGGAGAGCACCTACGAGAACACAGCTGATACAATGATCTGGTTTATTAGACTCAGTCTCACAATACACAATGACAGATAACGGAGTGATGTTGCCTCGGCAGTCAGGCATGAAGAAAGCTCCGTGTGCTTTGCGCTGCCCTTAAGTAGCCCCTTGTAGATGTCACTGTGGTGCTGCTCGCTGCGTCTGTGGTGCCCTCTAGTAACTAGCCCCATATTCCAGATGTGACAAGTATAATATTTTACAGTTCTTGCTTAATGTTATTTCTTTCTTTTTTGTGTAAGGGATTTACAGCAATTGTTCTTGACCAAGATTCAGATGTATATTGCACACATTTCTGCTCATGTGACGTACATTATCACTATTAGTTTTTCCATAGTTTGTATTTTTACTATTTATCCCAATTTACAGCAATAATTAATTTGTTCCTACAGTTTTCTTTGTTCAGTTCAGTTCTATGTGTGATAATTTTGCTCACTTTGGATGATATTCTGTGTCATATTAAATGTTCTGTTCATGTATGTGCCATCTGAAAATACTTAGCTGGAAATCTGAGAACTCTAAGTGTATAAGAGTTTTAAGATTGATTCGGAATTGTGTTTGTTTTTTAATTACTTTCGCATTACTATTTCTTTTGTTTATAAGAATTTCTATGAACATTTGCCTTTTATATCCTCATCCTTCCTATGTCAGTTTAACATTACTGATCTCAGACTGAAAGAGCATGTACTACAAAGTTATATAATCTGTATTCATTGTTTGTTTTGTTTCTTTTATCAATTTGATTGGTATATTTTTAAACATTATTATTAGAAGCTTTCAGAAGTTCTACATGATGCTCTAACATAAATACACACATGTGGAAAACAATCTGCAAATTGACAATCTTAACGTCTACCACTTCTTAACTTCAACTTATCATACCAGCATGCCACACCATCTTCCCAGAAATTGATATATCTCTTTTCAGCTGTTAGCTCAGCAACTTTGCCTACATTAATCCCATTAACCTCCAGCAAGACCCCTATTTTCAAACTTGACACCCGTTCCACTTGAACCCCTTTGCAACCTGGATGTCCCTAACAGCTTTATTTATTGTAGGCTTCACTCAGTAGCTCAAAACATTTCTGAAGTGTTAATATCGACCAGTTACCCAACTCTGCTAATAATTCAACACCTTTCTTGTGCTGCATCTTAATAAATGTCCTACACTATGCAAGACTGACTTCAGAATAGGTTTTGTTTTATATATTCCCCGACTGGCGGGCTTTCTGTGAGGCAGTCTCCAGCTGCGCCCACCCCTCATAATGTTCTCCCGTTGACGAAGGATTTATGCTGAAAATTACTTTATTATTTGTGTTTGTGTCTTTTATGTGTGTTCGCGCCCCACATCCATCATCTAAAGGTAAGTGGTGGCTCATTTCCCTATCCTAATTTGATTCCTTTCCGCTACTTAGCGTCTTGATTTCATTGTTACTATATATATACATATATATGTATATATATTTAATGACTTCATACTTTCTGAATGAAGACTGAACCCTCAAGGGATCATTCATATACCTGTCAGAGACTCTTAATTTAGAAGTTTGTAAAGGTGAACTATTGTAATTCTTACCATTCCAGATTGGTGTAATGTGAAATTTATAAAAATAGTGGAAGGAAAATAATTAGATGGGGTTTAGTGCAAGATTGAATATTATCTTCTTTTATAATCTTTGTGGTCTTCAAATGAAACTGCCAACCCATAGATTTTGAAAATATTTTTTTTAATTCAATTATTTGTACTTACTTCTGGCAACCTAATAACATAAAAAAACATTTATTCTCCCATTATTGCACAAATTCCTTTACTTTGTAATTTAAGTCCCATGAAGATAGCAGGAAAATATGGCAATTGTTTTGAAGTGTACGGTTAAGGAATAACAAAAACGTGTAATTCCAACAAATTTCACTCTTCAGTAGATAATTAATTTTTTCAAACAGTTGTATATCTCATTCAGTAGCGAATTTATTGAATATCTCATTAAAAATACTTTCTGATAAAAATTAAGCATTCTTAATTTTAAGTTTTTGTGAAATAACATTTTTACTGGATTCAATGGTACAAAACCATCATTACTCGGGAGTAACTGGCACTAACATTGTTTTTACAGTCCCTTGAGTCCAATTGTGTCACATCTGCAGCTAGATGTTTCCTCCATAAAATCTTCCATGCCTCTTGTAAAACTTGCATTGCAGCCAGCTTATCTTGTTTTTAAGATATAATTTTTTTTCATTATTATTATTATTTGGAGCAACTAATTGCTTATTTCAGTGAGAAATGGTTATTTATTTTTAGGGAAAACAGTTTAACAGGTATTATTGACACAACATTTGCAGTGGAGCATAACAGTTTTGGCGTGTTGAAGGTGCATGAACTTAAACCTGGTGGTAAGGATATCATTGTGACTGAAGAAAACAAAAGAGAATATGTGAAGTAAGTATTTATCTAAAGCTAATCAGTTTTCTTAACTTCATCATATTACAGGCAAATTCATGCTGTTAAAATTTTTTAATGGCACATGTTTGTTCAAACTCATGTCTGGTATGATAGGCATTGTTATTGTTAGTAATAATAATCCCAGTTTAGGCCTACTGCACATCTTGAAATAACTTTTTGCTTTATTTTTTTTTCCCCCCTTTTATTCTTGTTTCTATCCAGATGGTTTTCTTTCATTTCTTTATTTGAGCTCAGTATTTTTTTTTTGGACATAATCCTGATCTAGGTGTTTTTTATTCCTAAGATTTGTTTCTGATATGTTCATTTTTAATTCAATAAATGGATATATTTTGAATTATCATCAGAATAATAAATATAATTTTCATGGGTATCCAGCTATATGGTGTCATGAAAACAGAATTTTTCGACTACTGGTTCTGCTGTCTTCATCCAGTATTGAATGGCTTCTGATTGATGTAAGCCTGTTACTAACGACCCAACTTCTCTGCTTTGTATCATGCTTCTCTTTTTGTAATAACAAGCAGAATGCCTGACCATGGTGGCCTACAGTAGCTGCAACCAACCTGATCATCTCCTGGCAAACTGGCTGAATACACAGTCCTCTGGCATGCCGATTCTGGCTCTTGGCAATAGTGCATTACTTATTCCGTTGCTTGCAGCAAAGTCTAGGCGAATTCATTTACTCTTGATATACCTGGCATGATCATCTGCGCCGCTGATATCATAGATAGGGTCTAATTGACTTCCAGGCTCAAGTAGAGCCTGTCACACAAGTTGATATTGTTTTCATTAATTTGAGATTCCAATGTCTCTCATACAACTGAGTTCTGTCTTGTGTTATTCATCAGTGAAATGCTGGGCTGTTGCAGATATGTCCAATTATATTAGTCTTAGGTGGTTTAAATGCTCCATTATTTGCTTACTGATGGTTCTTATAGTATGACCAATGTAGACTCTGCCGCATTAATGTGAGGTGAAATAAATTCCAGATATTCTAAATCAAAGATATTCCTTGACTAGATTCAACATGTCACTTATCTTGATTGGAAAACCAGAAAATTTCCATTTCATAGTAGGAAGCCTTCTTATATTTCCCAATATGTTACAGTCATATGAGAGAAATTCTTTTCACTTGATTGTCAGGCTCTTCATTTACAGCTATATAAGGGGAATTATGATGTGAAGCAGATCAGTTGAGACAGTAGCAGCAGGCTGATTACCATTGGAAGCCACTCAACACTTGATGAAGACAGCAGAGCCAGCTGTAGAAATGATGTGCTTTCATGACATCAGGCTGGACCCCTTAAAAATTACATTGCAGCATTAAGCCAAGAAAAAAAATCTCCATTCATACATCAAAGTAATTAAATACTCCTTCGGTCTCCCTATGAACCCCTTAGCCTTCGGAAAGAATGATCACAGATAAACTGTTTACTCCCAAAATCTATACAATCCTTTTAATTTCCATGTGACGATTCTTGTGACCACAGTGAGTTTTTCAGACAGCCATCAGAGTAATCCCTAAAACCACTTCCAAATACTAATTCTGAAGGTGGGCATTGGCCTACCAACATGAAAGCCACCTCCCTCACCTCCATCAGGGCCTCAGTCTAGGATAATCCCTGCCTTCCTCACCTTGTTTACTCACTTGGTTAATTTATATGTTGATACTGCTGTAATGTTTTCCCCCTTTATTATTAAAAAAATGTAAATTTTTCGCCACTTTTATATAACTGCCTTTTTTAATCTTATTTTGATTAATTTCTTACCCGTGATTAACAAATCTATAGATATTATTGTCTCTCCCCAATCGCCTCCAATGATCAAAACCACCATTCACATGTCTTTGTTGACTGTGTGTGGTTGTGTGAGTTCTATAACATGTTTCTATTTTCTTGAAAAAGGGCATAGCCCAATTAATGGGTTTTTGTGTTTGTGCAGTGTCTGTTGTTGCTATTGCCCTCCTCCCTTCAAATTTCGTGAGTGGTGGTTATAGTTTATCTTTCCTTCCTATATAAACTAGATAACCTATGTGAAAAGTTTGCAAACAAAATGTGATGAAATAGTGAGGCTGGTGGTTTGTAGTATATTGAAAGAAGAACTGGCTCATTTGTAGCAATATCTTTCCTATTTCAACTGATGTATGCTATCCTGTAGCCCTCTACTTTGACGTAAACACCTGAAACTATCCCTTCCCACAATACGAACTGTCATAGACCTCACCTGAATACAACTAAGCTGAACAAAACACATACAGAATATCGATATGTCTGTGATATGTGGTGCTGCTATCTAACAGTAATGTAGCCAGTACAAAAATTTTGCGAGTATAATGTTTGCATGGGAATTGTATCGCAGACACAAGTGTTTCCTTAACAAGGAGGGGGGGGAAGGGGGAAGAAAATCTATACTGTTTATTTCTATATCTGTGATATATGGTGCTGCATATTATGGTATCTAGCAATAATGTGATCAGTCGTTATCGACCACAGCGAAACAGTTTCTTGATATATCTGTGATAAGTGCTGCTGCTATCTAGCAGTAATGCAATCAGTTCTTTATTGATATCTATGTGATGCTCATATCTACCACCAATGCATTCAATCTTTAGCAATGCCAGCGAAGCATAATGGCTTGGTTCTGAAGTATCTAATTTCTGCGACTTCATTAGTTAATACTTTTGCCATTTAGGGGTCAAAATCCGAAAAATTTCATTCTTAATTTATGATGTTTGCAAAACAAAGACATTAATCATTAAAGTCATGCCTCATTATTCCATTTTGCTTAGGTATGAAGTTTTAGAAATAATGTTTCTGGTTGGCTAAATATTTGGGGTTATTGTGTCAGTTCA